>OZ018352.1:18222097-19422097 GCA_963969515.1 Yponomeuta evonymella | reverse complement strand
AGGGAAGTAGCGAAGAAGAACAGGGCAAAGCAGAAGCGACTGGCGCTTGCATGAAGAGGCCCTTGTCCAACAGTGGATATCGACGGGCTGAAGATGATAATGATGAAAAAAAAATACAATCAAATTTCCTTATGAGACCGATCACTGCGGCAGGCAGCGGGCTATGGAGCTCAGTGTAATGGATGTAAAGAGGATTGACGAAATCCGAAACACAACACTGCGCTCCAGAACCAAGATTGTCGATGTTGAAGCTGCGACCACTAAGATGAAGTGGAATTGGGCGGGCCAAGTGTGCCGTATGGGCCCAGACGAAAGGTGGGCGAAAATTTCCAGTGATTGGGTTCCATGCGACGGGTATCGCAAACGCGGACGACCCTAGCGGAGATGGCGGGACGACCTCACTACCCTTCTAACGGGTTGGCAGAAGGTGGTCACGAGGAGTGGATTTAAACTAAACGACAGGCCTTTGCCCAGCAGTGGGACACAATCCAGACTGCATACAAAAATAAAAATATAAAAATGGTACACCCTACCTCTACGACCGACCGCAAACTTTTAACTCATCAATCCTAAAATTGCAATCGGCGGCCTCACGAAAGCTCGCTCTATATAAGTGTACACTCGGCCTCAAAAATGCCATTACGTACGTGTCTGCAACGGTCTTTTGTATTCGGTTACGTTACGGACGACTTGTCGGCGAAGGTGGAAAGATTCACGTATGGTCGGATGTATAGAGAGTCGGTCAAGGCCGTGTTGCTTTACTTCGGGGACCTGTAATGCTGTCGCTGTTTTCTATGCAAGTACCTAATGCGGTTACACATACGTCGGGTATATTCAAAGTAGGTACTTCACATTAACACCAATACTTTATAATACATATTTATCTTTGGTGTACCATACTATACTTGACATCGGCGTTTAATATATTAATAAAAAGATTGTTTCGCAAATCAAAATACATCTGTATTGCTACCGCGATAGGCAATCTTTTTCATTGACGCGTATATTTTCACACGCAATTCAACCCTCGGACACATAATAAAATTCCTCACTTAGTTGTGAACTACTTACAAATTACAAAGATTGGGGTCTATAATGTTTTACCTACAATTCATTATCAATGCATCACTTCACAAGCAACATTTGTTAATGTTTCATTTTATAAACTATTGTTTTAACAAAGATTAATTTAATATGCAGTCATTTTGAAAATGCATTATTTATGATATGTTTAAAAGACAAACTTACATGTCAACGATATCGCAAAATAAAGCATTTTGCAATATCAATTTAATTTGCTTTTGAACTTAACCTATAAGTAACTAATTTTGTTTGTCAGAAGTACTTATTGGTAACAAGTCGGGTGCTCCGCTCGCTTCGCTCGCTCCGCGTAGCGAGATCACAAGCCTAATCTAACCTACTGTTCCCGGGCGAGTATATATTTTTTTAAAGCTGGGGGGGGCGAAGCCTCCTGTACCCCCCCCCCCCCGTGCTATGTTTTCTGACTACTTTAGAACTACGTCGAACTTTGGCGATTTAATACTTTTATGCTAAGAAAGCTTAACTAATGTTCTGGGAAGAATTACTTTATACGATGTAAACTTGCATTACGTTGCTTGTCTGAAAATTTGTTTAATAGCTGTTGGAAATTCGAAGGGGACCCGGAAAGATTGATGTCAAACGGTTGGGTGCAGTGCTTATAATAGATGTCAAACGATACCTTTGCAAGCGAATTAAATATAATGCTGTATAGGCAGCAAACCGTGATGTAAAGCATATACAATGTGGATTTGTCTAATTGACATTATAATTTCCACCTTACGGCTTGGTTGCCACTTGCCACGATGCTGGTAAACATCTTTCGCTTGTCACGTTACCGAGGGTTGTGTGAAGGCAAACCCCTTGGTAACGGAAGCTAAAGAAATAAAAAGAAAGATTTAGAGATGTAAAAATATAATCATCAAAACCCCTAACGTACAATTAAACTAAAAACTTAATACTAATAAAAACATCAAAAATTAGGTCCCAAAAGGGTAAGCAGATCGTGAAGGCAGGCCGTGGAGACAGACAGGCAAGTTGCGAAGGCAGGCCGTGGAGACGGCAGGCAAGTCGTGGAGTCAGGCCGTGGAGACGGACAGGCAAGTTGCGAAGGCAGGCCGTGGAGACGGCAGGCAAGTCGTGGAGTCAGGCCGTGGAGACGGACAGGCAAGTTGCGAAGGCAGGCCGTGGAGACGGGCAGGCAAGTCGTGGAGTCAGGCCGTGGAGACGGACAGGTAAGTTGCGGAGACAGGCCGTGGAGAGGTAGACAGGAACTCAGGTAAGTCTCTCAAGCAAGAGCTCAGGTAGGTCTCACAAGTAAGACTCGGGTAAGACTCTCAAGTAGGACTCAGGTAAGACTGACTCGAAAGCCTTCTTGGGCGGCTTTTATACCCCAAAAGTAGTTCGATTCTAATATTCAAATTTGATCTGAATCTGCGTCAGAATTCTTCTGGAAGTTTCCGGATCCTGTTCCAAATCCATAATTTCGAATTCTAGATCACCTTTCTCTTTCTTGCATTAAATTCATAATTTCGATTTGGAATGCGAAGTCTTCTAGAAGTCTCCATAGGCCAGAAGTTTCCTTATTAGACCTTCTTAGTATGACGATTATTTGACTTAATTTATAAAAATAAAGAACAATATTCAAATAAAAGAAATATCTGACTAACAGTTGAATCGTTGACAGTAAAGCAAAATACAATATTTACAATGTGAAAAGTGGAAAAATAATTAGAAATACGTATTAGCTTTGAAATAATAGTGAACCAAATTATCCTTTCGTTCGTGATAACATGAAGGTGTTGTGAAATTGGATTTCAGTGGTTCAACTTGGACAAAACGTAAGTCTTTTTGTATTGATAGAAAGAGTAGGGTGCTAGGCAATTGAATCGCGCTGAACGCGAAAGCTAAACCTTACATGCTTCATCAACATTAATATTCCGGGAATTAGCGGCAAAAACTTCCCCTAAAGGGAGGAAGCAGCTTCCTCCGATCACAAAATGCAGGGTTCCCGTGCAAGAAGCGCCACTAATTCCCGAACTATCATTAGTCGCTCGCTCCACGCATGCACGCCGGCCGGTTTTGGTTACTTTTTTACCCGATTGCGCTAGAAGGAGGGCTATGTTTCTTTCGAGTGTATGTATGTATGTATATATTTTATAATAAATGTTTTTCTTCTTCTATATTTTTTTAAAGCGCTCTGTAGCCTAAAAGGCTTGATGTATTTTAGCCTGAAAGGTCTCGTTAGATTCGTTTTAACCGTGAGAGTGACACTGTGTATATAAAAATATCAAAAATTAAAATAGCCGTGTTTAAGCATCATATTATAATTAAAAAAATTCCCTTCAAAACCTTACGAATACGGCATCGAAATAAATTGTTTATATAAATGTATAAAAGTTATATGTTTAAACGACTAAACGTTTAAACTTGGAATGAGAATGGTATAAACAATAAAATATTCAACGATAAAAAATATTATATTTATGTGTGGAAAGGAGGCATTAGATCTTTCAAGGTCGTATTTAGAAGGAAGGGTTCAAAAGCAGACGTAAATCGTATTAAATCATCGGGTTCGCTTGTAACAGAGATAAACTCGCCTTTGTACATGTAATTTCTTATGTAATATCCTGTTAAAAGTCTTGTGTGCAATAAAGTATAATAATAAAAGTCCCGCAGAGATCTATCTTAGGGCCATTCCTTTTCCTAGTCTATGTAAATGATTTACCGTTTATGGTACAAAAAATGCCTGAGATAGTTTTGTTTGCTGATGACACGTCACTTATTTTTAAATATAAGGAGATAAGAAAATAATCTTGACGATGCAAATAATGCTCTCTCGCAAGTACTAGGAAATAATCTGCTGCTAAATTCCAAAAAGACAAAATGTATAAAGTTTACCTTACCTAACGTAACATTAGTTGAGAACAACATAGTAATTGGAAATGAAAAACTAGAATTTGTAGAAATACTGTATTTCTGGGCATCACAATCGATGCAAAACTACAATGGGGTCCACATATTGTAAAATTTGCAAACAGACTTAGCTCTGCAGCATATTATGCAGTGAAAAGAATTAGAGAACTCACTGACGTTGCAATTGCTAGGCTTGTTTATTTTAGTTACTTCCATAGTATAGGTCCTACAGTGTACTACTATGGGTCCGGGCAGTAGACATTGAGAATATCTTCATCTTGCAGAAGGGAGCCATCCGATTTATTTACAAGTTAGGTAGTAGTGATTCGCTAAGAGATTTTTTTAAAGAAACCAACATCTTAACAGTTGCATGTCAATACATTTATGAAAATATTATGTACGTTAGAAAAAATATCACGGACTTTGAAAATGTTGGTGGCCATCATAATGTTAGTGCTAGAAATAAACACTAATTGTCATTTCCACGATTTTGACTTGCAAAAGTTAATACATCCTTTATGGGTGTTACCTCCAACGCGGTTTAAAAAATGTGTTAAGCACACTCTGTGTAAAAAACCTTTCTATAACATCAAGGATTATTTAGAAGACAAAGATGTTTGGCAGTGTGGTAATTGACGCAAACCATGCTTGTATGTAATATCTTTCTTTTTAATAAAACATTTTGTATTTGTATTTCGTATTAAACAGTAGATTAATATTAATTACAGGACGATTGTGACAGTTTCTTTGTTTGCTTCTTCTCCACATAATCTATTAATTCTGCAACTAACAACTTTGACGTTCATTAAGTAAACATTCTGTTTTTTAAATGAATAAAAATATTTGAATTGAATTGAATTACAACATTGTCTTATTTTTGATAAATTATTCATTATGAAAAAAAAAACAAAAACTCCGACTGCGTGAAAAATTGTAAGCTTAAAATGTTCAAACTTACTTCATAAACTAAAAAGTTCGACACAAAAAATATTTTGATTATGGTGTTACAATTTTTCATTCGGTTTTTTTGTTTTTTCAATACCAGCTGTACCCACTCGACCGTTTTTTTCCGTTACTCTACGAAAACATAATGTCTAGATGATTCAAGTGAAAATTGTTCCCTTGCGCTGCAAATTCGATGTTTCTGATGTATTTTTCTGTAGGAAGCTCACTAACTTACACTTAACAGTAGAGCAGAATAGTACAGTCGATTGAAGGAGAAGTAAAGAAAATAAAACCGGCCAAGTGCGAGTCAAACTCGCGCACGAAGGGTTCCGTACCATTATCTACACAACATTAGACAAAGATCGAGACAAGATAGATTCTATTAGGTACATTGAGAACAGCGCCATCTATAGAAACAACAAGAAGTGTTTAACATTGGCATTTAACGACATGACATCGGCGCTGTATAGGTTACATAGATGGCCGCTAAATGGCGAGTGCTGTCTTTAGTCAACGTTTGTTGTATGGGAGCCCCCCTTAAATATTTATTTTATTCTGTTTTTAGTACTTGTTGCTATAGCGGCAACATAAATACATCATCTATAAAAAATTTAACTGTCTAGTTATCACGCTGCATGAGATACAGCCTGGTGACTGACAGCCAGACAGACTGACAGACGGACGGATAGACGGACGGACCGACGGACGGACAGACATACATACAGACAGACAGATGGACAGTGGAGTCTTAGTAATAGGGTCCCTTATCCCTTTGGATACAGTACCCAAAAAATTACTTATTTAACGCCACAATGACTTACATTACACACGAGTGTATTTTTAATGCCTTACTAATTAACCTTGCCTAATGAACAAGCGCGATTAAACATATTAATTATATGTAAAAAACAAAACAATGAAAAAATGACACCAAAACATGACTGCACAACAACTGCTTGACCGCTTTCTTTTACAAAACTTACAATTCGGGCGACTTCGCAAGTAAAATGTAAATGTTGATCATCTCTTGGCTGTGTGTAGGCTGTAGCACACTTAACTATGTGTACGTACCGTATGTAACTCATTTTTTGTTCCGCATGCAGCTGTTTCGACATGTAAGTTTGTACAACTTTCGGCCCCGACCACAGTTATTAGTTGCGCAACTGGGTAGCTCGGAATAAGGTTCTTCATTACATTTTCGCTTAGACATAGATTTATTTATTAGGTAAAATGTAATTATTTTAACGCCCGACGTTTTGGCAACGTTGCAGTTGCCGTGGTCACGGATAGGCTTCACCGTTGCTGACACGTCTGGTATTAAGGTGATAAAATTGTACCTAATAAATAATCGCGATCAGACCCGTTATAGAAATACTAGTTGACTCGGATATACACAAAAAAATTATGACAATCAGGTGTAAGCCTCCTTTTATTGAAGTCGGTTAAAAGTTGTTCTTATTGACAATTACAACTCCTAATTTTTAGGGTTCCGTACCCAAAGGGTAAGGGAACCTATTACTAAGACTCCACTGTCCGTCTGTCTGTCTGTCTGTCACCAGGCTGTATCTCTTGAACCATGATAGCTAGACAGTTGAAATTTTCACAGATGAAGTATTTCTGTTGTCGCTATAACAGAAAACAGAACAAAATATATATTTAAGGGGCTCCCATACAACTAACATGATTTTTTTGCTTGATATTAATAACGGAAACAGGTAAACGCTTCCAATATTCACAGAATATTTAGTTCCATATTCACTTTAAAAATATATAATTAAATTAAGATACCTAAGATAAAGATAAAAAAGTAGATATTTATTACCTCATGGGAAAAAAAACTTAAAACAAAGTAAGGCTTAACTAGTGATGACATAAAATAAGGCAAAAGCTGGTGCTGACCCGGATCATGCTGACCCGGATCAGTCCCGGGCAACGCTGGTTTTCAGCCACTGCCTTCTCCCTGAGATGTTGTGCGGGAGTTATATTATGAGGGCTAAAACAGGCAACTAGGCATCTAACAAATGTTCTGAACATCGATTAAAAACGAAACAATAATCAAATAAAATATGAGAAAAAAAAATCAATGAACAATTCTTCTTCATAACAATAAAATAAATATTTATGGGGGGCTCCCATACAACATTACGTGACTTTTTTGCCGTTTTTTTGCGATATTATTAACGTCAACAGGTAAAAGCATGAAATACTCAAATGTTGTATAGATAATGGTACGGAACTCTTCGTGCGCGAGTCCGACTCGCACTGGGCCGGTTTTTGGAGGTATATTATGGGTATTTACACATGGTATTTACAAATACAAATATATACCTTTATTAATATAAATTTACACAGCATGGAGCACAGAAGTAACCAAATTAGGATGAACCTGTCTTATGATTACTTGAAAAAACTGTCATATTGGATTACAACGGTACGACTTAGCTTTGTAAAGATATTTGAATCAAACCTACCCGTGTTTGGCCGGGCGTAGAAGATTCCTTGTATTTTTTGCATAATCACGAGGAATCGTTGAGGGAATGAGTCGGAAAATTGAGATGCCTCGGCCCGTAGGTATGTGGAGTAAACCAGTTCTGATTAAACCGTAAAAGAGATTGGTTCCACGATGGAGTCCTTTATCGCTCGAGTTATGTCCGTAATTCGGTGTGAACCCTGGGGTGCGACACGCCATTTCAATCCGAGAACGTCACAGTGTGCCAATGTACCGTCTTGTACAATAAAAGTGGATTAAAAGTATGATAAAACTGTTTTATAGTACATATGGTGCTACATTACCGCACTAGTGCGATAATGAGCACTTTACGTGCCTATGTCGAAACTTCAAAGGGCCATATGTACTATAAAACGTTGTACGATACACGTGCGAATAGGTAATTCGTAACTCGTGTCGATATAAAACACTCCCTTCGGTCGTGTTTTAATTTATCGCCACTCGTTGCGAATTTCCTACTTTTCGCACTAGTATCGTAATGTACTATTATGCTCCTGTTTTAATATCTCTGTCCTTGGCTAGTCCTTGTCCAAAGGCGAATAGCTAACGAACACCACCGGCAGCTGTTGACGACTTTATTGGTTTTCTTTTCAATTATGGCGGTAACACGACAGTGACTGTTAGCTACGAAGTTACATAAGTCAAGTAAATATTTTTCAAGCCAAGCATTGATGTGCCCCCAGATGCAGCCTATATACGTCCCACTGTAGGGCACAGGCCTTCTCTCATGGAGAGAGTATGGGCTTAATGACCACGCGTGCCCACCGCGGATTGGCGATTTCAAGCGCAGAGGTGTGTGAACACCTCTGACACTCAGGTTTCCTCACGATGTTTTCGTAAGTTAGCGAGTGGTCTTGCTACTACAAATTCGCCAAGTCGTTGTAGTTCACAGGTATGTCATTTAAAATAAAGTTAAAATTTAGTACATTACTTCGTACCACGAGCGCATACCTCGTACACATACCTCGTACCTGTACACATACGTCGGCGCTTGAAAATTCCAATCCGCGGTAGGCACGCGTCGTAATTAAGCTCATACTCTCTCTCTGAGAGAAGGCAGTGGGACTTATATGATATGTAGCCACATAAAAAAAGTGTAAAAAGTCTCTACAGAGCTCTTTAGTAGCAAGTTGCACACAGCACAATAACTTGTCCTGGTCCCAAACTGGTCCCAAACTAGCCCTGTTGTGCTATAGTAACAGGGCTAGTTTGGAACATTACTTACATAAAAACGCACTCCGCCGACTGAGGCCGTTTGTACAATGCATTAAGGCGCTAGATTTGTACAAATGCTTCCAGCCCGCTGTAAGCCCGCATCGAACCCACGTCCTCTGTTTTGGTAGTCAAGCGGGTTACCAGTTCAACACGTGAAAACAGGCTGAGATTATTGTCTCTTTTTGTAAGTAGATATCCGCACCGACAGTTGTCTCTGTGCCGCAGCGGCGAGACAAATGGAATAAGTTTTACAGCAATGCAGGGCTAGAAAATTCCGCTTTAATATTTTTCATTCTATTCACGTTCAAAAGCCTTGCGGCACGAAACTTTTTTCATCCTTTAGCTCGTTTTTCAAGCTCGTAGATAAAGATAAAAGGGCCATTAACAGTTTCGAGCTAGCGATTCTTCAAGGAATATTCGCTAAGAGCGTGACGTATAATTCAACGTCTCACTGCAGTGCGGAGCGAAGGCCTTCTCTCAGAGAGAAAGAGAGTATTCCCCACCGCGGATACGCGAGTGGTATCACCACTAAAAAGTCGGAAACGTACGTAACTTAAAAAAATAGGACAAGTGTGAGTCTGACGCGCCGACTGCGTATTATAAATAGTTCAGGAATCGAGTCTCGTAGTTTTTTCCGAGCTTTTCTCGAACTTCAAAGGGTTTTTTTATGAGTTAATTACAAATATAGTTTTCACATTTTTCCCTCTACTTGTAGCATAAGACGATATTATTTACTTGCCAAATTTCTTAGTTCTAGATCAACGGAAAGTACCTACACTATTAATTTTAATTCTCTTGAGTGTCGAAATATACGTTTTTGCCTCATAAACGGCCGTATCTTCTTCTTACGTTAACATAGAAGTTTAATTTTTTCACAGCTTCAAGGGACCGAAGACCTGAGTATATGGTTTTAATTTCAACTCGATACCTCCACGCGTTCCCGAGATAAAGGGTCTTGACAGACAAACGGACGGACGGACAATGTGATCCTATAAGGGTTCCGTTTTTTTCCTTTTGAGGCACGGAACCCTAAAAAAGAGTCATTGGTAGAGTCTACAAGAACTAGAGTTCTTTTGGAACTAGGTACACAATTAAATGATAAGGTATATACTTATCTTCTCTCTTCTCTATACCTATATAAAAATCAATTGCTGTTCGTTTGTCTCGCTAAAACTCGAGATCGGCTGGGCCGATTTGGCAAATTTTTCTTTTTTATATTTATTTTGTGGGAGTACATGGAAGGTTTAAACGGTGATAAGAAAAAAAAAGATTGATGTAGGTGATACGGAGTTCACGGGGTCATCTAGGATGATAATAAAAATCATCAATAGTTTGACCAGCCTACAATTATTTCGCTTAGCAAACAAATAAAACACAGTCAAGAAATAAAACTTTATTCATAACACAACAAAAAAAAAAACAAATTGAAATAAGAAACTGGACTTAACTAATATATAAATGATAAGAATATATAAATTACATAAATTCTATATTTACAAACTGCCCCAGGTCACTGTCCCGCGGTAATGAGCCCAGGACGCTGGCGACGTTACCTCTTTGGATGGCCAGGCTTATCCTCTGGCCGAGGTACGCGCGCCGCTAAGTCTTTGAACAGCAGGCGCGCCTCTGGGCCCCAAGTGCCTATGGTTTCGACCCCAAACGGCGCAAATATGTAATTGTTTCCTACTGAACCGTATTTGCGCCGTTTCAGGCTTTCGGCCGCGCCAGCCGCTGAACCAGTGGCTCTTTCACTCTGGGAAACATGAGAGGGTGCCAGCGTGTCAACGCATGTAGCGTCCCATACCAGCGGCCTCCCATGTTTCCAGGGGATCAATGTCATGCCATCGGGCCTTTTACCATCGTCGCGGATGATGCCTGGAGGTTCCAGCGTGGCTACTCAAAAGACCTAGAAGAATCTGAAGACAGAAAAGACTGTTTCACACCAAAACCTTATTTTTGGTGATCGTTTTAATGATCCCCAACTTCTTTACTAATAAATATGATTTTTGATATCGCGGGATGGTTGTATCTATAATGCCGCAAAGCTTGCCTTTGCAAAACAGTAGTTTGATGCTTATTTCACGGACCTCGTCAACAGATCTTGACCAAATTCCTATAGGTCCACTTCTGAGTTACCGACCGCATCATTAAGACTACGCAACATAGGTATTGTCTATCTTACTTTTATAGAGCAACATTTCTGAAACCGTAATAGGCAGCCAGTAGAAATTTTTACAGAACCTTTCTGTTATTATGGCGGATCGGTCTAACAAATATTAAATGTGAACGCCCCTTTCTAAAAAAATCAACAAAATTGGACACCGTGGTAAGGAAATATCGCTCTAAAAGTTAGAGATGAACTGAGAAGTTCCCCCCTTTTATGGGGCCGGTTAAAAAGCATTGGATGATTGGCCAGTCGTTGGCCGTGTGGATGTGCAGCTGCGCGGGGTAGGCACTCGGCGTAGTGTAAAAACAGGCGCAGATAAACCAGGTGCGGGTAAAATATGGCCCTGCAGTGCCCGGCGAGCGCGAGGCTGCAGCCAGCCAGCTGGTAACTGTAATCCTAAAGCCGGGAACACATCAGAGAGGACGGTGGCTGGGTTGCGTGGCTTTTCATGGCGAACGAGGGAGATGCAATGTCAAAACGTCCACAAAAGAAATGCTTGGATAGTTACTAAGATGCTTACTTTGTAATATCTACTTAAAGGTCTGTTGTAAAGGGAAGAGTGTATCATAGATTTATTTAAGCGAACAAACGCTGAAGAGTGTTTTTGAGGAGTTATGTTTTTATCTAATATATAAAAATCTTGTCTCATTGTTTGTTATCAAACTCCTCCGAAACGGCTACACCGATTTTTATGAAGTTTTTTGTATACTTGTATTTGGTACGTCTAAGAATAGGTCGTAGGCTAATTAATATGTCAAATGTAATGTAGTAAATAAGTAAAATGTTCATTTCATTAAGTTAAGGTACATAGGTTGCATAGGGAGCCTACATTTAAGCAAAAATAAACCTGTGTTAGGACACTCCGCTCTTCTATAGCCAGTATAAATAAAGTAGTTTCTAGTTACACTTTAAAATAATATGATTTGATTTGTAGCAAAAACTAAAATAATACTATTTAAAGTGTGTGTGTGTGTGTGTGTGTGTAAGATAGATAAATAACACCATTTAATTACCGCGGACCTAAGAAATTATCGTAAAGTAAAAGAACCGGCCGAGTGCAAGTCGGACGAACCATAAAAATTATATTGTGTATTTAAAATGTGTTTTTTTCACATTTCGAGGCCCTTAACCAGAGTTCGATTTACACTTATTATATTTCAGTCGATCCGCCATAATAACAGATAAGTATTCTGTAAAAAATTCTACTGGCTGCCTATTACGTTTTAAGAAATATATCTCTATAAAGGTAGGTAAGACAGATCTGTGTTGCGTAGTCTTAATAATACGGTCGGATTGACACCTTCCGGTTAAGAAACCCTAAAATTGGTGAAGCGGTACCGATCCCGAATTATAATTATATATTTTTTATTTATTACTGGTACTTATTTGGGACACTTTTGCGATATGTAGCCTTGCAACTACAATACGCAAACTGTTTGGGCTTCTAGCCCAGCACCTATACCACCCTGACAGTTTAGTCGGCCTAGCCCACAGGGAAGACAATCAGTACGTGCGGAGCCAAACTCACGATGTTTTCCTTCACAGTCAGCGGTTGTCTGAAACAATGTCCCAGGCGCTGCAGCGTCCGAGTGGTATCCTAGTGTGGGGCCAGAAGCAATGTATGTGCCTGTATGTAAATGTTAATGTTAATGTTAAATGTTAATCTAATGTGAGTGAAGATGCCATTGAACGCTGTATGAATAATTTCATTACGTAGATGCAAAGGCCAAAGTTTTTTGGGTTTCTACTGCTTCGCTGTAGTTCGTGATCGGTGCAGAGTGAAGTCCATTGGCCTCCATCCTCCTAAATTGCCTTTACTGCAATCATCATCATCATCATCATCATCAGCCCTTTGACGCCCACTGCAGGACATAGGCCTCCCTCATGGTTTTCATAACCATGAGGGGTTTTGCCATAATCGCCACGCTTGGCAGGCGGGTTGGCGATCGCAGTATGCGGTTGGAATGTCAGGTAGAGGCTGCTACCCGTCTCCTGGTAATTTATTTCCTTAGTCGCCTTCTACGACATCCACGGGAGGAAATGGAGTGACGCTATTCTTAATCCGGCGCCACACGGCGATGCAATGCGATTTACTGCAATGCCCGAACTAAATGAAAGAAAATATTTTTTATTATTATGTGGTGGTATGAACGGAATAATCAGTGCGTGAGCCTGACTCTCTGTTGGCCCGTTGGTGTCGGCTTCACAATTCAGGATCGGGAGCGTTCCTCCGCTCGGTCTGTGTTCATCCTAAAACACCAATGCCATTTCACGCCGTACCAGTACCACGTCTCGTCTGTTTGTTTAAAACTGAATCATGATTAAACTCATATTTTCTGTTAGTGTTGATACTACGCGTGTGGTCTGCACTCTGGGATTTTCACGCATAGCTTTACTACCCTAATAAATGATTTATCTATCTATCTATTATTTATTAATAGTCTATAAAGCTTAGCTCCACACAATCAAGCAGTCACAGAAGTACAGTCAAGCGAAAGGCTGTTCGTTTGGCCATACTTGTCAGGAATTCACCCTAAAAAAACAATGAAACGATTTTTTATTTTGACAAAATTAAGGAAATAATATTTTTTTTTACTATTTTTACCTACAGTACTACCAAAGCTTATAAAGTTTCAGAGTTTGTAAAAATAAGGTGATTTGGATAGGAGTGTTCTGCCCATTGTCTTGACTGTGCTTTTTCGGACAGCCTGAATAAGCGCCTAAATATTACATCAATCGAAAATATTGATGAAAAGCTTCGCGGAAATCGCACTTTGTCATGCAAAATTGCAGAAGCGTATCATTTGCCCGGGTTGAAAACAACATTGTACTCGGAAAAGAAAAACTAGAATTTGTAGAAGATACCGTTTTTCTAGGCATCACAATCGATTCAAAATTGCAATGGGGTCCTCATATTGTAAGACTAGCACACAGGCTTAGTTCTGCAGCATATGCAGTCAAAAGAATTAGAGAGCTCACTGACGTTGCAACTGCTAGGTTTTTTTTTTTTGTTACTTCCATAGTATTATGTCCTACGGCATACTACTGTGGGGTCGGGCAGCAGACATTGACACGATCTTCATCTTACATAAGAGAGCGATCCGATTTATTTACAAGCTAGGTAGTAGGGACTCGTTAAGGGATTTCTTTAAAGAAACTAACATCTTAACAGTTGCAAGTCAATACGTTTATGAAAATATAATGTATGTTAGAAAAAACATCAGCAATTTCGAAAATGTTGGTAGCCATCACAATATTGATACTAGGAATAAACATAAATTGTCATTTCCACGTTTAAGACTTGCAAAAGTTAATATATCCTTTATAGGGCACTGTGTACGGTTCTACAATAAGATTTCTCAAGATATACCTATTAGAGTTACCACCGACGCGGTTTAAAAAATGTATTTAAGCATACTCTGTGCAAAAAAGCCTATTATAACATTAAGGATTATTTGGAAGACAAGGATGTCTGGTATTTAAATAATGTTAACAGTGTAGTGTAACTTTAAGTTGAAAACTCTGTTAACTAAGCAAACCTGTTTTGAAAAGAATAAATGTGGAGTTTCTTTGTTAGCTTCTTCTCCGCATAATCTATTAATTGTGACACTAACAGCTTTTTGTTTTTATAGTGAATAAAAATTTTTGACTTTGCCTGAACTGGTTTCGCGTGGTGCCGTGTGGCGCCGGATTACCCTTAATCGGCCATAGGACAATTATTTCCCACATGGGCGATAAATAATTTTTTATTTTTTTTTCTGTTGGAGCAACGCAAAAATAAATTGAACGCATCTTTAGATCGATACTTATTTAATGTATTTTATGGCAACACTTATTCCTAAACGTCATCGCTGCATGTCAATCGGTATTCAAAGTGAACCGTTAATTTTTCACGTACATTTGCTCCCCGAATTTAAATCTGTTTTTGGTACTACATCAAGGAAAATTCCTGTAAGTATGTAATGGTTTTTGATTCTTTTAGCTAGATATGTGTTGTATTGTATATAAATGAAAACGATGTATGTAATTTGTTGCTTTACTATTTTTTTTCATTTTAAAAAAGTGGGAAACTATTTCCCTACGGCCGTTTATGAAAGTATTTAAGTGGGAAATTATTTCCCTATAACTGTTAAGGACAACTAATAATTATATATATATAAATAAAGTTTGTTTTTGCCTACTATTTTTTTCTTATTACAGTCCATGACGCCCCTTAAAAAGAAGAAAAAGTTGCGGATAAGGAGTTACAAAACAATTGTTGACATTCGCCATTCGCCCGACTCAAGGCTGCTATTATTTAATGTTATTAGAATAGTTATATTAATAATAAGATAAAAAACTTAAATAAATAAATAAAACTTAAGATGTACCTCTGGACTTTTAATTTTATTTCCCTAAAAATTAATCAACGAGTGAAACCGAAGGCAATAGCTAGTCATTATTTCCCACAAAAAAAACCCCTAACGTTTATAGGGAAATTATTTCCCATCGTCAAAAAAAAACACTTCCCAACATTCAATAATTCTAATTTAGTGTTTTTATTTAATTTTAAGAAGACAATATTCTAATACAAAAAAATTAACTTGATTGGAGCCATGGCCGTTTAAGGGATAAGAATAGCGTCACTCCATTTCCTTCCTTGGAAGAAGACGACGAAGGAAATCAATTACCAAGAGACGGGCAGCAGCGTCTTCCTGAGATTCCAACCGCTTGCTGCGATCGCCAACCCGCCTGCCAAGCGTGGCGATTATGGCAAAACCCCTCATGGTTATGAAAACCATGAGGGAGGCCTATGTCCTGCAGTGGGGGTCAAATGGCTGATGATGAACTGGTTTCAAGTTGCGACGACACTACTAAACCAGCCGTGACCCCACTGCACGTCACCGCGATAAACGTTATTATTATCGTGGGAAACATTTAATTGCACATCAAACAAAAGTAACGCAGATATTTTTTGCAGTTAACCTCAACAGTAACAATGGCGCAGTAGAGAGTTGAAGAATTGCTCTATCAACACCTGGCTCCATCAGATGATTAGCTTGATGATACCAACTGATTGAATTACGAATTACATGCTCTTGGAAAGTTTCAAACTGATACCACAGTTGGAAGCAGGTTAAGATTCGTTAACTTGTAATATTTCCTTAGGCGCGGGCCACACTGGACCGCGGACTGGGTGCAGAGGAAAAGTGAATTGCAATTTTATACAAAATGTACTGAAGCGATGGGACATAGCCCACATACATAAAACGGGGCGAGGACGTAAACTCTACACAACGCGTCCCCGACCCGTTCTCGCCCCACGTCCCATCTGTGTGACCTGCGCCTTAGTTTATAAGTTAAATACAATTTCATACAAGTAAAGGTAATTAAATTAAGCGTTAATAAAAATAGATAAGCCTGATTTACTTCTTTTTTTCTTTTTTTAGCTCTACATAACTGACACTAACTAGGGATCCGGTACGGATGTGGTAGAGATAAGAAAGGGCAAATGTTTGGGCAAGTGGTAGGTTCTAATGCAAATATGTAAGCCCACGACATTGCAGTGGGGAACTTGCACTAAAAATATTTTAATATAATCGAAGAGGCCATGTTTAAAGGTAAATAAACGTGGTAATGTTTTTTCTCTCCGACTAATACTTTTCATAATATAACCTGTTGAAAAGTGAATATAGTCACGTGGTACAAAAACGCGCCAGACAAATCGGGCTCAAACTACCTATGACGTCACAGCTGGCACGTAACGCCTTGTAATGTATGAAGCGTTTATCAATATTTGAGTTATCTCGTAAAATAATGTTTTTATGCTTCTACATCCATAAAAAAACGTTTCGAATTCAGTGAAAAACTAAATCTAATATTTTTTTTATTATTATAGTAACTTAATTTTTTACATTTTTTGTGATCCCGAAAACCCTGGAAAAGATACTTCTATGTTTTTTTTATATGTGTTCTATGATATAAAAGCAATGGAACTGCAATGTAAGTTAGACGCAAGTTCCCCATTGTACTGTTTTACCTGTAAAGAAAAACAAAAAAGCTTCGACAATTCAAAGTGGGCTCGGCCTCTACAGAAAACAGCCGTACGAAGCGGCTAACCCTTTGTTAGGTTTAATCGGTTGTAGAGTGCGGGCGCTCGCGGCATAGTCCGAAAAACCTAGTTGCACAGAAAGCTCGTGATAAGCGCGTAAGTCGAGCACGCACGAGCACCGGAGCCTGCGGTCAACGCCCCGCGCGCCGCGACCGCCGCACCGGCCGCGACCGGTCCGTGGTAGTCCTCGCTCGGATAGAAACATGTTTGTGTTGACAACTGCGCCGTCTATCTCCCACCGAGCTGCTATTTTTACTGCGATTTTAATACAAAATCAGTCCACTTTTTGCCCATTCCTTTTTTCGGAGGCCGGGATTTCATTTGCAATCGGTATTGCTCGTCTCCCGCTGTCGGATTGAAAATGAAAATGGAGGTCGTGCGGCGTGCCTCAAAATTCGGCGAGGTGCAGTCCCCGCAGGCTATGAGGTGCTGATAGGAACTAAACTAGGTACTGTTGTGGTTATACTGACTACTGGTTATATAACCGATCGTCAGTTGAATGCCTGACGTGGCTGGGAATGGCAGTTATTTGTTGTTGTGCTCCGAAATGCCACGCTCTGATGCGTGGGTGCTTTTACGCCAACGCCCTGTATGTAGTGTAGACGCATGCATACACAGTATTACAACAGAAAGCTCCGTTTTGAACTGACAATAAAAGTTACTCAAGGCTGCTGTTTCGTCTAGCATGCTGTCTCGCTGTCACAGTGTAACATTTTTAGTGACAAAAAATATCTTCTTTTGATATTGTTTTTTGAAGCTTTGGAGTTTGTTAGACATAAAATAAAAATAAATAGGAAAATTTTTGTATTGCGATACACAGTATTTGATAGAAAAAACTTGTTTAAAAAGAATTAATTTTGTAATTGAAATTGAAATTGAAATTGAAATTGAAATTGAAATTGAAATTGAAATTGAAATTGAAATTGAAATTGAAATTGAAATTGAAATTGAAATTGAAATTGAAATTGAAATTGAAATTGAAATTGAAATTGAAATTGAAATTGAAATTGAAATTGAAATTGAAATTGAAATTGAAATTGAAATTGAAATTGAAATTGAAATTGAAATTGAAATTGAAATTGAAATTGAAATTGAAATTGAAATTGAAATTGAAATTGAAATTGAAATTGAAATTGAAATTGAAATTGAAATTGAAATTGAAATTGAAATTGAAATTGAAATTGACTATCAAAATTTTCTCAATCAAAAACTACATACGCAAAGCATTACAAAAATATGTCTTAAATATCCGTAATTTAATTATGTAGCTTCCGACCAAATTTATCAAAATTATACTAAGTTTTTACAATCATTAAAAATGTGTGAGTGAGACGGCAAGCGAGATGTTACAGCAGAGCCGTATCGGAGAGAGGAAGTTTTCTGTCATATTATTACAATATTATACTTATTACAACTACTTACAATATATACTTACTTATATTACAATTATTATCATCATTCCCTTTGCTGTGCGTAGCCAGGCTACTTCCAAAATGCATGATGATATATGT
The DNA here is from genome assembly GCA_963969515.1 of Yponomeuta evonymella. Classification (NCBI taxonomy): domain Eukaryota; kingdom Metazoa; phylum Arthropoda; class Insecta; order Lepidoptera; family Yponomeutidae; genus Yponomeuta; species Yponomeuta evonymella. The sequence goes on along the minus strand of OZ018352.1, from coordinate 19,403,705 downwards.
TTTACAATAGTAACTAATAGCTAAACGTGAATTACCGTAAATTACCGTAAGTAACGACTGAAGCAACACAAATAGGAATACACGAGTCCCACTAGTTTGACAATATGAAAAACCGTGTTTTTATTATTATTATTACAACAGCAATGGATGTTCGTTGACACATAGTCTTAGGCCGGCTTGCACCACCGACTAAAATCCGTTTAACTTTAAGTTAAATAGAACGGAGTTTGGCCGGTGGTGCAAGCGGGCCTTAATTACTTAAATTTTAATTGAATGTAGATTTTTCCACTGTGATGTAGATTATAATTTGCAATATCTATGAGTATGTTACGTTTTCATGCTGTGTTTTCAGTATTGTGCCGTTAAATAAATGTATCTATCTATCTATCTACAAGGTAAGACAGGCTGTGGGAACTACCGCCAGACCTGTCCTCGGAGATGAAACGTTGTAAAAACTCGATCTGCAGGTCGCGAGAACATGTTCCACGCCGGCGCTTGTCGTGCCGGCGTCACCGCAGCCTGTCAACTGGGATTGGGCTTCTTGAGTTCACTGTCCATATTTTACATTACATTACACTACACAAACTCGCGCCCGGAGGCCGGAGGGGTAGGCAGGCCAGGGTTTGTCGCTTGCCACGACCGTGATAAACTCTTTAAAGATAAAGATAAAGATATTTATTTGTGAAACATGAGTATGCATAGATGGTACAATAATAAATATTTGTTCTGCATGTTTTGTCATTGTAGACATACAAATTTTTGGTAGTCAAAATTAATTGGTTTCGGCTACTTGTTACCTTGCCCTTTGCTACTACATCGCATATTTGGCCGAAGAATCCGCCTAAGACGTCCCTTACCGGCCCTTCCACTCACATTCGCTCCATATATTTCTTTCGTAAGACAATCTTCCTTGTCCTCTCCCTATGTCCTAACCGACGCAACATTATTCGCTCAATAGAGCGATTAGAGAACGATACGCAATAGTCGGGATATTGCGTATCCTGTCATTCAAAGCATATTTTAATGATGTTTTTAACGTCCCACCGTGCTCTGTGAGAAGGCTTGTGGACAAAAATAACTTCCACTATCTTCCGCACAACACGATCACAAGGGAAATAAACTTTATTTTTCAAATCCGGTAAGTTCTACTACCACCCGCTTATTTTAAGCTGTTCTAGGCTGTAGGTTCCAAAAATAACTATCACCATTACTAAGGTTCATGGCGTTCAGTTTTTGGCGTGCGTCCATGCAACGACTAATGAATGTTGAGGAAGCGAAAGTGATCTGTCAGGAACGTAGCAAGTGGCGGTCCCTGGTCTCTGCCTACCCCTCTGGGATGGAGGCGTGAGTTTATGTTATGTTATGTGTTAACATAAGAGAAGGATGATTCTGTCCACTAGTGGGGCTGGTTGACCCCTTAACTCATCACGAATTAAACGGGCAACTCTCCTGAAGGCTATCGAATCGCCTGAGACGTCGAATTAAGTTGCACCATTGGAATGCGATTGGTCAGTAGACTACCAACAGTATTAGTGAAACAACCATTACCGTAATAGTATCACTCTATTAAACAACTGTGCATTTAAGAGACTCACCCCAGAACATTATTTTTGGAATGAAATTAAAATGAAAAATGTTTATTGAGCTGAACAAAACTTAACAATATGTAAAGTAACTCTGGACCCCAAACTAAATTAATTTGTATCTTAGGGGGCACAGTGATCGATATGGCTTCGATATGCTACAGTAAGTAGCATATCGAAGGCACAGCTGTCACAGACCGGTTGTGTGTGAGACACAATTACAAGGAAACGACTATAAAAAACATGAATGAACATAATGTCCGATCACGGGCACTTCTATGACGTCGTCACCCTTTTATGGCGGTCTACAATATGCACGCTGAAATCTGGGTGGTTTGAAAGCCGCGGTTATGTAATAAGTAATTAAAAATGGCATCTATTTCGACTATTACGTTTAAGTATTGACGTAAAAAAAAATGAGCTGAGAAATCTTGTTTCGAGTTGTGAAAACTTGTTTAAAAAAATGCGCGAAGAATTGGTACCGCCTACCTCTCCGTCTACAATGCCTAATGGTTCTAATAGATCCGAGTTTGCGTCGAGATATTTTTGTAAAGTGAACTAAAAAAAAACAAACTAGCGTATTCCATAGCTATTGTTAAGGCCGTTCATTTTGCTATCGCAATCAAACCATCCAAAATCCATGGTGTATTTCCAAGAGCACACATGGCTACATGCGCGGGCGTCGCATTATCATAAATTTACGGGGAAACCAATTGAGGTCAAGGAGTACCGGATCTGTGACGCAACGGAAGTCAAAACACGACGTAAGTAAGAATTTACGATGATACAGTTGACGTCACGTAAACCTTAACATTTTAGTCGAATAGTCACGCGTAACGTAAATGAATGAATTACATGTAAGCGTGTAAACAATATTGAAATCAGATTTTTTTTAACGTAATCACTTTTCATTAAGTTTGTGTGTATAATGTATACTTAATGTAAGCATGAGGGAGAAATATTTAGGTATGGCGCTGAATTTTTTGCTTACTTTTTTTTTTTAATTTGTAAGTAGTGATTCGCTCAATAAAAATGTGTAATTTAAAATGTAAAAACAAGGTGTTTTTACTCCAAAAACCGTCTAAAAAGATGCCAAAATAATCGGGCATACATTAATAATTAGGGTTGTCAAAAAATAAAAATTTGGGAACCCTAAACTACTACATCACGGAGTCTCCGAGATGTAGGCTTTCAAAATTTTGAATTCTTGTAGACTTTATGGAACAATATCTACCTGATAATATGCTGTTAGCAGCTGACAGGTGTTAATTAGATTTGGCCAATTGAGAGGTGTTAGATTTGATTTACAGATTGTTTGTAACCTTTATGACAATAGAGTTTTTTGTATCGTATTGTATTGTTAGTGTACTAAAACTAGGTTAGTTTAGGTAATAGACGCGGGAACTTACAATTTTTTTTTGCACTTTTTTATGTTTTTGCAGAAATTAATTGCTTCTTTATAAAAACTCGATTCCTTAAAACACTTCAAAAACAGAATTGGAGATTTTACAAGAAAAAGATGTTTTAGATTGGTTTCAGAGGAATCGTGTTTTTATGAATAAGGCAGTTAGTATTTCGTAGTTAGTACTTCCCAAGGACACGAAATTGAATTTTACAATTGAACACGGAAAGGAATTGAAATTTACAAGCTTTCTTTTTCGAAAACAGGAAAACCGGCCAAGTGCGAGTCGGACTCGCCCGTACCATTATTTTACACAACATTAGACACAAAGATCGCGAAAAAACGACAAAAATGGGAGCCCCCCTTAAATTTTTATTTTATTTTAATTATTCATTTTTGAAGCGAATATAGAACTAAATATTATGTGAATATTTCAAGCGTCTACCTGAATATCGAGCAAAAAATTGCAAAAAAATTACGTTTGTTGTATGGGAGCCCCCCTTAAATATTTATTTTAGTCTGTTTTTAGTATTTGTTGTTATAGCGGCAACATAAATAGGTACATCATCTGTGAAAAATTCAACTGCCTAGCTATCACGGTTCATGAGATACAGCCTGGTGACAGACAGACAGACAGACAGACAGACAAACAGACAGACGTACAAACAGACAGACGGACAGTGAAGTCTTAGTAATTGGCACTCTTCGGGTACGGATCCCTAAAAACGAAGTACGCGCCTTTGAACGCTAACGCGGTGCTGACACATTTTATATTTTCATAACAAAAATATATTCCCTAGCAACATTCATGGATAAAGCTTACGTAGTTTATTTTTGTGTCCAGTGACCACAGCCGCGTTTTGTAAGACTTCAATTCATAGTTTATTATGCGAATTCGATTTATGTTGCGTTGCCGGCTAGTACAATGGAGAACTTGCACTAAAAGGTTTTAATAGGATAGGTGAAGACACGTTAAAAGATAAATAAACGTGGTATATTATTTTCTCTTCGACTAATACTTTTTGTAATATAACCAGTCGATATAGTCAATATAGTCACGTGGTACTAAAACGCGCCATACAAATCGACCTTAGACTATGTCGCCACTTATATGTATGAAGCGTTTATCAATGTTTGGGTTATCTCGTAAGATAATGTATTTATGCCTGTACACCCTTTTAAAAAAACGTTCAGAATTCAATGACAAAACGAAATCTAATAAATTTTATGTTATTAAAGTAACTTTATTTTTCGCATAATTTGTGACCCCGAAAAGCCCGAAAAAATGTTTTTATTGTTTTATTTTTAAACTTTTCCTAGGTTTTTATATGATATCTATGGTACAAAAGCAATGACACTCCAACCTAACTTAGACGCAAGTTCCCCATTAGTCGTCCTTCTCGTTTGTTACACTTTATTGTACAAAATAAAAAATTTAGCACTTAAAAAAACACGAATGTCTATGAAAGCCTATGAGCAAGGGCGGACTTGTTTTAAGAGAAATTTCTTCCAGCCAGCCTTGACGCTTAGAGTATTAAACAGCCAGCGGGAAAAGGGCATGTAAAGCACAAACAAAAAATTATTACTTAATGTACTATCGAATTGTCGTCGTAAACCATACATTGTATTATATGAAATGCCCTGTATACATAGCTTTCGCGTTAAATATACATACATACATACACTCACGCCTGTATCCCAGAGGGGTAGGCAGAGACCAGGGACTGCCACTTGCCACCATCCTGACAGATCACTTTCGCTTCCTCAACACAACACGCACGCCGGCGCCGCCGTTTCGCGTTAAATGTTGTGCCATTGTAACTTTGTGGCTTTTGTTTTTGTTACAGGTAAGACCACACCCTGCGGGAGCACTCTGGTCAACCGGACGGAATGAAAAGATAAGATAAGAATATTCTTTATTGTATACCGGAAAAAAAATGTTACAGAAACAGCAATGACAAAAGAAAAGATTGGGTACAGTACCCGAAATCCTTGGAGGTTTTCATATTCGGAACTCGGTGGAAGACGTGGCATAATATACGTTTAAATGCTATTATTGTTATGTAAGCATGTTTGTAGCAATAAATCATTCATTTATTCTTTCATTCATTCAAATGTAGAAATATAGATGCGAGTTTTTTAAGAGATATTCTAGTTTCAGTATATCTTACACACACAAGAACGGTGGTAGCTCAATAGGTAGATCATTGGACTCGGATGCAAGAGACCCAGCTTCGTTTTCCAGTGCGGGCATGTACCTCTGACTTTGTTTTCTAAGTTATGTACATTTGTGAAGTTATAGTAGCAATACCACTCGCTAACGGTGAAGGAAAACATCGTGTGGAAACCTGAGTGTCTGAGCTATTCACATACCTCAGCGCTTGAAATCGCCAATCCGCGGTGGGCACGCGTGGTGATTAAGCCCATAACTCTCTCTGAGAGAAGGCCTGTGCCCTACAGTGCTTTACACTTTAGTTGCAAAGTATCCCGTAACGTCACGGAGTTGAGTGCATACGAAAAGGCTGACATTCTGTCGTCTGTACAGCGTCTACTGGCAACTTCTAGTGATAGCTACTTACTACATAGGTGAAACCATTCAGACGCTGTGACAGCTTTTTATTACAAGTTATATGTTATATCCGTGTGGCGCCGGATTAAGAATAGCGTCACACCATTTCCTTCCGTGGATGTCGTAGAAGGCGACTAAGGAAATCAATTACCAGGAGACGGGCAGCAGCGTCTTCCTGAGATTCCAACCGTATTCTGCGATCGCCAACCCGCCTGCCAAGCGTGGCGATTATGGCAAAACCCTTCATATGTCCTATGGAGGCCTATGTCCTGCAGTGGGCGTCAAATGGCTGATGATGATGATGATATATTAACTGTTCTATGTCGAACTACGCCAGAAAACGGATCAGAGACATTAGTTATGACAAAAGGTACATCTGGCGACCTTAGGTCTAATTGTGCGCACCGAATCCTGTCGGAATCCTGACGTTTGCGTTAGCAATTAGCACGGTATTTGACAGTCAGACGATTGGAATCGTTCACGATTTGGTGCGCCTCATATAGGAGCTTATCGGTAATAGGCATTTCTTTCAGGCAACGGATGGTGGAAAGCTTACCAAAGAAAGACTAAGAGATAAGAGGTGTAATCTGTGAGGTGTACCAAAGGAGTCCTAACTGTTGTTGGTACATTTGTGCCTATGAACAAAAAATTAGGTATAACGGGGCTCCCAGAAAATGATAAAAGAATTACACGAGCAAATTGAGAGTTTGAGGGACAAAGCTTTGAGGGATTTGGGCTTTTCGTAGGTACAACTGCGTCTATTAAGGAGCAAAGTCCTCTCAGAAACAGTAATCCGCTTCTCAGAGCAAGTTTAGGAGTAGGTTTGTGGGAGGGGGTTTAAATGATTACAGTTGCAGTACAACTTTTCGGGGTGCACTTTCAAGCTGAGAGCCTTTATATAGCTTGTATGAACTTGTGCACTTTTGAACTTTTGAATAATATGATTGCTGGACCATTATTGTATGTAGAAAAATTTATGATCGGACACAGAGAAAATACAAGGATACCTTAAAAATGGGCAATTCTTGTGACACCCCACTTGTTTTTTACAACATTTGTTCTATAAGTTTTTCTCATACTTAGTGTAATTTTGTAAGATATCAGGGTTTACATAAGTTTAAGAAATGTCCTACTTAGAATAATGAGCTATCAAACAGCGCCACTGCAAAGCGTACCTAATAACCGCAAAAACACATGTTTAATGTATCATAGTCAACAAGGCACCCAAAGTTGTAAGTCAAAGTTGTAGTCTATGTTTAACTTTTCAAAAAAATCCCCGTGTGTTCTGTGCGTGAATATGAGGCCCTGGCCATACAGAAGGGACGTGAAGCGAGGGCGGGGAAAAGACGCAACACGTTGTATAGAGATCGCGCCCTCGCCTGTCTCTTAAGTGTGGGCTTCGTCCCGTCCTTTCAGTACATTTTGTATTAATTGGAAAGAGGACGCGTCTTTTCCGCGCCCTCGTCTCACGTCCTTTCTGTGTGTCTCAGGCCTTATAGATTGATAGATAGATATATACTTATACCAAGAAAAACATCTGCCAAAATCAGAAATTAAATTATGTTGCTATAGTTTGATTTCACTGCCTCATTGGTGTAGCGGTTTACACGCTTGACTACCAAAACGGAGAGTTCGGTTCCCTCTGGAGGCCGCCTTGCTTGATTAGTACAAATGGCCTCACTCTGGGTATATCTCCATGTTTGTGATGTCCTTGCCTGGTAGCCATAGCACAGGGTATCCTAATTTAGTACCTACCAAGACAAATGATTGTGTTGTGTGGAAGCTCTTATTTTACATATTACTAACTGACTCAGCAAACGTTGTTTTGCCATATTAATTAGCCTACGACCTCCTCTCAGACCTACCAAATATACCTATACAAAAAATTTCATAAAAATCGGTGAAGCCGTTTCGGAGGAGTTCGATAAAAAACACTGTGACACGAGATTTTTATATATTAGATTATCTGTCCCTGATAAGATAAGGATATTCTTTTTTGGCGTGTGGCGCCGGAGGAGTAAGAATAGCGTCACTCCATTTCCTTCCGTGGATGTCGTAGAACGCGACTAAGGAATTAAATTACCAGGAGACGGGCAGCAGCGTCTTCCTGAGATTCCCAACCGCATACTGCGATCGCCAACCCGCCTGCCAAGCGTGGCGATTATGGCAAAACCGCTCATGGTTACGAAAACCACGAAGGAGGCCTATGTCCTGCAGTGGGCGTCAAATGGCTGATGATGATAATGATGATTCTTTATTGTTTACTGATTTTAAATACTTCGGACCGCGCCATCTACATTTGCAATATGCCAATGTAGATCGCGGTTCATTGTTAACATCCAGGGAACGCTATTCTTGGTTCAGACTATACCACGCTCACCGGCAGTAAAGTAATTGGAGACTTGTGATTCCCACGCGCGCCACGAGGCATACTTTTTGCGACGCATGCTCTTACCGTGAGAATACCCGCTTATGTTTCAATACGTTTACATTACTCGGATCAATCGCTTGCGAAGAGAAAGTGTTTAACGATAGGCAGGAAATAACAGACTTTTTATAGCGTATTTATATGAGGGGAAAGAGTAATTTGACGATATTTTAGTTCTTGCTTCCTGTTTAAGACCGGGTGAGACTGAATTTGGGATTGGCGCGGTTTAAGATTGAGCGTGGACAAATATTGTAAATAGATAAATCCACTATCACAAAAATTCTAATATCGGCAAAAATTTAGATTAGTACTACTAGTTAGTTAGTTCTAGTTAGACCTGAGATTTCCGCACTTAGCCTCATACTTGGGCCATTGTACGTAGCAAGCGCTGAGGTATGTAAATAACTCAAACACTAGGGTTCCCTTACGATGTTTTCCTTCACGGTTAGCAAGTGGTATTGCTACTATAACTTCACAAATGTACGTAACTTAGAAAACAAAGTCATTAGTACATGCCGGGATTTAAACCCATGACCTCCCGAATGAGAAGCCGGTGTTCTACCGCTTTAGTGCTTGTGTTCTACCGGTGTAGTACTACGTGTACCTACAAATCCACTTCACTTCCTCAACTCATCAATATGAACCTTTTTTGGATACTATGGAGGCGGCTATGAAATCGTGAATAAACTATCAGTCGTTCAATTCATATCGTTTTTATAGAAAGCTAGCTGACCCGGCAAACGTTGTTTTGCCATATTAATAAGTAATAAGTACCTTAAGTTGATGAAATAAACATTTATTTATTTATTTATTTATTATTTATTATTTAATTAGCCTACGACCCATTCTCAGACCTACCAAATACACACAAAAAAATCACAAAAATCGGTGAAGCCGTTTCGGAGGAGTTCGATAACGAACACTGTGACACGAGATTTTTTATATATTAGACTAGCTGACTCGGCTTTCACTTTCCATTTTTTTGTGAAAAGCATTCCATGACGTTTCTACGTTGAATTTCCACGAGGGAAGCCATGATTGAATCGAACGGCAGTCTTATTTTGATTCTTATTCTGAGTCCCAATGTTGCGTTACGAAACAGAAGTGTAGTAAGCTCCGTGACAAACTTACCGCATTTCAAAGTTTCCAACTGCCTAATTTACACAGTAATTACCGAGTATAACTAAAATTTAGACTATTTGGTAAGTGTAGTGTTAAGAGCTCTGAATTAACTTATGAAAGATCAAAAGAAAAAGATGTCCGCTAGGAGTTTTTTACTTCTTTTTCTGCTTGGAGAGTATGTTTCCAAAGCAGTGTGGTTAAAAAAGAATTAAAACGAAGATGAAGTAACTATGAAGTGATTTTCCTATGCCATCCTGAACATCGCCCCAACCCATGTCACAACCCCCCGACATATGTATACACAATAAATAAAGTCCATGTTCACTTGTCCTGGTCTCAAACTAAAGGTGACTTTGAATTCGTTCACCATATTTTGAGGGAATGTTCTTTTCATTGTGAAAAACAGTATTGTTAATGATTTATCAGTAATGGTATAACATATTTGTAAACATTTGTGATTTCCGGCCTTTGGCTCCAAACTGTGAATACAAATTCGAAGTGGTAGGAAGTACCAATGTTGAAAAATGTTTTCTAATATGTAAAATGCTTAAGAGTCTAACCATAAGACGCCCAAAGCATAGTTTATTTATTTTTTTTTATCACTTTTGTCCTGATATTGTTTGTTAATAGTAATTTTGAAAAAAAAAATGTCGCTTAATTTTTTTGATAACTTGCACCATATGTTTCTAAATCATGGTTGAAATGTCCCCTTAAAATACAGTGAACCAATTCAACGTCATCCTGTAGTAAATAAATCAAACAAGTTTTATAAATTGTGACTCACGTGTAGAAGATTGCCTAGACCGCGTCGTACGGCGTAGGAAGTTAAATGAAAGCGATTTCCTCAAGAAGGATTGTCGCGGAGGGAGCAGGCGGGCGTTTCTTCAGATTGAAATTATTTATTAATGCGTTAACCGCTGCTTCCAAAACACAACACATAGGTACCTACGACAATCTCGTGCAGAGGGCATAGTAGGCTCGCGCCGCGACAGAGACCGGAGACTGAGACAGGAGACAGATACAGGAGGCCGCGAGAGGTACTTCAGGGAGGGGGGGCTTTGAATTCGTTCACCGTTTTGTAAGGGGGCATTGTAATCATGATTCAGAAACATATTTTTTGAAAAAAAATTGCGCGTTAAAACAATTTTTTTTACCCAAAATTACTTCACTTGATCTGTCAGGATTGTAGCAAGTGGCAGTCCCTGGTCTGTGCCTACCCCTCTGGGATACAGGCGTGAGTTTATGTATGTATGTAAATGTACTTCACTACGGGGACTCCAGTTCGCGCGTGCGACAGAGACAGGAGACAAAGACGTGAGACCAGAAGTGTCTCGTGTCGCGCTCACAGTAGTACGTGTGCTTTTGTAAAAAATTACTGCGTTTCCTGACCGACTGCGGAAAGCTCACCGAGTTGATCAGACTCTCCACTATTAATACTAGTCACCTACAGAGAAAACATGAAGGAAAATCATCGTCTTGTTCTTCCTCAAATAGTAACTGTGATTGGCTTTGCATTACAGTGTACATTAACAGTACATACAACACAAGTGACTCAATCGACAGACTAGTCTCTCTCTCTGCATAGTAGCTTGGGGTCTAGGTCTCGACTCACAGTATATAGGGTTGCCTGGAAGAAATTGCCATAAGACCGCCAATTTTAACTCTTCTTTTGTAACTCGTTTTCTCGTGTGTACAATAATAGTTATTTGTTATACAAGAGTGCAAAGTTGCTTTTTAACCGCGTGCTCAATTTTGATGACTGAGCGTTAGCGAGGGAATCAAAAGAGCACGAGGTAAAAAATCTTTGCACTCGAGTGCAACACGTAACTTTTCATCCCACCTCAGCGAGGAAATGACTAAATGCAAAAAAACACAAAGGAGGTTCCGAGTCTGAGTTTATAACAAATAAAAAAAAAGTAGTATAATAAATTCGGCACCATGGAGATAGAAGTAAATAGGTTTTTATCACACCTGCTCTGAAAATACATACTAATTATACCCTTCAAATCCTTTCATCCCAAGGTATGGAAGTTTGTATGAAAATCCTTCCGACCCAAGGGTGGGAAGTATGTATGAAATTCCATTACATACCCGGTTTTTTTTTTAATTTGTCAGCAGTCATACTGCAAAGAGACTTTAACTGTCTACTAATTAAATTTCAAGTAAATTGTTACTGGCCACATACAGTTTTTTTTTTACCAGTTACCAACCTCCTTGGTGCATACATAAAATTAAAAACGAAATTATTTTTGTATATAAAACGCGCGGAATCACGGAAGAAGTGGCTGCATGACCTTATGATCTTAGCCTACTCCAGAAACGGGCGAATAAAAAAAGGAAAAGCCCGCGCATTTTCGCAAAAACTTCGATTGATTTAGCATTTATCTTTGTGATAATTTTCCTCGTAGGTGTAATAAAAAGCACTATACATACCTCAGGATACTTACTGTACTTACAGTTCCATACCTCAAATGGTTTGCGCCCCTCGCAAGCTCGTGGCGCAAATGCCATAATCTCGGTATGGAACTGTCACTTTCTTCCCTCTAAAGTAATGTACTATTAATGATGTTTTGAATTTACAAACTTAGTGCACACGATGTTCTAAATTCAATTTACTTTATCCTCTAGCGGATAAAAACGGCTTTTGCACTCAGATATCGAAGAGCAAAAATACTCTTTCCGAGATGGGGGGATGAAAAGAATATTGTTGGCTTATCTAACATGCAGAAGTGACCGAGGCACCTGTCGCAGTCTCCTGTCTCGGTCTATGTCGGGGCGTGAACCGCCACCATCGATATGCACTTTTACTTAGTTAAGTTGCGGTCTTCATTTATTACGAAAATTATTTAGGGGATCAAATACGGAGTTGAAATAAGAGTTATTTTGTCTTAAGTATGGAGCAGGGGCAGGGCGACTGTCTCCTTGGTCTAGCGGTATCACGTCTGATTACCTACCATGCCGGAGGTCGTGGGTTGAAAATGAATTAACACAAAGATGAACCTAACTATGAAGTGGTTTTCCTGTGTCATTCCGAACATCGCCCCAAGCCATGTCACCACCCCCCCGATATGACTGCCTCGTTGGACTAGCCGTTACGGCGCTTACTACTAAGATAGAGGTCGTGGGTTCGATTCCCACTGGGGGCCGCCGTACATTTGTACAAATGGCCTCAGCCTGGGTGTATTTCCATGTTTGTAATGTCCTTGCCTGGTTACCATAGCACAGGGTATCCTAGTTTGGGACCAGGACAAGTGATTGTATTGTATGGAAGTTATTATTATTATAAGTTAATTTACCTCAAGGCCTGACATTGTCAATCTCTCTGAGAGAAGGGATGTGCCCTGCAATGGGACTTATATGGGCTACATAAAAAAAGTTTGTTTTATTTGTGATAGTTGTTTTAGTTTTTAAGTAGTTATTCTAGTTTAGCGAACCGTGTAAATTTATAATGGAGTTGTACATCGTGCGTGGTCGTGCTATACCTGCTATGTAGGAGCTTTTATTTCGTTGCGTTTTTTTTACTACAACTCGACCCAAAGATTCATTATCATTGCACATTGACATCCAACGAACAGAATGTAAATTCTTTACGTCAAAATAAATTTATGATTTCTGATTTCTGTAACGTTAGTGTACCTACATTTCGCAAATGTACCTAAATAAATAAACAAACAAATAAACGTATGATAAGAAAACGTAGGTCGTTATGGTACCATACAGTGTGAAACTGGGCAATGACCGCCGATGTGAAGGTAGGGTGATCAGCCAACCGCCCCATCTCGACCGTGCTGTACAGTCGACAGCAGTTCCACCTTTACATTTTTGTTGCAGTCGCCCTCAAAGGAACTGTTTCGAGTGAATGTATGTAAAGGTTGATGTGCTGTCGACTGTACTAGTATTGACAGCGTGTAGAAGGCTTAAAACAAAGAGTAACCCCGGGTGCTCAGAGGACCTATAAACCTAGCCCCGCTACAAACTATGACGCTCGCTCGACTAGAGGGTGAGATTCAGTGCTATAAAATATTAAGACTTTGGAAGAAAGAACGAACAAACGAAGTAGATGGCAGCAGATCCACCGAGGCCGCCTTGCGCCACTTCTTAAGTGTCACTTAAGTACCCGTTTAAATTTTATATTCTACGATGAATTGATTTAGTTAAGTTGTAGTTAAGCCACATTTGAAAGTGAACGTGAAAGTGAAAAACATTTATTACCATTGTAACATGTAATTTATGGAGAGAAACGAGAATACAATAATAATAGTATCTAATACAATCATGTCGAACACAAGTGCTACAACAGAAAAAGGCTGTAGCTCAGCAAGATGCTAGTCAAAGGCGACTAGCGCTTTTGAGAAAGTGTTGCAGGTCAGCCTAAGTACTAATTCTATTTCAAACTCACTTTACACATAATAGCGGTGTCAAGTTTTTGAAAATAAACAGAAAGCTAGTCTGTAAAATAAGGCAACATATTTTTTCTAATCTATGGCACTATTTTCCATTAAAAAATATTATATCTAGCAGGTAGCTCGGCAAAATTAAAATTATATCGTATTTTTAATAAATTTTAGTAATTAGTTACGGGTATAAATGTGAGAGTTTGAATGTGGGATGTTTGTCCGCAGTCACGCATAAATAACTAGACAGATTTGGATGAAAAGCACTCAGAAAAGTCATAACTTGTATTACTACATAAAATATTGTTTATATACGAATCGCTCGCGAACGAAGTCGGGGCCACAGCTAGTATAGAAATAATATTTCTTTATAACATTTCTACTGGGCCTAGAGACTTATAGATACATAGTTCTTCAGTAGAATAATATTAGCACGACAAAAGCTGTTAATTGCCTTTTTCGTACGTAGCCTACTAAGCAGTAGCAGTACAATGTCGTTCCGATGGTATAACCCGCGCAAATTAAATAGGCATCTCTCGCGAAACAGATCGCATCGCGCGAGGTGCCGAGTAAAGTTGCCATTGGAAAATTGGAATGGGATTGGCTAGTTAACTGCCAATAGTGTCAATGAGACATTGTTGCAATGCAGTACTTTTACAGTTTCACTGCCTCGTTGACTACAAAAACAGAGGTAGTGGGTTCAATTCCCACTGGGGACCGCCGTACATTTGTACAAATGGCCTCAGTCTGGATGTATTTCCATGTTTGTAATGTCCTTGCCTGGTTACCGCAGTACCGGGTCTCTTAGTTTGGGACCAGGGCAAGTGATTGTGTTGTATGGATGTTATTTTTTATTTATTTAGTACTAATACCACTATATGTCTATACGAACAACTGTCCATTTAAGAGACTCGGCCCCGTGTATTGACGGTTTGCTCCGGCCCGCAGCCCGCGCCCCCGTTCCGCGCTCACACCAAAACGATAACTCGAATGTGTGAAAATCAATAAAGAAAAGAACTACTATTTAATTAAATTTTCGCGTTAAAAAAAGCTAGCGGTCAGACCAATTGCGTCTGTAGGTTATTGATAGTGCTACGGTCTTGTTTATAAAATACCAGCCAAGTGCGTGTCGTAGAAAAAGGTTTTTTTTTTATGTGCTTTACAGAACAACCAACTTCATCGAAGTCATTTTCAATGGATAATAAAAATACAGTTTTTTTCACACTTTGCACGTTTGATTCCCAGATGAAAGAAAGAAAGAGGACATTTATTTAAATTGTCACAGAAACACAAGGTAAACACGAAGGTACACAAACAAAATACACGAAAGTCAACAAAACAAAATAAAAACAAAACACTATGAAGAGAACATGTGAGGCATATAGAGCCGAAGGCAGCCGGGTACCATACAGTTATGTATGGCACCCAGCCACCTCGGACCCAAAACGCCTCAGGTGCTTCCGTGACAACAAAAAAGGGGCTCCAACTCAGCATACTTTACCGGTGTGTCCTGTATTAATAAAGTACAATTTTCTTTATCTAAAAATAAAATAATGTTTTTTTTTTAGGAAGACATTATTTTATGCAATTTAATGCGGAATATCTTATCAACAATATTTAAGGCACTTTCCCTTCTTCAGATGCCCTGTATTATTTACAACAACTGTCTGTGCGCGAGTCCGACTCACGCTTGGCCGCTTTTTTGTATTTTAACAGATAATTGTAAATTAATTTGCCACGCAAATAGTAAATGCCTTTCTCTTCCTAATACCATAACCAGATTTCATTACTGCATTAGTCACAAAGTGACCCGCCCCGGTCGCAACATTGATTAGTTTTTTTTTGCTTTACTTTACTATGTTCAATGGTCAACGTGCTAAATATTGACAAGAAAATAGCCTTACTATATTGAGCTAACGTAAACCTAAATAGGTTTCAAAATAACGTAAGGCTAAAACCCTGAAGACACCAGGATAGGTTCTCAGTATTAGAAAGCGGATAATGTTAAGGGATCGGTTCGGCTGAAAATGCCTTCCTTTTCCGACGCTGAATAAAATGTGAATGGATCAGTCGACGGAACTAAGGGCGCTGCGTCGAGAATGAAATAAATTTTAATATGTCACCTGTGAAGAAACAAATTAAAATAGAGTCCGAAATATTGGCTAAAAAGTGTACAGGGTTACCTGAAAATTTCTTGAAACACGTCAAATATTCTAAATAGTTTATTTTAGGTACAAATTTATATTGTAAGTTTGTTACCTTTCTCTTACATGTAAGTTTAGTTTTTAGTTTTTTGGCTAGTGGCTGAAAATGAGCGCTGCCAAGATCACTGCGTTGACTTGGTTGCATAATGCTGAGCCTCGACCCTTTGTCGTAATATGGCAATAAATGCTTTCTATTTCTATTTCAATGTTCCATTTTTCGAAAATATTTTCTCATGTGGTTTTATTATTAGCCTAGTGGGTAGAACATTCAACTCTGAAGCGAGAGACCCAGGTTTGATTCCCAGTGCGGGCATGTAGTTACCTATGACTTTGTTTTCTAAGTTATGTACACTTGTGAAGTTATAGTAGCAATACCACTCGTTAACTGTGGAGGAAAACATCGTGAGGAAACCTGAGTGTCTGAGCTATTCACATACCTCAGCGCTTCCCAAATCACAATCGCCAATCCGCGGTGGGCACGCGTGGTGATTAAGCCCATCCATCCATCTCTCCCTGAGAGAAGGCCTGTGCCCTACAGTGGGACGTATACAGGCTGCTTACGTAATTTTATTGCAGAAAACTTGGGGTAAATTTTTGTTGCGACAATGATTTACCGGAAAGCACACGACTATTTTAGTTCTCCGCAAGAGCGCGAATTTTATAAAATGATGTACGTAAACCCTGATATTTCTATCAGGCTTTACGTACATCATTTTAAGTAAAATCCGAGAAACAACATATTGAACAAAAGTTGTAAAACATGACGTAATAGCTCTGCTGTGAACGCCGCTTCGTTTGCCTGAGTGGGATCCGAACATAAAGGTGTCAGCCAGTTTAATTAATCGTTTGTTTAACTGATTATTTTTATTCCTGACTTTTTTTTCATGGAGTTGTAGACCTTGGAGTAGCTCGCCAATAGATGTCACTAATTTTCATCACTGACAAGTACATAACTATTGAAAGTGGCACTACTCCAGAATTCGCTTTTCTTTTCTTTTTTTGAAAGTAAGATGCTCATAAGCGGATAGAAGGCAGGATGAGGTTTGCGGTTTCCCTTACGTCGCCTCCGCCATTTCCAAGGATTCTGCTCCCGCGCCGCATCCGTACAAAAAAGAAACCGGTCAAGTGTGCACGCACCGGGGGTTAAGTACGATAATAAATGTAATTTTACGTATTTAGGAAAAATAGAAAGATAGAGATAGAGAACACTTTATATTCTTTTTGTTGCACTAATCCGTGCTGAGGACAAGTTTAAAAACCTATTTAGAGGCTAAATATTTATAATCATGTAGGTACAGAGATAACATTCCGATGTAAAAACCTTACTGCAAAGCGGGTTACTCGGGGCTGTAAGTGATGTAATTCACTTCGGCCAGATGTCGCTGCCTGTACGTAACACAGAGAAGTTTGTAAAGAGGCTCGAAATTTCATCGATGCTTGCACTTGCCCATTAGCTCAGTTGGGAGAGCGCTGGCACCAGAGAGTGAGCCAGAGGTCGCGGGTTCAAGTCCCGGCATGGGTGGAATTTTTAGCCTCTAAATAGGTTTTTTTTTAAAGACATTCTGTAAAAAAATACCCAAGAGTCAAAAAGCTCGTCTTATGTCGGCTCGGTTCGGTTCGGCTCGGCTAGCCTAGGTTCGTTTCGTCTTAGCTTGACTCGGGTTTCGGTTGGTTTCGGCTGAGTTCGTTTAGGCTCGGCTCGCTTCGGCTCAGCCTGGGTCGGCTCGCCTGGACTCGGCCCAACTCGTTTGTTTGTTTGTTACACTTAACTCGTCTTGGCTCGGCTGACTAAAATATTTTGTATATTTTTTTAAATTGTAGCTTCCAATTAAAGTCGTCAAATCACCTCGTTCTGGAGATTGTGAAACCAGCGAAAGGCGAGTTGGACAAGTTTCCGATCGATTTTGTCAGGAAGAAATCCGTCACACAAACTGAAATAAGGCGGTTTAGATGCCGCTTTTAATAGCGCATAGCCACAGGTACAGCCCAGCAAGTGGGACACGGTGCTGGGAGGAGATCCGCAGAAGAACCCGAGTTACTGATATAGCTCGAAGAATTGCTCAGTCGAAGTGGCAGTGGGCGGGGCACGTAGCTCGGAGAACTGATGGCCGTTGGGGCGAAAAAGTTCTGACCTGGCGACTGCGGACCGGACGACGCAGCGTGGGCAGCCCCCCCCCCCACCTGAGGGTCTGCGAACCTGGTTACGGAGGCGTGGAGTCGCTGGATGCGGGTGGCACAACACCGGGAAGCTTGGAAAACCATGAGGGAGGCCTATGTCCTGCAATGATAGATAGATAGATAGATAAGATAATATGTTTTACAAAATGTACTGAAGGGACGGGACGAAGCCCACACAGATTTTTATACAATGCGTCGCGTTTTTTATACAATGCGTCGCGTTTTTTATACAATGCGTCGCGTTTTTCTTGCGTCCCCGCCCCACGTCCCTTCTGTGTGGCTGCTGGCTTATGTTTCAAAATCACGGTTAGAATGTCCGGTGAATAATTACAAAGTCACCCTGTTTACATTGCAGGTTGAAGTGCTGTCGTGTCGACTATGTTTACCTTACCTCATGAGAATCCACAGCTTGCTACGAGGATATAAAAATGCCATTAAAAACATAACTTAAAATACAAGTCTCGCAACTCAGTTCTTCTGCCGTAAAAAGTTGTGAGATCCATGTAATACCATTGGCAATTTCAAGCGCTGAGGTATGTGAACATCTCAGATTCTCAGGTTTCCTCATGATGTTTTCCTTCACTATCAGCGAGGTATTGTGACTAACTTCACTACGTAACTTAGAAAACAAAGTCCGTCAAAAGTCAAAGTACATGCCGGTATTCGAACCCACGACCTCCCAAAAGAGAAGCCGGCGTTCTACCGCTACGCTACCACGGCTCTTGCACTGCTGCGAGAATATAAGCTAACGGAATGACGCCATCGGACGGAACTCCTCAAGCTGATTTCCGGTTCGTTATCTCAAGATGCGGGAAATGCAATCCGGATTGCAGGAAGCCTGCTACTATGCATCGCCGATGTGGAATGGAAGCAAAGTTAATAACGCGTTTTATCTATGGGATAGAGCGTCGCGATGAAGTCTGAAGTAACGGTGGATTAAATATTTTGTTTTCGCTTTATTGTAATGTTATGAAAAATAATCATAATCGACGAAGGCAAAGCACAGTGGCAGGTTATATTCCTTGCATATTCCAAGTAGATTTACTTGTCAACATAATGTATTATATCTCCGTCCACTGCCGTTCGCTTTTGGCCATTGGTCATAATTTGTGTTTTAGGCCCGTTCAGAGTCCGTAATTACCGCGGGTCCTACCCCACCCCAAAAGATAGCTCTGAATTGGTTGCGGCTAGTTTACAACGGGTTACATTGGTTACGCTGTCTATACCAAGTTATGGTGAGTTTAAAACTACGATTTTGAGCATGCCATCCAGACGTCAATATGATGGGTTCAAAATTTGTGTAGCGCAGTCCAGAGCATATAGCCA
Organism: Yponomeuta evonymella; assembly: GCA_963969515.1. Lineage (NCBI taxonomy): Eukaryota > Metazoa > Arthropoda > Insecta > Lepidoptera > Yponomeutidae > Yponomeuta > Yponomeuta evonymella. The sequence continues at coordinate 19,384,499 of OZ018352.1, read as the reverse complement.
CAATCTATTGATGCCGGATTTTATCATCATCATCATTCAGCCATAAGAAGTCCACTGATGGAAATAGGTCTCCTCCATGGATTTCCAAAAAGACCGGTTGGAAGCGGCTTGCATCCAGCGTCTTCCTGCCCCTTGGATAAGGTCATCTGTCCATCCTGTGGCTGGTCGTCCTACGCTGCGCTTGCCGACATGTGGTCTCCATTCGAGAACTTTTCGGCCCCATCTGCCATCAGTTCTGCGTGCTATGTGCCCCGCCCACTTCCCCTTAATTTCGATACTTTACCTATTTTTTTTCTGTCACAATTTTTTTTTGTTTATGCAGCCGATACATAATATTAGGGGTTAAAGTATGAAATTGCCGTTTTATTGCAATAGGTTCTTTGAATTGACATAGAATCTTCATGGTTTGAGGTTTTCGAATGAAACTTTTTTCAAATGGTTTCCATGATGTTCTTTTTTTAAAAAATGTGAAACATTTGAATGGGTGCCTCATAATCACTCGAATTTTCGCAGTATCCATCTTTCTTGTCTAAATTGAATAACAAAAACAATTGAAAGTCGATATTCAAATGTCTCACATTTTTTAAAAAAAGAACATCATAGAAACCATTTGAAAAAAGTTTCATTCAAAAACCTCAAACCATGAAGATTCTATGTCAATTCAAAGAACCTATTGCAATAAAACGGCAATTTCATACTTTAACCCCTATTATAATTTTGTGTGGTGTATCGTCTTTGTGTCGCAGGCTATTTATCGATATTTTTCTGTTTTCACCTGCAGTCGTTACTGAGCTGTCTGTCATCCAACAGCTGATACGATGACACCCGTCCGGGGACGCCCCAAATCGTCATTATGGAAATTCCCTCCCATTATTTGACTATTTATCAACGTCTTTCTGCGGATGCGTGTGTTGATAACTGAGGAAAGTACAGTTGGAAGCGATATAATGGGCATGAGGAATTTGGTGGAGAATTCCGCGTCTTAGTATAAAGACAGGCTTACCTGACAAATGCGCTATTCTTGGAAATACTTTTCCAATTTCAGTACCATGAGCCTTTTCTCAGATTGATATTTTTTCAGATAGATATTTTTTCGAAATACCACCATTTACATTTTACGCGCTCTACGTAGACGTCCCTATAAAGTCCCTACTGTTTAACAAATTAAATATGCTTTATAGCATTAACAGCGCCACTACAAAGGAGAAAAACCGCAGAAACAAAATCTCTATATTAAGAAAATGTAAAATAGAATTAAAAAATCAAAAGTCGTAGAACTAATGTAACAAACTCTTAAAATCAAATCAAAGTATTGTATTCAAAATAACAGAGAAATTGGGACTTAATAAACGTTACAAAGTAAGAGGATCCAGTGGGCTCACTAGCGCCACCAATTAAAAAAAAAACCTTCTCTTACAGACCGTATTAATGCACAAAGTGTCAGTACAATCTCTCAATCACGTTAACAGTGATTTTTAGGACCCACGACAAAGAACCTAGGATCACGAATCTGGGACTAGATAGCATTTATGCCAAAAACGGCCGGTTGTGGCGTTAAATCTAGAGCTAGGTTTTTTGCCTGAGGTTCACGACTATGTGTACTAAAAATCACTATTAAGATGGTTAAGAGATTGTACAGACACTTTGTGAAATTCGATCGTAAAAAAAGATATGAATTTTTTTCCTCGGTGGCCTAGGGCCACTTAGCGTTACTCCCTGGAGCCCCTTAAACCAGGTGTCCATTTCAAAATGTACTTACTGACGTGGTAAAATCACAAAAAACAGCAGGAATTGAACTTAGGGGGGACTTCTTCTTGCCAACTTCGGCCTTCGGCCAACTTGTACGTTGCTTGCGTTATGAACTCTCCTAGCATCCTGGTCATGTTAGCACCTGAGGAAAGAACGTCTAACGTAGTATGTAAGGACGTTGCAGCCTTGAGTAAGGGATTGCACTATAAATATAGTTCCAAGAATTTAATATCATATCCAAGTAAAAAAAATAAAAAAACACGTAGTTAAGATAAGATGAGAATATTCTTTATTTTACCACGAAAAACACAAACATAAAATATTTACAAAGTATATAAAATAAATATTTACAGAAGTCCCAGCCCCAGTTTTCGTATGTTATAACAGGGGTACGATTGGTTTAAAAAAGGTTAAACCTCGACGAAAGCTATAAACTAATTAATTAAATTGTACTTTATAAAAACTGAATTTGCACGCATAGTTATTTACCCGTTTATTTTTTCATTTTACAATTTTCCGACGTTTCGGTACTTTAGCAAGTGCCGTTGTCTCGGTAGACTGAGTTAAAAAGCGTCTTTTTGAGAGTATTAACTGTTAGTTTACTAAATAAAATATTAAGTTACGTTCCAAAAAACTATTTTGTCAAATTTTTTAAATTTAAATTGGCTACTCAATTATTTTATATAATCTCAAAAATATCGATTATTAGTTACTGAAATTAAAATTCAATCTAAAAAAACAATTATTTTATATAAACTCAAAAACATTGATTATTAGTTATTGAAATTAAAATTGAAACTACAGTCACACTTCTAGCAAGGGGGTCTCATGAGCTTAAGCATCCCATGCTGTAGCTAGGTTCCAACCACGATCTATATTGAAATTTGGATGCCGGCGGATGTCTATTGCCTCGCGTATCGTTCTAGGAAAGAAACGGTCCACTCGGGCTAGAACTTTAACTTTATCAAAATTAATGTTATTATTAGTGAATATTAATAGCAAAATTAGTGAAATTGTAAAATGAAAAAATAAACTAGTAAATATCCGTGCAAATTCAGTTTTTATTATGTTTAGTGCCGCGAGCACATTAGAAAATACTAAATTATACTTTACACACAATTTTTTATTTGTAATATTGATTTCACGTGCGCTAAAATCATCTGTAACTTATTTAGAACCACTCTCATCAACTAAAGTCCGCGCGGACGAAGTCGCGAGCAAAAGCTAGTTTCATAAACTTTTGTTAGCGACTGTACGAATATCCGTTTGGTTTTGACAAAAACTTTTCATTTTGTGGAAGATTTTAACAAATCCTATCAATAATTTCAAATCTCATGTGTATTTACTGTGTAAGGTTGCTAATTGTATTATATTTCGATTCATTTAATTTCTGTTAGTGTAATTTCTGTGTACAATAAAGAATATTATATCTATTGGTGCTCAGAAAGAATTTTGCCCATTGTCCTTTTATATATATATATATATATATATATAATAGTTGTTCAATAGATTCATATTGGGACGGTAATGGTCGTTTCATTGACACTATTGTAGTCTAGTAACCAATGGCATACCAATGGTATAACCCGTGCAATGCAACTTAACTCGGCATCTCGCGCGATTCGATCTTCTTTGCGAGAGAGGCCTATTTAATTGGCTGCTATTGCTTAGAAGACTACCAAATAGAGTAGTCTAGGACATGGGTCGCTTGCTACGTAACTCCGCCACTGCATGGAGTCGTCCGATTTAACCTACTCCGAACTGTCAACTGTGTTTTCCGTGTGGCGCCGGATCAAGAATAGCGTCACTCCATTTCCTCCCGTGGATGTCGTAGAAGGTGACTAAGGAAATAAATAACCAGGAGACGGGCAGCAGCGTCTTCCTGGGATTCCAACCGCATACTGCGATCGCCAACCCGCCTAGCCTGCCAAGCGTGGCGATTATGGCAAAACCCCTCATGGTTATGAAAACCATGAGGGAGGCCTATGCCCTGCAGTGGGCGTCAAATGGCTGATGATGATGAAATGTCAAATAAGCATGCACATTTTTTTGAGCGTGGTCTCTATAAAATCCAACAGACGGCAGTAAAATCCGACGCTCCGTCTGGTCTGATACACTCTTCGTGTATCTCTCGTAACAGGCGTAGAGGAATGCAATCAAAAGTATATCAGCAGGAGAGGGAGCGGGCGCATGTGTCACGGACACGCGCGTGCCCGCGGCTAAAGTGATGGATCACTGCGCCTTCGCTCGCGCCATCGGCGCACTTGCCTACCATTTGTGATATTAACACCTCAAGTACTTTTTGCCCTTAAATTACCCACTCCAGGGTCTTATGAGGTTCTCTAGCGGCACCAATGTTGAAAAATCATATCTTCTTATACATATCGTTTTTGCAAAAAGTGTCTTTCTGTTCTCTCAATCATGTAAATAGTGATTTTTAGGACCCACATGGACCCACGAACGAGAGCTCTTGGAGGCCCTTATCGGAGTTCAGTAGTATTATAACGTAATTGCGATTTTTCGTCGCCTGCATTCATGCTGAGTTGTCAATATACATGTGTAACGAAATCCTTTTGGCCTCGTGGAGCGTTTTGAGTGTAGTCGGAAATGTAAATTTTAACTTCTGCAGTACTAGATGCGCTTCTTTCTACTGCATAACATAACATAACATAAACTCACGCCTGTATCCCAGAGGGGTAGGCAGAGACAAGGGACTGCCACTTGCTACGGTCCTGACAGATCACTTTCGCTTCCTCAACATTCATCATTCTACTGCATTTGGGTATAAATAATAATTTCTAGTCAACACAATCACTTGGTCTCCACTCGAGAACCCTTGCACCACATCGACCCTCGGTTCTTCGGCATATTATTATGTGACCAGCCCACTGTCGCTTCAGCTGGCAAACGCAGGGTAGGACGCCAACCAGCTCGCTGGACCGACCATCTGAGGCAGACTGCTGGCAGTGGCTGGACGACTATGGCTGAGAATACAAGGAAGTAGCATGCCTTGGGGCAGGCCTATGTCCAGCAGTGGACGAGTACGGAATGATTGATTGACTGACAATGACTTGTCTTGATCCTCTAGTAGAACTATTTATTTGTGTGTACTAAGCTGATTTAATTTATGTGTAGCAATATTTAGACACATTTCCTTCTGTTGCAATTATTTTGTGCATGAAGGAAGTTAGGCTTACTCTGAGGGGTCTGCGTTAATGGTGTCTTCATGACAATTTTTCACGGTGCCCCGCCGCGGTCGTGAGCCGTCGGCCGTGCATTTTAAGAAGGCAACGGAGGTCGTTTGATCATCATTAATACTCCACCGACCCTTATTTCTGTTTAATGGCCCGAAGACGCTGACAAATCGGCGCCATACGTTAGGTGGCCCGGCCGGCCGAACGTAAATACCTATAGGGGCATAAGACCCACTACGCCCATGCAGAATACTGACCCACCTTCAGCAATGTGATTTGTTTTCAGACACTATTGTTAAAAAAATGTTTCAAGTGCGTGTCGGGCCACGCGCAGTGTTATCTGCTTTACAGAACTAACAACTTCATTAAAGTATATATTCTTTTTGTGGCACTAACCCGTGCCGAGGACAATTTTAAAAACCTATTTAGCGATTGCAAGTTATGTAATCTGTAATCCAGAGTTGCTGAAGCGCGTAAGTATGTGCGTGCCGGACGACTACGCGGGGCGGCGGCGGCGGCCGCGGCTGCTGGCCGTCCCGCGCGCGCGCACCAACCTGCTCGGCAAGGCTCCTCTGACGCGTGCACTGCAGCTTCTAAACCAGGTCGCGGAAACTATCGACTTGTTTTCGTGTACGCTGAGCGAATTCACAAAGGTCACAGTTGGTATACTTTGTGACCCTAACTAGGAATAAAATTAGCTATGGTCTCTGTCTCCCTCCGGGGTACAAGATAAGATAAGATAAGAATATTCTTTATTGTACCAGGAAAAACACAGCGTGAGTTTATGAATGTATGTAGTACTACTCTGTAGGTAGTACTCTGGAACTACTCTGTCGTATTAGGCGCAGCCTGTAAAGATAGATGTAAGTGGATAAATAAATAAATAAATAAAAAAAAAATAAATAAATGTACTTCGACCAGATGTCGCTGCCTGTACGTAATACAGAGAAGTTTGTAAAGATGCCCAAAAATTAGGTTTTTGCATCGAAATGATATCGCTGTACCTACGCTCGCCATGGTAACGCTCATCGGATAAGAAAGAAACCTGGTCGGACTCTTTCGACAAAAATGTATGTTATATGCTGGCGGCGAAAACAAATGCTCTCATCTTTTGCCGTCGCAACTTACTTATTCTCGAGCATCAGTGAGAATATTATTACGACAGTAACTGCGACTTCAAGCTATTCTGAGCAATATCTTCATCGGGATAAGCATGCGGCTCCTGTGACAGTTTCTAAAGGGATTAGCTCCAAAGCCGACTCCGCAGCCACTTCGCAGCTAGCCTCTCAGAGATAACTTGATTTTGTTTGCAATTTTCCGTCTACTGCAAAATCATAACAACCAATGGAAAGTAAATTGGATTGCTTTCGCTCACCACACATATGAGTGTTCCGTGCTACATGACTGTAAATAATATAATTATAGCATAAGCTGCATCACAGAATCAGCATGACATCAGACAGAGTGTAACCACAGACATGTCTGTGAATGTAACAAAATCCACTTGATGTTTTTTTTGACTCGCGATGCTCATACAAACATTAAACGTGGTTTATTTAGTTCACTATATTATAATTTTTTAATTACTTTTTGTGTGGATGGACAGATGACCTCATCCAAGTGGCAGGAAGACGCTGGATGCAAGCCGCTTCCAATCGGTCTTTTTGGAAATCCATGGAGGAGGCCTGTGTCTAGCAGTGGACTTCTTGTGGCTGAATTGACTTTTGTGTATTTATTGCTCCTTTTCAAGAAAATTCAGAGAGTATACGAAACTGTTTTGGCCATTACTATAAATATTATCAACCTTTTGTATGATATGGTACTGAATATATTTATCAGAACGTGGCAAAATTTGTGTAAAATAAAAAAAATGTAAGGTTAATGCGCATTTTCATAGATTTTTCTGTAATTAGCATATTGCCCTTCAATTTATTTCTTGTGCCGCCTCAAGGTACTGGTGGTTGAGCTTGCAGTACTAAGGAGGTCGCGAACAAAGAGATTAGAATTGGTTTATTAATAAATACTAAAGAAACCCCTTTTAGCTGATCACGCCGAATAGTTAATAATAAATAAATAAATAAATAAATAAATAAATGTTTATTTCATCAACTTAAGGTACATTTGTCTTAACAGTGTGTGGAGCTTCCATTTAAGCAAATAGATGCCTGTGTTAGGACACTCCGCTCTTCGTTTCCGTCGAGAAGCTACAAGAACTGGCCGGGTGAACCAACCAACCAATTACACGTTGTATATTCAGAATTGTCTTAGTTTGTTTTGTGCTTTTTTATACATCTGGTTTCGTACCTACCTACATATATAGGTGTGTAGGAAGGGAAGGAAGTTATGCGAGGTGACATAAACAAAGTAATCTGACTGAGATTGCGTGCCCCGCCGCGCCGCGCCGTCTCCCCGCCACTCCGCCCGCATGCGGAGTTGGGAAAGGAAATTGCCAAAAAGTATCTAATCATTTCACCGAAAGAACCTGCTTAGGTACGTTTTGGTGGTTATTTTCAGTTTAATGTGACAATAACTCTCTCTGAGAGAAGGCCTGTGCCCTATAGTGGGACGTATATAGGCTGCTTATGATATGATTTATGATGACAACAGGATGGCTTGTTCTCGTTGCCGCTGGGTTTGATTGGATTCTGCAAGAAAATTGAGAATTAGCATAACAAAAAAATAACAAAAATCGTAGAACAAAAGTACTGGACTTTTTACAAATAACAATTAAAGAAAGAAAATCCTCAATCCTTTAATCATCCATCTGCCGCGTGTTGCTTTCGCGGTTGTTACTTTCCGCTCTAACGATGAAGAATCGTCGTGCTGTAGAGACCAAATTTGTAGCAAAACTGTTAACTTCTTGTGTATACAGGAACGTACATAATAGCTACGACAGCCCTTCTCTTAGAGAGAGAGGTAGGAATAAACAAGTTTCTTGCAAAAAACAGAAAACAAAATACAAATAAACTGCAATAAAAAAAACCACCAAGCAGGCGGGACCAACATAGGTAACTCGCAATGAATTACATTGTTGAATTTGGTCCGCCTGCTTAGTAGTTAATGCTCAGGAGTCTTTTTTGTTTTTTTTTTTGTTTCATTTATGCCTATGAAACTCGCGCAAACACGACGAATCGATTGAGATCTTATTCGTCAAAATCTGACCATTAGTTATTTAAAAGGAGTTATAATTATAAGGGAACATAGAATCTGACATACTTACATACATAGGAGTCAAACACATCACCCTCCCTTTGGGCTCCGCTACAGTGGGGTAAAAAAGTCCTGAGAAAGGTAATTTTTACAAAAATCAATGGCACTCCCCAGCGAGACTCGAACGCACAACCTCTGTCTTGGTGGTCAAACGTATTAGACTTAACTTAGACCAACGATGCAGGTCGACGTGAAATACCAAGACGAGACCGGAAGCGGACGCCCTTAACTCTTAATTATTGGAAAAGCTTTAACCATTATGAGGTTACGTTGCGTGGCACGGCGCCGCGCCGGAGATGGCGCTGAACGAGTTTAACCAATGTCCCGCCCGATATCAACAACCAGTTAACTTAGGCTATTGATTCGCTGCAGTAATCTTATATATAAAAATCTCGTGTCGCAGTGTTTGTTATAGAATTCCTCCGAATCGACTTAACCGATTTTTATGAAATATTTGTGTATATTTGGTAGGTCTGAGAATAGCTCGTAGGCTAATTAATATGGCAAAACAACGTTTGCTGGGTCAGCTAGTATTACGTAGATATTATAGTATCCTTGGCGTAACAACTTAACAAGAGAAAGTCTCTAAGCACTCTTGAAAACTCAGGGCTTGGTGAGAGCCCTCACAGATATGCGCGAGGAAGTTGATAATTTATAATATTCATATTCTTATTTATAGATTTGAAGAGACAGAAGGACTGCTACTTTGTTTTAACTATAACTTTCGTAAACACTACACTTTATTGACTTAATACCGGAATTCACTCACTTGAGTTTTTTCAAGTATTTGATTCATTAAAAAAAATGTAGGAAGTTTGAGTTTTCACTGCATAATACCTAACTTTCTAAACATTAACCATTAATTTGCTAATTCCGAAGGTACAACTGGCGGGTTATCGATAAAAGCGACATCTCCCACACGATCTGCTGAAGTTGAACGGTGAGTAAGAGAAATACTTACAACGAAAACCTTAAAACCGTCTCTCAAGTATCGGTTTAATGATATTTATAAACCACTGACAGTAAAGCGAAATATATATAAATGTTTTTTTTTTCACACAGTTTGACCGGATCAAGTTTGAAGAGTGTATATGGAAAATAAAATTGTGTTTTTTCCTCTTGAAAGTGGTTTAATTTATTGATAATGAACAAATGGGTTTCAGGTTTTGCGTTGATTTAATAATATTTTGGGTTTAGGAAATGTATTTAGAACTGGTTGCCTTCGTGCCAATCGTTCGTTTATAAAAGTGTACCAAACCACTGTAAAACGATGTTTTTATTCGTTTGCTCGAACGAACTTTGAACTTGAAGCCGCAATGGAATTAAAATATTTTTTTAAGACGTCTTGTCCGCAAAACACGTAATAACATGTTCAAAGGTCTTGATAATAGGTACTTGCTAATTTTTCAAACAAAATGTTTAGCATAAAATATTTCGCAACGTGTTTAATATAGTGGAGACATAAAGTTAAAAAAAAAACAGGGCAAGTGCGAGTCAGACTCGCCGAAGGTTCCGTACCACTATAGTTATACCCCTAATATTTCTCTGAAACACTACTCAAATACAGTTTAAATAGTCTGTGGTTTCCCTTTATGACAAACTATTTAAACTGCATCTGAGGAGTGTTTGAAGGAATCGTGATTTCATAAATAACATTGTTAGTATTTTATGATCATAATACTTGTTCGGTTTTTATTAATTGTTGTTATAGGTGCTTTAGGTACTGCACAATGTTACAGGTCTTAAGAAAAAACAAACCAAAATTTTATATACTTAAAAAAACAAATAATTTATAATACTGTAAAAATGTAAACTGCTTCCCAAAAAAATGTTGATACGCTACCTTGTTGAAATATATCAAAATGAGACGGCCAAGCCGACCTTTTGTTTCCCACTTAGCTGCTGCACTCTGCAACGTGTTTGCATCGAATTTAGTTTACGGAAGCGGGACACATATTGCTCCAGACAAATATTTGAGCCTCGGTCCGGCTACCGACGGTAAGCTAAAGCAAGAGCGGAGTTTTATACGTGACTTGTCTGTGTGATAAAATAATGTAGGTTGGAGACCAACACAAATACCGAATTTCGAAGTGCTAACACTTGCCGTGTGCTCGCGGTGCGCTCCGAGGGTTTTTGCAATCGCGAGCAATCGCGTGTCCAAATTACCACAATGCAGGCAAGCGACTTCGAGCCCCATCAAAAAGGTAGAGCGAGCAAACTAAACTTACTTTTTCATCAGGCGACTCTTTGACATACCTCGTTGAGATGAATGATTGATGAGGATAGCTTCATGGCCACGCTCGGCCGTATCTTTCACCCTTCACTTGAATACCGGAGGGAGAAAACTTTCGTGCCACTTCGGAACTACGTACTTTTACGTACCCGCCATTTTATCTGCTTACCTCCACCATGTGACCTAGATATGTCAGCCTGCTTGATACGAGCCGATCGATCGGCGTTTAACAAATGACTCAACCGCCTAAACCACACGTGTTAAATATAATGCAAAAATGCATATCATCATCATCATCATCAGCCATTTGACGCCCACTGCAGGACATAGGCCTCCTTCGTGGTTTTCATAACCATGAGGAGTTTTGCAATAATTGCCACGCTTGGCAGGCGGGTTGGCGATCGCAGTATGCGGTTGGAATCTCAGGAAGACGCTGCTGCCCGTCTCCTGGTAATTTATTTCCTTACTCGCCTTCTACGACATCCACGGAAGGAAATGGAGTGACGCTATTCTTAATCCGGCGCCACACGGATGCCTAAAATGCATATAATGGTATGACAATTCGATGTACAAAGTCGATTAACCCACAGATTAATAAGTAGAAAGACTGTGCTACGTGATGTACATCGTATTGTCATAATAAAGTTTTAATTGTAGTTTTATGAAACGTGACCCAGGTAGGCAGAACAATATTGTATTGACACATTAATATTGTACTAAGAGAATTTAATGAAATAACCCAAATATTACAAAAATTACAATCCGAGAATAACACTCGTAGAACAATCGTTGTCGTAAAATATGACTGTCTCGTTGATCTAGCGGTATCAGGTCTGAATACCATGCCGGAAGTCGTGGGTTCGATTTTGAAGCTGGTTAAAAATAAATCACTGATTTATTTTTAACCAGCTTCAAAATAGGAGGTCCTCAATTCGTCGAAATCGTTTTTAGGGTTCCGTACCTCAAAAGGAAAAAACGGAACCCTTATAGGATCACTTTGTTGTCCGTCTGTCCGTCCGTCCGTCCGTCTGTCAAGACCCTTTTTCTCAGGAACGCGTGGAGGTATGAAGCTGAAATTTATATCAATTACTCAGGTCTACTGTCCCTTGAAGCTGTGAAAAAATCAAACTTCTAAGCCAACGCAATCAAAAGATACAGCCGTTTATGCCGCAAATTTTCGACACTTGCAAGGGAATCAAAACCTACAGGGTGCTTCCCGTGAACTCAGAATCTTGAAATTTGGTACGAAGCAACGTCTTATAGCATAGATAAAGGAAAAATTACGAAAACCATAAATTTTTAGTTACATCACATAATATATTTTTTTTAATAATTTTAAACTTACTACCCATTTCCTCATAAACGCGTAGAGGTATTAAATTGAAATTCAAATGAACGAACTTTGTAAACCTTGCAGGTTTGTACGGAACCCTCGGTGCGCGAGTCCGACTCGCACTTGGCCGGTTTTTTTATTACTCCAAGGTGCGTGGACCGAATTGAAAAAATATTTTTTTATTTTAGAGGGTAGACTTCACAGGTGTTCCCATAGTCATCGAGTCAGTATCTGATAATGGGATCCTGGAGAAATTGAGGGAACTATTAACATTTTAAAGGCACACTTGAAACGATTTGAGTGTTTTTTAAATTGTTGTTTTTCTAAAAAAAATATTTGTAATTTGAAATATTTTTTTTAATAAAAAATAAAAACCGAATTAACACTGCGGCACTAAAAACACTGAAATAATTTAAATGAAAATTAATAAATAAAGAAGTAATAAAAAAGAAACAAAAACAATGAAAAAAGAAGCTACCATGAAATGGTAGTTGAGGAATTACAGAAAAAATTACTTAAATCAATTTTAAGTAAAAAAAATTTTAAACCCCACAGCAAAAACTGCTACTATAGTATTCAATATTGTTTATAATATAACCTTTAAATCTGATGTAGGTACTGTAGAAATATATTTTGGAGTCGTTGCCCACAATGTATGTGCTGGTTACGTTTTTATTTTTGTATTTATTAATAAACGTTCTTGGTCTAACGGCATGATTGGTGAATGATGCTATGTCGCTGCCCCGGGCTGAAGTGGAAGGGTTAAGTTTAATCGTGTTCAGCTGTAACGGCGTCAAACTAGTTGGGAATTGATGGCCTGGAAGTCAGCTGCCCGCGGCGGCGACAATGCTCGCTTTGAATTTAATGTTAACTGCCACATACGTTATGCAGCTTGCAGCTAGCGGGGTCACGCTTACGTACCTAAATACAACAATTTGGGTGTAATTCAGGGTGTATTTCCGTTTCATATTGTTATTAACCGACCTTAAAAAGGGAAGAAGTTCTCAATTGGACGCGTAATGTTCCTTTATAAGTCTGTCAAATCTTAACCAATTTCCACAATTCGTGTGTTGTTCAAATAGATATAACGTCCCATTTTAATTTGGTAAAGATCTGATGAAGAGTTTCAGAGATGGAGAATGGAACTCTTCAGTGAAGGCATTCGGAGATGGACATTGAGAACTTCAAATTTTAAAGCAAAGAATTGAGTAGAGTAAATTACGGTTATTATTTTTTTTAATAAAAAATACCAACCGACTTCAAAAAAATAAAGCACTAAAAAGTTAGAAATAATATAAAAGAATTTACGTGTAGGTATTGTAGAAGTATAACTTGTAGTCGGTGCCCAGTTTCATAACTAGCACATATATTTATATACGTACTTTTAATTGAGTGGTATTCTTTTAAATTATTTCTAACTTTTTACCGCTGTAGTGTTTTAATTTTTTTTTTGTCTTTGAATTGCTTAATTCAAACATTTCTATTTTTTATTTTCTTTAATACTTACTTTTATTTAACTTTTGTCTGGTACACTGTTTAGCAATAATTTGCTCCTGACGCACATGTTTTCCTAGTCCGAGAGCAAGGGGTTCAAAATTCACTGTGGCAAATTGCATTTTTCAATAAAGATATTATTTACTTGCTACAGTTTTTGTCGGGCATTATACCTTTAAATCAATGACGAGATTGAGGACACACAAATAAATGGATTTAAGTATTATTTAATTTGTTTTAGTGAAACTGTATCTGGTACGGAGTACATGTCGTAGAATATGTATGTACAAGGCGGATATTTGCGAATATCATACGATAATAGAGTATATCTCTATTTTCCTGGGATATTCGCAAACGTACGTCTTTACGGTAGAATGATTTAGGAAATCGATCTCGTACTATAAACCGCTATGCTGATTGGCTGTTAGAAAGATATACGAGAGATATTCTAGAATATTATTAGTATCAGCTGATATTTTCAATCAGGTATGTTGTTCGTATTCATGAGTATAACCCTCCCGATGGCGGGATTTACGGGTTTTTCGTTCACCCTGTATATTTTCTCTCCATAGATCGGAAGCATATATTCTGATTTATGCAAAGATCCGTGTACAAACATGGAATTAATTAAGGGAATGTGGACAGACAATTGAATTGCGTATTAATTCTTGCTGGTAATCGTGAGTGGAATAAGGAGGAATAATTGACGCTAATAATTAATAAGATCCACATATTCAGTTACATATTCACAGAGATTTTCTAAAAAAAAACTCTTTCTTAACAAGATTTCATTTCAAATTGCTCTCCTGTGAAGTTGCACTTTTACAGTTTTGTTGATTTACGTAGGGGCCGGCGATTTGTGAAGTTATAGTAGCAATGCCACTCGCTAGCTGTGAAGGAAAGCATCGTGAGGAAACCTGAGTATCTGAGCTATTCACATACCTCAGCGCTTGAAATCGCCATTCCGTGGTGGGCACGCGTGGTGATTAAGCCCATACTCTCTCTCTCTGAGAGAAGGCCTGTGGCCTACAGTGGGGCATATAGAGGCTGCTAATGAATTCAGTTGCTTAAATCACTTGAGGTTGCAAAGAATAACAGAGGACTGTTAAAATCCGACCTATTCAAAAAAGATTCCATTAAAACACTTCTCAGTTAGACTTGTGGTGGTCTTAAATAAGTCTTAAACAAATGTTTATACATTTAACATGATACGTCTCAGAATCCTTCATAATATGTGATTGCGGAATCGCGGAAACGCAAAAGCGTCTGTAGTTTTATTTTTATCACGGACCAATAACGGATTGTAGCCTAGATTGGATCTATTTGTAGCTTGCTCTGATTATGGACTTGATATTGAGCTACGGTCGAGAAAATTATGGTATCTAATATGGTGCCTAAGTAACACCCAGGTGTTTTAGCAAAAGTGATACATCTGCCACTTATATCTCATTAGCTGATTTATGTAGCTGCTAATTTAACTGCCAACTTTTCAGAGTTCTGCACCCAACTCTGAAAATTGAATATAAATTAAAAGCAGAAATGTGAATGTGGACCACAGTGTCCTTATTACTAATAACGGAGTCTTACTACTAATAGTGGCAGAAATAAATCCTGTAAACAGGTCAAATCGATGGACTTCCCAGAAATTCCGAGGTGTACTGTACGTCTTCACTGTTTGTCCGTTGGTTCAGACCTTTAAAGATCTTGTATTTTTTAATGGTAGGTCTCCACTGAAATGTGTTATCTTAATATAGCGCCGTTAACCGCCAAACGTTGTGTCATTTTATAGTTCAAACATAAATAGATACGCAACATAAATATTTTTCGCGCTTGGCCGGTCCGGTGTTTTTATTTGAAATTGCATCATGATTGGATTTGACTTTTATAATTCTTAAACTACTAGGAATGGAATATAAAATAGAAACTCTGTTCCAGTTGTTTTACTTTAATTAAGAAACAAGTTATCTTTTCACTGATTGGGGCATTCATTAGTTCTGGTTGGCTCGATGACTCAAAGTGGGTCTTGTCCTCTGCAACGAAAACTCAATTCAATTCAATTCAAATATTTTTATTCATTGTAAAAACAGAATGTTTACTTAATGAACGTCAAAGTTGTTAGTTTCACAATTAATGGATTAACTCGTCATCTCTCTCCACCCTGTGGTACAGTCGACAACAGATTAAACTTTACATTTTGGTTGTCAAATGGCTCGTAATCTGTAGAATTCCAAATGGCCCGATCGGACCACTCATAATCTGACACAGTCATAATCTGACGTAATGTAATTGAGGGTGGCTAAGGCTAACTATCCCTCACAAAATATCTACAGGGTTATTTTTTAAATGCGTGACACGTACTGTACGCGCGAATTTCATAATTATTTCGCAAAATATCGATCGGAGAAAAAAAACATTTTACATATTAATAGTACTATTTATAAAAAGTCGATTCCACTAAAACAGATTTAAATCCTTCTTAAGAGCCGGATTATGCTAGGATTTCCTCTTATAAACCGGCTTTAACTCCGGTGAAGGGAACCTAAATGTAGACTGTTGTCACCATATCCGTATATTTCTAGCATACCGATACGCTTCTTACACTCCATAGAAATGCTTTTACTCATCCCAAGACACACAGTCGCAGGGTTAGGGAACACACACACACACACACACACACACACACACACACACACACACACACACACACACACACACACACACACACACACACACACACACACACACGCACACACGCACGCACGCACGCCCGCCCGCACGCACGCACGCACACAGACGCACGCACACAGACACACACACACACACACACACACACACACACACACAAACTCGCATGTATGCATGTAGCAGATTAATATTACCAATTGAATTTTATTATTTACTACTTACCCTAAAGAGATTTACTCACAGATATAGATAGACATAGATCACGCAAATGTATCTACTTCGCGTGTCCGAACTGTGGAGTATATCCACACTCGGCCGTCGCTACAGATATTCCGCGCGCGTCTGTTGCGGTGGCCGGTCGTCCGTAAATATTATAATACTAAACTGCGATAGCCCAAAAATTGTGTGCACACAAGCGCAAGGACATGTTTCCTATCACAGGTAAGTTATTTTCAAATTATATAATTCGTAAACTCATTTTAAATCTATTTTTTAAGTATTTCGAGGTGTGATTCCAAGTCTGTACCTAAGTAACTATAGATTATTGGTAAGTAAACAATGTTCGCATTACATTGCTGCGTTTGCTTTGAGCGTTTAATC
Organism: Yponomeuta evonymella; assembly: GCA_963969515.1. NCBI lineage: Eukaryota > Metazoa > Arthropoda > Insecta > Lepidoptera > Yponomeutidae > Yponomeuta > Yponomeuta evonymella. Next base: position 19,368,001 of record OZ018352.1, on the reverse strand, counting down.
TGACGCTGTGTCTTAAGAGACGATGAATATGAGAACAAGCGATACTGTCGCTCATCGCTTCGAGTTCATGGTACACGGCAACTTATCATTCTTCTGTCAAATCTAGCAACTAGTGTTGTTCGTTCTACAACATATTTCGATAGTCGATTTTAATCGATATCGGACAGACGAATGATATTAACCACTTTAAAAACGCTAATTGGCTACTTGAAAATTGTAACGATAAAATTATTGTAAGATGTATTTATAAAATAAACCTACACCGTATATTTTAAAATATATTTTCGAAAAGTGTCAAATAGCCAATTTAGTAGTTATTGATAAAAACAAGCTCATAATATGTCTTAATTTTAAACAAGGAGGGTAATATCTTCGGGTAGAGAGTTCATGTATGTGATGTGTTCATGTTTATCCTTTGAACGTATAATACGTTTAAAACCCTATTTAGAGGCTAAAAATAATAATACGTTTATAAATTTCTATGTGTGCCATGTTTGGCCTTCACCAACAAGATACCTGTAAGCCTTTCTTCATTAAATATAAGATTCTGACTTTGCCTGCGATGTATATATTAGAAATATGCCTTTTTGTAAAAACAAATGAAGATCTATTCCATAAAGCTAGAGATAAAATTAAGCGAGCTCAAAGAGATCCCACCAGAATAATAAAAAGCAAGTCAAACACGGCACTAATGACGAAAAGCGTCTGTCACATGGCTCCTACTTTATATAATAAACTGCCTTCAGCATGGAGGGAACTCCCCATAGACAAATTAAAATTTAAATTGAAGAGTTTACTTTTAACGAAATCTTATTATAGTGTCTTCGAATATTTAAACGACAAATTTTGACATTGTTTACTTTTTTATTATGATTAATATAAATTTTCTAATTATAATCAATTAATACATATTATTGACTTGTAATTTTGCTAATATAATTGTTTCCTTAAAACATTTGTACGCCTTATTGGCTAAACATAGCGCACATTTGATTTATAAGACCATGCATGTATTGTATACCTATGCTTGACAAATAAAGTATCTGTATCTGTATCTGTATCTGTATCTGTATCTATTGTGCTTAAGAAACACTTACTTCTTTTTAGGTTCCCACGTGATCTTATCACAAAAGAAAAATGGATTACGGCCACTGGACGGAAAGACTGGTGACTAAGCATAGCCATATTTGCTCCAAACACTTTGAAAATAGCAGTTTCATTGAAGGGAAGCAGTTGAGAATGTTGAAAAAAAACGGCGTACCCCATTATTAATTCCTTCCTAATTCCTAATTCTAATTCCTTTTAAAATCATTTGTCTGTCTAAATCATTCGTCTGTCAGAAAATCGATGTCATTCATGTGAATCGATTAGTGATTTTTAGGTTATTACATAACCACGAAGGCGGCCTATGTCCTGCAGTGGGCGTCAAATGGCTGATGATGAGGTTATTACAACAAAACGGGACCTAATCGCGTACACACATGTGTTTATTTAACGTTCGAAACGTCGAGGTAATTAAATAAACACCTATGTGTACGCGATCAAGTCCCGTTTTGTTGTATCAATGACTTTTAGGTTATCTAAAACTATTGCGTTTTCTTGTCATGCATGTCTATACTAATCCCTCGTGTTTAAATTTAAATATCAAGGAGTATACTTGAGATTATTCAAAGGTATCCGAAAGCGTCACAGTAGGTGTTAAAAAGTCGGAACGCTTGCTTTCACAAGTCATAACTCGCGCGCGACCATCCACTACAAAGACTGACCTATGACTAGCTTGGCCACACACGTACGGAATTTTCGTTCGGTTTCCGAAAGGAATGACTGTCTGTCATATGAAAACCGTACCGGAATTCCGTGCATCTGCGGCCAGGCTGAATCGAGTCGAGTCGAACGGCGCGTGAGGCGGCGGCGTCGCCTTTGAATCGATTTTGCGCGGACAACGAGGAATTCACATCACTAATTCGCTCTTGTGACGTCACAGTAGGCAGAATAAAAGTGACACGGTTGGTTTTCATACAGCTTCAGGTGTTTACGTTATCTATGTCTATCTATATCTGTGGATTTACTTCAACAGCTTCAACTGGTAGTGTGTCTTACGACCTGTTGAAAGAACGGGACTCACCAGACACAGGTTTAATACTTACTTGGTGGGTTTCTGCACCACTTGCTGTAGCTTTACTGGACTGAATAAATGTTATTGTATTTTGTATTTGTATAAATAAGACCGCTCTTTAGATGATAATTGATTCGAATGAAATTTGGGGCACAGATGGGCCGTTTCTTGGATTGCGATACAATGCAAATGCTGAGAACAGCTAATCGGATGCTCTCCAGAGTTAACTCTCGCGTTCATTGCATTGGATCTCGGTTATCAATATCCGCACTTACTCGGGTCTGCTCACTCGTAGCCCCGGCTGCCTGAGTGATCTTAAACGATCAAGAAGGTTAAGCAACACAGGGCGCGTTCAGTGCATGGATGGGTCGCCGTCTATGCCTAACGCATTTTTCCGAGCGGTTCCGTGCTTCGCAAGGCACGTTAAGCTGTTGGTGCCGGCTGCCGTCGATAGATGGCAGTCGTTAAGCCAAGTCAGAGGCCTTAGGGCGGCTTGACAACTTCCCTCAGTAGACGAGCCACTAGTCTACAAGCCTCCACCAATCCGGACTTGGCCCCCGTGGTGGAGTATGGCCTTTACCTTCCTCAGGGAAGAGACCCGTGCCCCTCGGTGGGGACATAATGGGTTGATGATGACTCGGGTCTGTGGCATACAATCCAATTAACGGTATCAGGTTAAAATTATTTCACCGCCCAGATCTGATTAACACAACACAACGCAATATTTACATATTGTGGCGTACCAAGTACAATACGACGCTATGACAAAAAATACTGTGTGTGGGTTTTTATACGAGTTTGTATGTTAGTGTTCTTTGGTGTTGTTTGTCAACGGATCCCTACGTTCTGTCAATGGAAAGGGGTAAGAAAACACAAGCCAATATCTTTGACAGATGTTTTTATTCCATTGCCGCTTTGAGTATACTCTTACAAACGCGCCGAGTCTATGAGCCGTCGGTGTAATAAAAACATCTGTCGAAGTCAACTCAGTGTAAGAATTTGACTTTCCTATAACATTCTATCAATAATTGTTCTCTTTTATTGTTCTAATTTAAGTATTTCAAATAATTTCTCCGTGAAATAAAGTGTTGTTAAAAACTGTTTTAAGCCGGGTTTTCACGATCTCAATACACTCGAACCGAGTGACCCATTCTAGCTACCAAGATGCTACTCGTATTTTTGTACTAACATCGCCCGGTGTACACGATACGAGTAGCTTCCGAGTAGTTAAAACAGGTCACTCGCTCCGAGCGTACTAACGTCTTGAAATCCCGACTTTCGGGCAAGCGGCACCCTTACAAGGCGGCTAAGTTATTCTTAGAGAGCGCGTCCCAATCTATATTATTGTATAATTAGGTGTCAATGAATAGGAATATGCAGATCTGACGGTCAACCTCCAGTAATGGAGCGGCACTGAAATAAGAAGAAGAAGGTGTACTGCCCCCAACCACGTATTATCTGCATAAAAAATATACCGGGAAAATCAACAGCTTAGAAGATATTGAGGTCCAAAGTAGCATAGTTAATGTAATTCCTGAAAAATATTCTGTTAACTTTACTCCTCCATGTGAAACATTTGCGTGCTAATTATCACCAAAATTTGCAATATCGTGCCGTTCTCGAATAAACCTTTGCTACGCTGCGCTACGGCGCTACGACGCTACGTCGCTACGGTAGCTACGCGTCTACGAAGCTGTGACAAAGTACGTAATACACTGGCGATTTCCACTGGGCGGATCCTCTCAATTTTAACACAATAAAAGGTCAAAATGGTAAATACAGGGTGTTAAAAATGTACGACTGACCCGAATGCTATACATACTGGACACCAAAGCAAACTACGAGTACTTTATCCTTAAGTATTAAGGGTTGCGTTTTTAGGTTTGCGTAGTCAACAAGGAACCCTTATAGTTTCGCCATGACCGTCCTGTCTGTCTGTATGTCTGTCTGACCGCGGCTTAGCACAGAGACGTAGAGCTGAAATTTTGGCATAGATATAGGTATATATTTATTACTCGAACAAAACGCAATTTCGCAATTTTTTTTTCTCCCCTACACCATGTTTTGGGGTATCGTTGGATTGGTTGTTTAAAAATATTGTGAGTCTAAGAAGACCATTTTTTGGTTTGCACGTAATGGACGCGTAACTAAATTTTAATGTTATTGTGACGGAAATCATTGTTCCCAATGTTTAAAAAAACCCGCCTTGAATTATTCTCAAATTCATTAAATTCATTCGTTTACTGAAAGAAGGTCTAAAAAATTCGATAAGCTAGATTGGTTGGGCGGAAATGTTCGGTCCATACTTATTTGATCATGTATGATACATGTTATCTACACATGTTCAGTTCATATTCGATAAAAAGTGTGAATTTGAAGCTTAATATCTCCTCAGGGACTGATCTTCCAGATTATATTATAATATATATTTTTATTCGCTCGTAGCCTCGGCTGCCTGAGTGATCTTAAACGATCACGAAGGTTAAGCAACACAGGGCGCGTTCAGTGCATGGATGGGTCGCCGTCTATGCCTAACGCATTTTTCCGAGCGGTTCCGTGCTTCGCAAGGCACGTTAAGCTGTTGGTGCCGGCTGCCGTCGATAGATGGCAGTCGTTAAGCCAAGTCAGAGGCCTTAGGGCGGCTTGACAACTTCTGACAGTAGACGAGCCACTAGTCTACAAGCCTCCACCAATCCGGACTTGGCCCCCGTGGTGGAGTATGGCCTATACCTTCCTCAGGGAAGAGACCCGTGCCCCTCGGTGGGGACATAATGGGTTGATGATGATGATATATTTTTATTAATTTTATTATTAGTAACACTGTACTTTAACAACATGCATGAACAACAACAACATTATATTTAATTTGAAATGTTTTTTATTATAATTAATATTCTTGGTATAAATAATGTTGTGTATTTAATTAGCAAATGTGTCCAAAATGTAAAAAAAAATTGTTTTCTGTCATTCCGTTCGGGCTCCCACTAAGAGTCCGACTCACATTTGACCGGTTTTTATTATTTGTTATTAACTATAATCAAATCAAGTTTGTCATCAAATCAAATCAAGCACCGGTATGTATTATCGTTTTTACGATACAAAAAAACTGAAGACACTAAGTCATACGACAAGGTTCTTCAATAGCTCATTTACTGTAAAGGCCGTCCGGCTGTGGAATGACCTTCCGGTTTCGATAAGGCGCTCACCATCTCCCGCTATATTTAAAACCAGAGTAAATGAATTCTTTCTGTCTAATTAAGTAATTTTGCTGTAAGTATCTATTCACTTCTCTTCATATATATGTAGGTATATCACCTTCTTGTCGTCCAGATCATACACTTGTTATAAGCCACTATTTATGTAAGTACGTGTAGCTATGTATAGTATTTAAGTATGATATAATGTGTAAGTTTATTATTATTATTATTACGTCTATGTATGTCTATTAATATTCTTATTTGCACCGACTACCTGTGTCTATTTCTCCTTCGGAAAATTCTCCGATATGAGGTTGCCTGGAAGAAATTTCTATTAGCAATAAGGCCGCCAATTGTATCTTTTCTTTTGTCATTGCTGTTTCTGTAACATTTTTTCCGGTATGCAATAAAGAATATTCTTATCTTATCTTATTCAGAGACCTTTGCGAGGGGCGTCTACTATAAAAAAATCTGAAAATAGGTTTAGGTTAGACTTGTGAGCTCATATTGTGGAGCCAGCAAGCGACTGTCAAAATCAATTTGGTTACTCGTAGATTACTAAAACAGGGTTACCTTGTCAGTTAGAGTCTGTTATTTAACACAACCTTTGTTCTAGGAATTTTAGATGTTTTCCTTTTTTTTTTCATAAATAAAATTATTTGGTTTTACAGTTTTTCTCTGGATCGAAGTGGCACTGTTTCATAGATAAAGCTTTATGTTTCATTCGTTAAAGAGAGTGGAGTGGAGATTGTTTTAGGCAGGACAATAATTTTCCGGAGGCTCCGAGAGTGGTATTGTGTACAGTCATGTATATGTTCAGTACAGCTGTACACCCTGATAATTCAAGTAGTTGTAAAACACAATTAGATTTTGGCATTTTTTTATGTAGCCTATAAACGTCCTACTCCAGGACAGAGGCCTTCTCTCGGAGAGAGAGAGAGCACCACGTGTGCCCACCGCGGCACTCTGATTTTGCATATTTTATAATTAACCCTGTATGCGTCATCTTTCCCTTTGCTACCAGCCATTTGACAGCACATGAACCTTTACACGCGTGCACTCTACACTGTTATGTTACTGGCGACTTTACAATAAAAATTTAATAGTTGACCTGCTGTCGACCGTACATGTTGGGCATCGAACGGGGTCCCTCGTTGCTATTTGTTCGACCCTAAGTGCTCCGCCAACGCAATATGCTTACCTTGTAACCAAAAATGCTAAAGCTTGTTATCGTCTGGAGAAGAATAAATATGATCTTAGGAGCCCTCTACAGAGTATATCGTTTCTCTCAAACGGAGGCTCCCAAACCTTTCTGCGTTGTATTCCCACGCTCAGATTTTGTCACGATAAAATCAATGTAACTAGAGTTAATCTATCTATCTGATATCTAGGTAATTGTAATATTAGTAATATAATAAATAATATAAAGTTAGAAAACAATGGACAGCGTGTCCTAGTTTGGGGCCATTAGCGTTGGCACAGAACTTCCTGCTAGGTAATAACAATCTTATTTAAAAAAAAGTAGATTCAACTAAAATACTCTGAAAATGCAGTTTAAGTGGGCTTAAAACAGGATGAAATATCCATATTATCCCTGCTAATATCGTAAAGTTTACATTGGACCGTTCGATACGTTTCTAGTTTTATTACTTCGTAACACGTACATCTCTCTATCTTTTTTGTTCTCACTATTTATACTTTTCCTGGACATCCAGAAATATTTAGAAATAAATTGCTAACTCGACCCGGTCCAGCCGTTCTCGAGTTTTAGCGAGAACAGCAATTCATTTTTATATTTTTACTAGCTGACCTGGCAAACGTTGTTTGGCCATAATAAATTAGCCTACGACCTATTCTCAGATCTACCAAATATGCACAAAATTTTTATAAAAATCGGTGAAGCCGTTTCGGAGGATTTCAATAACAAACACTGTAACCCGATATTTATATATATTTGAAATATTATTATTATTATAAGTATTATTATTATAGGTACATTAGAATGTCGAACAAAAACCTTATTGTTATTGTTTACCTGTCCAAGAAATACTCAGTTTCCAAATTATATTAGGTATATGCTTATTTTTGTGTTCTGTGGGTATATGCAATCTGGGATCTATTCGTAAATCCACATGGTGTTAATAAAAAGAAGCTGCACCTCGAGAAATAATTACCTGATAAAGATAATATATAATTGATCGACTCGTAGTCGCAGCAACAAAATAGTTTTTTTACATATCCACAGATAATGAATAAATCTGATCTGTAAATGCATTTATCGGTGTTTTTGGTAAAACTTTTTTATAAATCATAAAAAGTTAAAATGCTCATTAAAGTTATACAGCGTTTTACTTAAAGAGCTACTGATAGCGACATTATTTTATTTTTTATAAATACAGTACTGTATTAGTATATAGTCTTATTTATAAAAATATGATTCCTCTAAAACTCTCCTCAAATGCCGTATAAATAGTCTATGCTAAAGCTTTTCCCTTTTCCACAGACTATTTAAACTGCCTCTAAGGGGTGTTGTAAGGAATCGTGTTTTTATGAATACCGTAAGTATTTAATTCCCAGATATGTGGGTTAGTTAAAAAGCAACAAAAATGTCGCGTCGCGGTAGATATTAGTTAGTCACCCCGTTGAACGTTAGGAGGTCAGCGGGCGAGCACGTGAGCCTAGCGGGACACTGACTAGTGACACTCAAAAGGCTCATTTTAACGGTGCCCTCTTAAACCTTTCATACCATGTCCTCCTTAATCCTGACCTTGAAAATAACAACGGTTTTTGATTGTTATTTTGAAGGTTAAACCGGCAATATCTGAATAATAGGCAGTCAGATGCTAATGTAAATGTTAAATTTAGAACAATTCGTGAATCGAACGAACTGATCTAGGGGCTGGTGGCATTTCAAGCTCTATATTCCTCTGATTCACATCCGCAGATTTGTTATAAGCTTGCTGCAAGTTTGAAACGAACCTCCTAGTTTCCGCTCGTCAAATCTCGTGCTATCTTACTAGTTTTATTTGTATCCAAAAGGCGCCCAAGTCACCCAGATATATAATATGCCCTAAAGTAGTCGTAGCCCTTCTAATGTTAATAGTAATGTAATAATAACTTCCACACAACACAATCACCTGACCTGGTCCCAAACTAGGATACCCTGTGCTATTGTAACCAGGCAAGGACATCACAAACATGGACATACACCCAGACTGAGGCCATTTGTACGGCGGCACCCAGCGGGAATCAAACCGACGACCTCTATCTAGTTAACGGCTAGTCCAACGAGACAGTCAGTTCATATCGACTTCGTGAGTAGCCCAGTGGCCTCTCGGAAGGTAAGAGCGCAAAGGCCGGCGCTTCTGCGTGTAGCTCGTCGGCTCCCGGAGCCATTGACGGGCGCGGCGTGGTGCGCGCGCCTCGATCGATAGCCGGGCGGGCGGCGGGCGGCGGGCGGCGGCAGTGCCCGGCGGAGCGCGGCGGCGAGCGCAGTCCCGCCCACGGCCCATGCTTCGCAGATGACGGAGCGCGCCCCGGAACTCCCAGCAGCCGCCGACACCGCCCTCCCGTGCCACCAGCCCGCCCGCACCACCAGGTAATATCGACCCGCACACGCGGCCCGGACCCGGCCAAACTCAATCTTGACGTTCACTTTTTGAGCCCTCCATCACTTGCGAATTTTCGCCGAGGGCCGCCCATAAACTGGGTCTGGCCACGCGGCCCGTGAATCCTTTTGACTCGCGCTCGGAATCTTTTTTTTTACTATTTTATTTCAACGCAACTCTCTCGGGTCGATTGATTTGGCTAAACTATTTTCTATGTATTGGCCTGGTGTGCCTATTTGCTTTTTTCGGAAATTTTTGCCTCGCTAGAGATCCTTTCAGTGGAGAACTTTAAAAAACTCACATGTAGTGAATAGAGACGGCAAATCTATTTGTGCTTCCATTTTCTGTGATATAATTTATGTAAGTAGTCATTGAATAGGATAGTATGGTAGAGGACATGTTGTTTAAATTGGCACAAAATGTTTCCAAGCCGCCACGCTCGGCCGAAGCATTGATAAGGTATGAAATTGTGCTCATTCAACAATATGCTCCCCTCATTCAAGAATTTATAACAGTTCCTGCATAATACTTTGTTGATTGATTGATGTAGATAAATTAGCGAACGACTTATTCAGTTATGAATTAATTCGTTTTGACACGAAAAATCAAAAAACTTGGGCTAGGTGGAGGATAGCAGCTGCTTTGAACCTTTCAACACTACTATTAATTATTAACTGAATTCTAGAGTTAAGCTTTCCAAAATTTTAGTTCCACACTATAGTTTCAGAGATTATTTGATGAGTGAGGGAATAGTATTTATTTCTTAACTCCTGAAACAATGTCATTCACAAAAACTTATCGTTTAAATAATAAAATTCAGTTTTTCAGCTTTCAAGCGGCGCTGTTCGATAAATAATGCTTAAAATCATATTGTGTTAAATAGATCGAACAGTTGGACATTCTTCTATGTAGAACAAGGGTTTGCTGAAGGCTGCGACATTGGTAGAACGCAAAAAGCACGAATTTAATAAAATTTGAAAAATAATATCCGAACAAAACTCATAGAACGAAAGTTGTTCCCAAACTCAAAATCTAATTGGGTGCATTAGAAAAATAACCTAATAATAATTCAAGGCTTATTTGTAACATGCGCAATTCCATTTAATGATATATAGAATTTAATTTTTTCAAAACGACTTTTGTCTTGAACTAAAACTTTCGTAAGCATTTTACATTATTAACTTAATTCCGGAATTACTTAAATTTTGCCAGAAGAGTCCGACCAGGTTTCACTGTTATCCGAAGAGCTTATCATGGCGAGTAGAGACGGAGCTCGCGTCGTCGGTTGCTCGTCGCAGAGTGTAGAACTTTTGTTCTGTGAATACTTCTATGGTTTATATGTTTATATACATTTTCGCTGATATTAAGAAGTACCTAGTGTAGGCTGCGGTAAACGTACTATGTACATAGAAGTATGTTCATTCTATTTACCACATTGTTGTAGGCATTGTCTATCAGACAACGCCAGAACAAAGCAAAAAAAAGCGGCCAAGTGCGTGTCGGGCCACGCGTAACGTAGGGTTCCGTAGAAGTAGGGATTTTTACCTGCTTTACGGAACTAATAAGTTCATCCAAGTTATTTTCAATGGAATTTGTACAAAGTTTTAAAGTTCGTGGCCTATTACTAATTTGTATAGCATAAAGTGTGTCAAGCTGCTTGAGACATTTGTGCCAAAAGCGTTTAAAGGACACAGTATTTTGCTGAACCTAATATATAATAACTTTAACCTAATAACTTTAGAGTAAAAAATTACGAATCTCGTGGTATCAATAACTAATTACCAGATTTTTTGTGGGTTCAGACCCTTCTGCTTATCAGCATCCAATTTAGGTATAGGGGAGGTACCCTAAAAAAATGTATCGTCTTTAAGCTAAACCGCGGACAGACAAACGGACAGACATGGTGAAACTATAAGTTGACTATGGAATCTTAAAAACCGCGAGATTTCATTAATACTTTTACTCAACAAATTAAAAATTCAACAATCTCAAAAGTAGTCCAAAACTTGTTGTAATTAACAAACTCTAACCGACATGTTTCGGGAAATACGGGCATGTACCTATGACTTTGTTTTCTAAGTTGTGTAAATTGTGAAGGAAAACATCGTGAGGAAACCTGAGTGCCTGAGCTACTCACATACCTCGGGGCTTGAAATCGCCAATCCGCGGTGGGCACGCGTGTGGTGATTTAGCCCACTCTCTCTCTCTGAGAGAAGGCCTGTGCCCTTCAGTAGGACGTATATATGCTGCTTATTTAACAAAATAGTATTATGAAATTATCTCTGAAACTATGGGAGCTAGGTTGCCGGGTTGCCAGCAACCCTAAAGCTCATATAAGCATGGCATCATTTATTAAATGCACCAGGATTTCACATTGTGGCCTTGTTTGGGAGTGCCTAAACAAGGCCACAGTGTGAAGTATAACCCTACGAGCTGAACACATGGACTCGCTGGGGGCATTCAGCTCATCAGCAGCCCGTGTTAGACCCAAGTGGTTAAAAATATTACTCCAAATGTTTTTGCTTCGATGATTTTTTTTACATGCTGTACCGCGCTCTAGGATGCTCACAGAACAAACAGGCACTGTCTGAAAATCAGCGCTGTGAGCTAAATACCCTCAGCGAAAGCTGAGCCAGCTGCATTTTGCAGCAACAGAGACACACCGCGTCTAATGTTTGTAAAACTTGTTTTATTTTATATTCTGTTTTGTAGTGTTCAATGTTTTTTTTTGTCTTAAGACTGTTCTTACGTGTAGCATGCTGTCTCGCTCGCGCAATTTAACACTTTTAATTATTGTAATAAAATGAGTAAACTTTTGATAAATGTGGTTTAAGGGTTTGATGCATTATAAAATTACGGACATTTTAAATAGGTTTTTCTTTTCTTATACGTAGTTTTTAATAAAGAAAAGATGTTTCTAAAATTATTAATTTTGGAATCAAATTTACTCGATCTCAAAAGTTACTACAGGATAAGAAAAATATGCCTTGAATATCCGCCATTTAATTATCCATCAAACCCTCAGACCACATTCATAAAAGTATACTTTATTAGAATTACTAAAAATTTTAAATTGTGCAAGCGAGACAACATGCTCCACGTAAGAACAGCCATGAGCATTTTGGTTATTGTTGTGTGTGTTACTGTTGGTGTAATGATAGTACATTGTATACCGAGAGGAGAAAACGATATATTTCGGTTCGAGAGTATGTTTAAGCCCAACGCGCGGCGGTCTCCCGAGTGATATACCTATAGTGCTACACCTACAAGGAAAAAAATATTTAGAATAATAAAATAAAACAAAGTTTTACAAAACAAACTAGGTACCTAATTGCTGCGCTCGTGTTTTTTTTCGTAGTGCAGAAAAAACGTTGTCAGGATCTTTTCATTGAAAATCGAGTACAAAAAGAAAATCCCACCTCTTTTTTCTAATTAGCAGAAAAAGGTTGCCAGCTTCCTTTCATTGAAAATCCAGTACAAAAAAAAATCCCACCTCTTTTTTGTAATTATTTGATATAAAACTTTTTTGAGATTTGACGTTTATATTTTTTTATGTTCGCTGCTAAAGAACAAAAGAACGCTAGCAGGGCAAGAATGGATTTTCATACAACATTCGCGGAGGAATGAAATTCCATATTCTTCCGCGCCGCACATTTAAAAGGGACAAATTACGAACTTTGTAACCCGTTTATGAACGAGCAATGAGACTTTCTGAGTGGGTGTGGTATAAATGTATTTCTTCTTCTTCTGCTGAACACTTCGAGGACTTAAGGAACAATCTCCCTAAAGGACCGAACTGGCATTTGAGGACAAAGTCATGGGCATCAGCCAGTAAACAATGAACCAGCTCTGAATGAAGTTAACATAATAGTTGCGATTGTTGGTTCAACAGTCGTTCCGTTCCCTATGTAATGTCCGTGATACACATGCCAGTAGATAGATAGAATAATTTTTATTGTACAGAGAGAATATTCTTTATTGTACGGGTACTTAACGTACAGTAGGTACTCTGTCGTCGTGATAGACTGTCTGGTACGCCAGTTGATAGATTAATGCCGTGCCAGCGCCGTGTGACTTGAATTTTTAACAAAATGAAGGTCAGAAAATGAATAAAATTTGAGGTCCATGTATTAATAAATAAAAGAAAAATGGGTAATTTTGTATGTGCTCCGTACTCACCCTTGTTGTAGCGTTATAAAGTAGGTGTCATTTAAAAGAGGTATATTTGAAACACTCCAAAATGAACGGACAAATGAGAAAGAAGTTGCGTCAAAGCGCACGCGTGGATGGCGCGAGGGGTGAATTCACAAAGAATTTCGGAATATTTGAATGTTAAATAACTTTTTTTAGCAATGTACCAAGGTGCCGTAATATAAAAAATATATATATATTTTAAACTTATATATACTTTAAGACTTTACGTACGTTACGACTCATCATTCTTTATGAAGAAATAATTAGTATTAAATACAAATAATTTTTTTTCGTTCAAACACCAAAAACGAATCACTCAAAAGGTTTTGACAGAAGACTCCGAACATGTTTCGCGTGCTTATAGCTGGCGTAGGGGAAAAATTAAGGGATTTCTTGGCATGCTTTCTACTGGCACGCGAGTTATAAGAATCTCGATACAGATATACTACAGATTAGCTGTCCTGGCGAACTTCGTACCGCCACAGAATGCATTTATACGATTCTTGCACAACGTCATCTATTTTTATAACACAACGTTCGCTCGCACATCGCCATCTATTTTAAACTGAAAATAAATATTATCCCATGGGAACGCATTACCGGGATATCAACTATGCTCGTTCTATGCTTCAATTCAGGTCTTTGTCTATCTGTACGCCAAGTTTCATGTAAATCCCTTCAGCCGTTATTGCGTGATTGAGTAACAAACATCTATATGTATATATATAAGTAGGATCTAGCCAGTATTTACCTATAACTGGCATGCTTTTGTCCGAGTTACTAGCATGCATGCATGTGTATCAAACGCTTAAGTACTCCGTCATGTCAAGGCCGCTTCAAGAACAATATCGCTTCAGCTGAATGTGAATCGATAATGATTAATGTTGCACGACTTGCACGGTTAACCCGCATGCGGTCGCAGCGGTGCGGACTTAATGCCGACTGCATTAGTGCCGTAAAAGGTTTGCCAATAACAGGCCGTTACTCTGCTAATCGGGATTCATCTGACTCAAACATCGCTCACTAGGCTGATGGTGGTGGCGGGTGATTGAACCCACAGTAGGCTCTCTCTCCCTTTAAGAGAAGGCATGTTGCCTGCTATGCGAGATCTATACGCTTCTTATGTATACTGCATTTATAAATACATCACGAAGTTATATATTTAAACTGACGGCCTTTGCCTTAAAATATAAACGGTATAAACTATAATAAGTATATATAAATATAAACTATAGATTTGCATATTGTCACGTTGTTGACACTCTTTCTCCTTTTGTAGTAGAAATAGTCGCATTAGAACAACATTCCGGGAGCAATTACCGTTCAGACACAGCTTTGAGTTCTGCTCTGGAATTAGACATTGGAGCTTAATACAATGTCTCGTAATAAAAGTCGATACTTTCGGTATCTAAGCATTACTAGTGATTGTTTCCGAGTTACAGCCTTTTTTGATCGCCACTTATTCCGAACGCAATAAAAACTGATGGTAGCTACGGCTGCTGCTGACTATACCAACCTTTACATCCTACCATATGACACTGTCTTTCCTCTAACACGTTCCAAAAACGTATCCTCTAACCAAATGTAAAAGGCAAACGTGAACGCAGGCCTCGCGAGAATAGACGGGTACGAGCGCGAGGTAATCTCTCAATTTTCACGATGTTGGTACATATGAAATTTGCCGAAGTCACGCTCCGCCAAATCCCTATGGAGACCTAAACCCCGAGCGGTAAGGCCTATATTTACTTGGCTACGTTCATAGTGTCACACGGGAGTAACGCTTCACTTTTGAAGACTTCCCGGTGACAATGAAACAGCGAATGAAGAGCTGAGCTAATACGGTAGTGAGCCGCAGAAAGCATTGCACATCTCTTTCCATAAACTTTGCACATCATTATTTCCAAAGTGTTAAAATTCAACTCTATCACAGTATGACTCTATTTTCGCTATCGTTGAAGCAATATTCGTGATATAATGTACTTAACGCGGTGATAGCCTAGTGGGTAGAACATTAGAGTCGGAAGCGAGAGATCCAGGTTCGATTCCCAGTGCGGGCATGTACCTATGACTTTGTTTTCTAAGTTATGTACATTTGTGAAGTTATAGTAGCAATACCACTCGCTAACTGTGAAGGAAAACATCGTGAGGAAACCTGAGTGTCTGAGCTATCCACCTCAGCGCTTGAAATCGCCAATCCGCGTTGGGCACGAATGGTGATTAAGTACATACTCTCTGAGAAAAGGCCCTACAGTGGGACTTACAGTGCCCTTATGAATGTACTTAATGTATTTTACATAATATGCACTGGAATTTGTTACCCCTTTTTAATACAATTCAAAATAATATCACCGTTAGGAAATTAGGCTACCCGCGACCGTACCTGTAACGGTGACCAAATGTCCGGAGCTCGAATAATCGTGGTAAAGAATCCCGTTCCAATTACACCTATGGCCGTGAGGAAGTCCAAAATGTTTGAGTTATTTACACATGTCAGCACTTCAAAGCACCTAGGCTCTTTCTGCCTGACAGTAGGTGTAATCTTATGTTCTACATTGGGATATCGGCTGGTAGTGCTATGCCTCTGTATTTAGAACAAACTAAAGTACCCACCTAACACTGGAGTGAGAGACAATGGGCCGGTTTCTGAATTGAGAATTTTATTAAGCAAATACTTAAGTTATGTTCTGTCACGCTCTTCTCTGAGAAATTCGAAGAGACAGCACTACAGTTAACTATTTACTTAGCGAAATTCTCAATTCAGAAACTGGTCCAATATCTATTTTCATTCGCCACTGTAGCACTTATAACTGCTGTACGCGCTCCCGTGGGGTATTCTGCAAAACTTTTTAGGCTTCCGTAGTCGAACGAGGAACCCTTATAGTTTCGCCATGTCCGTCCGTCTGTCTGTCCATCTATCCGAGGCCTAGCTCAGAAATGATTCGTACTAGAAAGCTGAAATATTATTGTTAATCAAGCCGACAAAACGTTTCTGTTCTATAACAATATTGGACTAGTCCATTTGGGTCCAAACCATCCGCAGCGACTTAACGGTCTTTGTGGACAAGTTGTAGGGTAGGAAGCGGGGGTATGTAGAGCAAATGGACTCATGCTGGGCGAGCTGTACAAGCTGACCTGGAAACGTGACCTTTCTAAGTGTATTAGCTGTGACCGCGATTTCGTTTGCGTGGAGATGTTTCCATTCCAGGGACTGACCGCACACTTGCGGGCACTTATTACCCCCGACTGAAATGAAAGGAAATCACTTGTCCTGGTCCCAAAGTCCCTGTTCCCTGGTCCTGATGCCAAAAATGTATGTGCTGTTCATGAAACTGGGCACCGACAACAAATTATACTTCTACAATCATCATCATTCAGCCACAAGAAGTCCACTGCTGGACATAGGCCTCCTCCATGGATTTCCAAAAAGACCGGTATTGGAAGCGGCCTGCATCCAGCGCCTTCCTGCCACTTGGATGAGGTCATCTGTCCATCTTGTGGCTGATCGTCCTACGCTGCGCTTGCCGATATGTGGTCTCCATTTGAGAACTTTTCGGCCCCATCGGCCATCAGTTCTGCGTGCTATGTGCCCCGCCCACTGCCACTTCAACTTACTAATCCGCTGGGTTATGTCGACGACTTTCGTTCGTCTACGGATCTCATAATTTCTGATTCGATCTCGTAGAGAAATTCCGAGCATAACCCTTTCCATAGCTCGTTGCGTGACCTTGAGCCTTCTTATGAGGCCCATAGTGAGAGACCACGTTTCAGTGCCATAAGTCATCACTGGTAACACACACTGGTTGTACGTGGTTCTGGCACTTCTACAATACCTACATGTATAGGAACTTCTAATTTAAACGTATTCTTTTAAATTATTCCAAACTTTTTAGTGCTGTAGTGTTTTGAAGACGGTTTTTATTTTTTATTTAATTTGCAATAAATTTGCAAAGCCGTCTTCTCTGAGAGTGTTTTTTCTACGTCTGTGGATTTAAGTACCTTAGGGATTCCAACTTGTCGTGTTTGTATTCCGTGTTTGTATCATCTATCTATCTTTACATTGAAAATTTTATTTTTTAGGTAGGTCTTTTTCTTTGGTCATCTGCCTTTGTTCTAATCTAAGCTTTTTATATGCATGCACATACAAAGCTTAGATAAAAAAACATATTTCTAACTTTTTAGTGCTGTAGTGTCTTGAAGTCGATTTGTATTTTTTATTCAAAGTTTTTTTCAATTTTTAGTGGGGATCGAGAGAAAAATAATGAAGTTCCTTATAACCATAATTTACCCTACTTAATTCTTTGCTTTAAAATTTTAAGTTCTCAATTTCCATCTCCGAAAGTCTTCACCACAACATCACCAAATTACCCTAAAATTTTTACGCTATATTTTATGAAACATATGCATATTACTAAAGGATGGGCCTCATTAGGCCTTATTTACTGTCCATTGAAGAGTTCCGTTCTCCATCTCTGAGAGTCTTCATCAGATCTTCACCAAATTAAAATGGGACCAGTGGGATGGGTATGACATCTAAGCGAATAAAATAGTAGTTTATGTGACTGTCACATAATGAGGGTTATTAAAACACGAGCGAGATTTAAAAAAACGAGCCTTGGCGAGTTTTTTAATAGCATTCGCGAGTGTTTTAATACCAAGTTATGTGCAGTCTCATACACTACTTTATCTACACTCATGTCTTAATCTTCAAAGTAAGGAATCAAAGGAAAACACATATTGACAGGCTTTAAACAATACATAACTTTAAACAATACATACATTTTTCTTGACTTTTACGGCAAAAGACTATTCGTTACTTTTGATGCTTTTTCCAAAATATCGGGTGGAGTTAAGTTCTCAAAATTATTGCTGTCACTTTCAGATTCAGACTTTTTTAATCCAATAAATGAAATTTTTGAAACAAAATGGCGCAATTTCGACAATAGTTATTTGTTATGCAAGGCTGCAAAGTTAATTTTTGGCGCGAGTACCTTGTATTGAAACCTGAGCAAGCGAAGGATTCTAGGATTGAGCCACGAGCGAAGCGAGTGGTTCAAATATAGAATCCTGAGCGTAGCGAGGGTTTCAAAGGTACGAGACGCTAATAACTTTGCTGCCGAGCACAACACACAACTTTTCACCTCACTAAAGCGAGGAAAATGTTAGGTGCAAGAAAAACAGTTTTAATAAATATAAAATTACTGTTAATTTATATCTTCGTCGCTGCTAGCTTCGCTCATATTTTATGATTTCTTTCGATTTTATCAAAAAACAAACCAAAATAATGGAAGTAAAGTGAATTCAATAAAGAGAAGAAAATTTTAAAGTTTTTTTTTTAAATCAAATTTTCTTGCCGGCCAGTGCGATTCTTTAAATGAGGCTGGCGCATGACATGAATTAAGTATTTGCATTTCAATCATCAATGGACTGGCTGCAGAGAATATAAACTATTACGAAACCAATGAGGTTCTATATATATGTAATTTATTGTACGAAACCTTTATTGAATAAAAATATTCGAATTTTAAAAACACTTTCCACGCTAGCGGATAAAGTGCGATTTTCCACGCAGATTTCGAATGATAAACAGAGCTTTTACGAGCTAGTGAGGTGAAAAAGTATCTTGACATTCAATCGTCTGCACTCAGTTTTGCGCGCGCAATTTTAGGTATTTTTAGTTGCACTTTTGGTACCACGAAAATGAAATTAGGTTTTTTATAGAGTCAACTTTTGACATTAAAAAAAAAACTTAAGTTTTGTTCCGTGATCACAGCAACACTTTAAAAAAAAGAACTGTAACATAAAGTGAAAAATCTGACCTTTAATGTAACTTTATATTACACTTTTTTTTTATTTTCTTTAAAGTTATGTATTGTTTAAAGCCTGTCAATATGTTTTTACCTTTGAATTCTTAATTTGAAGATTATGATATGAGTGTAGATAAAATAATTTTCGAAATCGGTTTAGATATGACAGAGTTATGCGGGAACATAAAACAAAGGAATATACGCGTCGAATTGAGAACCTCCTCCTTTTTTCAAGTCGTTTAAAAAAAACCGGCCAAGTGCGAGTCGGACTCGCGCACGAAGGATTCCGTACCATTATCTTTACAACATTAGACACAAACATCGAGAAAAGCTACAAAAATCACGTTTGTTATATGGGAGCCTCCATTAAATATTAATTTTATTTTAATTTAATTATTTATTTTTGAAGCGAATATAGAAGTAAATAATCTGTGAATATTTCAAGCGTCTACCTTTTGCCGTTATTGATATCGAGCAAAATTAAATATTTATTTTATGCTGTTTTTAGCATTTGTTGTCATGGCGGCAACAGAAATACATCATCTGTAAAAACTGCCTTTCAACTGCCTAGCTATCACGGTTCATGAGATACAGCCTGGTGACAGACAGACAGACAGATGGACAGACAGACAGACGAACAGTGAAGTCTTAGTAATAGGGTCCCGTATGGCACCCTTCGGGTACGGAACCCTAAAAGCAATAGGTAAGTAAGATCGAGGCATTAGCGTGCGAGCTTCACATAGGCAGGGTGGTGTCGTGATTGCGCACGATTACCCACTACCCACTCGGCCGCAAAGTAGACCAAGGACGCTGTACGCTTACACGTATTGTAAGACTCAAAATTGCTTGGCATCAAGAAAACACGTTTAGTGTTTTATCTTTTCATTCATGTTTCGTAGCTCAGCGAGTCAGCAGTGGGATATAGCAGATGTATGGTTCAGAGCTCAGCGTGTTAGCAGTGGGATATAATTATCAAATGTATGGTTCGTACCTCAGCGAGTCTGCTTTAGGATATAGCAGATGTATGGTTCGTAGCTCCGCGAGTCAGCATTGGGATGTAGCAGATGTACGGTTCACATTTCCACGCGAATGAAGTCGCGGGCAACAGCTAGTTTAATATAAATAACTATTTTTCCGATTTCGAGTTACATTTATAGAATTGATCTAAACTTAATGTTGTCACAAGACATAGTTATGACATGATTGAACGAAATCGGGGGTATATAGATTGATATATATCTAGGGCACAAGTGTGGCACTTACCTAGATAGATAGAATATTCTTTATTGTACACAGAAACATTAACAGAAATTTAATTCGTATCTATTTATTAGCACAAGGTATGCTAGTTTGGGACCAGATCAATATTAATATAACAAAAACTTAAATAACATTCATACATGCTAATAACAAACATTTGGCGATAGCTAGGTCGCCAACCTAGGTCGACACGTCAAAGGGATTGTCGCGTTTCTTGCTGCGTTGATGTGGCTACACTAGGGCTTGTCACCTGTCATTCGAGAACGTGTAGAGTTGATTTGATCTTGTTTTTCATCTGTGATGTGGTGTGGAGTTATAATAGGATGTTGTTTGTTGTTTTTGTTTTGTGAGGTGCGTCGGTCCAAAATTAGTTTTGTTTATTTTAATGGATTTATGTCTAAAAGTTTGTTCAGCGCTATGGATTGGTCAAATGAAAAAACTTTATATTTCATAGAACTTTTGCAAGCAGACCCCGTTTTATGGGATCCGCGATATAAATTTTTTACTTAACGCCGTAACTATTGACATTGAACATTGAACACCAGTGTAGCCAACAGAATTATCGCGTTTTTTGACGCGCTAATTTTCCGCCTTAATTAACGCGTTTATGGCCATTAAGTGTTCCCTTCTATTACTACACAGTTGTATTGCTACCGTAAATTCACAAATGTAGCGTCCCCGTACCCGAAGGGTGCCAAACGGGACCCTATTACTAAGACATCACTGTCCGTCTGTCTGTCTTTCTATCACCAGGCTGTATCTCATGAACCGTGATAGCTAGGCAGTTGAAATTTTCACAGATGATGTATTTCTGTTGCCGCTATAACAACAAGTACTAAAAGAAAAAAAAAATAAGGGGAGCTCCCATACAACAAACGTATTTTTTTTCGATCTTTGTGTCTAATATTGATAGATAGATAGATAGATAGATAGATAAATCATTTATTTGCACTTGCACACACACACTAAAACGGACATAAACAAAACAGCATAAAAAAAGTACAGTGGGTAGGTGAAACAAAACAAAGAGACAAACATAACAAATCAAACATACATAACATAAAGTACAAGGATGCAAGGTACGGTATGTACCTGCATCAAATACGTACGACATAATATTGCTGTGGGTGCGGCAAATGCAAAATGGTACTGACTCAGCATGTGCTGGAGAAGCGAGCTACTCCAGCGCTGGTATTACGTCAGTACCAGGTACCTACTTGGTAAAAGGCGGCTTGCCAGGTTCGGAGAGATATATCCATGGATCGGAGGTGTGGAAGATATAATTAAATATAAATGAAATCATGTAGTAATATTACGAATCGTTAATAAAAATTGTATAAATATGTTATTTAATTGATTAAAAATAAAATAAATTAGTGTGATCATGTCAAATGTGGGTAAAATAATTAATGAAATTGATTGATAAATGGAAAAATAAATAATAAAATAAAAATGTCGCGTGAATAGAATAATAATAATGTACATAATATCTTCATTTGTCATACTTCAAACAGGCGAAGTGAGTACAAATGGCTAATAAACAAAATAACGATAAATAGAGTAATCATAAACATAAATAATTGTGGGATGTCAAAG
The DNA here is from genome assembly GCA_963969515.1 of Yponomeuta evonymella. Lineage (NCBI taxonomy): Eukaryota > Metazoa > Arthropoda > Insecta > Lepidoptera > Yponomeutidae > Yponomeuta > Yponomeuta evonymella. The sequence continues at coordinate 19,346,226 of OZ018352.1, read as the reverse complement.
ATTGTGTAAATTGATTGAACTAAATTGATGTAGTTATGCACGAATGTCAAGAAAAGTTATATTAATTATAGGCTGAGCAGATTGTGCTATCATACACGCTCTAACCAGCTCTGTACATCATAAAATGCAGAAGAACCCAAGGTGTTAGGGGGCCAACTTTTGTTCGGCGAGCAAAACTATTTTATAACTATTCTTAAATGACGTTTTAGACTTAAGCTGCCTAAGGGGTGGGGGAATATCATTCCAGCATTTGGTGGCCTGGAACCGAAAACTGCCTCGGAAAGCAGCAGTGCGGTGTCGCGGCACACCAAGCTGGTCTGAACAAGCCCTAGCCCTGTTACGATTGCCATGTGCATCCCAACGCCAAATGAGTTTTTTAAATAAATAAGCAGGCTTCCTATATTTGACGACACCGAACATTAAATTTGCTATGAAGAGTTTTAATCTATTCTCCATTTTCAGCAAGTTAGCGCTATTAATGAAAGGTGTAAATTGCATAAATAATGGTACGGAACCCTTCGTGCGCGAGTCCAACTCACACTTGGCCGATTTTTTTTTAAACAAGGTTTGCAACTGCCCGTCTCTTTCAATCTAAACATTGCTCTTAGGCACCTTTTTGTGCTTTAAGCGATATCTGTCTATCAGTTGAGTCACGCTAAATTTATAGCCGTCGCCTGTCACGACCATACCTCAACAATGAAGCTACAATGCAGTAATTACAGCATCCATATTAGTGACAGGGCCAACTTTATAGAGGAGGTAAGCAGATGAACTAAGTTTTTCGCAGAGTCCGGCAATATTCGTTTTTCAGTTTAAATTTCGGTCCACCATTACCCTCCGGACTCGCGGTACCCCTAAGATGTTCCCCTGGGCTAAATTGTATTAAACTAGTTTTACTTAAATTATTATTATTTGACCAGATTATAATAGATTGTAGAGTCTGATTTATTTCCCATTAAAGTTGTCGAAATGTAAGAAGCCCGTTTTGACAGATGCACAAAATTGCATTTTACTTTGGATTTACTCGAACAAGTACATAAAAAGACACATACTCTGGCATATTATTTAATGCTCGCAAGAAAAAAGAGATTATGTAACCCGAAAAGTTACTCATAGTTTAGATTTTTAATGTTTTTGATCTCAAACTAGGTTAGATTCTATGGTTTTTGTAGCTGTCAAAACGGGCTTCTTATATTTTGATAGATAGATAGATAGATAGATCATTTATTTACATAAGTCACACACACGTATACAAAGCATAAACACAACTAATTACAAGAAACAGCACAAAGAAAACATATTACAAAGCAGAAGCACACATGCAGAGCAAAAACATTTAGATTTTAAGTACATGGTACGGTAATGTATCAATACGCGAAAAGAGACAACGTAGGTGTGGCAAATGTAAATGGGCTCCGACTCAGCATGTGCTGAAAGTTTGGGACAAACTTCAGCGCTGATATTCTGCCGGTACCCGGTGTGAGCGGCATGCAGCGCCAAGAGGTGAGGTTATCAAAGTGGTAGACCGGCGTAAAATATATTTGTAATGTCAGAATAAGTATATAATGTCATGCTGGTATTATTAATAGTGATATAAATTGTATTATTAAATAAAATAAATAAATAAGTGTAGTATTCAAATTAATATTCCATATAGATCCGGGTATAAGAAGATTAGACTAGTCTGTATAAACTTTGTGCACTCAAAGTCACAGATTATGAAATAAATTGTAAATACTAATAGATGAGTAATTAAATATGAACTGTAGATATGTCATTATTTTAACTTTTACTGAGGCAAGGGTGATCCAGGGATACAAAATGAGAATAATATATGTCAAGATTGAATTAAATTAAAATTAAATTATAGTATAAATTAATTAATTACATAATATTAAATATGTCAGAAATAGAACAAATTGTACCAAATTATTAATTGTATTATAGGCAGAAATTGGATGTCAGGGGGAAACATAATAGGTGTACCAATAAATTAATCACAGAACTTACTAGGATAGCAATTTCTGCTGTTCCAACAGAAGCCTTCTAAGGTGCCCCCTGAAGGTGACCCTTGACTGGAGTTGGCGGAGAGGTGGTGGTATATCGTTCCAACACTTTGTGGCCTCAAACCGTAAACTGCCGCGAAAGGCGGCAGTTCGGTGATGCGGCACACAATTTGACGACTTAAGTAAAAAAATTCTTGGACACTTTGGGTTGTTATTGCTATCATCTGCAAAAAGAGTCATAGGGTGGAGAGTAGGGTTGCCAACCCTACTATATAATATAGTATCCTACTATATTAGGGGCTCAAAAACTATATTTCTAAAAAAATATATAGTAGGCGAAACTACTTTTGCGTAAAGCGGATCCCAAGCTTTATCTTTTTCTAAAGCTCGCTCTTCAAGTCTAAGTCCGTGAATCGCGCGGCACGACTGCCGCTATTTTTTACAATTTTATAATTATTTTGCCATCTACTATATTTTTAGAGGTAATAGCTTCAAAAATACTAACAAATATTAAAACAAATATGTTAGAATAAGAATAGTAAGAAGAATGTAGAGTAAGAATATTAACGGTCCCATCACACCACACATCGCGCGATATATTATAATTTATAGCCATCGTCTGTCACGACCTTTAAAAATTGACTTGTCCACATAGAGTACTCCAACAAATGTAATGGGTTGTGATGGCTTACGACCCCGGCACGTGTCAAAGTGACAGTTTTTTTTTGCATCGAATTAAAAAAACAGACTTTGCTACAAGGTACTACTATGCATAAAACACTTTCCTTAATGTGCACTCGCGGTACTTCCACTCCACTCGTCTGCCAGCGGTTTTACCGTGGTCCGTTTACACACGTCCCTTTGTTTGTTGCAGGTGATGCAGCAGCGATGAGTCGCCGCGCGCGGCCGTGACATGGGAGCGCAGGCATGGGCTGGCGCGCGCAACCGCCGCACCTCGCTGCCGGATTGCTGCTCTCGCTACTAGTGCAGCTGCCAGGTACTGTTCACATTCAGCCCAGCGCTGCGGGAACGCAGGTACAGGTGGCTCAACATTACCCAAACTCGATGAAAGAAAACACTTTTCTGTTGAAAATATGCACAAATATAAGAAGAGTAACTTCGCTCGCGTGGAATTCAGTTTCCAACTAAATTATTAAAAAAATGGTACAAAGTTTTGTGTTTTCCTTTTTTTGTATACCTACCGTAGTGTTCTCTATATATCTTAAATTTTTAACACTCCTAAACAACTCTATTACAAAGTAATGTAAATGATATTTTTAAGGGAGTTCTGGGATTTGGGCTTTGTATGATTGTAATTTTTTTTTATAAACTGCTTAGGTCGCCGAAGAGGTATTGCAATGCTGAACGCAAAATAAAAAACCGGCCAAGTGCTAATCGGACTCACGCATGAAGGGTTCCGTACCATTATTTATACAACATTAGACACAAAGATCAGGAAAATAACGGCAAAAGAACACGTTTGTTGTATGAGAGCCGCCCTTGAATTTTTTTTTTATTCTGTTTTTAGTATTTGTTGTTACAGCGGCAACATAAATACATCATGTGTGAAAATTTCAACTGCCTAGCAATCACGGTTCATGAGATACAGCCTGGTGACGGACAGACGGACACAGGGTCCCGTTTGGCACCCTTCGGGTACGGAACCCTAAAAAGGCCACAGTTTGACAGACGACTCTGAATCGAAGAAGCCACGGATATTTATAAAAGAAGCCAATTATTTATAAGAAGTCCTCGTTTATACGACATAGGACCCAGTATGTACGAGTAAATACCTACTCGTATCTGCATTGGCACCGGACGTGCTTCCGATCGCTCCGCTACCGATATAAGGCGCAGTCTTTAATAGGGACAGGAAATAATTAGCGATGTACGTTATGGCCCCTATGGGCCACAGGGATCAAGCAGATAGGTCGCTCAAAATAAAACACGTCAGTTGCCAGGGGATTAGGACCAGTAAGACATAAAAGAGAGAGGAGCAAGAGAATCAAATAGACCGTTGAATGGACCTAGGACTTGACAAAGGCATAGCTTTTATAGATCTGGAGAAGGCGTTAAGGTCAGCAGACCTGAATGTTTGATGTTAATTATTGATACCACCCACCACGCGTTCTTGAGAAAAAGGGTTTTGATAGACTTACGACATCTGTCTGTATGGCAGACGGACAACGAAGTGATCCTATAAGGGTTTCGTTTTTTTCTTTTTGGGATACGGTACTCTAAAAATATATAGCGATCGTATTAGCGCACCGCTAGAATGAAAATAATAACTTTCACACAATACAATCACTTGTCCTGGTCCCAAACTAGGATACCCTGTGGTATGGTAACCAGGCAAGGACATTACAAACATGGAAATACACCCAGACTGAGGCCATTTGTACAAATGTACGGCGGCCCCCAGTGGGAATCGAACCCACGACCTCTATCTTGGTAGTAAGCGTCTTAACGGCTAATCCAACGAGGCAGTAATTAATGACTTATTAACGCCTGGGATTCCTCATACATATGTTATATAGGTACCTACTTCATAAGCAGCCTATATACGTCCCACCGTAGGGCACAGGCCTTCTCTCAGAGAGAGAGTATGGGTACTAAAATCAACAAATCTTTGGAAAAAGAAACACCTGTCATCCGACCAGACGATTTAATTCAATTCAATTCAAATATTTTTATTCATTGTAAAAACAGAATGTTTACTTAATGAAAGTCAACGTTGTTAGTTTCACAATTAATAGATGTATGTGAAGAAGAAGCTTATAAAGAAACTCTACATTTATTCTTTTCAAAACACGTTTTAACCTAATTAACAGAGTTTTAAACTTAGAATATAAGTCATGGATGTGTCGAACAATAGTTACAATCGTCCTGTAATTAATATTAATCTACTATTTAATGCCAAACATCTTTGTTTTCTAAATAATCCTTGATGCTATAGTAAGCTTATACAGTGCCCCATAAAGGATCTAGTAACTTTTGCAAGTCTAAGTCTAAATGGTCTCTAAACCCAGTCTGATCATTTAACTAAAAGCTGTCTCCCCTCCGCAGTGACGTGCCACCAGGAGCACCAAGATGCCGTGCACATCACGGCGATCCTGGGCGAGAGCGTCGTGTTCAACTGCCAGGTGGACTTTCCCGAGGACGTGCCCGTCCCGTACGTCCTGCAGTGGGAGAAGAAGGTAGGCGAAACGGTACGGCCACACTCCACTTTACAATAATACGCTGCTCATCCCCCGTGTGTTTCTGTTCAGTAGACTTAACTCGGGGCTCGTCCGTGGGAGCCAGGAACTGTAACGTATCGCCGTGGTGGTACGCGGGACCGTTGTTTGTCATGTGCCGGGCGCGGCGTGCGCGCACGCTTGCCGGGCCAGCAACGAAATAAATATAATGGCCTACAATATCTTGCAAGGAAACTAAGCCAATTTCAAGAAACCAGCCTCATTTTCAGCCTCAGAACCTTTTCGCTCGCGTTGAAATAGAACTATTCCCAATATCACTATAAACACGGTAGCTGTATGGATACCTCGAAAGCTGGCTGTGGAAATCACTTTACTAATGAGAATTGAGATATTCCAGTCGCGAGTGGAGAGGTTGTGATTTGTGTCTTGAGCAGAATCTTTGCTAATATTGTATTTATTTCCTGCGTCGGAAACAGTTCAACAAAACACGTTCTCAGAGCTGGCATGTCAAGCAGCCGCCCGCCCGCCGCGCCTCTCTTGTTGCCTCTTCAGTATCAGTATCGCTCATGTACGCTCCGGTCTCCACCACAGTGACAAAGACCTCCAGAGCGAGTCCCAGAGAGCAGCAGACCCCCGTTAGATGACGAACATACACATACACTGCCACTTTACATACCTGCGAGCATTATTTTACTCTGTATTGCACCTCGGGGTTCGATCTGGGAGCACTCCCGCTTTCTGTACACGGGTTAGCACTGACGGCGGTTCTGTCTGTCTCTCTTTCTGTGGCCGTGGGTTCTCTGTCTCTTTCCGCAGTTGTGACCGTGCTGTAGCCTCTGTACTGTATAATATGTTCTCATTAATGCAAATTTAATTCCGAATATGCACGCTCTTAGTACAAGCTTAGAGGTACCTGTGTAGATACGCCTGCATTTGCATGTCCTAGTTAATTTTACAGCGCCTCGGCAATAATCATACGCTCTCATCGGTTACGATGGTGGCTAAATTAATATTACTCAACGATCGTCTTTCAATATTTCAATTTTAAACATTAACATAAAAATTACTTACTTTCGTTAACACCCCTTTTCAGCTCTTTCATTTTTATTCCAATCTTCTGCATGCCCTGTAGCCACATTTCCGACTCTCGTAGTTAGAGATCATGACAGCCTATACAAAACAGAGCTCACGATCTGATTCTGTTTACATGTGCCTCCAGTAACTGGTCTGTATGTGTATGTATGTGTCTCTTGCGTAGACAGGATCGGAGTTGCGTGTAGCCTCGGACGTCAGATGTGCTGGCGTACCCGATCCTGCTAGATGTTGAGTGTAGAGTCGGCTGTCGCGCCGGGAGTGGCGTCGCACTGAGTTGTGCCGTGTGTGTAGGGGCAGGATATCCCGATCTACATCTGGTACGAGAGCTACCCGACACACAGCGGCGAGGGCTACGAGGGGCGGGTGTCGCGGGTGGCGCCGGACTCGCCCTACGGTGCCGCCAGCCTCAACGTCACCAACATCCGCGAGGCGGACCAGGGCTGGTACGAGTGCAAGGTGGTGTTCCTCAACCGCTCGCCGAACCAGCACAAGAATGGTACCTGGTTCCACCTGGACGTTCACGCGCCGCCGCGCTTCTCCATCACACCGGAAGACATTATATACGTTAACCTAGGTGAGTTCGGCTACAGTCTTTTACAGCCAACCATAATATTATAGACAGTATTATATTGTGCTTTTGCCGTCCGCAAACAAATTTTGTGGAACTCACCAATCTTAGGTTTGCCGACCGCCGTGTAATTCATCCGCAATTGTGGACGCTTGCGCGTTGGGCGAGCCCACCTTATTCCCTGTATTACATTGCAGGTTGCTGGATCAAAGCCAGCGGGGCAGATGCCAAATGACAATTTTTGAAGTTTATTTGCGATACGTTGTCGTTTGTACAGACTTTACAGTGACCTTACCGCCGGCTTCTACATTATATTTTATATAATAATCGCAATTATGATGCACTTAATAAGAGCCAGTATATAGATCCTTAGGTAGAAAGGCTAACTGTGCTTGCAGATAAGCTAGGTCAAAAAATGGTTTCCTCCTAATAAAATATCTTATGGTTTATTCAAAGCCAAGTTAATACAAGGTGTGGATGCTAAACAGTAAAAAACAATTACGCGACAAGACATCAAACGTTATGCTTGAAAGTTTGAGCAAATTAGTTTGATACGTGCTGGGAAACTTTTCACCGCGGTCACAGACAAGTTAAACGTCCCATGAATAATACATACACCTAACTAACGCCGTGTTTGTGAAGCAAACAGACTAATTCGACAGACAAAGTACCGAGTTAAGGTATTCTAAACCAAGCAGACCAACCGCGGACATCCATGAATCTAAATCTAATTAAGAATCACTTGTAGTTGCTGATATTGACAATCGTGCGGATGCGGATTTTCTGCGTTTACTTACACTATTGGGGTAACCTTCGAATGTACGACAGTTATTAAATAAATTTTCGGACACCAAGCAACGTAATGCAAATGTATCATTTCATAATTCGACATTCCGTACAAAATGTTTCACAATCCTTACAGAGTAATTCTTTCTTATAATGTCATTTGGTAACAGAACATTAGTTAACTTTTCTTAACATAAATGCGTTAAATCGACAAAGTTCTACCAATATGATTAAATTTATACCGTACACGCAAGTCACTAAACAGGGCATGGGGGGTGCAGGGAGGTGAAGCTGCATAAACAAAATGCTCGCCCGGGCACAGTAGGTTAGGTTGGGTTAGGCTTGTGATTTCGCTAAGCGTAGCGAGCGAAGCTCCCTGTTTGTTACCAATAAGTGCCTGTGACAAAACCAAATTAGTTTCTTATAGATTACTTTAAAAAGCGAATTAAATGGATATTGCAAAGTTTGTCTTTTAAACATATAATAGATTATGCTTTTTCAAAATGACTGCATATCAAATGAATCTTTGTAATAGGGGTTAAAGTATGAAATTGCCGTTTTATTGCAATAGGTTCTTTGAATTGACATAGAATCTTCATGGTTTGAGGTTTTCGAATGAAACTTTTTTCAAATGGTTTTTATAATGTTCTTTTTTTTAAAAAATGTGAAACATTTGAATATCGACTTTCAATTGTTTTTATTATTCAATTTAGACAACAAAGATGGATACTGCGAAAATTCGAGTGATTTTTGAATACGAGTTCCGACGCGGAACTAACGCGGCAGAAACAGCCCGCAATATCAATGCTGCGTTTGGAGAGGGGTCTACTAATGAACGCACCGTGCGATTTTGGTTTAAACGCTTTCGTGATGGAAATTTCGACTTAAAGAACGAGCCACGAGGAAGACCGCCCACACAGGTGAATAACGATGAATTAAGAGAGATAGTGGAGGCCGACCCTAGTCAAACTACCCAGGAATTAGCGGCATGGTTTAACGTTACCTTACCCACAATATTGACTCACTTGCGTCAAATCAATAAAATAAAAAAATACGAAAAATGGGTGCCTCATAATCACTCGAATTTTCGCAGTATCCATCTTTCTTGTCTAAATTGAATAACAAAAACAATTGAAAGTCGATATTCAAATTTTTCACATTTTTTAAAAAAAGAACATCATAGAAACCATTTGAAATAAGTTTCATTCGAAAAACTCAAACCATGAAGATTCTATGTCAATTCAAAGAACCTATTGCAATAAAACGGCAATTTCATACTTTAACACCTATTTAGATGTCATTGTTAAAACAATAGTTTGTAAAATGAAACATTGACAAATGTTGCTTGTAAAGAGATATTTTTATAATGAATTGTAGGTAAAACATCGTAAAGCACAGTATTGGCTTACTTCAGCATTCAATATATTGTATTTAATTTAAATTCGTAAAAAAGAATTAATTTAAAAAAAGTCATGGAAAAAATTACTTTAATTAAAGGACAAAGTTGTAAAACCTGAACCCTGACTTTTATTAAAATAAAATAATCAAAAGATTATTAAGCACGTTAGAGCCTGTGTAAGAAAAGTCTTTCGAGTTAGATACATAAACACGCACCTGTATCCCGGAGGGGTATGCAGAGGCTATTGTTTCGTTGTCAGGTTGCGGTTTTTAAACCTTTTATTTTTCTCCCCTATGACACGTTTATTCAAATATATGTTCCCACCCTATTCGCTATTCTATTCTATTATAACGAAAATATATAAATCCAGCGGAAAAGATCTGACTGTGGCTGATCTCACTGACGATAATGCTCCAAAGACTTGACGCGAACCAGCAGTAGATTAAAACACCATTCAAAGACAGTGGCTTGACAATGTTTTATTTTGCACTTTTGCGTTAACATGCAGAAGATAGGGCCAGGGTGACTGTTCCATGATCTGCACCTCCTTTTGATAGAACTACAATTTCATGGTAGATACTATGACAATACTATACAAATTTCATAGCCTACTTAACCCCCTGTTTCTCGTTGGTACACTAACAATATGTTAATTTACCCTTAACAGCTGTCCGTTGGGCAAAGTTAATACAAAAAAAAAAAAAATAACTGACCTTAGGATCTTAGGCGGCTCGGACCGAGTGACCAATGATCGAATTGTCATAATACACTGCGAATTGTGCCTAATTCTGCGAAACGCGGCCCTGACCTTGCCCCCACCACCGCAGGCGATGCCATCATCCTCAACTGCCAGGCGGAGGGCACTCCGACGCCGGAGATCCTCTGGTACAAGGACGCGAACCCCGTGGAGCCGTCGGGGACGGTGGGCATCTTCAACGACGGCACCGAGCTGCGGATCAGCAACATCCGACACGAAGACATCGGCGACTACACCTGCATCGCGCGCAACGGCGAGGGACAGGTCTCGCACACCGCGCGGGTCATCATAGCCGGCGGGGCGGTCATCACGGTAACTGAAAATTCTTTTTATTGACCACTAGGCACAACCTATGAAGATATGATTTGGTTAGCATAGCTTAATTTCCATTGTCTTTCCATGACTGTCTCGTGGGTCTAGCGGTATCGCGTCTCATTACCATGCCGGAGGCCGTGGGCTCGATTCCCAATGGGGTCGCCGAACATTTGCACAAATAGCCTCAGTCTGGGTGTATTTTCATGTTTCTGATATCCTTGTCTAGTTATCATAACACAGGGTAGCCTAGTTTGGAACACAGGGTGTTAAAAACTGGCGCAAAACAGTAACATAATTTAATTCATACAATGAAATTATGAAACTGTTAAGGCGACTTCAATCCGCTCGTCGATGCGGAAGCAGTTGTTACCCTAATTGGTTTTGTAACTGGTTGACTATGAAAAAAAAATCCTTTTCGTTACGGGGGGGCGCTTTGCTTTGTGTATTTTTGATGACATTTTCTGGATGGTGATTACGTCAGTAGTAGATATTTATATTTTCACTTTTTTGGATTTTATACATAATTTGCGAGGTGTCGTTTCAAATAGAGAAATCCAAGTTATGCCAAAAATTATGTTAATTTTGTGAAAAATTATGTGAAATTTATGTTAAGGTTACAGTCTCATTAGTTTCTGTGATCACGGGGAATGCTCAATTTTCATCTTCTTTCATGACTAAAATCAAAACTATTTATTGTATTTCTTAACTTAAAAGTACAGATGGCGGCCTAATATGTATATAGGTACTTGCCTGGGAAAATTTCATCATTCTCATCATAGCACAGCTATTTACAGAAATTGCAAGGTGAACTTTGCGGGCTGAATATAACAAACTTCACCTTGCAATTCCTGGGAGTTATAGCTCTGCTATTTCCAGGAATTTAATTGAGTTCTCTGGTGTAACGTTTCCCTGAATGGCCGTGACATACCGTGAACAGAGTTATTTTTAAAATGTGCAATTCCTGACTTTTTACCCACAACACTGGAACGGAGAACATGCGTTTAGGGTGGGAGGTTGTTTGTGAGTGCAATCGATCAGAAAGTGACGATGACTAGGTGACAGTTTCGTCGTGACTAACAAAACCGACTCAACTTAAAAAAAACAAACTTTAGGGGTCATTTAAGTACTCCGTAAGCACTGCAGGGGCGCAGGGGGGCCTTTGCTTTGCTAATTTTCTACGACATGGGGGGTGGGGGGTCTGAATGATGATTACGTCAGCAGTAGGTATTTATTTTGTTACTTTTTCGGATTTTCTGCAAAATTTTCGAGTTCGAAATAGACAAATCCAATTTATACCCAAAATTATGTCATTGTGTGAAAGTTATGTTGAAGTGAGAAATATTATGTGCGTTAAAGTCCTCTAAGCTTATTTCATATTTCTGTATTTATGACTGCTGCTGAATCAAAAAAAACTAAAAGACATTAAAAAACTAGACAACATTTTGAGACTGTAGTATAATATGATTAGAATGTAGATATAGAATAAACAGTTAATTAGGTATGCATGTGCAAAAAAAATGTAAAAGAGCGAGCCGCCTACAAATTGCTGTTGCAATTTGGCGACAGTTAAATATAAGAATTGTGCATGTAAACTGATTACCTAAAAAAAATTTGAACATGCTGTTTCCGATGAAAGCAGCTCAATTCACGGTAACGACTTCACAGTCACACCAACATCTACATATGTACAAAGGACTTTATATATAGCAGTGAATTTAAGGTTTGCTTTGCCCGTGATTCTCAGAAACTGTCGCACCCAAATAACATCAGTTATGCAAGTTTCGATTGGCTACAGATCGGCGGTGGAAACGTGCTATTGCTAACTTACCTGGCGTTACCCGGCGTCGCAACCGCCCCAACTTTGTCCGCCTTATTTCCCGACCTCTGTTAGGAACTCTCAAGTGCAAACGGTACAAAGATATAAAGTTTTGTGACACGACATTAAATTTTGTCTGCTTCGTCGTGGTCGTGGATGCGATTCTCACTGGAGGCCGCCGTAATCTTAATAAAATAACTTCCACACGACACAATCAGTTGCCCCGGTCCCAAACTAGGATACCCTGTGCTATGGTATCCATTTGAAAAACCCAGACTGAGGCCATTTGTACGAATGTACGGCGGCCCCTAAGGGGGATCGAACCGACGATCACTGTCATTGTACGAGTAATTAGACGTGATACCGCTAGACGATACAGTTGAGTCGGCGGAAGGTCCGTGAATGCGGATGGCAAGGGACCGTGAGAGATGGCAAATAGGGGAAAGGCCTACACCCAGCAGTGGGCAGCGCTGGGCTGATAATGATGAGGATGACCGCTAGACCGCTACATAAGTTTATTATTATTAAGTATAAGTATGTAAATGAATATTCATATTTGCCCCGACTACCCGTCTTACTTTTCCTTCAGCAACTCTCCATCGTCGGTTGCCTGGAAGAAATTGCTATAAGCAATAAGGCCGCCAATTGTACTACATTTTTGTAAACATTTCATGTTTGTGTTTTTCCTGGCACAATAAAGAATATTCTTATCTTATCTTATCTTGTCTAGACCATGAGGCAGTCTCAATGTGACCTGCTAATCGTCACGTTTTGTCACTATCCTGTATGTGACGAGCGATGGTGGTGTGCGTCCGCAGATGCCGCCGACGAACCAGACGAAGCTGGAAGGCGAGAAGGTGCAGTTCTCGTGCGACGCGAAGGCGCTGCCTGGCAACGTCACGGTCAAGTGGTTCCGCGAGGGCGCGCCCGTCGCAGAGGTCGCGGCGCTGGAGACCAGGTGCTCATACAATGACGTCGACACGACTGAACATTGCCTGAACCTGAACATACGCCTCATTGTCCATTTTGCTTTTTTGTTAGAAAGGGGTGGTTCAGAGGACCATATAAATTTGATTCATCAAGATCTGATCACGTGATCCTTCTGAAGGCATTGTCACAGCATTATAGGCACAACCATACCTCAACCGTGTTCAAATTAGGGCACTACAGTGTCTTTATGACCTGTTTATATTTCATAAAAACTGACCGTTGACACACTCCATAAAATTTTTATATAGATTAAACGAAAAAAATATATCTAATCTTTTGCTCGTCGGAAGAAATGGCAAGGTTTAATTTATCCAGGCAAATGACCAAAAATATTGGTCTAAAAGGGGGTACAATCATAAACTCACGCCTGTATCCCAGAGGGGCAGGCTGAGATCAGAGACTGCCACTTGCCACGATCACGACAGATCACTTTCGCTTCCTCAACATTCATTAGTCGTTGCATGCACGCAACATATTATGGAGGCGACATAAAAACCGGTCAAGTGCGAGTCGGACTCGCGCACGAAGGGTTCCGTACCATTGTCTGTACAACATTAGACACAAAGATCGAGAAAATACGGCAAAAAATCACAATCAGCACAAAAATCTGTTTGTTGTATGGGAGCCCCCCTTAAATATTTATTTTATTTAGTTATTTATTTTGGAAGCGAATATAAAACTAAATATTCTGTGAATATTTCAAGCGGCAAAAAATTTTTATTGTATAGGAGCACCCCATAAATATGTATTTTATAATGGTTTTAGTATTTGTTGTTATAGCGGCAACAGAAATACATCATCTGTGAAAATTTCAACTGCCTCGCTATCACGGTTCATGAGATACAGCCTGGTGACAGACAGACAGACAGACAGACAGTGAAGTCTTAGCAATAGGGTCCCATTTGGCACCCTTCGAGTACGGAAGCCCTAAAAAAGAAACCAGCTAGAGTTGACGATGACAATTGCAGGGTGACAATCAGCCGCAGCGGCGCGCTGGTCATCAACCCGGTGGCGGCCGACGACTCGGGCCAGTACCTCTGCGAGGTCTCCAACGGCATTGGCGCGCCACAGAGCGCCTCCGCCTATCTCAACGTCGAATGTGAGTACTGAGCGCTCCTCCGCCTATCTCGACGTCGAATGTGAGTACTGAGCGCTCCTCCGCCTATCTCGACGTCGAATGTGAGTACTGGGCGTGCTACTGTGTCGAGCTACTGTTTGTCAACTTATCCCGTTTTACTCACGTTCCATTGATTTCCTGTTATACGAGTATACCTAACCTTTATCTTAGTACACATGTGCACTTATTCGCTTACGGAATATATTGGTTTGCGCCGTTGAGGTATCTAGTAGAAGAGACATCTTAAACAAGTTTTGTGACGAGCACTAGTCGTGAAAATACGCCTTCCTCAAGTTAGTGGATGGAGTTTTCTTAGCAAACATAAAAAAGCATGGCAGTATATTCCGTTCCACGACTCGAACTACTAGGGAACTAAATCCTTGCATCTCATTAGTCAATGCGTGCGGCTAGAGATAAACGAAACAATAAACGAAGACGGTCTACTCATAGGGTGGGTTTACTTAATGCAGTGGCTATTGAAGGTCACGTGCATTAACCAATGGACGCACATGGACGATTTTTTTGGGAGATCGTTGGGACAACCTTCCTCGTTGTTCCACGCACGGACTCCCAGCCATTCCAGGCGTCCGCTCTACCGCAAAGGGTTCGTGGTTCGTCGTGTCGCGTTTGTTATGTGAACGTAACCACTTTTGCCAATTATACAGGTTCCGACACACTAAGAACACGCCACCCGACGTGGCATGTGTTTAATCTTTTCAAATCATACACTCCAAATAGAAAATTTACTCTTACAGCTGCATAGCCTGCTACAGAGCTCTTCTGAAACCAAGGGGCGCCTTATGGACCCTTGTGATAGTTGAGACACTCTCAACACCCGACGTAACGTCGAATCGGGTGTGTGTTTCATCGAAAATACACTGGCCTGCAAAACTAAGTATCACACTTTTAAAATTGCAATAAGTTTTTATGTACACAAGATATAATTTAGAAATAAAAAGGACTGGAAAAAAAGTTTTATTTTGAAGTATAGTTTAAAAGAAAGCTGATAAAAATAGTTGATAAACGTTTTTTTATTTTAAATCTTTAACTTCTATAGTTTAGAAAAAAATATAAAATGAAAAGTGTGATACTTACTTTTGCAGGCCAGTGTAGTTCGATTTTAATTGACTCGTCGGTCGCGTTAGGTGGCTGGTTAAAGGTGTAATTCGAAATAAAGGCGCTCCAGGTACATAAGCGCCACCAATGGAAAAAACCGGCCAAGTGCATGTCGCTCGCGCACGAAGGGTTCCGTACCATTATCTATACAACATTTGAATATTTCAAGCGTCTACCTGTTGCCGTTATTAATATCGAGAAAAAAACGCCAAAAAATAACGTTTGTAGTATGGGAGCCGCGCTTAAATATAAATTTAATTCTGAGTTTAGTTTTTCTTGTTATAGCGGCAACAGAAATGTATCATCTTTAAAAATTTCAACTGCCTAGCTATCACGGTTCATGAGATACAGCCTGGTGACAGACAGATAGACAGTCGGAGAGTGGAGTCTTAGTAATAGGCTCCCTTACCCTTTGAGTACGGAACCCGAAAAATCTAATATATTTTTTACAGACCATTTTTCCAAAAATTGTCAGATCAATCTCCTAATCATGTTAATAGTGATTTTAGCACCCCCGACCGAGAACCTGGGATCACGGACGGTCTGGGCCTAGATATGATTTATGCCAAAAAATGCCGTTTTGGGCGTTAAAGGCGTTGACTTAAGGTTCACGGTTATGAGTCCGAAAAATCAATATTAACATGACGGCGAGATAGATCTGACACTTTTTGCAAAAACTATCTGTAAAGGAAGACACGATTTTTTCATTGGTGCCACTGGCGAAACTCATGCGGCCTAACCGAGGGCGTCGCTGCAAGGAGTGGCATTAACCCAGCTGCCCTTCCAGACCCAGCCAAGGTGACGTTCACGCCGACGGTGCAGTATTTGCCGTTTCGCCTGGCGGGCGTGGTGCAGTGCTACATCAAGGCCAACCCGCCGCTGCAGTACGTCACCTGGACCAAGGACAAGCGCCTGCTGGAGCCCTACCAGACCAAGGACATCGTCATAATGAACAACGGCTCGCTCCTCTTCACGAGGGTCAACCAGAACCACCAGGGCCGCTACACCTGCACCCCGTACAACGCGCAGGGGACTCAGGGCTCGTCTGGTAAATTCGATTTTTGTTTTCACAAAGTGGTGAAAATTGTTTTTTGTTGGAAATGAACATACATATTAAGCAGCCTATATACGTCCCACTGTAGGGCACAGGCCTTCTCTCAGGGAGAGAGTATGGGCTTAATCACCACGCGTTCCCACCGCGGATTGGCGATTTCAAGCGCTGAGGTATGTGAATAGCTCAGACACTCAGGTTTCCCTAACGATGTTTTCCTTCACAGTTAGCGAGTAGTATTGCTACTATAACTTTACAAATGTACATAACTTAGAAAACCAAGTCATAGGTACATGCCTGCACTGGTGATCGAACGTGGGTCTCCCACTTCCGAGTCCGAGGTTCTACCCACTAGGCTACCACCGCTGTTCCATCCACCACCACATCCCCTAAGCTAACACCTTGAGCGGCCTTCTTCTAGTTTCGAGCGAAAACTGCACCAGAAATGTCTGGTTAATTTCTGTCGTGTATATGACATCTGGTTCTTTCTGAGCCCTAAGCAATGCATAGTTTTTGCCTCATCATCATCAACCCATTATGTCCCCACCGAGGGGCACGGGTCTCTTCCCTGAGGAAGGTATAGGCCATACTCCACCACGGGGGCCAAGTCCGGATTGGTGGAGGCTTGTAGACTAGTGGCTCGTCTACTGTCAGAAGTTGTCAAGCCGCCCTAAGGCCTCTGACTTGGCTTAACGACTGCCATCTATCGAGCCTCACCACGGTATTATCGCGATCTTATGGTGCGCTCCAGCACCCAAGGTTCACCAAACCTAATTTAATCCGGTTTTGAATGCAATGTGCACATTCTCGACAGGTCCCATGGAGGTGCTGGTTCGTAAGCCTCCAGCGTTTACGGTGGAGCCAGAACCTCTGTATCAGAGAAAGGTAACTAAGAACCATCAAAGTAAGCCAAAAATGCTAATGTCTAAGTTATGTAGACGTTACTGCAACTTGCTGCTTTGTAGATTCATAAATTTTACTTATTTAGATGTTAAGTAATTCATCACGGAAGAAATATATCGAGCGAATGTGAGTGAAAGGGCCGGTAAGGTACGTCCCAGGCATACTTCGACCAAATAGGGGATTTATTAGCAAAGGGCAAGATAAAAAGTGCCCGACACCGGCGTGCGTGCATG
Source organism: Yponomeuta evonymella (assembly GCA_963969515.1). Classification (NCBI taxonomy): domain Eukaryota; kingdom Metazoa; phylum Arthropoda; class Insecta; order Lepidoptera; family Yponomeutidae; genus Yponomeuta; species Yponomeuta evonymella. The sequence continues at coordinate 19,328,877 of OZ018352.1, read as the reverse complement.
CAACGACTAATGAATGTTGAGGAAGCGAAAGTGATCTGTCAGGATCGTGGCAAGTGGCACGATTCCTTTGGGTTAGAGGCGTGAGTTTATGTATGTATGTACTTCATAAACGCGCGATTTTAGTTTATCGTGTGATTGCAAATTATTTGAGCCCGATTTCCAGTACGTTCTAACCTGCATTATAACAACCAATTCGCTTCTCCCCAAATCGCCTTGAGATGTCAACATCTTGGTGTTTTTCATATTAATTGTACACGAAAATGTATGACGCCGTTTCCTAAGTCTGCGACGGACGCGAGCGGCAGACAGCAGAAACGGCGCCATACATTTCCATACAGACTATAGTATCGGACTACAGACTAGACATCGGCCGCGCGCGTCACTCGCACTCGATCGATTGCGGAGCGTGCTGTCTCAATCGCACAATTTAACATTTTTTTAATATCGTAATAATATGAGTAAATTTTTGATAAATGTGATCTGAGGGTAAAATTTAATTACCTACATCTTAAATATATTTTTGTTTTCCTATATGCAGTTTTTAATAAATAAAAGTTGTTTCAAAAATTATTATGTTTCGAACAAAATTTTCTCAATCGAAAACTTATTACGTGGCAAGAAAAATATGCCTCGAAAATGCCCCGCAATTTAATCGTCCATCGAACCCTCAGCCCACATTTATCAAAAGTGTACTCAGTTTATTACAATCGTTAAAATTATTAAATTGTGCTAGCGAGACAGCATGCTCTACATACCAGCAGCCTTAAAAGTGACGTAACGGTGGGGCAGGTGGGCGAGTCGGTGGAGATGCACTGCGAGGCGCAGGAGGCGGAGGGCACGCAGCGGCCCGCGGTCACGTGGCGGCGCCGCGACGGTCTGCCGCTGCAGAAGGGCCGCGTGCGCGCCAGCGGCGGGAACGTCACCATCGACACGCTGCGCCGCCAGGACTTCGGCATCTACCAGTGCGTCGCTTCCAACGAGGTCAGTCACCGTCGACACGCTGCGCCGCCAGGACTTCGGCATCTACCAGTGCGTCGCTTCCAACGAGGTCAGTCACCGTCGACACGCTGCGCCGCCAGGACTTCGGCATCTACCAGTGCGTCGCTTCCAACGAGGTCAGTCACCGTCGACACGCTGCGCCGCCAGGACTTCGGCATCTACCAGTGCGTCGCTTCCAACGAGGTCAGTCACCGTCGACACGCTGCGCCGCCAGGACTTCGGCATCTACCAGTGCGTCGCTTCCAACCCCATACCGACATTTCGCCGGAACACGAGGAATCGCTTGGCTTTGTCTTGATGGCGGATAATTTGCCTCGGCGCGCCTGCGCCCGTAACGTTACTAGGTAAGCTTTAAATACAATAAACAAATTGAAACCCAAATTCAACAGAAAACATCGACACCAATCATAATCACCACCATCAACGGTATTGGCAACGGAGGACTTGCACAAAAAATGGTTTTAATATAATCAAAGATGTTAAAAGAGAAATTAACGTGGTAAGTTTTGTTCTCTACGTCTAATGTTTTTCATGGTATAACCCTTCGAAAACTCATTCTAGTTACATGGTACAAAAACGCATCGTACAAAACGGGCTCAAACTATGAAGTCACACCTCGAAGCTCGTATCGCCTTAGTTAGTTATCAATATTTGAGTTATCTCGTAAAATAATGTTTTTATGCACATACACCCTCATTAAAACATGTTTAGAATTTAATAAAAAACCAAAATGTAGTAAGTTTTTTATTATTAGAGTTGATTTTTCGCATTTTTTGGTAACCCTGAAACCCCAAAAAAATATTTTTCTGGTATTATTTTTTTAATTTTTCCGAGTTTTCTGTGTCTTCTATACCATAAAAGCAATGGCACTCCAAACGTAAGTTCGCAAGTTCCCCATTATTTCAGATGGTACAACCGAGCTGCATAGAGTAACACAACCAAACAAACTACTAACATTCAGAGATGTACCTAAATAAAAATTGTTGATAAAAAATACTACGAAATTACCTCCTAATCTGATGATGCTAATCGTAAATGCGAACTCCAGAATCCCATCCGCAAGCGACCTCTAGTGGATTGAATTTGGCTAACGACTAATTAGTAATTATTTTTTACATCAAGCGAAGGGATGTCAGTCACCCTGTTATTACCGGTGTTGAGAGAGACCCTTCGGGATTGTGGAATAAAGTGTTTGAAATTAGTTCGACCTTGTTGATCCACGAGTGTAATGGACGTTACCAAGTGTCAAACTCGGCTGTTTTATGTTGGATGAACCTGTTTTCACATTTTTGGCCCTGTTTTAAGTGCGTTTCGACACAAATGCTTACTCGACGCGACCTATCGCAAACGACTTGAGTACCGCGTAATTAAAAAATATACAAGTAGAAGTTTATCTAAATATGGGTCGATGTGTCATTTTGGCCAGCTAGATCGTCAACATCGTTATGTCCATACTATACGAACAAAATCGTTTTTTATTAACTTTTGTTTGAGATTAAATAATTTTATACAAATACTTATATCCACTCTTAATTTTTATATTAATTACATGGCTAAATAACCAAAGTTGATTGGTGCAGAAGTTTAGCGTTCTAGCAACAATAAATAAAAAGGTATACCTAGTGACCTAATGCACAATCAAAACAGTATGTCATTATAGACGTATTTCTCCTACTTCAACATTGAACAAACTCTTTACGTTAAAATTTAACGTAAAGAGTTTGTTCAAATATGAGTTATATACACACATACATAAGCAGCCTATATACGTCTCACTGTAGGGCACAGGCCTTCTCTCAGGGAGAGTTATATACTCATATCTAACCAGTTATTTCAATATCGTAAGTATTGTCTGTGGTTGTCGCCAGGTGGCGACGATAGTGGCCGACACGCAGCTGGTGATCGAGGGCACGCAGCCGCACGCGCCCTACAACGTCTCCGGCACCGCCACCGAGTTCCAGGTCAGTGCCTCTAGCTGCTGGAACGATCACCAGTAACACAAGATGACGTTTATTGAACCAAAAAAAGTATGCACATGCAAACAAAACCAGGTACAATCAATGTTAAAGAAAAATCTTTAATCTACGTCTGCCGAAGCTAGCTCACCCGCTTTAGGTCACGCACTTATTTGAGGACTGATATTATAATTTTGTTGAAGTAAAACGTCTTATCCCGTCTATTTCGTATGCCTACCAGTTAATTTCTTGTACCACCTGTGGTTGACGGGTAGAAAATGCTTATAGCATTAAGTCCGCCACATCGCCATTGTATTTTTTACTTAAGTGCAATAAACGTCTATTCTTCAAACCATTGCACGGCAGTAACTAAGTATGAACCTAAATGCTTCAGACGCAGCAGTTATAAGACCAATCCGATAAGACCGCTAATTGAATACTATTAAGAACGAGATATTAAGTACCTTATATCTCTGTAAATTACTGGTATGCAATAAAGTGTTATCTGCCTATAAGGCAGGTGTAGGATCTCTGTAAATTACTGGTGTGCAATAAAGTGTTATCTGCCTATAAGGCAGGTGTAGGGTCATCTTCATTCTCACTAGCTGCCGAATTACTGGCGGCATCAGCTTTATCAGCCACGGATCTATAATTTCACTGTCTAACACAGCAATATTAATTTACACTCATCCATTGATGAACATCTTCTTTGGAAAAGGTAGGTTCGTAGCCCGTTCGGTTAAGCGGTCGTTCGGATGACCGACGTTCGGATGACCGACGTTCTACAGAATTGACGATGGGGTGGTACGATGTGGTGCGCAGGTGACGCTGCGCTGGCAGCCGGGCTACGCGGGCGGGCCCGACTACAAGCAGGACTACACCATCTGGTACCGCGAGGCCGGCGTCTCCGACTGGACCAAGGTGCCCGTCACGCCCTCCGGCGCCACCTCGGTAAGTTCGCCGCCTGTGCACGCTCAAATCTGGGGGCTGCAGAGCCGCCTATTAAAAATGCCATCTTTTTGCAATATTACTTTTAAGTAGGTATAGACGTAAAATTAAAATCATAATTGCTTGAGAAATCTATTCAAAAAATTTGTGAACAATTAGTTACCGCCTGTCCGTCTATCAGAACGGTGACCCGCGGACGCGCCGCTCTGGCTGGCTACTAATGGTTCTCACAGATTTGTCTTTGTGTCGAGATATTTTCGGGGAAAATTCAAAAAAATTGACTTTTATAAAACAAACTAGCGTATTCGATAGTTTGTTTTGCTATGGCTCTCAAACCACCCAAAATTCACTATGTATAAGACTTTTAATCATAGAAAGGTACTGTCACGACTATTTGGTTCTCGCTTTTACTATAATGTCGTCTATATTGTGTGTGAGATAAGCAATTAGTTATTTTAAATAATCCGTGTGGCGCCGGATTAAGAATAGCGTTACTCCATTTCCTTCCGTGGATGTCGTAGAAGGCGACTAAGGAAATAAATTACCAGGAGACGGGCAGCAGCGTCTTCCTGAGATTCCAACCGCATACTGCGATCGCCAACCCGCCTGCCGAGCGTGGTGATTATGGCAAAACCCCTCATGGTTACGGGCACAGGCCTTCTCTCAGGGAGAGAGTATGGGCTTCATCACCACTCGTGCCCGCCGCGGATTGGCGATTTCAAGCGCCGAGGTGTGTGAGTAGCTCACCCCCAGTTTCTCGTACACTAACACGCTGTTAATCTACTGTTAACAGCTGTCAATTCACCAAAGTGCGTACAAAAAAACCACTAACAGCTGTTAACAGTAGATTAACAGCTTGTTAGTGTACGAGAAACCGGGGGACAGACGCTCAGGTTTCCTCACGATGTTTTCCTTCACCGTTAGCTGTTTAGTTAGCCGGATAGGTAGACAAAGAACTGTAAACATCACCTGTGGTGTTGGCATTCCAGGTGATGATAAATCGGCTGCAGCCGGGCACCACGTACGAGTTCCAGGTCAACAGCAAGAACACCATCGGCGAGGGCATGATGAGCAAGGCCATCACCATCCGGACCCTCGGTGAGTGACGCCATCTCGGCTGCGCTGTTAGGGATGGATGATCATACATATTTTGCCACCTAAAAATTCTTTAATCAACGGACTATTAGATGAAAAGGCTGCGGTTTTGTTCCAACTCTTTTTAATTTTAGATTTTTTACTTTTTGACTTGGGTGGCGGGGCTATCAACTCTTTCTTCTTGGAATAGGAGATGAGGCCAGCAAATCTAAATTAGATATCAAATAAATAAATTAGGATTAGTAAGTTGAAGTGGCAGTGGGCGGGGCACATAGCACGCAGAACTGATGGCCGATGGGGCCGAAAAGTTCTCGAATGGAGACCACATATCGGCAAGCGCAGCGTAGGACGACCAGCCACAATATGGACAGATGACCTCATCCAAGTGGCAGAAAGGCGCTGGATGCAGGCCGCTTCCAACTGATCTTTTTAGAAATCCATGGAGGAGGCCTATGTCCAGCAGTTGGCGTCAAATGGCTGATGGTTATGAAGATGATTCAGCCCATTTTGACTCCTGTTGTAAAACAGAGCCAAGTTATTGAAATCAGATACATAAACATTCAATTTAAAACTCTAAAGTAAAACTGGCTTTCACTAACCTACGCTAGAAGCTTCTGTCATCCGTGGTATGAGCTCAGAGAATATTGTAAAATGACATCCAATCAATTCACTCACTAGTACTCACCAGAAGCTGAGTTGTAGTGAGCACTAGTGAGTGTGGCGCCCGATTAAGAATAGCGTCACTCCATTTGGATGTCGAAGACGGGCAGCAGCGTCTTCCTGAGATTCCAACCGCACTTACTGCGATCGCCAACCCGCCTGCCAAGCGTGGCGATTATGGCGAAACCCCTCGTGGTTAGGACAACCATAAGGGAGGCCTATGTCGTGCAGTGGGCGTCAAATGGCTGATGATGATGATGACTCACCACAAGTACAAGAAATCCAAAAATTTGGATGACAGAAGCGTTCTTAATTTAGTTATGGAAATGGAAGTGTGTCGGCGGGGTGGACTAACAGGTTGCGATTGCTTGTAGACGTAGGCATCCGACCGAAGAGCGCGCCCGAGGCGCCCGCGCCGACCGGGCCCGTCGACGAAAAGATCTTTGTGCACGCGCCTGAAGGATCCGGTACTATAACATCGCACCCTAGTATTTGCATGCGCTCATCTACACTCACTAACATGTTTGCTACGACATTATTGTCAAAGAACCTTGATTCTTACCACTATAAAATAAATAAATAAAATAATTATTCTGTTTACCACTTTTATTAGGTGCTAAACTATGGGGAACTGAAATACTTAAATTAATTTATTTTAATCAGATTAATAATCGCGGTAAGAACCCAGACTCTTCTACAATTAAGTCAGTTAATTAATTATTTTAGTTTGAAAATAATAAAAAAATGTTAACTAACGTGTTTGGTGATTATATTCTTTGCTGAGGACTGCTTTATATTATCATTTTGCCACACGGCTATTTTATTTCAGGCATGCTTTAGTAAATAAAATTTAAAGCATTAATGCTAAAATGTTTTATTTTTGTAAGTCAGTTTTTAGGTAATTACTTGTTATTTCGAATGTAGTTAGTGACTTTAGCCCTTAAATCCTTTATATTAAATGTTAGTTACCTAATGATATTTTAATTGTAGTTAGTGCCTTACACATAATCATTCTTCTATAATCATAGAAAACGCTCTCACCGCCTCCACAATCATAACATAGATATTTTACAAAAAACATGTACTTTTATAATGTATATTACATTACACACATAAGATGTCATCCATAAAGTACGTCTCACTAATTTCGTGATTTTTTGTCTCCTCCCCGTCCTTGTCACAGTTGGTCATATTTGTGAGCCCCCCCCCCCCCGCCCCTTTCACATATTTTAAAATTTATCATCTAGAAATTATAAATTCAAAACAGGAGTTCCGAAACTAGTTTTATTTTCATTTAGTTTTTTTTAATATTATATAAATATCAAAATAATCTCAAACATCTTTATCGACCCCCTCCCCCCCTAACGTGTGACGCGTGACGTACCTTATGGATGGTCCCTAAACCCACCCAGGCAGGCAGACCTGTTTAATAGAACTAATTCATGGTTTGCTATGCTATGACTATTCGATGGTCAAGAAGTCGACCAACCCACAGATTAACGAGTAGGAAGACTCGCCTACGCAATAGACATCGAATTAATATAATAACCTATGGATTGTAGTTTTATGGAACAGGCCCCTGGGTTGGCCGCTTGCCACGATCCAGACAGACCTCTTTCGATTCATCAACACTCATCGGTTGCATGCGCGCGCGCCGTACTATGTATGATGTGCAATACTGCCGTCCACAAGCTAAAATGCCGCTATCGACCATCCAGCCGATTTTGACTTTTTGATGACATCTTAATCAAAAACAAAATCTCTATCGATCCGTTCAACCCAATTTTTCCTAGCTTTTATACTTCCTGAGATGAAACTGAAAAATGCCGTTATGTTAATTTAATTATCAAACAATTAAATCATAATTGTGTTTAATAACGCCAAAAATTATATATATATTTTTGTTAAGCTGAATTTATCGTTACTAACTAAAGGTAGGTAAAGCTATTTGAAAGTACCTGTATCTATCTGTTGATACCTCAAGTGTAGTATAGCGTCAAATTGTTTATAGTGTATAGTTATCAAGTAGCATATATTTTTATTATTCCCAGGTTTTTTGCGCGTAATTCGAAAGTTGATTTTCGGAATAACGGCGTTTAAGCTTGTGGACGGCAGAATAGAGTTGTGTCTTGTGACCAGTGGCGGATTAGCCACGTTAGCAAGAGTAGCAAATGCTACCAACCCTTTCTGACCGTAAACAATACCTATCTATTTAAGTATTTGTCTCTCATCATCGCCAACTGCAGTGGTGAACGTTCTTTCTTAATATTAAAAGCATGTTAAAAATGTGTTAAGGAATACGAAGAGCTAAAAACATCTCAATCCCCTCACTTTGATGAATATTTATGATTTGTATATTTATGATGAAGTTATGAATACTTGTAAAATGTGCACAGTTTTGTTTTGTTATTCACCACACACTTGACAGCCTAGAGGTAAGCTCAGGGCCTCTTGATAGAATTAGCTGCAGGCCCCGCGCCGGTTCAATCCGGCGCCGGTGGTAATTTGGTAAGGTGGTAATGTAAAGCGGGTGTTGCGGGCAGGACCGAAGCCCGGGCCGCCGCGCAACCTGACGGTGACGGAGGTGCACAACGGGTTCCTGATCACGTGGCAGGCGCCGCTGGAGCGCGCCAAGCTCGTGCAGTTCTACACCATCAAGTACCGCACCGACGCGCACTGGAAGACGCTCAACCGCGGCATGATCCGCCCCGAGGAGACCAGCTACCTGGGTAAAGCCATATATCTATTATACTTTATTGCACACGAAACATTGAACAGGACATAGTCTTATGGTGGCGTGGCGTCTTTGTTATTTTAGACGTTTGTTAAATAAAATCTGCGGTATTCTTTATAAAAACGCGATTTCTTAAAACACTCGGTAAAAGCCGATTAAAATAGTCTGAGGTGAAGATTTAACAAGGAAATGACGTAAAACGTAACCACAGGTTAAATACTGTATCTGAAAAGTGCTTTAGAAGAATCGTGTTTTTTTTTTATGAAGAAGGCCGTTTGTTTTTATATACCCAATGAAAAGAAAATTTAAAAAGTTCTGCTTCTATTTTTTCCGGCAAAATAGGTAACTTTGAGAGGCTGGGCCGGATGCTTCGATTTGGGCTACTTTAATTCGTTTAAAAAGAAGTATCTGAGTATACGAAAACGGAAGTACAACATTGCACGAAGTACGTCATCGGAAAAAAAACAAAAGTAAAAAGTAGCTGAATTGGTAAAAAGAATCTTAGAAATTAAGTACAATCAGGTATTTTACAGGATGTCAAATTTCTTTTACATTTTGTGTACTACTATATGAGAATACTGATATGACATGTGATGACATGAAAGACGCTTTCAAACAAAATTTTGAATTTTGTATTATAAAAATAATAAAATTATGTTTATTTTTTAAGAAAAAGTTTACGTGGAATATTTCATGTAGGTATTTCATGGAAGTCACTTCCACACCAGCCGCAGCTAAGGATAAAAAGTAAAAAACTAAAACTTTTTTCATATGCTTATGTTCCGATGATTGTTTGGATGAAGCATTTATGTATGAAAGTTGATGCCGTCAAACATTCCACGTCCAGAATACCATCGACGTAACAGATCGACATGCTTTTGTCCCCTTTTTCACTTTTTCACTTGTCCACCTGTCCGCTTGCAGTGAAGAACCTGGTGGGCGGACGCACGTACTACTTCCGCGTACTGGCCAACTCAGCCAGCAGCTACGAGAGCTCGGACGAGGTGAAGTTCCCGGTGCCCGCGCGCGTCAAGCACAAAGCCATCACCGCCGGCGTGGTCGGCGGGATCCTCTTCTTCATAGTGGCCATCATCCTGTCCGTGTGCGCGGTGAAGATCTGCAACAAGCGCAAGCGCCGGAAGCAGGAGAAAGGTGAGCGGCGGCCGGAAGCGCCCGCGCCGCCCGGCGACCGGCGACCGGCGACCGGCGACCGGCGCCCGCCGCGCGGGGGAGCGGGGAGCGGGGAGCGGGCTGGCCACGCATTGACACTGGGCCGTATTTGTACAGAAGGAAATGAACGAACATGTAGACCGCGAGGGGAAATGACATAAATGACGATATTTAGATGACAGCACATTATTCTTTAGCTTTTATATCAATTCCTTCTAAAAATTTACTTACTGTTTCTCCTTGCAAAAAAGGAATATATTCTAAGTCATAGTATTACGTTTACCAACGAATTCCAAGTTTTTTTGTTTTGTGAAGCATTTGTTTGTTTTCGGAAGCCGTCTTCTGGAAGCATTTGTAAATATTTCAACATTTATTTTGGGAAGGATTTATTAATCTTAGTGAGTATTTATTTAGTTGATTCGGAAAGCCTTTATCTCTTTTGACATAAATTTAATTTATTTTGAATTAATTTATTTGTCTCTCAGTACTGGCTAGAAGTAGGTACTGCGGCAGAAGAAAAAATGGTTGACGTTTAAACTACACCCTTTATCTCTGGTCCTAAAAATATTGGGTTCACCGTGACTTTCTTGATGTGTTGAGGTGTAGTCATGATGTAAGTTAAGCTTCCACTTTATAATTTCACTTAAAATTTCCTTGAAGTGAGCATAGCATTGCTTATTTCCAATTGTTCGTTCGCATTTCTTCTGTTCGAATACGATGGTTGGTGTCGAGGTCTATCCAAGTTACACGGGCCCGGACCGTGCCGATATCAATATCAAATAATCCTTATACAGGGTGTCACAAAAATTCAGGCAACAAGAATTCGATTTGCGCTTTTGCAGTTGTCATAGTCAAAGTAGGTTGATGAGTACCAACAACCCCGCATATTAGGTACAACTCTTTTTCCGGCATACAATAAAGAATTTCTTATCTTATATTATCTTACTAGAGTAAAAAGCCCAGCCCCGTCTCGGCCGACGACGCGGGCCGGGCTCGGGCGTTGACGCCGGGTCTTGTATAACTATAAGTTGTACAAATATTATAAGGATTATTTTGGACTGATATCATTGCGTCCGCTAGCCCCAGCGCAGTGTAATGTGGATAGACCTTTAGCCCCACAAGCTATTGTCCGAAAGTAACTTTAGTGTAACTATAATTACTAACTGGGGTCACTGTTGGGCTTTAAACGCATCTTAGTTCAACGCTTCGGGTATTTGCTTGTACATATATGTATAACACGTCAATGGGGAACTTGCGTCTAACTTAGAATGGAGTGACATTGCTGTTATACCATAGAAATCATATAAAAACCTAGGTAAAATATAAAAATAAAACAATAAAAACATTTTTTCGGGGTTTTCGGGGTCATAAAATATTCCAAAAAATAAAGTTAGGTACTCTAATAATATAAAACTTATTAGATTTTTTTGTTATCGAATTCTGAACGTTTTCTTGTAAGGGTGTACATGCATAAAAATATTACGAGATAACTCAAATATTGATAAAGCTTCATACATTACAGGCGTTACGTTCGGGAGTGACGTCATAGTCTAAGTTCGATTTGTATGGCGCGTTTTAGTACCACGTGACTATATTGACTTTTCGACTGGTTATATTCTCAAAAGTATCAGTCGCAGCGAAACAAAAAATAACACGTTTATTAATCTTTGAACGTGTCCTCTCCTATTCTATTAAAACATTTTTTAGTGCGAGATCTCCATTATAACATTGGGAGTCGAAGCAGTGCCCTCAGTTGCTTCAGAAAAAGAGTTAAGGAACTGAAGGTGAAACCAACAGTTTCTACCTCATACGTGAATTAATATGGATGTAAGAACCTACTCTTGGGATGACGACAACAAAAGTGGATAAGAGTTACTTTCGGAGCTAGCTTTCCAGTGGCTGGCCGGTTCGGTACTTCCACGCGTTGAGTCCAATGAATAGAGGAATCAAGTGAGAAATGACCCATATTGTCGGTGACAAAGCCTTCATACACTCACTTTGTCTCAGTTATTTTTGTTTTATTGTTTGAAGTCATGTATGTTACATAACTTGGTTTTAGTATTGTTTCTAAAAGGAAGCACACTGTGGAACATTCCTATGGTTTAGTCACACGCTTTGTTTGGCATGTTATCATTATGAATGAATGTTATCATTATGAACGAGGATCTGTAGGCGCTGAGTTACCATATTTTTTCATGCTTCAATATATCTACGGAATCGGATCTATAGTGAGTTAGGTTGTTATGATGTAGTAAAAGCATAAATAGTTAAAAATTGTTTTTTTACCTTTCAGACAAAAATACAATTGAGAATTTAACCGTGTTATTAATATAAAAAAGGGTTCCATAAAACACTCCTCAGAGGCAGTTTACATAGTCTGTGATAAAGAAAGACGCAAACACAGATTAGTTAAACTGCCTCTGAGGAGTGTTTTAAAGAAATCATGTTTTTTAAATACCTAACACCGTTAAACTTTCGTTTAACGAAGTATCGGCTTTTAGGTTTTGCGTTAGGTACCTACATCAATATCTCTGATAGTGCAACTTCTCTCTCTGTCAGAGATCACAAACGCTTATAAGTTTGGTAACAAAACGCATTCGATGTCATGTGTAACTAGCGCCTACAGATTAAGGTCTATTTATAAAACACACGATTCCTTAAAACTCTCTTCAAAGGCAGTTTAAATAGTCTGTGGTAAAGGGAACGACGAAACCACAGATTATTTAAACGACCTCTGAGGAGTGGTTTAGAGGGATGGTGTTTTTTATAATTATTACCGTTTAAGTTTATCACGAACTTATCGTTGCACATTATGGTAGCCCGATTTATCTTTTTTCGCAATTTCGCCACACAAGATCCCTCACAAGCTGCGCAACTTTATGTAAATTATAGGAAAAATAAAGAAAAAAATCTTCGAAGTTTTTGCTCTCAGCTAGCGATTTAAGTGAGAAATCTATTTTCGTTTTAAAAAAAGTGTAGGTAACTGTCATTCACAGTAGGTACAAAATAATGGAAGTGAAAAGTAACTGAGTACATTGGCGTTACCGGAGAAAGCCTAATTATGCGCACCGAATTCCTAACATATTGCTGTCTAATTCCATACTAATTACGCTCGCAAACGTAAGTACTCCGATAGGATTTGGTGAGCGTAATATCTAATAATATTGACTTACCTTGTGCTTGTGCACGAGGAGTGTGAGAGTTCTGAATGATCATCCGTTAGAGCATGGGTGGCCAACAGTCCAGTCGACTGCTAGTCCAGTCGATCGTGGCAAGGCAAAAAAAAACGTAGACCAGACTGCGCAACGTAATCACCAACTGCTGCACGCATCATCTTGTATAATTTTTCAATCGCTGTTTCAAGAAGTATGTAATTGGTAGATCGCACAGGGTTTCGTTAGTAAACAGGAGATCTTGGGTCTCATCAAGTTGGCCACCCCTGCGATAGCGCCATTTGCTTTAGTTTGGGTCGCCGACGCCTTGTGAGACAGATACCAGCAATTTCGTAACATATTTTTAGTTGTCAACACTGTAATATCATTGGATGTATTTATGCTTGTTCTAACTTTTTCTATGCTATAATTTGATTTCTTCAGTATCACCCTTCAATTCACTGGGAAGGACACTTTTATTTTACGAGTTTCCTTTCTGAAGTTCATGGGCTAGCTTTCAAGTTGACAATATGGTGGTTGGTTTGTACAGTCGCCTTCAAAAGTAAATCCTCAGTTCAATGACGCTAAACTCGAGTCACCGTCGTCGGCGTCCAATTGCAACTTTGGAGTTGCAAGAACGGACAATTCAGTAGCGACGCACACAATGTCCGTAAAATCATGGATGGCATTATACTAGAATTTACTTTTGTCACGGCTTGTACGGGGCGAGGTTGCGCAGGCGATGGCGGTGCGGGCGGGGAAGGGCGAGGGGCTGAGGACTCGGTGGCACTGCGTTAATGTCCAGAAATAATTCGCTTGCAGCATACAACATGGTAGCCGCGCGACTGACAGATTTGCGCAACGCTGACAGCACTCAAGTGCCTTTTAAAAAGTGAGTATGTACTACTTGCGGGATTCCCAAACTTTCGGTTTATTTATTTTAAGCTGTTGTAGGTACTTGATAATTGTTTTCACTAGTATGTAACGGTGCATTGTGTAATGGTAGGTACAGAACCAAACCAAACGAATGCGAACAGACGGTTCAGTGAGCCAAAGCGTTTCCTAAAACTAAAATTATTATTTATAAAATTCTTTAACCAAACAAAATGTACGAAAAAATAAATGTACAATAAAACAGTTAAATCAATTTTTTTTTGTAGCGGTTTCTGTTTCTATTTTTGAATGTTTTTTATAAAATTCGTAGTTGTGACAATTCGACGCACATCGCGTACAAGAGTCTTCCTTCTTGTTAATCTGTGGGCTATTCGACTTTGCAATATACTATCGTAGTTGTAGGAAATAGGCCCAGGGCCATCGATCCAACGGCACATTGAACGGGAACTTCCGGCCACCATTTGTTCGTTCTCTTCGGTCTGTCTGTACCCACCATAACAACTAGTGGAATAAATAATGCCATCATCCTTGGTATCTCTGGAAATTTTATGGATATGTGTTAACGTACTTTTGTCAAATTTTGTGTCCTATCCATATCCTAGTTGCCAAAATTTGCCAATCTCGTCGCCTCTATTTTTTCATGAACATCCTAGGTAACAGACATAAACTTGTCAAAAATGGGGAACTTGCGTCTAACTTAGATTGGAGTGATATTAAAGAAGAAGAAGAAAGACATTTATTATACCAACAAGATACTTTACTATACAAGATATATTGCTTTTATCCCATAGAAGACATATTATATAAAAACTTAGGAAAAAATTACAAAATAAAACCAGTAAAATGTTTTTCCTTTCCGTCACAAGGTTGTCTATAAGACATTGCTGTTAGCAATAAGGCCGCCCATTGTACTTTTTCATTGTAACTTTCATATTTTATCTCTCGCTTCTTGTGTGCAGTAAAGAATATTCTTATCTTATCTTATCTTATCTTATCTTATCTTATCTTTCTTTGGGTTTTCGGGATCACAAAAATTGTGAAAAATAAAGTTACTGTAATAATAAAATTAAAAACTTATTACATTTAGTTATTTCATTGAATTCTAAACGTTTTCTTGAAAAGGTGCAGATGTACAAACATCTCTCTTTCTCTCTCTGCTCTCAGAGGCCTGTGCCCTGCAGTGGGATGTTTATAGGCTACATAAACAAACATTATAAAGGCGTTTCGTGCAATTTTGACGCCATAGTTTGAGCCCGATTTGTGTATTTCGACAGGTCATATTATGAAAAGTGTTAGTCGTAGAGAAAAAAATGCCACGTTAATTTATCTTTTAACATGGTCTCTCCTGTTATATTAAAACATTATTTAGTGCACGATCTCTATTGTGTAAAAACCTGGCTAATTTTATAACAAGCAACGCGCGATTGACTTATTTTTTTAAATGGCTAAAGAGGTTGTGTAGCAGTTATAGTATAAAGTTAAAAATAAAAAATACGAAAGTTATGATTATACACAAATCAATGGACTTTCCAGGACTTACGGGGTTTGAGCTGATTCAGTCCTTAATTTTTTCCACTAAACATTGTTTTGTTGTTTGTTGCTGCCGATAACAGGAAATCAGGTCAGTTACATTCTTTAAAAAAAAATCCAGCGAGCTCACGAATTGCGTTCTATGGATACTCGCGCGTATGATTTGGAAGTACCAAGCTAAAACCACTCGGTGGGAATTTCAGATTTACAAAAAGCGGAATATCGAGTGTAGTGCAGTGCTTGCGGTTCACTGCCAACTGGGTGTGGCCCGCGTCGCGATGCGGGGGCAGCGCGCGGGGCTGGGCGCTGGCGGGGCTGCGGGGCGGGGGCAGCGGGGGCAGCGGGGCCGCGGGCGGCGGGGGCTCCCTGGCCAGCTCGCTGCCGTCGCTGGCGCCCTCGTCGTCGGACGACGGCGGCTTCCTGCCGCGGCTGCGCGGGCCGCTGGCGCCCGCCGCGGCGCCGCCGCTGTTCCGCGCGTCGTCGCCCGCGCTGCCGGCGCCCTGGCCGCCGTGGGCCGCCGCGTGGCCGCCGTGGCCGCCGTGGCCCGCGTGGTCGCCGCTGCACGTGTCCGACCTCAGTTCGGTGCCGTTCCCGAGCTCGGCCGACAACTCGTTCCCCACGCCGCCGTGGCCGGCGCGCGCGCGGCGGCGGGCCGGGCCGCGGCACCCGCGCGCGCGCTCGCTGCCCGAGCCGCCGCCGCACGAGGCCTCGCCCGAGAGCCGCTCCTCGTCCAGCGGCTTCGGCAGCAAGAACGCGTCGGGCTCGCAGCACTACCGCGGCAGCGGCAGCCGCAGCGGCAGCGTGGCCGAGTGGCGGCCGCCGCCGTACCGCGCGCCGCCGCCGCCGCCGCCGGCCGCGGTCCGCGCGGACGACGCGGGCTCGGTGGACGTGCACTACGAGTGGGACCGCGCGTCGCGCACGCCCACGCCGAGCACGCCGGCGGGGGCGCCGGGGGGGCCGCGCACGCGGGACGAGGTGGAGGCGCGCGTGCGGGCCATGAAGGAGGAGTTCCTGGCCTTCCGCAAGCGGCAGGCGCTGCGCCGCCGCTCGCCCGACGCCGTCCTGGCCCGCGAGAGCGTCTGCTGACACCTTAACTATAGGATTTAACACTTACGTGCACCGGTGGCTTCCGAGCTTGCAATACGGTTAGGTTTAAACGTCGATGGCGTAACGAACGTTTCAGTACAAACATATTTAGACATCTCACGTTGCGTTTACGACTCTTTTAGTTGCGAACGGTATACCGTACCCACACGAGCACAGCACAATTTTAATATAAATAAAATATCTCGTAGGCTTATTTGATGGACGTCGTCTCCGGAGCTGAAACCCCGAAGGGTGTGGCGATGGCATCGTATTAAATAGGTAATGTTAACGAAACGAACCCACCAGGCCAGCCGAGCGAGGGATGCGAGCGCGGGGCCCGCGGGCCGCGCGCGGTCTATAACGCTTTAGGTATGAGCGGTGAGGCATCCACGGCGCCGCTCATACCACCTTAATACTATAGTAGTCGGTACGTAGCCGAGGCGACTCGCCGCGGGCGGGCGCCGCCGCCACCGCCGGCCACCCCCTGGGACCACCTGGGCCACCAGGCGGCGGCGGGGGTGGCGGTGGCCGGTCACGCTCCTAGATATTAATAGGTTAATACTAAGTAGATCTTAGACATAAGTAATTTAAAAACATTGGAAGATGATAGTGTGTTCACACTTAAGGATTTTATTATTTTTTATTCTTATTTGGATTACTTTTTAGTACAAATTTGACTCGTTATATTAACTTATGTCTTATGTTGTATAATTGTTTAAACTTTGTACATATGTAAAAACGTTAAATATCTCTTGTTTACGTCTATTTATTGTTTGATTTTAAGAGGTTCTAAAGCTGTTTTCGTATAAAAAATATTCTGCATCAGGTATTCATATTTTACTTGTAAGTACTATATTTTACTAGAACTCTATTCGAAGAAAGACGCCTAAACTATGAAATTTGTGTAAACCTCAGTCAATTGTCCGATAAATTATTTTGTAAAATTAAAATTGTATGTATCTGACTGAGCGTTATCTTTGTGACAAAATAAGTGAAATTAATTTAATATGTTAATTTCGACTGAGGCTCTCTTTTGCTATTGTTGGTGAGTCTACATGAGTACATACATAGGTGACGCACTGATGCACTAGTACAGTCGACAGCACAATCAACATTTTACATGCAAACTCGGCCGTAACGTAACTGAGAAGAGTGCACGGCTGTAAAGGTTTATGTGCTACCGACTGTACTTGTACTATGCTAAGTTCTGGAACATTGGAAGACTGCCAGTTTGTTACTAGGCACGGTCAACGGCACATCAACCTTTACACTTCAGTTGAAAAGTTGACGTGCTGTGGAGTGTGGCTGGGGTCTGCGATTAGGGTTGCCAACCCTACTATATAATAGTATCCTACTATATTAGGAGCTCAAAAACTATATTTCTAAAAAAATATATAGTAGGCGAAACTACTTTTGCGTAAAGCGGAACCGAAGCTTTATCTTTTTCTAAAGCTCGCTCTTCAAGTCTAAGTCCGTGAATCGCGCGGCACGACTGCCGCTATTTTTTACTATTTTTTTACCATTATTTTGCCATCTACTATATTTTTAGAGGTAATAGCTTCGAAAATACTATATTAGTTAGAAAAAAAGTTGGCAACCCTATCTGCGATGCGGCCGGTCCCGCTGGTGCGCTCGCCCACTGTCATATCTACTTGCCTACTTCGACGAAGCCCACCTTATATCGAATAAGCGTTAGTTTTTCAGTCAAATCGAAGACTGTTTAGATTTTAGTTTATAATTAGTTATCAAATACGTCTACGTTGACATTTCCTCGCATGCACCTGGCACGTCACTGGTCTATTTGCAGTTTCATTTCATTTCGTTTCATAGTAAGAACCTCATAATTACTAAGTATAAAAATGTACGCTTTAATGAAATTGAAATAACGTTATTCTAACAGTAGGAACGGTAAGTAGGTAGTGTTGCGCGTGGAATAGTACATGGCATCGCCCCGTCTCGCCCCGGCCCTCTTTGGCCACTATTCACTAACGGTATGATGTGATATGTCAACAGATTTTGCTATATGGCTAACGAGTTTTTTTTTTAACCTCCTCAGTCCCGACCTTGAAGATAATTGAATACCATTGTTTTTTTCAAGGTCAGGACTGAGGAGGTTAATTATAAGCAGCCTATATACGTCCCACTGTTATGTAGGGCACAGGCCTTCTCTCAGGGAGAGAGTAACTATTTGACATAGGTAATTCATTAATAATTAACAGATCGCCGAGTCACCTCCTAGGTAGGTACCTACTACGTAATTCGACTCCAGACTAAACTGAAAAAAACAGTGCAAAATGTAATGTATAATGCCTGGTACAGAGCAATTGAACAAACGAAGTGCATGTAGACATTACGGCGAAAACAAGCGAACTTTATTGACCTTAATCTTCTTTTTGTCGCAATATGTCGATGGCAAACGTTAAACATACACTAAGTGGTTCGGGCACAATTTTTTGCAACGCTGACTGTGTTCGTCACTTGCAGCCATAAGCTCCTCCTTCGTTCGCATCAGAAGTGGCGTCAGGTAATACCTAAGGGGCTAGGCAGGGCCGTGCCCTGGGGCCTTTAAGCTTAGAGGGGCTCTGACGGATAATTATACTGTTTTAGGTATAGTTAGGGCCCCATTTTTTCTGTCTCTGGTCAGCAAGCTACGCCACTGTTTCACATACGTTGGTTTGTATGCAACATTAGGAGGGTCCATGGAGCGTGGCGTCTGTTCCTCCAATCACCAAATTATAAGCAAGACGCAAATATTCAAATAATCAAAGCATCAATCAAATACACGGGCTTAGAGTAGAGCATGTACGCACTAAGTCCCACCTTAATCTATGGGGTCATAAATCTATGTTGGAAGAGTGTTTAGTTATATTGAGACTTTTCTTTTTGCTCATGTTTTTCACAGAACAATCGGTGTTTTTATTTTGCAGATAGAAAACTGATTGTTTTATGTAATGATTTTTTTAAAAGGAGGACGAGAATTTATAGTCTGAGAGTAGAACATCGCTATAGACAAGCCCTCCTATTCCCTAACTGTCGTAACTGTCCACTTCACTGGGTCCATTTTGACGTTTCCGGAGTGTCAAAAAATTTAGCATTTGACAGTTCGGAGTAGGTTAAATCGGACGAGTCCATACAAATAAGTTATGTAGTAGCGCCAATTATGGTCAGTTTCGTTTAATTAAGTTTTTCAACAGACGACATACTTTACGTTTGTACACAAAAACAATTTTCAATAAATCGTTAGTGAATAAGGGCAGGGCATGGTACTGTTGGCGGTGCTGAAGACGGGGGCTAAATAATTATTAATAATAAACCCACGCCCGTGTATTTTGTAACAAGCGCATTATTTATACATAAGTTCACTGCCGATGAGTTAGAATTTTAGAAATAAGACGGTGAGCTGTACAGGCAAACGCGTCCGCGGGCACTCCGGGCAGACCGCTAATGTACCTTATAATATTATTATTCCGATTAGTCATTTTCACGGCAATCGTAAAATACATTATAAAAAATCGGATATCTTTCGTCGAATGCGTTTGCCTGATTCAGCTCAACAAATAAGGTAATAACACCGATAGATATATTATCTGTTATGAGTTTTTTTGTTTGTTTCCTCTTTAGATGGACTCCAGCCATAGCGTACACAGATAGATTAGAAGCCGATTCGTGCAACAAGTAATACCCCAGTACAAGTACATACCTATGTTAACGATAAATGCTCAATTTTCGACTGACCAATTATTGGTAAATATTTGATTCGAAAGGTGACGAGTTGACAACAATATTGTTGCTGTTATGTGAAACGTTGTCATGTATTTAAAAATAAACTGAAATTAATTCTGATTTAAGGAGAATGCGCACCTGTCTCCCCTGAACAAATCGATCGCAATGGAAGCAATGGGAGCCTTCCAAATTTACAAATTCCGGACTCCAAAAAGGCTGCGCAAGCAAGCGAGCTACCAAAGGATTTCATGCAATTAAATTCTAAGATTAGTTTCGTGCGTTCGGATCGCTAAGGCGCGCGCTCACCTTAAATGAAAGATAAGAAAATAACAGTTTCACGCAGACAGCTGAGGAGACGTCTTTTTGTGTTAATTTATTGTGATATATGTAAGAATTAAAAATGTCGGAGGTCCTGAATAAAATTACGGATTTATAAATGTAAATAATAATAATATCATAAATACACGAAGAATATCATAATATTCAAAATGACGGCGGTTGTAGCTAAGGTCACTCACACGACAGTTAGGTAGGGAGGGGCGCGGTGGTGCGGGCCGCCGGCCGGCCGCCCGCAGCCGCTAAAGCTTGCGCCTAGGTGAAGCTCTCCAATTTGTCTGAGAGTGGGCCCGAGCCCTCCGAATCAGCACCTTTTACTTGTTTTGTTTCGGCATTATTGTGACGCAACCGTTCTGTGTTTACGTAGTCTATGGCAATGTTGATCCACGGTGAGCCACAGGCCGCTAGACGTTTTGTTTGGTCTCTGACTACAAACTACGATGCCGATACGAAGAGTCGCATTTTAAGAAGGTTCTGAATAACTTCTGTTTTCACCTTTAAAAAACCCTTTTGGGTTCGCACGCTCACTTCAATAATTCCAAAATACCAAACAATGCACAAATACAGTTTAAAGCTTTTATAAATAAAGAAGCACAGGTGCAAATCATCATCTCAATATTCTAATCGCAAACTTACACACAATAGGGAGAGTCAAAAATAGTTTAATAGCTCAAACCATGTGATATCTAGTCTTTCTATTTTGATGCATTTTTCCGTTGATTTTTAATATCACGTGATATCTTCTTTCGAGAGAACAGGATGGCGCTTTGTGATTGCGCAGTGCCATCTCCGGGTGCAGGCCAACCGAACGAAGCAGTTTAGACGTTGCAGCGAAAGCAAGCGAACTTCAATGGCCTATAGTATTCGTTCTATGAAGGGGAGAGGCGAAAGAGGGCCTTCAGTTGCGGTCGGTCATCACCGTGCTGGCATTAAGGCTTGTAGGTAATATTCGCACAGTATACAAATATTCGAAAATTTCGAGTAGTTCTTAACCCAATTATTCGAATAATTGCATTTTTTCGAATATTGGCTATTTTATGTCTTTTTATTTCTTAATAATTAATAATGATTATTAATGTAGTTTTCTAGGCCTCACTAAACGTAGTAGTTTTTATTTTATCACTTATTTGACTAAATATTGCCAGAAAATAAGTAATTGACAAGATTGTTGTTGTACCTACTCTTTAATTTTGTCTATACCGCTGGGGCGAAAGTGTTGAAAATATTTTGAAAACGCAAATTTCATTCAATATTAGTAAAATTGGAATCCTAAAAATAATAATAATGTACTAATATTCGACTAAAACGAACACTCGAAGTCCAAGCCTTAGTTGGTATTCGTTGGGTTGGCCTGCACGCAGCATCACCACATCACTGGCACGCGGCTGAACGGTTTACCTGATGCCACGAGGGACCTGACTGTTAATTAATTTTATATCAGTTTTAACGATAATTCATAGGTGACACTTAGCGGAATCTTTTCACATAAATGCACCTTTTTTCAAAAGTAATTGTAAATTTAATGAAACTGAAATCCACTCTCGAGTACAGCATTTCGTACCACCGTTCAAAAATTTCTATAGACTCGACGAAAAAGATAGCAATATTATTAGGCTAAAATATCTAAATCGTATACTTATCAGATTTGTATAAAATGATGAAATTATAAGCACATAGTGGGCGATTCGTGTAATGGAAGAAATGTTGGAAGGCCATAACCGAGTCTGTACTGCACAGTATCTCAGCACGTTCCCTCGGCCTCAGTCCGACCCTCTTGCCCCCTTACCAGCCCACACAGTTTTGTACACCCAAAAGATATCGATTATTTTAATTTTTAAAATATTTTTAGTTATAAGTGTTGAGGTCAAGTGTTTACTGTGTAAGCACAGAAAGGAATCAATTCAAAAATACAATAATGTTGCCACAATTAATGCAGTTGTATTATTTATAAATCCTACTCTTATGTAATAGGCAGAGATAAAAGGCCCCTATTTCATAGACCTACAATTCATGGTTTATTCACAGATTAACGAGAAGGAAGACTCGTCTACGCAATGCACATCGAACTGTCATAGTAAACTAATGATTGTAGTTTATGAAACGTCCCTACTCTGCAACCATTTCTATGACGATGTGGGTCACTGCCGGTGACTCCCTACTACGTCGTGCAAATTTTAATGACTAAAAGGCGACCCGGGCCGCGTTTCATAAATACATAGTTTGTAGATTCTTAGAATCCCTGACCAAACCATAATAACTTAAAATCCCTACTCACAACACTGGAACTTATGTTGACTCCTTCACCGTTCATTCGGTTACGCTGTGGAACGCTGCCACAGAAAATATGCGCTAGCTAGTCCCACAATTGAAAAATGAAAATGAAAAATGTTCATTGAGCTGAACATAAATTAACTATATATGAAGTAACTCTGATGTAAAGTAATTGGTGCATCTGTTTATAGAGATAGAATAGGGGCTGTGAGTGATGTAAATTACTTCTGCCAGAGGTCGCTGCCTGCACGTAATACGGAGAAGTTTGTAAAGAGAAATTTCGCCGATGCCTGCACTTGCTCAACGCAAGGATGCACCGGAGAGCGCTGGCACGGTTAACCAGAGGTCGCGGGTTCTAGTCCCGGCATGAGATTTTTAGCCTCTAAATAGGTTTTATCATAATGTGTGATGATAGAAAAACTTTGAGCTATATATTTTTGTATTATTTTCTATATGGGTAGGTATTTTATTTATTTTACAGTAACTTAGCCTATTTAGTGTTTTTATTTTCTGCTTAATGTAGGTTATTTTGTATACGTATTTCGACCCGTTTTTACCACTGTTCCGACTCTCCAAGGTTTACTAGAAGAAATGTCCTGTTCAATGTCTCGTGTGCAATAAAGTAGGTATAAAAACGACAGATATAGTAGATTGTTAACCGAGGGCTGAAAGGCACCCATTCCTGACGAGATGTTTTGGCGCTCGAACGAAGTGAGACCGCCAATAGTTCAAGGCAGAAATGGGTGCTATCACCCGAGTAAAACACTCTACTTTTCATTACGAATACGAGGAAAGTAAACACAAGCCAGTTAAAATCAAAATTATTTTATTAAAAAACAAAGTCACTTGAAATTAATATTAACGTTTGTACAGTTATTGAGCGTTAGAGAAATAATATAAATTAATTATTAATGTTAATCACTAAAAGATAAAAACAAGTTTAAAATATAAAACTTAAGGAAATCACGCCGAAACAGACGGATGGCAAGATGGTCTAGCTCGCGGCGAGATAGCTCGCGCGCCAACTTGTGCTAGCCGTACATCACACTTCGCAAAATGGCGCGCGACCGCGAAAGACGGCCATTTTGAATTTGCGTATTTGGTGGTTTTATCTGTGTCTTAAACAATATTTTAATTTATTTCGCAAATCACATCTCGCCTTGAAAGTGACTAATAAATACATAAAGTACATTATATTAATTATAAACATCAAAAAGAATTTAAATGTCAACAAAACTAATAAATGAAGAATTAATCGTTTTATGGCTGTATAGGTTACTACCATTGCGTTGTTCAATATAAACTACGATTCACATATATTTTTTTAATACTTTTCTGCTTTAGAGCAGGCATGTACCACTTTCAGCACGGTGCCTGGATGAACAATGACCCCCTTTCAGAGTATGAGTAATGAAAACTAATTATGACAATTTGATTTACATTGCGTCGCCAAATCTTCCTACATGTTAATGTGTGGGTTCTGTAAAATAGGGCCCAGTTGGGCTGTAAGGGTGGAGCCTTACATTTGCCAGACATGGGCTAAGCGGAACATTTGGACGAATTTAGCATTAACCGTAAGGCCAAATTCGTAAAAAATCAACGGTGTTGTTTATAAAAAGTAGATTCCACTAAGACACTCTTAAGACGAAGTTAAAGCCGGTTTATAACAGTAACTATAAAAAAAGCGGAATATTTTTGTAGTTTTAATTTGAGTGGGAGGAAAGGCTTCCCTTTCCACAAAGCCAGAGAAAGCCTTTCTATAGCATAGGCTTTTCCTTGACTGTACTTTTTGGAACAACCTGTATACGTTGATTAAGTATATTCTAGCATAAGTTACATGCATGCAACCATTTTGACTATTATCTATGATAATCGTCTAGAACATGACATATAGATACGCGCCTTTTTTAAAGTTAACACACTACCTCTTTCATTTCAGTGGCTCGCTTAAAGGAAGGGTGTAGGAATAATGCTCTGTAAAGCATTATATTGTGTGCATTTTTTTGTAACATTGCTTCAAGGTAAGGAACAATTTTAAGGTCAAAATAGCACCGATATTATGTGTGTGTGGAAATCGCGAAAGTGACGTACATCTCACAAATCTGAGGGACCGCTCCTGGGATTCGCAATGTCGCGAATCCCAAGTTTAGGCACCAAGATTTAGTAGCAGTCTAGTCTTAAAACAATTGTAGAATGATCCCAGGAATTTGCAAAAAAAATAATATTAAAATATAGCCCTTAAAGTGTGTTCCGTCTTCTCCGAGATCTCGCTTATACAGTCTGTGAGAACTAAGGAACACCCTTAGTTCTCACAGACTGTATAAGCGAGATCTCGGAGAAGACTATGAAAATCCAGTTGCTTTAACTATACATTTTTTTAAAACAGTTTTTAAAGCTTATTTGGAAGATAACAGGCCACAATTGGCCACATTCTAGCTGGAACTTCGTACATTTAATGAATCTAGTGAACTTTTCGACAATATCTTTTCATCATCATCATCAGCCATTTGACGCCCACTGCAGGACATAGGCCTCCCTCGTGGTTTTCATAACCATGAGGGATTTTGCCATAATCGCCACGCTTGGCAGGCGGGTTGGCGATCGCAGTATGCGGTTGGAATCTCAGGAAGACGCTGCTGCCCGTCTTCTGGTAATTGATTTCCTTAGTCGCCTTCAGCGACATCCACGGGAGGAAATGGAGTGACGCTATTCTTAATCCGGCGCCACACGGAATAATATATAACATATAAAAATCTCGAGTCACAGTGTTTGTTATCGAACTCCTCCGAAACGGCTTCGCCGATTTTTATGATTTTTTGTGTATGTTTGGTAGGTATGAAAATAGGTCGTAGGCTAATTAATATGGCAGAACAACGTTTGCGAGGTCAGCTAGTATATTTCCATTTAACTTACCTATTTGTAAAAGTGACTAGTCTTTTGTCAAAATATAAAAAAATGCTACCTACGTTTCACATTGTAACGAAACTAAAAGGTAAGTAGGTAGGTACTCGTATTACCTAGTTGAAATACGACAAATGGCAGTAAAATGGGTAGAAAGTTTGACATCCTACTAGGTATATTATTATAAATAAATGTCAGTTTGTGAAGATGTTTGGATGTTTGTCACTTAATAACGGTGAAACGGATTTCATGAAACTTGGGCGTACAGAATAATTTTACGTTTAAAATAAATGGCGTTGTACGAGCGAACGTTGTGTTTTAAAAATAGATGGCGTTGAGCAAGAATCGTATAAACGGATTCTGTGGCCTGTGCGCTACAGTGGGACGTATATTATATATTCTGCTTATGTATGTATGTATGTATGTATCATCGGGAACACGAGCAAGCATACTGCGTTAGTAGGTTCTCGCTCTCGGGCCGAACGCTAGGAATTGCGTGCCCATTGCGCGCTAACACTTTCTCCATACATTTTCAGCAAATTCTACAGGATTAATTTGTTTTTAGTAGGTCAAACTCCGACCCGAAAGCTTTGAAAGGGTCGGAGTTTGAACCTCCTGTACATAAGCCAAATACATATCAAAAGGCAGTCGTGACATGACTGCGGCGACCTGTATGTACCTAGGCCGCAAGCATGATGGCGTTCGTTTTTATGATGCAGACCTTTCCGAGGCGAGGCAATCGAGTCGCAACTGCTAAGATCAGAGACTTCCTTAACCGTTATCTATATTTTGGTCTCAGCCAGTCTGGTAACAATAGAACTGTATTCCAGCTTATTCTTACGAGAACATATACGGTCCGCTTTATGGAGACGAATGGATGGTAATGGCCGGAGAAGATGGCTTCCCCTACTACATGGATTTCTCAGAGCCCAACGAGACCGGTACCGAACCACGCTTCTATAGTGGCAATCCCTATTTCTATTTGTACACAAGGTAACTCACAGAGGCTAAAGCTTTAACAAATACAGGTGTTGCAGAAAGGTTTGGTAGAACTTAAGGGAATTATTCTACGAAATACTATCAAGTACGGTACAAAGCATATTTTGCCCGGACACGTATTGGTCATTAAGTAGTACTTTCTGCAACGCCCTGTATGCTAGTCGAGATTGCAGAGGTGGAAAACACAATTTTTTTATCCGAATTCCAAGAGAACAGCACGATTCAGAATAGCGAACAGTCTAAAATTATTACTATATTCTTTTTGTTGCACTAACCCGTGCTGAGGACAATTTTAAAAACCTATTTAGAAAAACCTTGTCGCTGCCTGTACGTAATACAGAGAAGTTTGTAAAGAGGCTCGAAATTTCACTGATGCCTGCATTTGCCCATTAGCTCAGTTAGCCAGAGGTCACGGGTTCAAGTCCCGACATGGGTGGAATTTTTAGCCTGTAAATAGGTTTTTAAAGTCTAAAATTCTTTCAAGAGCTAGCTCATTTACTTAGCAATATATGTATTGCAAGTAATTCGTCATAATGTTTGTATAGAAACAACCCCCAGGATCCAGAAGAGCTGAGCTTGACCAAACACCGACCAACGAGCAGCGAATATTTCAACGCTTCCAACGACGTTAAGACCATCACCCACGGCTGGCTCTCGAGCGGCAATACGCAGTGGATAATCGACTTGAAAGATGCTTATCTGAGAACTTACGACATCAACGTCATAGCTGTGGACTGGAGTGAAATGTCCAAGAACCCCGTGTACCCGTGGTCGGCATTGGCCACAAAGCATGTGGGAAGGAAGGTGGCCGAAATGATTGACAGCTTACGAGATAACTACGGAGTTGGTGGGGAAAGAGTGCACTTGCTGGGACACAGTTTAGGCGCACAAGTTATGGGTTACGCTGGATCGTTTTCTGCTCAAAATATATCGAGAATAACAGGTAAGGGCTCTCACAGATAAACACGATACGACCCTTCCGGCTCACAATGTTGAATTCATAAAATGTTGAATTCCTGAGATGTTGAATTCCCAAAATGTGGAATCCCAAAATATTCAATTCGCAAAATTTTTAATATGAATTCCCAAAATGTTGAGTTCGCTTAGTTTGGTTTTCTAGATAAAAAATTAATTGCAATATTAGGGGAATTAAATTTTTTTTTGGGACATGCGAATGAAATAAAATCAATGAATTCAACATTGTGAGCCAACAAGGATTAAATAGTTTATTCAATATTTTGAGAATTCAACAGTTTGGGATTACTATGAATTCAACATTTCAGGAATTCAACATTTTATTAATTCAACATTGTGAGCCGGAAGGGATACGACATCGCGTCGTGCTACGACGCCCTAATTTGGGTTTAATTTGAGCGAAATTTTGAACCAATATCGAGCTCAGAGCTGAATAAGTCACGATTGGCTAGATATTCGCGATTAGTTATACTAATTTAAGCCTTATTAACGCGTCGTATCTGTTTGTGTGAGAGCCCTAAGGGCGCTTTCATTTTGGCTTAAATTAGTATAACTAATCGCGAATATCTGGTCAACTCGTAACTAATCGTGACGTATTCAACTCAGAGCTAAATATTGGTTCAAAATTTCGCTCAAATCAAAGCCAAATTAGGACGTCCTAGCACGACGCGACGTCGTATCGTGTTTATGTGTGAGAGCAGCCCTAAGAAGTCACTTTTACCAAGCTCGATAGAGAACGATATAGCGGTCATCGCACGAACCTCCTACGTAAAGCAATATGGTGCTACTATATGGCTGGCTGACGAACTTGATAAGGTCAACCTTTCAAGTTTTGTAAGTACGTAGTAACGTCATAATGAGTACCTAGATAGTGTCCCCCTGTAATGTAAAGTGTTACCTATGTAAACTTAGCGCAGACCGACAAAATTAAAATGCTGAAAGATATGTCAGCCATAAAGTGTACTTATATTCATGCACCATATCGCTTTCAGGCGTTCTCTGAAATGTAAAAACAATAAACTGGTTATGCTCCATAATGGTTATACATAAGAGTCGATTGGTAAGCGAACGAGTATACATTGCTGTAACTGTAATGGCGAATACGCCTCATACTAAAGTTCCGACTGAATGTTGTGAACAAGTAGTGATCCGTGACGCCCGCTACTGCGCTCGATTTAAGCGGCCGGACTGTTTGACACTTTTTGCAAAAATGGTTTTAAATTACGATTTTTTTTTTCATTGGTACCTTTGTTCCAACAAAACATCATTGGTTCCTAATAAAATTTGTATATTTTTTATGAATGTGGTTTGATGGTCATGCTGGATAAATAAATTGCGGTTATTAAAGGCAAATTTTTCTTACCCTGCACTGAGTTTCTGACTGAGAAAATTTTATATTAGATTAATTTTGGAAATAAGTTTTCTTTATTAAACACTACGTATAGGAAAACAAAAATATATTTAAAATGTCCGTAATTTAATTCTGCATCAAACCCTCAGACCACGTTTATCAAAAGTTTACTTATTTTATTACCATAATCAAAAATGTTAAATTGTGCGAGCGAGACTGCATGCTCCACGTAAGAACAGTCTTAAGTCTTAACTTAAGGTTGAAACAAAGGAACCAATGAAATTAAGGTCTTAACCTATCGATAAGTTTGTAATCAATGGGCTAGCACTATCATATTACTCTATTGTACCTATAAGTGCACCTGACACGAACGACCATAAAGATCTAGCGTGTGCTTGTGGATCCTCCAACGCCATACGTTAACTTGGCCCATCGCGTGCATTGTGCTCGAGTTTTTTTTCTTGTTTATTTGCAGAGTTGCCGCGGTCCCTATCGTTCGTTTTTCAGGAGAATGATATGAGCACAACGATATCTGTAATTTACCTCTATTCATTGGTCTACTAAGCAATAGCTGTACAATGTAATTGAAGTGGTATAAGCCGCGCAAATTAAATAGGCATCTCTCGCGAAGATTGAATCGCGCCAGGCGCCGACTTAAGACGCGCGGGTTACACTATTGGAATGCGATTGGTTACTAGACAACCAATAAGTAAGTGTTAACGAAACAACCATCACCGTACTTAGTATCTCTGGACAGACCATCGGTCCGGTGCGGTGGCCCGACGTCATTGCGAAAGCTGCTGGGAAACATTGGACGAGACTAGCAAAGGCCCAGATGGGTTGGCGTGAAAGAGAAGAGGCCTATGCCCAACAGTGGGCTCTATTTATGGGCTGACTGGATAATAGATGTCTCTATTGGAAAAGTGCCTGGATACCATAACACAGGGTATCCTAGTGTGGGACCAGGTCAAGTGGTTGTATTGTGTGGAAGTTAGTATTAGTATTGGACAAGTATGCATTTAGTGGAGTCGCCCCCAGGTCTGGACCCGGCGCGGCCGCTGTTCGAGCGTCCGGACGCGGGCGCGGCGCGGCGGCTGGACGCCGGCGACGCGGCCTTCGTGGACGTGCTGCACTCGTGCGGCGGCCTGCTGGGCTACGGCCGCAGCCACGGCCACGCAGACTTCTACCCCAACGGGGGCGCCGCCGCGCAGCCGGGCTGCGAGGGCGTGCAGCACGCGCTAGGTGCGGTGCCCGTCTGCTGCCACTGCTGCCAGAGCCCTATGAGAGGCCGTGCGCACCAAATCCGGACGTTCGCGATAGCAATCAGTATGGAGTTCGACAGACGATTGGAATTGTTCAGGATTTGGCGCGCGTAATAAAGAAGAAGCATGGTAGTACGACGGCGCGAGTCACTCGTTTTGCGAAGCTAAAACGTCCGTTTTGACAATGTACTGGAAAGTCGCGACTTTCGATGCCTATTTAAAACGCGCGAACCGCGTCGTCATACTACCTATGCTCACGCACGTCATAGGTTCTATGACAATCCGATGTACATTGCAAAGTCGTTTGCTTCCATCCAGCTAGGATTGCGGGCCCAAAAACAAAAAAGCCGGCCTCGGGTCCATAGTTACTGCGTGTCCGCGCGTTCGCCTTTCGACTAAAAGCCGGACTTGTATATAAATGCGCCGGAGACGACCGTAACAAGGACATCTGGCAACCCTAGTTCCAGCTGTAAAATTCGGACTAACACACCTGTACGCCTATTCCAGAGGCCTGCAGCCACGGGCGTTCCTACGAATTCTTCATGGAGTCGATCGAGTCCACAGTGGGCTTCGTCGCGTACCGCTGCGGCAGTCAGGAGGAGTACCAAGAAGGCTGCAGGGACGACCCCAACCTCATGGGAGAGTTCGCCGATAGGAGCCTACACGGGGACTTCTATCTCGATACGAATTCAGAGCCTAAGTTCGCTAAAGGCGCGGAGGAGACTCGCGAGGACTGACGTCCTATGGAACCACATTTAAGTTTTGTATTTTATGCAATTGTAACAAATGCTTTATTTATTTTAGTATTAGTTTGACAGTGGTGGTTCCGTCTTAGGTGCCCATTAGTTTGAATTGGTATCAATTGGTGTAAAGATAACAGGCAAATCGAATTTTAAATGATGAGTTCTGACAACTGTAATTTTCTGTTTATTTAGATTAACAGCATTTTCTTAATTTTTAATAGGTACTTTACTATAATATAAACGAAATCGGGACTGAAGAGAACCACCAGTCATGAAATAAAATGGATTTTATTTATTCCACCTTGTTTCAAATCATAAAAAGTCACCTTATATATTTTCTTAGCTTATGCCAGTTTCGTAACTATTCTAGATGTACTTGGGTCTGGATTTTTTATTTCAGTAAATAAAATTATGTGTATCAATATGAACTTGAGTATATTAATTGGTTTTCAATGGTAAATACAGATAATTGTACTTAAATTTACTATTTGGAGCTCTAAGATATGAACAAAATTACGGAAATGTGTTTGGTACAAAAGTTTGTAAGTTATTACAAGCATTAAAATGAAATTGTCAAAATCAGAACATTATTTGAAATCTTAGAACAGAGATAACTCAGACACAATTCTGTGTACCACAATAATACATTTACATACCTAAGAAAGGCGATTCTATATTTTGGTAAACTGACGTTCTGCTACAGCCCTCCGCCTGAAAACAGAAGATACAATATCAGCACTTTCAAGGAGTTAAGGCAAATCTGCACTACACTAACGGCTCGTTCAGATAGAAATTGAGATGCATCATTATGCCATCAGTCGGGAAAAGAAGACAAAAATATGAGAATCATCATGTTTTCTGTAACTTTTGAAATGACCTATACTTCATTTAGTAATAAAAACAGTTCGGCTGTCCGAAAAATAAACATCGTAAGGAACATTTTCTTTAAAAATCGAGACATTCCACTAAATGGTTACTAGTTGGTTCCAGTGACCAATAGTGTAAATATCTCTCTCTATAAAAAAATATCCCTTTTTGTGTTTATTTTTGGGACAGCCGAGTGTCTAATTCTCCTTCGGCAATATTTCCAATACATGGAAGTAATTGCTATTAGCCGCCATCTTATCTTCTGTAATGTAATGTAGGCCTAGGCTCCCATGTTGCTATACAAGAAACGTACGCCGAATCTCCCATTTCGTACCGTAAATAGAATTATGGAACACATAGAACCAAGTGGCACCCTATAACTTGTAAAACGTAATATGAACCTTACTTACATGTAGATACCTCGCCCTCAGGTTTGCCGTTGCGACATCGTCATGCGCTCGTATTGTCAAACCACACATCTGCAACAAACATTTTGTGTCACAGTAGGTTAATGCAAGTCATTTTACTATCATAAATAAGACCGGTTGATCTGGTCAGATATAAAATTAGGTTTATACATCAGTATAACTCAGTCGGGAAAAGAAGACAAAAATAAGTGGATCATCATTTTTGATATATGACAATAAGACAATATATACGACAACAGCTTTGACGTTCATTAAGTAAACATTTTGTTTTTATAGTGAATAAAAAAATTTTATTGACTTTATAATATGAAA
Organism: Yponomeuta evonymella; assembly: GCA_963969515.1. Classification (NCBI taxonomy): domain Eukaryota; kingdom Metazoa; phylum Arthropoda; class Insecta; order Lepidoptera; family Yponomeutidae; genus Yponomeuta; species Yponomeuta evonymella. The sequence goes on along the minus strand of OZ018352.1, from coordinate 19,296,486 downwards.
ATTAGGGGAATGCGATTTGAAAGTAGAACTTATTCTTGTTCTTTGTTTTTTAATTGTAACTGCCCATCAATTGATTTTTCTGAATTTTTTATTACATTCAAGTAAACTCGCTCATTTTATGTGGCATTTCAACAAGTCTTCTGAGTGTTGTTATTGATTGAAGTGAGTGTTAATTTGGTAAAGGTCATTATGCCAGATCCAAGTAACCCGAGCTCTCACTGCTGGAAGAGGGTCGAACTATGGCATAAATATGTAGGAACTAGAGAAGGAATTTCTACTGTACTTATCCCCCTGAGAGTAAATACTCAACACACAGAACACTAGAAAAGCCACTTTCAAGACTTGAGTGAGTAATTAAAAAGTTGAAGAAAATTAAATGGTGTCAGTTTGTTTTTAGGTGTACATAGACTCTCGGCCATTAATTAAGGCCGCTCTTACGGGGAGCATGCTGTCTCGCTCGCACAATATAGTTTTTATTTTTATATTGTCATAATATGAGTAAACTTTTGATGTGTTCTGAGAGTTTGATGTATTATTAAATTAAGGAATTTTTAAGTATATTTTAGTTTCCCTATACTATTTAGTTTTTAATAAAGAAAAGATGTTTCCAAAATTATTCTTTTTTGGAATCAAATTTTCTCAATCAAAACCGGATAAGAAAAATATGCCTTGAATATCCTCCATTTAATTACCCATCAAACCCTCAGACCACATTCATCAAAAGTTTACTGATTTTATTACAATCACTAATAAAACTGTTAAATTGTGCGAGCGAGACAGCATGCTCCACGTAACAACAGTCTTAAGAAATGCTAACAAAAACGCTGATGTTCTTTAGTTTTTCATTATTCCACTTTGAAATCTTATTCCCCTAATCTGTATATTTACTTTAAAAAAAGAACTAGCCAAGTGCAGGTCCCATCGAGGGTTTCGTACCACAGTGTGTTAAGGCGATATTACACGGTTCAATCACATTGAAGCAATGCCACTAAAGCATTGAACATTGAATAAATTAAAAACATATGGACCCCTTCGACGGACGGACCGTCAGGCAGGGGCCTGTTTCATAAAACTAAAAAAACTAAAATTCATAGTTTGTTATGACAATTCGATGTATCAATCAAATCGCTTGTAAAAATATAAGGGAAAATCCCTAAAAAATATTAAATATAATACATAAATGAACATAAAGAAATAAAAATAAATGTGAACTACATTAAATCTATTGTTTCCTAATAAAGTAAAGTATTTTTATTCAAAATAACACAGAAACTGTGACTTATTGAACATTACAAGTAAAACTAGGCACCCATTTCAAAATCTAGACCATTTTGGAACAAAAAATGTACATTGCGCAGCAAACTCTTCCCATAGAGTTGATCGACTTTGGCAATGTACATCGAAGTGTCATAGTAAACCCTGAATTGTAGTTCTATGTAACAGGCCCCAAACGGCGTGGGCTTAGTAATTGGACCCCGTTGGCATCCTCGTGGTGCTAAAAACTAGTCATGTCCTGAAAATTACTTTGGTAACTTACCGTGCAAAATAGGCAACGCGTCGATGAACGTTCACCAGATCATGTCATTGGCCATCTGGAAATGAAGAAATGGATTAGCATACCTACAACGTATTACAATACTGACGCCGGACCCTAAGGCTACATATACTGGGCCCCATTACATTATATCACAGAATTACAATTTACGGTTTTCTATGATAAATCGATGCACATTGCACAGCCGATTAACCCACAAATTAAACGGTATCCTAGTTTGGGACAAGTGATTGTGTTGTGTGAAAGTTGTAGTGATTGTTAATTGTCATAATTAAGTACGATTTGTGAAATTGGGCCCTGGACGCTAAAACTACTATATCTGTAAAATATTAATGGGAAATAGATTCACATTTTTCGGTAAATAAAAATAAAAAATAATGGACGCGTAACTTCATTTAGCATTTGTGTCGCACAGAACGTAGTTCAAAGCAACTCTAAGCTTCATTGAGGTCCCGAGGTTTACGATATTCACCCCCGACTTCTCGTACACTAACAATCTTTTTTGGGTCTGAGACTTTCGTAAGCACTACACATTCTTAACTTTATTCCAGAATCACGGCAACACAAGATATCAAGCAACTTATTCCGGAATTAAGTTAAGGACTAACAATCTGTTTATAAGAAACAGGAGATAATTGCAAAAATATGCAGTACAGAAGAGATACTTTGAACTTCAATATATTTCATGCCATTGAATTAGCATGCATGATACCTTGGGAAAAAATTTAATGATGCTGCGAATATGTGCCTACGGGGAAGTTGGAAACTAATGCCCGGTTCTTATATATAACGAAAGGTTATTGGTAATCGGTAACTTATCCTTAACAAGCGTCCCGTAACTTCAATAGCCGGTTGATGTTAAAAAATTTTTAGGAACTTTACAAATCGTTATCTCGTATCTCGCACGGTACGTTTTTCGAAACCGTTTTTAAGAGGAATACTTGAGTAGACATTTTAACCATCCGTAAGCAAAACGAGTCGTTCTTGAATATAGGAACCGGCCATTAGCCAAGGGCGACTTGCGCAAAGTCTCTGGCAAGTAAATATGTAAATAAATACGCCTCTGGTAAGTAAATAGATTAATAATAATAATATATAATATAATAATTGTTTATTTTAAACCAAAAAGTACATTAAAAATGACAACAATCGTTCGGTGCTAATCTATTGTACAATAGTCTTGTCATTGCATCCTATCTTCTAAACTAGGCGAAAAAGCCTGTAAGATAAATACGTATCCAGAGATAAACAAATAAATACCTAACTGACAGGGTAGTCAGTCATACAATTTATCTATGGATAGCTCTGCAAATGTCGTGGTGCAAGACATTTTTGTACTTAAATACTGAATATAGCTTATCCCTGTATAAACCGAAATTACTATAAGGTAGCGTTGGCGCAGGCCAGCCTAAAACTATTAACAAATTAGATTCCCCTAATCTCCCAATGAACGATACATAACAGGCGCTATTAAAATAACACTCGTTACACAACAATTGAAAAAACGCAAAACCTGTTAACCGTTTCATCAGCGTCACTAAATTAAACCACTTCCCCGTAAGCAAGACTGTAAAATTCTCAATTTATTATTGTTTCAAATCTTTCGTACAATCTTGAAACTACACGGTCAACAAATACGCCATTCTATTTATTTACCTTCTTTTATGACATGCAGAAAAACAAAAATCTTAGGATCGCTTATAACTTCACGAAAAACAAAATGGCGGACGTCAGCTACTAAAATGATACTTTTGGAGCACGCAGATACCAAATGGCTTGACCGATTTCGACAAATGAGATGTCAAATAAAAGGTAACAATTATAGTAATACTAGGCAATAACGCTATTTAGATTTATTAATTAAGTAGCTGCTTTAAAACTACCATCGATATGGAATCTTACCTTTTTAAGATTGGCTTCGGACACCGCTAGCTATAATCCCACACCTGTAAAACAAAACTAGTATTAGAATACGGTACTCGGCACTTATGCCGCATACAATCTCTTTCACGCAACCTTTCTCTACGTCTTTCATGAGGTCAATGATAGTTTTTATAATAGAACTCGCAAATTCAGGCTAAGGTTCCAGACATTTTTCTTCATTGGACCAGGTATGAACCCATTGAAGTCATTCAGATTTACTAAGAGTTAAATTTTTAATAATTCGTACATATTCGTTGAAAATTAATCTAAGCAGCTGAATCAATAAGGATATGAACTAGGTTAATTCAGCGAGTATAAGTAGTTGATAAATTCAAAGAGTCCGAAGATAATTTACGTTATTACTTCCACACATTGTAGGAATGCAAGTAAATAATTAAAATAGTAATCAGACATTTCATAAACACCAAATTCTTTAAGAAGTTCATATTATAGAGATAACAAAAAAACTATTGATAAAAATTATTGTTATAATGCGAAAATCGTGGGACTGGCAACTTGCTACCAAGTCAAAATAGCCTGTACACTATGGAATAATGTACATTTTACAAACTGTTAGTTAATAGTTTATAAGACCAATCGAATTATTTGAATAACGCATTTATTCCATAACAATCGAATAACAGTTCATAGTGGGACTTGCACATTTGATTAATTGCATGCGTTGCTTTCCGCACACTCACAAAACTCCCGTTCTGCGCGCGTGCCATCGCGCATTCGGGACCATTTCATGCTCAATGTTCTGAGGTCCAAGTTTTTATCTATATTTCATTTCATTCAGCTTGTCTGCATGTCCGCCGCATTGTGCGATTTTTTAATGTAATTTCAATAATAAATAAATATATAAATTAATAAACAAACCGTAAAAAAACGTGAAAATACGGGAAGCCATAATATGCATCAAGTTGTTTTCTAGTGTTAGGTGATAAATTCAGTCATTAATTCAAGAAATATCAATTTCTTGACAATATCGTGACATACTAAAAAAAATTGTCTATCCCCAGACAAAAGCTAAAGGAATTAAATATAAAATAGTAATTTACATATCTAATCTTTATTGACACCACTCAGTCAACTTCAACTTGCCCTGCCGACACAGCGACTTATTTTTTTTAAATTTATCTACAATGTTTTAAAATACACATTTAATTACCTTACCACCATTGCCTGTTTGTCTCGAAGCTGGCGTCTTCGGATATTACAACAATTTTAATAGATTGTTAAAAGTACAATTCGACGATTTGTTAATCGCCCACGCATCGCCGTTTTGTATGAATCAGTCGATAACGTTTTTTTTATCAATCGCCCATCGCTACGATCCAATTTTATTATTGTGATTATTTTATTATTGTCACAGTAAAATATTAAAAATAAACAAATAATGATTTAAAACTGAATTAAAAAAATATATTATTTTAGGCAAATGTTTTAAATAAACTTCGATGAACTGACCTTTATTAGTACTTGAATTTGTACAAATGGCCTCAGTCTGGGTGTATTGCCATGTTTGTGATGACCTTGCCTGGTTACCACAGCACAGGGTATGCCAGCTTGTGACCAGGACAAGTAATTGTGTTGTATGGCAGTTATCATTTATTTATTTCACCCGTTACCGTTATATTATATGGTCTAGTATCTAACTTAGAGGTGTTTTAGTATAACGTATATGAAGGTTACCTTATTTTTTTTTCGCATGGCCACTGGCGAAATTAATCTTTATTAAAAACTATAATTGCTACAAATTAATTTCAAAACTATATTACTGGTATGTGAAAAAGGACACCTTACATGCGAACTGTGGTATTTTTTCCAAAATCCATTAATTCAACTTGCAATCACATCAAAAGTTAGATGTGGTCTCTTACAATATTTTCCAGTAACTACTAAGGTTCAGGTAGTCCCTCTTTCTGCTATTTCCAAATTACCATCCTGTATATTTTTATAATGGCAATAGTCCTGTTTATAAAGACAAAAAATCGGACCAACAACTCATACACATACCATCCTGTATATTTTGTAGAATGGCAATAGTCCTGTTTATAAAGACAAAAAATCGGACCAACAACTCCTACGGAATTTCTTTAGTTTTTCTTAAGCGACTTAGAATTACTGTTATCCTGTTTTATTTCATTGTCACATTTGGTAGTTTCTTATGTTACATGTTAGTTTATGAAGTAAACGCATCAATTTCCATAAATGTCAATGTTTTTACACTAGCAAATCTTTATTGGAGCCCCACGCGAACCAAGTCGCGGGACTGTTAATTCGTTTTAAGAGGCGACGTTTTCAGCGCTTAGTTTACTTTTTAAAAAGTAATTTAGCAAAAGAAGCCACAAAACCGGCGTATCGGGCCACGCGCTATGTAGAGTTCCGTAAAATAATGATTTCTGTGACTTGTTACGCTTTTCTTTCTTGTGATATGTTAATTTGGCCCAATAAATGTAGAAGCAACCTAGAATCACTGTTATTCTGTTTTATTCTATGGTCACATTTGTTCCTTTGTTATGTTTCATGTTAGTTTATGAAGTAAACACATAAATTTCTATAAATGTGAAAGTTCTTACACTAAACCGAAAAATGGTTTTCCTACACTAATAATATTAGGGGTTAAAGTATGAAATTGCCATTTTATTGCAATAGGTTCTTTGAATTGACATAGAATCTTCATGGTTTGAGGTTTTCGAATGAAACTTTTTTCAAATGGTTTCTATGTTCTTTTTTAAAGAATGTGAAACATTTGAATATCGACTTTCAATTGTTTTTGTTATTCAATTTAGACAAGAAAGATGGATACTGCGAAAATTCGAGTGATTATGAGGCACCCATTTTTCGTATTTTTTTATTTTATTGATTTGACGCAAGTCAGTCAATATTGTGGGTAAGGTAACGTTAAACCATGCCGCTAATTCCTGGGTAGTTTGACTAGGGTCGGCTTCCACTATCTCTCTTAATTCATCGTTATTCACCTGTGTGGGCGGTCTTCCTCGTGGCTCGTTCTTTAAGTCGAAATTTCCATCACGAAAGCGTTTAAACCAAAATCGCACGGTGCGTTCATTAGTAGACCCCTCTCCCAACGCAGCATTGATATTGCGGGCTGTTTCTGCCGCGTTAGTTCCGCGTCGGAACTCGTATTCAACGTACTCGTACTTTCAGTAGCATTAACCAAGCGCTGATGGAACGAGGAGTAGAGCAAACCATCACGGGATGGATAGATAACCTCCTGCGTCAAAGAGCCATAACGCTGGAGGTAAACAAAACTACCAGGGCAATAGTGGCCAAAGGCTGCCCTCAAGGGGGAGTGCTATCGCCACTTCTGTGGAACCTAGTAGTGGACGGACTAATCAGACGCCTAGACGAATGTGGTTTCTGGATAATAGGCTACGCCGATGACATAACAATCCTAACAATAGGTAATTGCGAGGACATTCTATACAGTCTCATGAGAACGGCTTTTGGCATAGTAGAACGTTGGTGCGATACTCATCAACTATCCGCCAACCCGGATAAGACGGAACTAGTACTCTTTACAAACAAGCGTACCCCAAAAACAAGGAATCTTCCAAAGTTCTTCGGGAAAATGTTAACTCTGTCGCCGACAGTTAAATATCTTGGGGTGACGCTGGACAGCAAACTAAACTGGAGCGCACACCTACAGAACATCATTAAAAAGGCCCAAATCACCTTCTGGCAGTGCCGGGGCCTCATTGGAAAACAGTGGGGACTACACCCGTCACTTATGATGTGGCTATACACATCTGTAATAAGACCTGCTATAACATATGGCGCCGTTGTATGGTGGACCAGAACAAAACAGAAAACAGCAGCACTCCAACTGCAGAGGTTACAACGACTGGCATGCCTCGCAATAACTGGGTGCATGAAGACAACACCGACTGCCGCCCTGGAAGCCCTGTTGAACCTCAGAGCTCTACACCTACACGTTCAACAAGAAGCAGCCAGCGCTGCCCTACGGCTTCGGACAGCTGGACTATGGAAACAGAACAGCTGTTTTGCACACACACAAATCTTGTCAGCTGCTGTTTCGGACCAGCCCATGATGGAGGCGGCGTGCGACAGGATACCTCACACCTATATCTTTGACAAGAAATACAGGGTACAACTACAACAGGAGCCAGCCGACTACTCGGGTATACACGAAGTCAGAGTGTATACGGACGGCTCTAAAACCGAAACAGGAACGGGCGCAGGAGCTTTCTCCAATGAACTTAACCTAAAAATGTCTACAACCCTTGGCACCCTGAACACAATTTTTCAGGCAGAATGCATAGGTATAGGTCGCGTCACGTAAAAAGAACGCTTGCAGTGAAGCAGCGCAGTAGGCGATTTATCGGTCTATTTGGTGGTATGAGGTGCGGCGGGGGGAGGGCGGCTCGCGCGTCGCATGATTGCTCGTGCGCTATTGGTTCGTCAGTCGACCTTTGCTTCCCGCGCTGTGTCCACGTTACGTTTGTTCTCAAAATACCATCGCGCACAAAAGTTTTTGGTTACGAAATGGTTTTACATAGAAAAGTGAGGAAAATGATATATGACGTATATTGTTTTATGAAAAGAGAGGCGGATAATAATGCCGTTGACAATTTAAAACAGTGTATGAAACGGACCGCAAAAGCAACAAAATGTTCCGAGTCTACAGTGAGACGAATCGTAAAAGGTACAAAAGATTCTGAATTTCTTACTGTCTTCCGAACTCCCGGCAAAAATAAAAGAATCAAACAAAAACCAATAACAGACATTGACAGCTTTGATCAGGGTGTCATAAAAAGAATCATACACAATTTCCACGTCACTGAAAAAGAATTACCTACCATAGGCAATTTGCGAAGGAAGTTACAGGATGACCTCAATTTCCAAGGATCTGCAGCAAGTCTCAGGCGAATAATAAAGCATTTGGGTTTTAAGTGGAAAAAAACAGAAACCAATAGGAAAATTTTAATTGAGCAGTCACAAATTCGTTTTCAAAGAATAGAATATCTGAGAAAGATAAAAAAATATAGAGAGGAAGGAAGACCTATCATTTACACTGATGAATCATACGTCGACAGTTCTCATGCTTCTCACCATTCATGGACAGACGGTCCTACCAAAGGCATTAAAAAACCTATATCTAAAGGTAACCGATTGGTCATAGTACACGCAGGTGGTGAAGCAGGTTTTGTGCCAAATGCTTTGCTGACATTCAAAGCAGGAACAAAAAGCGGCGACTACCACGACAACATGAATTCGGAGAATTACGAGCGATGGCTCCGTACTCAACTAGTGCCGAATTTACTGCCTAATTCGGTCGTGGTAGTCGACAATGCATCGTATCACAACAAACAACTCGATGCTGCACCAACGTCGAATACAAAAAAAGCAAACATGCAAAACTGGCTCCGTCAAAAAGGATTTGAATTTGAAGAATCCATGCTTAAGCCACAGTTGTACAATTTAATAAAAAAATATAAAGAGCAATTCAAGACATTTTCAATTGATGCTATATTGAACGAAGCAGGCCATTCTGTACTTCGTTTGCCACCATATCACCCGGACTTAAATCCGATAGAAATGGCCTGGTCCCAAATAAAGGGATATGTCGCCAGCAAAAATGTAAGTTGGAACCTCACACAGATAACTGGATTGGTTAATGAAAAAGTGAATTTAATGGGAGCAACTGAATGGGAGAAATTATGCACTAAGGTGAAAGAAATAGAGGGCAATTATTGTGAAAGCGATCATGTGGTTGACATGATGACAGAAACATTCATCATTCGCGTAGAGGATGATGATTCTGACTCGAATGGGAATGAAAGCTCAAGTGACGACAGTGACGACGATGAATTGGCCTCCTCTAGCAGCATCAACATCGCATCGTCATCTGGTTTTCGCGTCACCCACGACGACTTAATGGAAGGAGTTTCATCGTTACTTTAATTTTTTTTGTTACATCAAATAAACATTCTTTACTGAATCAAACATGTTTTCAATTTTTTTTGTTAGATCAAATAAACATTCTTTACTGAATCAAACATGTTTTCAATTCTATTTTATGATTATTGGTAGGTAAATCGGAAATTATATTTTCCGATTTACCTACCAATAATCAATATACCTACTTAAAGCTAGTTCTAAAATAAAACAATAGATAATTTTCTGCGCGAGTGTACCCATGCGCAAACACACCCCTTCCACTTTCTCCAGCGCTCTTTTTACGTGACGCGACTTATATAACAAGAGCAGTCGCACTGTTGAATACAAGAAATGTGCAAGACTATGCAATACGTATAGTCTCGGACAGTGCCTCAGTCCTACAAGCACTTAACAGCAATCTCACTAACAACAGCCTGATACTAGAGTGTCACCATGAGTTGGAAAAACTGTCAATAAACAACCGAGTCACCTTACAGTGGATAAAGGGCCATAGCGGCTCCTTGGGCAATGATGCTGCGGATGAACTCGCTAGAAGAGGCTCGGAAACTACAGTGGAAGGACCCGAACCCCTGATCCCACTCCCATACAACCAGCTTAGGAAATGGCTGAGGTCACGAACAGAAAGCCAGCATGCTGAACTTTGGAGAACGGAAACCAAATGCAGACAAGCCAAGGAGGCTCTACCGACGATTTCGAAACGTCTTTCACGTAGCCTGCTGCGTCTGAGAAGGGATAATCTACGCAAAGCTGTGGCAATCATAACAGGGCACTGTTCACTAAATAGACATTTTCACAACATGGGACTAACCGACAGCCCGCTTTGCCGGGGATGCCTCAAAGAAGAGGAAACACCCGCCCACGTGACCATTCACTGTGAAGGCGTGGAGGAGCAACGGACCGCCATCATTGGGAAGCTGGGATCCCTTCGGGAGGCCTGCAGTGACATCAGAGCACTTCTGGCCTTCTGGAAAGAGATAGGCTGGCTGGAGTGAGCTCACAGCTATGCTACGTACAACCATGAGGGTAAGTGCGGAAATCTCAGGTCTAACTTACTAACTAACTAACTCGTATTCAAAAATCACTCGAATTTTCGCAGTATCCATCTTTCTTGTCTAAATTGAATAACAAAAACCATTGAAAGTCGATATTCAAATGTTTCAAATTTTTTAAAAAAAGAACATCATAGAAACCATTTGAAAAAAGTTTCATTCGAAAACCTCAAACCATGAAGATTCTATGTCAATTCAAAGAACCTATTGCAATAAAACGGCAATTTCTTTAACCCCTATTATTTTTAAAAGACCAATACAACAATACCCCACGAAAAAAAATTACATCACCAATTTAGGTGTAGCGGAGGTACCCCAAAAAATTTATCCTACCGTTTTGGAGGCGTGATTAATAGGTTAATTTCTGCTTTCTAGTACTTGTCGTCTCTGCGCTAAGCCGCGGACAGACAGTCAGACGGACGGACATGGCGAAACTATAAGGGTTCCGTTGACTACGGAACCCTAAAAAAAGATCTCAGAAGAGAAACAGACTTTCGTCAACATGATGGGAAACAAAAAATACCTTTAAAGGACGTCTCCTTCTTTTCAATACATCTCATACCTTGTTACAGGTTTCAAGGACAAGTAACAAATAATATTTTTTATCCAGTTTTCCAGTTCCGACCTCGCTTTGGGAACGTTAACAAAAAACACAATTTAGTACAAGAAAATCGCCTCGCAGGCTTTAGATAGCTTTGACCTTGTAGACACTTGGTTCTGTCAAGCGGGGCCCTCAGAGTTGACCATGAAGTCGACAGGAATGCTTAGCTGGCTTCGTATGCCTCACGAATTTGTAAGAATCGGGTGTGTTTTTTTAAATTCATAATAAGTGCCTTCTAAAAGTCCGTGATTACTCACAAGCTATTATGCAAATCTATTATGCTAGCTATTATGCAAAGATTTGAGATTTCGCATAAACCGGATCATAAAAAAACCTCGATACATTTTAGATATTTTGGAAAAAAAAACCACGTTGTCTGGAAGAAATTTTCTGCGGAGCCCTCTGATTTACAACACTCTACTCGTACAAGCATATTTTTTCTAACGTTACGTCTTTTTTATAAAATACTTAAAACGTATTTACTCCACAACTGTCAAAACCCGTTAGACCTAACAAATAATTCGAGGAACACCCGCGAAATTCTTTAATTTGATATGCTACTTGTTAAGGGCAAACCTTGGACTCTGCCTACCCTTCCGGGAGTCAGGCGTGAGTTTATGTTATGTTTATGTATTGTGCTATTTTTGCTTATAAGTAGAAACAATAAAAAGGGCCCCGCTGGATAGAAATGAACCTCAGAACTGTTTAGACGAAATTTACAACGTATTTAAGAAAAGGCACACACGATCTTAACCTCAAATTCGTCAGGCTCCCTCAGCAATCAGCATTATGGTCCTAGTCCAGTCATTACGTCGTAATAAAGGGTAACAATGCATGTGAACCGAATAGGCAAAATTTTTGATATTACTTGGGGGAGGGGGGCTGGTTCGAGAAAAGCTTAACTTCAAATTGTCGACCAAGATTTCCTATGTGCTTTTTCCGCCATCTCGAAAAAAGGTTAAAATTCAGTTCTTTCACAATAACTTGGTTCTCCGTTGAGATACGAAAATTTTTATGCAACACGTGTTGCTTTTTCTAGAATCTACAGCAATGGTCTTTTACATTTATTTTTCACCTATCGTTAATCGTTATTGAGATATCGACCGATTTATTGAAAAATTATAACAGGGTAGTGAAATTTGTTTTTTGCCATTTTTTTTTGCTCATAATGAAAAATATGTAGTGTGTTCAGAACTACGATTTCGTTTTTGTATTTTTTGTTTTCGACCAAAATTACTACCTTACTAAGAGTTATCGTACAAAACTGAAATTAACCTTTTTTTGAAGATGGCGCAAAATAACATAACAAATCTTTGTCGACAATTTGAAGTTAAGCTTTTCTGACAATTTTAAGTTAAGCTTCTCGGTTCACATGCATTTCCGAATGTATACAATGACTGGGCTATCCTAACTCTGGGGGGCCCGCTAGATACAGCCGCGTCTCGGAGACATACACATTCCTTATATTCGCCAAGTACAATTTAAAGTAACTTACATTTACGGTATTTACCTATCCGCCGGTTTCTAAGAATTTAACTAGGTAAATACTAAAGTAACCTTTTGTTCTTTTCAGGAAGCCTAAAGAGACAGAACATCATCAGCCTATACAGGCTATAACAAGATCCACAAACATCCGATCATCTACTTCTACTCGTCAATACAACTTTTACTATGAGGAAAAACCTTGAAATTGCCAAAAAAAAACCTATACATTTTAATGCCGCATGTGGTGACTTGGAAAACAAACTGTGCATGCAGGACCAGCTCTGCTACTTTAAACAGAACGTTACTTAAATAAAATTACTTAGTGAAATTCTCAATTCAGAAACCGGCTGTATCGTGTCACGTAGTTGATTTTTTTTCTCGCTGTCGCATCCGCATTACGGTGTGGTGGGAGTAATATCGAGGCTAGCTTCAGAGACTTCTTCAACTCTAGCCCACGTTGTCAAACAATCCTACGACCTTTAGAGCCCTTTTAAAAATAGGGGGTTCAATGGGAAATCTGGAAAATCGTAAATAGACAACCCCAAGACAAGAGGTCCATAATCATCGTTGGCGTCTTGCAAAGGAATTTTCTACGTTTCCTAGGACAAGTTAAACGCAAATCAATGATTTTTCACACGTTATTATTACTACCAAAAGTTTACAAATTTTACGGAAATACCAGTTTTCTTTTATGGTTTCGGGCCGTGAAACACGTAGTTAGTTAGCTTTAAACCCAAAACGTATGATAGTGTTTGTATGCGACAATACTTAAGTCTAATCAGGCACTGAGAGTGAATTTATTTGAAATTTAATAGATTTTACGAAAGGGATGTTATGGTAAACGTTAGAGGGCTAGAATTTTAGCCTAACGAAATCTCTGAATATTAGCCCAAATGTTAGAAGATTGAGAACGGATCGAACGAACCTGTAAATAATAAATAATAGAAGGCATCTCTCGTGGCGAAGTTATTGGTCTCGTGCATTGTTGTAGCATCAAGCTGCATTGGACATGCGTTGGAAATGTGTTCTCTACTAGAGATAATGTGAATGCACTGACAAGTCACGTGGGAACTGATTTGTCAGTCTTATGATCGCATTATTTTACCATCAGTGATGTTCTTCGGGATAAAAGTTGGTCAAACTAGTTCATTCTTCGGCAAAAAGGATTTAAATGAAGTCAGGGTATTTAATTAATCCCGTAATGTAGGTACAAATTATGAATTCGTATTTTTCAATACAATCCCGAAGAAAAAATTTAATTATTGAGGATTAAATCCTTATGGAACCTGTAAAAAAAGTGGTTTAATATGGTGAGCAGAGACATAGTCGCCCGTTCAGCGTTATATTACAAGCATTGTTGTTGTTATTAATTTATTTTGTCGATAGCATTGTTAAGGCTCAAATGATACCATTTCTTCATACTTCATCCACAACCAGTCGCAGAAATTCATGATTTCTTTTAGTAAATGTTTACCGAGTAATGAAGATGGTATATTATAAATAAAATCAAGGTTTTGCACAAAACGAAAACAAAAATAAACTTCATTTCTTGGTTCATAAAAACTGGAAATAACAGTTGTATTGGCAAATTTCAGAATTATCTCTGTCCCCCAAGTTTCCTGCGTACCTACTGTACTGCCGTCATAAGAAAAAAAGTTTATACCAAAAGTCGCCGTCTATGCCTAACGCTAGTGGCACTTTTCCGAGCGATTCCGTGCTTCGCAAGGCACGTTAAGCTGTTGGTGCCGGCTGCCGTCGATAGATGGCAGTCGTTAAGCCAAGTCAGAGGCCTTAGGGCGGCTTGACAACTTCTGACAGTAGACGAGCCACTAGTCTACAAGCCTCCACCAATCCGGACTTGGCCCCCGTGGTGGAGTATGGCCTATACCTTCCTCAGGGAAGAGACCCGTGCCCCTCGGTGGGGACATAATGGGTTGATGATGATGATGATTAAATAAAATAAATTTTGTATTCCTTCTTAGTAGAAAAAATCCAATAAAATACTAAATACTCCAATGAAAGGACGTTCCTGGCTAGATAACTTGACTTAATAATTTATGTAATAATTGATCTAATATTCTTTTCGTCAAAGGTGCAGATACGCCCATGGTGCAATGTATCTGACGTTTCTAAACTAAAAATCTTTACTAACTCAACGCTGAGTAACAGTTTATTATGACAAATACCTAATCTTACTTTAAACGAGCGAAGCTATGGCTGGATTTAATAAATTATTAATGAAACCAAAATACGAAAATGAGTGAATGAATTAATAACCATTTATTGCCAATAACAATAAAAAACAATAAAAAAAAAAACTGTTCGTCTTTGCTGCAGGATAAAAGTGAAAAGGATTGCGGCGAGATTCTTTTGTCTATCTTCTGGGATTTTATAGTGCAAAAAAAAGGCGAGCGTTCTTTTTAAGATTTATAATTTTTTTCGATTGTAACCAAGCATTTGTAGAAAATATACCTCGCAAACGTCCACTGTTATTTCTGTATCTTTTGACAGGAAATATGATACGCTAACACTTATTTCCAGTTTTCGGTTTTCATTAACGATTTTTCTTTTAGCCTCTTTTTTGAAAGTTTATAAAATATTTTGTTGCTCTTAGCTTCTGAAGTAACGCTAACGCTAAAGTCCAGCGCTTGACTGCGTGGGCGCCACTGACAGAAACGGATTCAAATAGTATGGCTCACTTTCCCCCGCTAAACAAAGCATAGTAGGTAAAAAAGACGCTTCTGCCACTGCGTCTGTTAATGTTCTATAATACTACGATAAAAAGGCACATCTTTTTTCACGCCTTTTTTTTCCTTAACGGATATTTGCTATCTTTGTAGTTGAGTCCGTTTAAATAGTCGAAATGTAGAAACGTATTTTCATCCCATGTTCAAAAACATAATGATAAGTCGCTTCTACTTCAATGCGTCTTTTCAATTTAGTAATACTTGAAAACGCTTTTTCTACTTAGCAATCGTTAAGTTACCGCGCAGATGCGTCTTATTTAAGAGTACAATATCGGGTTACGGCAGTTTTAGCCGAAATATAAAAATACTGGTAGATGAGCTTTTTTCGTGACTCCGAATATCTACATAACTCAATTTTGTCAAAAATGTCATGCGTCTTCTTTCCTTATGACGGCAGCGTAGAAAAACTTCTAGAATGTAATCACAGATGGCGTTCTTTCGACAAGGAAGCCGTCATAGAAAGCGCGGCAGCCTATCCGCCATCTTGTTGTTGGGAGAACTTCTAAAAAAATATTTCAAAATTATACTGGCAGGACAAAGAAAAAGTTCATTGACCCAAATACCACTCGCTATCGCTGAAGGAAAACATCGTGAGGTAACCAGAGTATTCGAGTCCATACAGTACTTAAACTCGTGGTGGTTAAGCTCTTTCATGATTTGATCTTTCATGTACTTTTATAATGTATGGTGTGCAAAGAGTATTAATTTAATCTATCTATCACCGTCTCTTTCTCCGAGAGGTATCCTGCAGTGGGACGTATATAGATAGGCTGTTTATACTACTGTACTTAGCCGATAGCCCCTTTGGTCTGGGCTCGTTGGAACTGTGTTTGACACATGCTTGAATGAAAATACCGAGTAATAATTCTGGAAAACTGCTCGATTTAAATAGAGCCTTAACAACCGTCTTTTTCAAAACAAGAAAGATCGTTAAAGTGGTAGGTACGGTGAAAAGTCAATAGTATACCTGTTGGTTAAAATGAAGCTGAATAAAGAATACTTCGCAATCCGTGCGGTTAAGGTTATCTTCTTGATGCGGTAGCTCCGGAAACAGCTTCCTTCGTGACGGTGAATTGTCTTGGGCTCGTCGGTCTTCTGTACGCTACCTAGATGCTAAATGAGCTTCAAACAAAGAACAAGTTGGATATTTGTGCAAAAACCAATCAAAGCTACCTCCAACAGACTTCTGACCCCGAGGAGTCGACGATAGAATAACGATGATGATGAACAAACAGCACGCAAAAGAAGTGTACTGAGAAAACAGTAAGTATACAGAAATGAGGCAATTTACGGATGCTGTGATTTGTAATTAATTTTGAGAGAATCAGTTTCAAATTAAATGAGCGAAAAAAAGAACGGAGTTTCTTCCCCATCACTCAGACGAGTAAAAGTATCCAATAGCGAGGAGACCAACAAAAACCAGAAATTCAAACAAAACTAAAGGTGAAGTATAAAAAAATGTAAAAAGATGGCATTTTTAATGGAGTATCCCCCGCTCGCATTGTGAAATGAGTATTAAGAATTAAGGTCACGACTAACAACGAGAAACAGTCAAAGTGTAGATCGAATATTACAGAATAGATATGTAATGACTTTTTTGTTATTTTCATTACCGAAAAGGTTTCTATCTACACTTTGCAGCGTCTCCGTCGCTAAATAGATCAGCCAAGAAGCCTTCAGCAGACCATCAAAGCTTACAGACTGCTCATTGATGTGATGATGGTGATGACGACGCCGACGCTAATTAAATGAGAAATGGTGATGCAGGCCGCCAACGTTGCTCCGCTAAGCGCCAGCCTAAATTGCTATTAAAAAAGAATATTCGCCCTTGCAAAGCCAGCTCTTGCCTTGTATGTAGCTTTATGAACTTATCCATATTACACCCGTCGACCGGCGGGGCCGGGCTTTAAATTTGTCTTGTTTGTAAGTATATCTCCTATTATGGATTGATATCCTTTGCCCGGGACTGAACGTGTGAAGATAAGTTGAAAGTGACTTTTCAGTGTAAATTAGAGAAAAACCGGCCAAGTGCGATTAGGACTTCCGTAACATTATCTATATACAACATCACACAAAAAGATCGAGAAAAACGGCAAAATATCACGGGGGGGTTGCCCTACTCGGTCAACAATTTGAGCTTTAAAGCTTAATATTTCACTAATAGCACACTATGGTGTAGGCGAGAAAAAAATGCAACCCTAATTTAGGTATACGAAAAAAATTATGATTTTATTCTACCGTTTCGTCGGAGTGATTAATATGTATATATGTGCCAAATTTCAGCTTTCTCGTACTAATCTTCTCTGAGCTAGGGCGCGGCCAGACGGACGGACATGGCGAAACTACGTATAAGGGTTCCTTGTCGACTATGGAACCCTAAAAAGCGTACCTTCGTCGCTTCGAGGGGCATACTGTGTACGATATTCCAGTTATTAAGGGTTTTACAAAAAAAGCTCGTATTGAAAGCCATCTACGCAGCCCGACCCGAGGTAATGTGGATAGTCCTTAACACATACTCCGACAAGACTACATAAGTTTTACTTTTTGTCACCGGCATGATAGCATAATGCCAGTATTGATAAAGACGTTACACTGTTTAAACGAATGTGCCATGGTGCACAACTTCATTCAAAGTTACTAGATTAGTTTCAGCTGTTTTGTGGTTCAGAGAATAAGCGAACTTCCCAGTTAATTTCTGTACTGAGAAATTATACATCACGCCACAGACTTCCAGTTCATAATATAGAACTTTTCTCGGTTTGCGCTAACTACGCTATTAAAATTGCCAATCCGTTGTCTCCAGAAGTTCCGAGAACTGGAGACTTCCGTATTCCAAAACGTTCTTGAAAAGTTACTCGAGTCAGTACTCAACGGAGGTGGAGTCGAGGCATTTCTTTGAAGTAGTATTTAGTAGTAGTAGTAGTAGTAGTAGTAGTAGTAGTAGTAGTAGTAGTAGTAGTAGTAGTAGTCAGTATTTCGAGTGTACTCGAGTGGAGTTTAAAGAATCTTTTTGTAAATTAATGTACAGTACAGCAGTTAACGATTCGGCCAACGTCGGTAATTGTCGTGAATACAGTACAGCAGTTAACGATTCGGCCAACGTCGGTAATTGTCGTGAATACCTCATCTCCCACATAGAGTTATCAATTTACAGATATGACCTTTAATTAACATAAACATAAACATAAACATTTACATACAGGCACATACATACAATTATATTACTCGTTGTCTTATTGAATACAATACAAGAACGATAAGAGCAACAAAACCTCCTTTGTAGCTCAAAACTAACACAACCTTTATATTGAAATAAAAAAAATAATTGACTATTTTGACAGTATGACTTCTTAGTGTCAATAAAAACAGTTTGACGTAGGTATATGATACATTTATGTTTATGAACGCTAATTCGATGAAAATATTAGATTCTATCAAATTTTATCAAAATTAACTTACAATAGTTATGTATCATGGCTTTAACAAATTTAAAGCGGGGTAAAAAATTGTTGCTCAATCTCGTGAAATTGTAAATAATGTATATAACTATTTTAAAAAAGAAGCTAATTTATTTAAAAAGAAGAAAGTAATTATCATAAAAAAAATTTGGACAGGGTTTGTAAAGCAACCGTAGTTTCGAAAAGCAGCGTGTTAAAAATTTTGAAGGAAAACGACAAGCTCTCAGATCAGCCACCTAAAGATCAACAATCCAAAGAAGTGCCCGGCAAAAAAATATCGTTTAAAAATGGATGATTTTGATTATTGCGTGATACGACGAATGATATATAACTTTCAAAAGAGCAGTGTCGATCACTTCTGCATAATAAATTTCTTAGGTCTACCGGTTAGTAATGTCATCTTGGCAGGTGCTATACATTGCGTTTATGATACTTCAAATTGAATGCTACCTAAAAGAAATCGCGGTAATGTATTTCGTGTCGTTTCCGTCTCGGTCTCCATCTCCGAGAAAAGCCGAATCGTTAACTGATTTTAATCGTATTGTACACCACTATAAAAAAACATTCTACAAAAATTGTTATTCCGCAATAAAATAAAGCTCCTATAATAAAGATAAACCTGCACAGAAATTAATTTCCGTCAATTTAAATTAATAATCAGCTTTTAAAGATAGTAGGCTTTAAAACAGATGGTTAGAATATACCTTCAATGTCGATTCGCGCATTGTGAATTCGACAAGAGAGTGACCGTAAAACGTGCTGTATAACTAACACCGAAGTCTTGATAGCTCAATCGATGGATTCGAAAAACTTCACAAACAACGTTTTCCTTTCTCGAGGAGGCTTTAAGGTAGGCCCTGAGGTACCTTAGCTTTGCCAGTTGAGTAGACTCGAGTGAGAAACATGCTAGGGTTGAGGAAATGTAAGACGTTTTATAATACCTTTTTCCGTAGGCGAGCAAGAGTGGAGACGAGGGAGACTTTGAGGAACGTCTTGGAATACGGGTGTAAACCGATTTCTCGTAGGCTAACAATATATCAAGATTTTGATACGGTTATCAGTTGACATAATTCCATAAACATCCGAAAACGAAGATTGTTAGCGTACGTGAATCAGTGGAGAGAATTCTACGAACATTTCTTAATGGCAGAGGATGAGGCTGAGTGCGAGACTATTCACTCATTCTCGTTAACTCTACCCTAAATTTAAGCTCGTTTAAGTTTACTCTACGTAGGCTTGCGTCTTCTTGAGCAAGTTAGGTCTTTAGCATGTTCGTGACACTTTGCCTTATAGGGTGTAAATAATCTCTGTATCTATCCGACAATAGGGATGTTCTTCTCGTCAATACGAACAAGTTTTTTCCTAGGAAAACTTTGGAAAAAACATAGGACAACTTTCGTTACGTAAATACTTTCAAGTTTTCTGCATAGTAAAAGTTGTTCGTATCGACGAGCATAATCTTATTTTTTATATAATGGTATTTCATTACACCTCGCTTTAAACTTATCACTTATTTTTTTCCATTCTACCTCTACAAAAACCTTAAACACTGGCAACTCTGGATAGGTGCCTAAGGTAAATAATTCTTCTAAATTATTTGTAAATTTTGTCATTTATGGAGCTTATAGTATGTACTTGATCATAAAAAAGTACTTTGTCAAATCACAGTCATAGGGGCCCCATTATCCGATAGGCTTGTTTTGCGACTGTCAAATAGTACACAATACCGCACGTTTACTATCTTATTCTTACTAGTAACTTGTTCGGTTTGATCTGTAATTCGTCTTTTGTTGCAAAAGCAACATGATAGTGTGATAAAACAAAGATTCTATCAAAGTATCACCACAACCTTCTACAGGGGTGGATGAAAGGAGCCTCCCCGAACGACGTACCCATTCAGCCACGTTCGTCCGGCTGGGAAATGATCAGCGAGCTGACGTCACTGATTGGCATCAGCTCGCTGATCGGCATGATGTACCTTATTCGCACTCGATACGCTAGGAAGAATAGGCACAGACGGCCCAGATTATTATTGAATTTACTCAGGTGTAACAAACACAAGTTTTGTCACTGACTCTTGACTGGATCTATTCAATAGTAATGAATTTTAAAGCTTGTGTAGTCACAGAGCGGTACCCGAGGAAGGCGTTAATTAATTGCACTAACATTATAAATGTTAAATATGTTGACCATGCAATCACGCCTAAAAATCTGAATGGATTTGAATGAAACTTGACGCACAGTCAACGCTCCGGATGAATTCGTGAACGTGATAAATTTTATCAGAATCGCAAATTGCCAAGCGAACGTAATCGCAGACACAGTTAGTTGATCTAAAATAGGCCTACTCAAGTAGTTTTTGTCAACAAAAAATATTCTGCTCTCATAAGAGGCCATGTTAAATGTCCTGATCGATAGATATTTCCCTACAAATGATACTTTTCCTATATAACCTGTCGAAAAGTAATCGTTCTAGTTACGTAGTACAAAAACGCTACATATTAGGCGCACTGCGACGACATAAGTTAGAGTGGAACCTTATTTATACAGGGTTACTTCCAAAATGCGCAATTCCTTAGGTACTACAATTAGAGTTCGTACTACACAATAACTTGTTCTAAGAGATAAAATTTTGCTTAATATAATTCTATTAAATTTGCGCTGTACATGCTCTACTAATGTCGCAGTCTTCAGTAAATCAATGTCCAACAAAGAATAATGTCAATTCTATGTAACACATGGTTTTAAAAATTAGGATAGAAAAACCGTAAAATCATTTTAAAAAAATTTGAAAAAATGGAACATAATTTGATGATTTTCAGGATTTGCGGATTTTAGAGAACCATTCATGGTTTATCCTTTTATAACGTAAGACACTTTGACCACTCATATATTAGAGTGACAATTTTAACCACTCATATATTATTATTAGAGTGGTTAAAATTGTCTTAGTCTTACAGTATTTAGTCTAAGAGACCCGTGCCCCTCGGTGGGGACATAATGGGTTGATGATGATGATGATGATGATGATGAAGGGAGACTATGTAAGACTCACCCCCGGTTTCTCGTACACTAACAAGCTGTTAATCTACGGTTAACAGCTGTCAGTGGTTTTTTTTTATGGACTTTGGTCAATTGACAACTGTTAACAGTAGATTAACAGCGTGTTAATGTACGAGAAACTGGGGGTAAATATATTAACATATTTCAATCCCGTGTATGAAATGGTAAATCTTGATCGGTGCATCATACTCGGACCGTATTGTCTCAGGTAATAAACGAACAGCCCCTTATGAATATTGGAGTTCTCTTAATGTCTGCAAAAAACCGTAATATTTAATATTTAATTAAATGTTACTCCTTCTAATGCTGTCCATCCCCTTGCACAATTTGAGGTCATGTTCTACTATGTACTAAAGTGTATGCAGTTTATTAGTAATTATTTTTCAGTGTATGTATATTTATTTTTGTCAATATATTTTATTAAGTAACACTTTTTGTTCAGGTTCGGTTGAAGCTTCTTGATTTACCAAAGGCCCGTGCTGAAAATCAGAGCTGTGGGCAAAACCGCAGCGTATACTGAGCTCGAGACCCTTTTACCGCTGCATAAACATACCTTGGGTCCCTTATTGTTTTGGGATTCTTTTTTCTGTCTGTTTTTAATCATTGTTAAATATATGTCTTTGTGGTGTTAAATAAATGTTTTTCTTCTTCTTCTTTCTTCTAATATACTTTTTTTTGTGTGATTTCGTTTGTGCTTTTATTTTGGTATCAATTCAATTTCACCGAATCCAATTTGCAGTAATACCCTTTATCTTCTACGATGGGCTGAGTGACGTCTATTTTTTTTTTTTTCATTTTCTTAATGGGTCGTCCTTAATTCGGTTAACAAAATAGCGACTTAAGAGTTCAAAATACTTTTAGTAATCGATTACGATGTGTTAACACAATCTGTGTTAAACACACTGTGTGTTAAACACAATCTGTGCAATAAAGCCTACTATAACATCAAGGATTATTAAATAAACCTCATCTAAATTTTAGAAGACAAAGATGTGTGATAGTAAACATTAGATTAATGAGTATTTAGAGGACAATTGTGTCTAGAGTTTAACACATTCAGGAGTAACAATTTTTAAGTAAAAAATTATGTTAATTAAGTTAAAACTTTTAAGAAAGATGTGGAATTTCTTTGTTCTTCTGCATATAATCTTAATTCTGAACTTTATTATACTTAAACGAACCGATGATGAATCAAGTCAAGATTCAGAAATTTCTTACTCTGATGATAATTTAGAGTAGAAAAAAGGCATCCACATAACATTTTTGTCTATCGAAAACTAAGAAAATTCAAAAAGTTCCAAAATATTCGTGGTTTTGTTTTATACTGTCTTATTTTCTGTTTTCCATATTTGTCTATCTATATATCATTCAGTAAATTAAATCTTTCAACCATTAAGATTTATGACTACAAGAACTTAAATCACCACGCGTCCCACCGCTGCTGATGAGTAAAAAGACTTTTGTCATTTGGCGCTTTAAAAAATTAATTGCCTACATAATGTGTGAGATATTAGGAACAAAAATGTATTAAAATAATAACGATTACAAGAAACACATCAAAACAACCATAGCAAATATTTAAACAAATATTTTCTTAGTCAAATATAGTGAGCCTTGTTTGGTAAGTTCCAGTGCCGTCAAACGAAGTCACCCCGCAGCTTCGTAGAAGAAAAGCGTAGTACTACTGTCTTGTATTAAAATCGCTTATTTGGTTCCTTTAATTACAGGGTATCTCAGTTTTTCAAAAACACAAGTGTTACGTTGTGCCGATACTGATTTCGGGAATTCTATGTGAAGTATGCCATGACATAACTGTGGGAACATTTAAAATAATCAACGAATTGTGACATTATGGGCTATTTATTTTAATATTAATGTAAATTAAGAAATGCTATGCTCTATGATATAATGTTAAAGTTTTATGGAAACGTATCTATGGGAAAATACGTCAAGTAAGTTAAATTAATAAACTATGTACCTACTAAACTCACACAAATCACTCTTACCACGCATTCATCAATACAATCACACATCATACATAGTGTACTGAAAATATTAAAGATACTTTATTTTGACATTTTAAAATGGTGGAGCAAATTATACACTTTAAATTGACATAATCTAATGTGATAAAAATATATCAGCAAACTATAATTAGTTTACAGGGCTCTTTTCATCTTAGAGATTTAAATAAATAGAATCGTGTTTAATTTAGTAAACAAAAGTAGAGAGTATATTTCAACCAACATCTTATAAAAATTGCAAGAATTCTAAGATGCACTCCAGGCTATACGCCACATGCATAAGGTCGCAAAGACAAGCGATTATGTAGTAACACGACACATAAATGCCGAACGGACAGTATATGTATGGTGCCTTAAGATAATTTTCCTTAGTCTTAAATTCTAAATAAACCACGCAATCCGTGTGTAATTCATGTTGAAGAATACGTCCGCTGCAGACAACAGAGCCACGCGTAAGTTTGTCACGAATATCATCCAACGGTAAGTCGAATGGACAATCTATATGGGGCTGGCAATCCGCCGGGAGTCGTAGGGGGCATTTAGAACCGACGACGTTTGTTGGGATAGTCGTCGATTTGGCGGGGACCCTCCCAGCCGCGGCTCGCCGGCATGTCGTCGTATCCGTGGCCCATGTCGTACTGCTCCCGGAACCCTCCATCCTAGTGAGCAAGCAGACCGTCCAATACACCTTCCTAGGGCTAAGAACTACGCCATCTGACCACTTCACGTTGGCTAGATGCATTAAAACCAGATTTTCAAAGTAAGGTTATTCCATTGCTTCCTGGTTCCTTCCTTCATTGAAACGGATGAGTCGACCGTCATACGAAAGTCGGTAACTTAGGGATAACCGTGTTTATAGTTTAATCCAGAAATGAAAAGAAAATATCGGAGTTGGAATCAAGTTCGTAAAATCGTAACAAAGAACAGTTTTCTGTAATAAAATTATAATATCAACTTATATCTAAAAAAATAATGTGTTACTTTCCCTGAAATGAATAAAGACCGGCTTCTGTCCTAAATTTCGCCATTGCAGCTTTAAATTTCGTTAATAATATGTATACAATAAGAATTTTATGAAATGAATGGCTAAGTTCAAATTCAGTCCGTCCATCTTTTTCTGTCGCACACATTTTCTCGGTCAGCAGATATCATTTTACGGAAATTAAATGTTGCTGGGGAGGCTGAATTCGGATTTGTGTCAAGCATTAAGTCGTCGAAAATGTCTCATGAATATGTTTATAGCAGTAAATTCTTAAAACATGACAAATAAATAACCATTGAAAAGTAGCCGTAGGTTGGACCAAACCAAATAACCATAGTATTACAACTTGGCTGGCACTGACACTTCAGTCCAGCAAAACATCAGTTGGTCCCCACAAAGCACCCCTTTGGTAACATTGATGTATTCTTTTGCAACATGCTCAACAGAATAAGTTCATTTTTCTTCTGGCATTCTGAATAACAACATAACCACTTGGACCATACACGGCAGGCGCCAGTTATTGCATTCTGTAGAACTTAATTTGGAAATGAAACGAAAAGCCAGCGCGCGTGTTGTGTTGTCAATACCATGAAGCCGTGATAAACGAGAAAATAGATACGGTCATGTCTGCTTAACAATTAGTTATGATGAGAATTTGAAAAGGGAGAAGAAAATTTTGTGGATATTAAGTAGAATAATGTAGTCGGATGACGATGAATAAAAAGAAGAATTGTCAATGTCAAGTTGTAACAATTATTTGCTTAGTGATCAGCTGTTGATCATAGAACTTATTTTTCGCCCAGAGTCTGCACAATGCAATATTTTTCTACCAATGCAGTGTACTGTTTTAAAAATAATCATCAACATAGGCCTTTGCGTCTGTTACGGACGATATCCGAAGTGCCTAAGATTTACAATTTTTAAGAGGGACAAAAAACTTCGATCGGGGTGCGGCAGGCCCTACTGCATGTAGGATACACAGATGAAGACTCTGGATTCAGAGTCGATTACAAATAATACAGTAATCTAAGGGTTCTTAAACAGTGTCAGAATGAGTTTATTTCTGATAAGGTTTTCAAAAAAATAAAATGTCCGATATATTTCAAATCGTTTCTTGTTGGATCCCAACTATAAACAGGTCCAGTTATGTAACAATTTTTAAAATAATGCTTTCGCATCATTTACAGCAAATACTTCTATAGTTGCAATCATATACCTATTCGCATCGGCATTATTTACAATCACTGTAAAGTCCCTATAGTGTTGGTGCAATCAAGATTTTTAGTACATGAAGTACGATTTCATAGCTACCTAAAACGGAACATAATGCCAGGGTGATTAGATGGAGGTGACAAATCACGTCGATAATACAACCAATAATAATTATAATCAACCTACCGCCCCAACTAAGCTAAAACATCTTGGTCATAGAGCTCCATGCCAAAACTAGATTGTGGCGTATTCTTAAGCCCAAACTAATGAAAATTCGCCCAACTCAGAAAGTTTTTTTTTTTTTTTCAATAGCTCTGCACGATCAACAAACGAGCTGGGCAAGCTCTTGCTACAACGGCACGCTGATTTTGAACGTCATCAACATTTTAACTACAACATTGACAGAGTAATTCCACGAATCTGACTAAAGATAGCTGCAATTCGATTTAACAAGACAAAAAATATTATTTATATATTATACTATGCATGTAATGAATGCCACAGCCTCTTGCTACAAACAATCGGCAATCTCGATTTAAAAACACAACAGTGTTAATTTACTAACGCGCCCATCTCGCAACCCACGTGTTCTCTGCATCATTATAAATGTTTCCAAGAGAACCACACCTTACGAATAATCGGATTACGAGATATTGATATTCTAAACAGCACAAATTTTTTTCAATTCAATTTGCAACGTATTGCAAAATATCGGGATCTCACTCAAGCAAGCGAATCGCTGCTTCATACTTATGCTCCGAGCACTTATAATAATAGGGGTTAAAGTATGAAATTGCCGTTTTATTGCAATAGGTTCTTTGAATTGACATAGAATCTTCATGGTTTGAGGTTTTCGAATGAAACTTTTTTCGAATGGTTTCTATGTTCTTTTTTTTTTTTTAAATGTGAAACATTTGAATATCGACTTTCAATTGTTTTTGTTATTCAATTTAGACAAGAAAGTTGGATACTGCGAAAATTCGAGTGATTATGAGGCACCCATTTTTCGTATTTTTTTATTTTATTGATTTGACGCAAGTGAGTCAATATTGTAGGTAAGGTAACGTTAAACCATGCCGCTAATTCCTGGGTAGTTTGACTAGGGTCGGCTTCCACTATCTCTCTTAATTCATCGTTATTCACCTGTGTGGGCGGTCTTCCTCGTGGCTCGTTCTTTAAGTCGAAATTTCCATCACGAAAGCGTTTAAACCAAAATCGCACGGTGCGTTCATTAGTAGACCCCTCTCCAAACGCAGCATTGATATTGCGGGCTGTTTCTGCCGCGTTAGTTCCGCGTCGGAACTCGTATTCAAAAATCACTCGAATTTTCGCAGTATCCATCTTGTCTAAATTGAATAACAAAAACAATTGAAAGTCGATATTCAAATGTTTCACATTTTTTAAAAAAAGAACATCATAGACACCATTTGAAAAAAGTTTCATTCGAAAACCTCAAACCATGAAGATTCTATTTCAATTCAAAGAACCTATTGCAATAAAACGGCAATTTCATACTTTAACCCCTAATATAACACTGGAAGTTACGGCTCCATTACTAACATTTAAGCTAACATTATTTTTATTATAGCAAGCTAACGAGCCTAATTAATTTTCCAGCGAACTTTTATGGAGTCCAGTCCCACAGCGTTTTGGGTCGGGCGTCTGTATTTTAAAACTCTGTATATTTATTGATATTATCAACCAACCATGGTGTTTTTTAATTCGATGCAAAAAAATAATACTGTTACTTTGACATGTGCCGGGGTCGTAAACAATCACAACCCATTACATTTGTCAACGTACTCTATTGGTCGTGACAAACGACGGCTATAAATAATAATGTATGGATGGTGTGATGTCTCGTTCTATACTAAATCCGACCACAGTCATGTGTGGACGCGGGTTGCATGATGGATATTGTGTGGAAAAAATATCGCATATACTTATTAACGCCGTCGTATCTGACGGCCATAAATCAAAGGTTCCAATGAAATCTATCCCAATAAAAAATTGTTATCAAAACAAAAGTAAAATGGTCTTTTATTTTATACAATAGAAATTTCTTTCACTTGTTGCATCTACTCATGTGGACTCGAAAAACTGGCCAAAATTGTCGAAATCACAAGAGAACACGGGAAACAACTTTCGCGGAACCAAGAAAAAAAAAAACGGAATGTTTTAAAATAAATTATGTCTTTATGTATCAAATCCCAAACCCAAGGTTATCAACACCCAAGTGTCGCCAATAAGTAAAAAAACTAATAATCTCATTTTACTCCCAAATAAAGATTGCCTGAGCTACAGTAGTGTTTTTTTAAATACTTTTCTTTTATGGATAACTAAATATTAATGTCTTTGATACAATAAGGTTTTTGGTCACACGAGTCTACTTTTTTACAGTAAAACAAAAATCTAGCGAGTATAACAGCAGTATTATCATTGTATATTTTATAATTATGAATCCGCTGCATCTTTTTTTTTGCATCGAATTAAAAACCACACTGGATATCTGCAATCCATTACATATTGTAATAGTGACTCAACTATGAAGCTAAATGCAGGAATATACGGTCCAACTACGCAACGGAATCATGCTTATTTTTTATACAACAAAAAGTAAGGATCTCCTTTTCAAAATATCACGCATATCGAACCTTTATTTTTGTTATTATATCAAATTTTTCGCCATGCTAACTATTTTATAAATTAGATCCTTATACTGTTTGAACCCCGAAAACATCGTCACCTATTTTTGTTATATCACCTACACACTACGTCACTTATTTCCCCGAAATTAGAAACGCGAATCATAAAAAAAATCCAACAGCATTGCAAATACACGTATTTCTTTAAAAAAAGATCTGGCAGATAGAATAGTATAGCAGTAAATAGTTCTGAAATCACTAACTAGTGGCGACCTCATAGCAGATCACCACATCATACCTATGTAAGGGACCAGCGAGATGCCTTGCTGATCTATTGTTCGATGCCGAATTTTCCGAGTTTACGAATAGGTATTGATTGCGCAAGGATTCGATGACAAATTGGCACAGGTTAAATCACAATTGTTCAAAATTCAGAAAGTTATTTCCATTGTGTGCGGAATTCAGTCATCTTAATAAGGTTATAGTTTTAATGTGATTTTAGATATCTCATAAGCATGGTAAATAGTTCACTTGGTAAGGGAATGTTTGAGCCAACGGCAAGGTTGTAAACCGACATACACCGGGACTAGTGTGTCGAGCGACCTTGCCAGAGCCTCGCAAATTGTGCAGGACACTCACCACTGGCTGCGACTGGTCGAACATGCCCTGCTCTTGCCGATCCAGCATAGAGTTCAGCCTCTGAGCCTGTAAAGAAATATGGAGTAAGTCGCCTGCATCTGTGTAGTAGCAGTCAAAGATAAACGGTCTTACTTATAAAAACTCCATTCTTTGAAACACTCCTCAAGGGCAGTTTATTTAATCTGTGGTTACGACTTTTCCCTATAAAATCTCCACCACAGACTATTTTAATTGGCGTTTATCGAGTGTTTTAATAAATCGTGTTACTCATAAATAAGACCGTAAGTATTCTTCCACTCTCTCAGAAACTAGAATTGTGCAAAGCTAACTTTACAATGACTCAAAGATATTACATAGATATTAGTATATTTAATGACCATTGAAAAGAAGACCTCGCAATATTGCGGAAAAGCCTCCCCTACGAACACATCACCGGCGTTGCCTGCATTGAAGACCTGTTTCGCTTGGCAAGAAATAAAGAAGAATGTGGGGAGGCACAAGAAGAAAAAGAACACGCCGCAAAGATGTGCTATTAATGAATATAAAAATATACGCAAGGTATTTAGAGTTATATTAACTGCTAGCTTTTAACCATGACTTCGTCTGCATGTAATGACTAATTCGGATCCTGTCCTCCTGGACTCAAACTATCTCCATACCAATTTTTTTTTTTTACGCGATAAAAGGTATAGCTATGTTCTTCCCCTAGACTCAAACATTAGTATCGCGTGTGCTCAGTGGGCGCAGTGTACCTGCACGAAGAGCGTGTTCTCCTGCTGGCGGCGGCGCAGCTCGTCGTCCTGCGCGCGCATGCGCAGCGCGAGGTCGTCCTCCTGCTGCTGCAGCGCGGCGCGCTCGGAGTCGCGGCGCGAGTCGGCGGCGCGCTCGGCGTGCTCCCAGCTGCGCTTCTGCCGCTCGCGGTCCAGCTCGCGCTGCCGCAGCTGCTCGCGCAGCATCTCCGTCTCGTGCTCGTACCTGCGAGGGCGGCCAGTCGACTCTGCTTTACCGTTCCTTCTTAGGGTACCGTACCCGAAGGGGGCCGAACGGGACCCTATCCACTGAGACTTCACTGTCCGTCTGTCTGTCCCTCTATCTGTCCGCCCGGCCGACCGGACTGTATCTCGCGAACTGCGATAGCTAGACGGTTAAAATTTTCACAGATGCATTTCTGTTGCCGCTATGACGAGAAATACTAAAAACAGAATAAAATTACTATTTAAGGGCTCCCGTGCAACAAACGTTGTCTACAGACAGCGTTCGCCATCTAGCGGCCATCTATGTAACCTTCACGGCGCCGATGTCCTGTCGTTAAATGACAATGTTAAACGCTTCTCGTTGGTTTCTATAGATAGCGCTGTTCTCATCTTTGTCTAATGTTGTATAGATAAGGGCACGGAACCCTTCGTGCGCGTATCCGACTCGCACTTGACCGGTTTTTATTCTAAAATATGAAACCTACTTTCATTCACGTGTGAAACGAATGTTAGAGGTCAAATTAGTCACTAACTTATTGTCAAAAATACAAGAAATCAGTGAATATGATTATTTATATTTATAGCATTACATTTACTGACCTACAAAATTAAGTATCATTTGTAACTAGTCAAAAGTATTTAAGAAAATGCCCATTGCGATTTGATTTTTCGGTATTAGGTATGAGGCATTTGCATGTACTTGAAATCCCCATAACGCGTTAAACTCGAATAAGCAGGGTGATTAAACACTTTCAGAGAGAAAACTTGTGTCCTGCAGTGGGACATATATATGCGGCTAATACACGGTACTATTATGTACTCACTTGGCATACTCCATCTGAGCCTCCAACTTCTCGGTCTCAGCAGCCAACTCTTTCTTGAGCGCCTCTTCCTTTTGTCGGTGCAGCTCATACAGCTGTTTCCATCTTGTCCCGTATTCATGCTCAAAGCTATTCTGCTCCGAGAACCTGGGACCCATCTGTGGTCAGACAAAAACTTTAAATTTACGTTTGGTACACTTCGTGTATGTGTTGTTAAAGGCGAGTTAGCTACAAAACCGTGTACCTAACTGTACAATGGGTCAACTATGAGGCGACAGCCTGTGCTTTTTAAAAAATTTAGCATTGACTATAAAGGTGAAAACTCCCACATGGAAACAATCAGGTATTATGCACAGAAAAAAAACAACTTACCAATGGGAACAGATTCCAGTTATAACTAATTGTAATGAGTGTGATCCTCTATAGTCGTGGTGCAAAACCATAAAACAGGGTAAAAGCGCTCACCTCGCGCGCGCGAAGAAACTCCGGGTGCTTCTTGGGGAGATTCTTCTCCGGGAATCCGTCAAACTCGTCTGGCTCCTCAAAGTTTTCAACAATCACAGGGCGCAGTGACCTGACAAGTAATTATATAATTGGAAACAGAAACGTAATTGCTCAGTTTTCCATCTAAATTAAATGTAAATTTTCGTTAGTTGCACTGGCAACCTTATCCCCACTACTGGGAGTCATTTTCAATTGACAACTGTCGGTTTGAAGTGATTGTTGAGGCCATTTCGTTTTTGCTGCTGTTTGCAGCCGTTTTCGTACACCCTATCGTTTCGTCTATCGTATTCTTTCGTGTCGTGCGCCAACACTAAGAACTGAAGTGCTGAAGCGAGCTGAAGGACGGACCCGGCTCAATTGTCGTCAGGTCAGGCTACTCTAGTCATGGTGGCCGGTCGTGGAACGTAAATAGGAGCTGGAAGCGGCTCCCGCCCGAGGTACGCTGACCGTTGACCCTCTTCGCTATCGGACCTGTTAACCCTTCCTAAAACTCCACCTATAATCGCACCCAAAAAACCACCTACCGACACTCGTCATACAGTCATACTATAAATTATCGCCATCACGAAATTCCCGAACTAAACAGCAATTCTCTTTAATGGGGAACTTGCGTTTACCTTAGATTTGAGTGAAATTGCTTCTATAGCGAAGAAATTATATTAAAACTCAGAAAAAAATTAAAAATAAAACAATAAAAATATTTTTCCGGGCTCCCAAAATATGCGAATGAATAATAATAAGGTTTTTGGTATTAATACACTAATAACAAAAACCGTATTAGATTTGGGTTGAATTCTTAACGTTTTCTTATGCCGCGTCCACCACACACTTGGCGAGCCTCCACAAGACATCACAAATTCAAGTGTGTGGATATAACGTGTCTTGGCTTGTCGCTTATGAGCACTTGCCGCCGATCCGACTGTGTCGGTATTTTGGGGCTTTGGGCGCAAGTCAAAGGAAGCTTGCGACAAACGCTTGCAACGGTTTGCAATTTATCCACACGTTTGTGGGTCGTTTAGTATCGATAAATAAAAAACCGGCAAAGTGCGTGTCGGGCCAAGCGCAATGTAGGGTTCCGTAGAAAGAGGGGGTATATCTGCTTTACGGAACTAACAAGTTCATTAAAGTAATTTTCAATGGATTTTGTACGAAGTTTTCCTTTTATTGGTTGGTCGCTAACTTGTACTCATTAACTTAAAGCCTAATTAGCCGTGATAATTTTCCTGTTAAGTTCATTATATGTACTACTACCCTGAATTTCATGTTTTTCACGTCTCTACGGTCAACCATGCGAGGACACAACCCTGACAAGATATTTGCGCTTTAAAGCTTATTATTCTATTCTATTCTATATTTCGTAAACAGAACCCGAAATAAAAAAATCGTCTTCCTGAATCCACAATATTTTTAAACGACAATATAAAAAATTGCATCCCTAATTTAGGTGTACCCTAAAAATTGTCTTTTAAGATTTTATTCTACCGTTTTGTCGGCGTAATAAATATGTATATCTATGCCAAATTTTAGTTCTCTAGTACTTATCGTCTCTGTGCTAATCCGCGGACAGACAGACGGACCGGCATGGCGAAACTATAAGGGTTCCTTGTTGACTACGGAACCTTAAAAAGCTGGTGGTACTAAAATAATTAATTCAATACCAATTTTGTTGACTGATCTAGTCTCAAAAAATAGTTATCATGAAACTTCACGTATAAAGAATATCCAGGCCGAATTTGGGATGCAAAGGTTTTGGTGTGCGTTTCGACTGCTCGGCCACGGCGTATACAAAAAATGTATATGCCAAGATTTTGTAAAAAAATGCCAGAGTCGATTTCCAAAAGCGTGAATTTGTCAAAGCAATTGTTAAGTTATTCGGGTTGGCACGTGGCCGCGCCATCGAAACGCGGAGAACTGCGCGGCCACGGAGATCTTTAAAACTAAGCGTTGCAGAGACTTGAAATTTAGGTAAACAACAGATTGAATTTGTAAAAAAAAATTGTAAAAATATAGAAAAAAATCCTACGTTTATATTTCACGAGTTGTGCGACAAAAACCCCGTGGCCGCGCAGTCGAAACGGTGAAAAACACGCAATCGCCAATATCGTCGTTCATATTGCAAAACATCACATGTAAAAAAAATACGGTTTCTGTTATTTCATCGAAATAGTATGAAAATTAGTAAATTAGAAGAAAATTAAGTCGTAATAGTATACACAGCCAATCAGACCGAGGATTACGTCTTGCACGTGTGACAGAATCATTTTTTATACAATTTCGACGAAAAAACAATTTTTTTTTTTGACATGTGATGTTTTGCAATATGAACGACGATAACTCGTTGAAATAGCGTCGGAGAGGTCTAAAATTACTTATAAAACCTAGACTTGAATTTGACAAATACTTTACATTACACAAAAATACTCCTATAGTGTAACTTTTTATTAGATGCAGTAAAATGACGTTTCAAAATTTAATTCCGTAAAATAATGTTGACAGCCCAATCTCAATAGGGATGTGATTCAGTTCACAAAATCTAATCGTTCCATAACTAACTCATAATGATCATACATCATTCTTTTTATTACTCATGTAAATAAAAGGCTGTATAAACGTTGATCCTTTTACACATTGTAAGGTAGTAGATAAAGGTGAAGGGTTCTTGATGAAATAATAGTTATTATGAACTGTATAACTTCCGATTCGTATTACGTATAGAAATAAGGAGTAAAATTTACAAAATGTTCTCGTCAGTCGGAGGTAAAAGTAGAGTGAATCAAAATCGCAAAATAATAATGGGTGACGTAATTTTGAATTTGAGTTTGAAATGATAAGCCAAAATGAAGAAAATAACAAATAGGTGTAAAAAGGTTCGCACCGTTACATTACCCGGGGGCGTCCGGAATTTTTTTTTAATATAATTTTTAAACAATAATAAGACGTATAAGACGCAAGAGCTGGATGAGAGTAGCCGAGGACCGTGCTCAGTGGCGTGCAATAGGAGAGGCCTATGTCCAGCAGTGGACAAGCATAGGCTGATGATGATGAAGACGTATAAAATGCAAGACGTGAAAACTTTATTCCAAGAAGGAATCAACAAAGTGACACCGGCTAAGTGGAGTGACTGTGTGTCCCGCACTATAAAAGAAGAAGACAAATTGTGCCACCTCGATCATATTATAGATGAAGTGACAGACAAATTTGTCATTACCGAAAGCGACAGTGATTCCGAAAAAGATTGATTAAATAACATTATTATGACATTTTTGTTTCATTTTTAATGTACGTTCCTATACTTCCACTGAAAAAGATCAATCCTTTACTACAGTAACAATAATAGAATAAAAAAAAACTTAACTTAATATTAAATCTCTAATACCAAACCAAACTGATCATTCATTATTGAATGATTCACTTACTCACTTAGCTACATCCCTATTTATTTTTCTTCAAAAAGTGGCAACCCACAAAACGTCATTTTACTGCATCTAATAAAAAGTTACACTATAGGTTTATATTTTGAGCGCTATGAGACAACCCCATGGCCGTGCGGACGAAACGGTAAAAAACACGCAATCGCGGATTTCTCACTGAAAAATTGTCTTAGAGGTCTAAAATACGTTGTAAAACCTAGATCTGAGTTTGTCAAAGAGGACTACACCAAACGAGTCCTAGATTTATATTTTAGGCGTCTTTGTAATAGTAGTTTTTTTCCAGTTTTTGTAATAGTAGAATTTTTTTTTTCTGATAGTAGAAGTAGTTTTAAGATACTAATTTAATTTCTGTTGTGATAAAGCAACTTATTCACTATTAAATATCTTTTTGAAAAAATATGACGCGCGACGTCAAAAGACGCAAAAATGTGATTGCTATCTATTTTTAATGTTTTGCTATATTAATGTGATTTTTGTATTGTGTCTAACGTAGTTATAAGACTACTAATAACACAAAATGTTAATAATAATTTGAAATTTAAATATGGAGTATTTGTCTAAAATTAATTGAATTGAATATGCTACCATTACTTCATCGAAATCAAGGTACAATAACATTGTAGAGTACATTTTTGAAATAGAGTTACATACAGGGTTTACGCTTAAATAATTATGCCTAATTAGTGATGAAAGGAGTCGAGCCTTTTAAGCCTTTATTATTAGGCCTAGCCTCAATTTTAGGGACTCGAGCCTAAGGCTCGAGGCCTTTATTATAAAGCTAGGGTCTTATAAGAAAAGACCATAGCTTTTTAAGGCGTGAACCTTATATGATTGAAGAAGCTGAAGCTTTAAGCCTTTGCTATTACAATAAATTATTATTTTTGGTCTATGATACCTTTATTATTAGTCCCTATACTAGGTACGTAAGAATTACAAAAATATTCGAAAAATATTTTGATGGCCGAGGAAAGACCGATACTACGAAGGTACGGACAGAACGGCTATAGACGAATTTTTTTTTGTAGCTTAGCGACTGCAAATTCAAAGTATTATTATGTTCATTCATTGGGTGATTCCCTCATGTTCCTTGACTTACTCATGTGGAGTTCGGAAAACTTACTATGTAAATCGATGTAAACGCGTGAATCTGTCTCCTCTTGCCGAAAAGTTCTTAGGTAATTCTAATGTTGCGGTAACAACCAGTGTCTAACTTGACAATGTTTAAAGTCAGACACAACTTTTGTGGTCGATATTTTGTTGCCGATGGTATAATCGATGTTTTTCCAACATCGCTCATCCCTAGCAAGTTTGACAACTATAGACTTTTAGCTACAGGTGGTGTTGCCAGAATTAAAATTTACTTATATATATATATGAGTAAATTAACACGTAAAATTCAAGTGAAGCATTGATATTTACTTGAAATAAAGCTCATCTTTTGAAAATATCTCTAGCCTTAAAAATACTGTCATTTGGACGCTAGCCTCGAAAAGGTTTTCGATTCAGGTAGTAAACTATTTTTTTTTTTGGATCCCCAATTGGGTATCAAAGCTAACCTAATGACATATTGCGCCATACTGAGCCAGAAGCAAAAGGCTTTCTGGTGGCGTAAGATTTACACAAACAAAGAATAAAGTTTATCATTATTACGAATATGTACCGTTAAATATGTCGTCTATCTACCTATCTATATCGCAAAAAGTAGATACTCACGAAGTCAAGAAGAAGCATTTCTCCGTGCAGTTGCGGATAGCTGCCAGGGCACTCGGCTTGCGGACGAACTCCACCACTCCCTCGCCTAAAGGCTTCCCTCTCTCGTCAACCTAAGATTTTTTATATAAAAAAAATGGTTGAAACATTATACACATAATAAGAATGTATACATGACAAAATTGATGCACTAAAAAGATCTGCAGAGCGAGAAACATTTGTGTAGAGTTTTTAAAATGTCATTTTTACGAATGGGCTTCTGCGATTCTGAAGAAGATATAAGCTTATAACATTAAGTCCGCCGTATAGTACCTTAGTATAAGTGCAATAAAAGTATTAAGAATAATAATCAGTCATTTAACAAAAACAACTGATAAATCGGTGGATAAACTTTTTCATATGCAAAATGATCAAGTTCAAAGGGAGTCCCCACCTTGACGTAGGCACGCTCGATCTTGCCGAAGATCTCGAAGGCGCGGTAGAGCAGCTCGTTGGAGATGAAGGGCGGCAGGTTCTTGACGCGCACAGCGCTGTTGTGAGGCGCGAACCGCACGCGCAGCGTCCGCCCGCCGCAGTTCTTCCCGTCCAACTCGCGCTTGGCCTTCTCCGCATTCACGCGGTAGTCCTGTAGCCGCCAGGGTTCAAATCATTCATCAATTTTTCACAAAATCTCTACGGAATTGACAGCCCAGCGACGACTAGGCGTAGTCAGGTAGAAATGACAGTTTTCAAGACTATTGAACACTTCATTTTGGATGAATTTTAATTAGTCAAAGTATCAAAGTTGAAAACTCACCATTTTGATGAAGCCGAAGTTCTTCTCCTTATTATGGAAGAGCTCAGCGCTCTCGCCATACGGCGCAAACAGCTTGAGGATCTCTTCCTCTGTCATATCATTGCCGAGGTTGCCAATGTACAGTCGACTGCGGCCGTTGAAGCGCACCTCCGACTGGTCTAGTGGAGGCAGGTCCAGGATGGGACCTTGAAGTTCCTTCAGCTTGTTTGCCAGCATGTGCTCCTAAAAGAAAATTGTATTGAAGTCGGGCGTCACTGAAGGATGCGTCTGCTGCACTGTGTGCGAAGGAGAAGCTTGGACCTGCTGCTCTTGGCCCTTCCAATGTGATTGATTACTTACATGGACGCAATTTGTTTACAGCTAAGCAGACGCATGTCACATTGAGGAATGGACCTTGAGAGTTAGGAAAAGCAATCAAGAGAATTTTTATTGAGTGGATTTGCTGAAAATTGGGCAATCTCCTACTTTTTTTTTGAGCATATTTAAATAAGATTCGAGATAATATAACACCTGATATAACATTTTGTTCTAAATTCAGTCTGAATTGAGTTTTAGAGTCAGTTTTAAAATCAACAGGAAGAAATAATATTTTTAAAAGTTGTTTGCTAGTCCTAGGTAATAGTAAATCAAGAACATATATTATCCCTACAATCATTTTTTGGCTGTGTTAAAAAGAAATTAATCCACCCAGACAATAATGAAGTAGTGCATAGTAGTGCAGTAGCGAAACACTACTTTCCTGATCATTAAAATATGGCTTTAACACAAATAGGTACACATTAGTAGTTACCTCTCTCTGGACAGGCTTGCCACCATCATTCATGGGACCCCTGCGGTCGTGGTTACGTGGTCCGAGGTTGCGCGGGCCCTGGCCCTGGTTGCCTGGCGGGCCACCTCCCAGCTTGGGGCCCCCAAACTGCCTGTTCCCAAGTCCTCCCCCACCCTGCTTGCTGCCTGGCCCACCTTGCCAACCTCCTTGTTTGTTGCCTCCAAAGTTCCCATTCATGTTCTAAAATTGTAAAATTCAAAAAATATTAATTAGGTATACTAGTAATGCAGCCATTGTATTTAGATGTAAATCTACTTTTAAGAGTAACCATCTCATTTTGTACAGTTTGTAAAAAAAATCATTCAATTTAATTTGTGGCAAAGCCAAACAGAAAATGTTAACACATACTATATGATGACTGGTAAAATATTACCTTCTGCTGCTGCTGTGGATTCATCTGCTGATGTTGATTCTGCTGTTGCTGATTCATCTGTTGTTGTTGATTCTTCTGCTGTTGTTGATTCTGCTGCTGATGTTGATTTTGTTGCTGATTTTGGTTCTGCTGCAGCTGATGGTTCTGCTTAATTTGCGCCGGCGGATTATCCTCAGTCAAGTCAAAGCTGGCGATAGCCATCAGTGGCTTAGGGTCAGATTTGGGGGCGTCCACCTTATCCTGAACGGCATTTTGGGGTTTGGGAGTGATCTGCTGGGGCTTTTGCTGTGGAGTTTGAGCCTGGGGCTTCGGAGTCTGTTGTTGTTGTGCAGGAGGCTTCTGTTGCTGCTGAGGAGACTGCTGGGGGGGTTTCTGCTGCTGGGGTTGGGGCTTGGCAGCCGCCTGCTGGTTCTGAGCAGGCTGATTTTGGGCCTGCTGTTTTGGTGGCCCCTGGTTCTGGTTTTGGTTCTGATTTTGAGGTGGCTTGTGGACAAACTAGTAAGGAAAATTAGGGGAATTAATTTTTGTTCCAGCATTTAGTTTAACATGTGTGGGTTGGTAATTTCTTTTCTCATCAAGGTAGATAAAAACTTAGAATTTTGACATTACCATGTATATATAATTGTATATAAAACAGACTAGGGGGCGAACCCCCCTGTATGCGAGCCAACTCCCAGGCGCTTCGAGCTTTGCTCTCCATGGCACTCGGCCTAGGGCCTCACTAGACACTTATGATTCGGACTTATTGTGTGGGGACATGTATGGTCTCGGCCTGAGAGGAGGGGCTGTTGTTGCAGATAAGCATCTTGGTTAGACAGCACAACCATCTTTTTCCGATACATGGGCAGGCTATATAGGGCAGTAGAAGACACAAGGACAAACTTTTTCTTCCACCAATAAGATTGTTTATATGAAAATAATGCTTACTGTATGGCTATACGAATTTATAATACATTGCCAAATGGAACAAGAGAGCTTTTAAATTCGACAATATGAATTTAAAAGCAAATTAACAGTGGCTTTTAGAAAAATGCTTTTACTCAATTAAGGATATTTTTAACAAGAAAAGGAAGCTATGATGATTCATTTTGATTTATATTAATTAGAATATGTGACTTTACTTTATTGCATGTCAAGACTGACAGAATGTGCGTTCCATAATATGTTTTATGATCTGCACTTATATTTATATAATGTACTTCCACATCCTAGCAAATAAATGAATTGAATTGATGTCATGGTACTTATGGAAGCCATGTGTTTAACATTTGTGGACAATGGAAATATAAATCAAAACTTTTGGTATTGTGCCATAGGTACCTAGATGCAGTGGTGTAACTATACGGTGGCAGGGCTGGCAAAATGCCACGATCCCAAGACCTGAGCGTGCCCCTGAACTATGAGGCCGCAAGCTCAGAAGGAACTTAACATTTTTAACAAAAAATTGTAACAATATTGTAATATTTATATAGGAGTACTTCAAATCAATTACAGTTGGGCCATACATACCTACTACAACTAGACCATATACCTATATATATATATATAATTTTTACTGGGAGGGCCACATCCAATGAATTTGCCACGGGCCCCAGATGATATAGTTACGCCACTGCCTAATTTAATGTGTAATTTGATTATATAAAAATCTTGTGTCCGATTTATATTTAGTAGGTCGTATAGGATAATTAATATGGCAAAATAACGTTTGCAGTCATCTAGTTTACCGATATTTTGCTAATATACAAAATAAATAAATAAATCAGTATGCTTAGCACTGATCTTGGAAAAGTCTGAGGTGAAACAGGGGTCATGGTGTAGCAAAGGGTGTGCAAGGGAAAAAACACTTAGAAAAATTTCGCAAAAAAATTGGCTCCCCGTAACCCATTCTTTTTATATTTTTAATCAAAGGGCGGCATCACAATGAGCAACTTTTCCCCCTAAAAAAAATCTCTAAATTAAATATTTGAGATTTTACAGGCGATTTAAATTTTATATGGCTAAGCACTTAGAAGAAAAATGGACTTCAGAAAACAGGTCCCCGTAGCCCCTTCTTTTTATATTTTTAATCAAAGGGGGTCATAAAAATGAGCAACTTTTCCCCCTAAAAAAAATCTCTAAATTAAATATTTCAGATTTTACAGGCGATTTAAATTTTATATGGCTAAGCACAAGAAAAATTGACTTCAGAAAACAGGTCCCCGTAGCCCCTTCTTTTTATATTTTTAATCAAAGGGGGGCATAAAAATGAGCAACTTTTCCCCCTAAAAAAAATCTCTAAATTAAATATTTCAGATTTTACAGGCGATTTAAGTTGCCGAACTCTTTAAATTTCATTTTACGAAGAGCAAAAAACACGTCCGCACCTCGTGGCCGATCGCGCGGTGTAGCCGCGCGTCAGGATGCAGTAATCGTAAACTTTTTGTAAGAGTAATGGCTGGTTTACATTTGCTATTTTTTTATACTTTTTTAGCACGCTTTTTTAGACCATACTAAAAAAGCATGCATTTAGCAAATGTAATGGCTGGTTTACATTTGCTATTTTTTTATACTTTTTTAGCACGCTTTTTTAGACCATACTAAAAAAGCATGCATTTAGCAAATGTAAATACGCTTTCCTTTTTAGCAGGCAAAAAAATCTGACTGATGGTCAGATTTTTTATCCATGATCTGTGCTTTAAAAAAAAAGCAACAAAAATGGCGTCGCAAGTAAAATGGACACGCGATTTAACAATTAAAATAAACGAATATGAAAAACATGAGTGCCTGTGGGATTCCTACAGTGAAACAAAATTCTAGGAGACAATGCGTATGCAGAAATTGAAAAAACTTTAATTTGTTAAGTATCCTGTTTTTCAGGCGTTCAGCCAATAACTGTGATATTATTTCAACAGCTTGCAAAATTATTAGAGATTCCATATTTTCGACTTACAATGCGAGTGCTTTCTTCGCATTTTCTATCTTTTATGATGAAAAAAGAATAGCAAATGTAAATCGGCGTCTTTTTTTAGCACTCTTTTATTTAGCATGCTTAAAAATCAATGCTTAAATAGCACGGAAATTTAGCAAATGTAAACCAGCCATAAATACGCTTTCCTTTTTAGCAGACAAAAAAATCTGACTGATGGTCAGATTTTTTATCCATGATCTGTGCTTTAAAAAAAAAGCAACAAAAATGGCGCCGCAAGTAAAATGCACACGCGATTTAACAATTTAACTAATAAACGAATATGAAAAACATGAGTGCCTGTGGGATTCCTACAGTGAAAGCTACAAAAACAAAATTCTAAGAGACAATGCGTATGCAGAAATTGAAAAAACTTTAATCTTTTAAGTATCCTGTTTTTCAGGCGTTCAGCCAATAACTGTGATATTATTTCAACAGCTTGCAAAATTATTAGAGATTCCATATTTTCGTCTTGCAATGCGATTGCTTTCTTCGCATTTTCTATCTTTTATGATAAAAAAGAATAGCAAATGTAAATCGGCGTCTATTTTTAGCACTCTTTTATTTAGCATGCTTAAAAATCAATGCTTAAATAGCACGGAAATTTAGCAAATGTAAACCAGCCTTGAATGAAAGTTGATGTAAGGAAGTAGCATCGCAGCATTTTTTCCATATAATTTCTTCGGATTTATATACGACTGCTCTAAAGTTGAGTTATTATTTCAGAGTTCTGTTTTTAATTTTCTTGGGTTCGTTTTAGTATTTTTAAGGGTTCTGTTTATTTGGGTTTGGTTACTTATCGTCTTTTTGGGGTGTAGGTTTTTAAGGGATTGTAGTTAAGTGAGGTTTTCACTTTCGTTTAGTATTTTTCAGGGTTCTGTTTTTTTGGGTTTCGTTCATTGTAGTCTTTACGGGGTCAAAGTTTTTAAGGGATTGTGATT
This sequence comes from Yponomeuta evonymella, assembly GCA_963969515.1. Taxonomy (NCBI): domain Eukaryota; kingdom Metazoa; phylum Arthropoda; class Insecta; order Lepidoptera; family Yponomeutidae; genus Yponomeuta; species Yponomeuta evonymella. The sequence continues at coordinate 19,253,831 of OZ018352.1, read as the reverse complement.
TAGTGGGGTTTTCACATTTAGTATCTTTCAGAGTTTTTCTCATTTTCCGTATTTTGTAGTGGTTTTGTTAACTTTAATACAATATGGACCCACTCCAATTTCTTCGGGCCGAGAACTACCGCCTGTGGGAATTTCCATTGTACGTTAGTACTGAGGACGAAGCTATAAATGCCGCGAAAAATTGGCTTTTAATACCATCACGACCACGTCGTTGCCCTAGCTGCAGGGGCAATATGAGTGAGGAGCGTAAAGATTCATATAAGCTTGGATACCGTTGGCGCTGCTGGCGGTGCAGTCGAGAGCGGTCAGGGCTGCAGTCCACAAAATCACCCCTTAGCAATACTATGTTTGAGCGTAGCCAGGTGAGCATCATAAATTATCTGCGAATGATAATTCATTTTTTGAGGCGCGACAAGGTGACGCAGGTGGCCAAAGACTGTAAAGTCACTAAAAAGACAGTAATTCAGGTTTTCCATTTCTTTAGAGAGGTGTGCGAGATAGCTGAGGCGCACGACAGGGAGGAGTTAGGCGGTCACGACGACATCGTGGAAGTGGACGAAACCCACTTGTATACAAGAAAATATCACAGAGGCCGTCTCCTTAGGAGACAAACCTGGTCTTTCGGCTGCATGAGCCGGAAGACAAAAAAAGTACACGTCGAGCTGATCCCGGACAAAACGCGTACTACTCTGGATCCAATAGTGGAGGAAAATGTTGCGCCCGCCACAGGGTTGATAAAAATCATGATTTTTTTAAAAAATCAAAAAAATCGGATTAATTTGATTTAAATCGGATTAATTTGATTTAAATCGGATTAATTTGATTTAAATCGGATTTTTTTGATTTTTTTACTATTTGATCTGTTTTAGTGTAGAAGGCGGTTAGATAGTAAGTTACCCGAGCTCACGGCATCGCCGCCACCGCCGTCGTCTGCGTCTATGTTACGATTGCGATCGATTTCTGTCACACATGTTTCTAAATGTTTTTTCATCCTGTCTACTAAGCTCATTAACTCCTTCTTACAACTCTTACACGCGGCTTTGCTTACAACTTGCCGCAAGCGGACTTTTTTTCATCGAAATAAACCCATACTACCTTCCTCAGAGAAGTGACCCGTGCCCCTCGGTGGGGACATAATGGGTTGATGATGAAACCCATACTGCATCTTTTTTCCTTCCAGACATCTTGTTGTCCTTCAATAGTCAATCACGAATGACCGCGCCACAGACTTAAACAGCCGGATCCAGTTGCGAGTTTAAATTTCAGGGAATTCCCGGTGTATAAACCGCATTGGACACTTGTGTGCGCGCTGTAGTTCGGTAATCGCTGTATATATCGGGGGAAATCCCTTGACACATTTTGGCGGATTTGCTCGCAGTTAAATGAATTGATTAAAATCATGGATTTTAAAAAAAAAATCACTTGATTTTAATCGCGATTTAAATCACTGATTTAAATCAAGTGATTTTAATCATATCAACCCTGGCCCGCCACCTACATTATGTCCGATATGCACCGGGCCTACACCGGCATAAATATTCGCCTAGGGATGCGTGGCCATTCGACTGTCAACCACAGCCAAGAATTTGTGGCTGGTACTGTCGACATACAGGCTCACGCATCTCTAGGAATCCCACTGCAGGATGGCAGGGTAAGGGTAAAAGTGCACACCAATAATATTGAGAGACTTTGGTTAAAGCTTAAGCTTCATTGCCGCACCTGTCATAGTGACAGGCGCCTCAAGTGGTACATGGGTGAATTTATGTACCGGGAAAATATTTTAAAGCACCTGCCTAGCGACGCCGCCATGTTCCGGCGATTCTTAAGGGACTGTCATAGGGTATACCCTGGGCTAGGCCGACGGGGTATTAAAGCCAATAACTGTCGTTGTCGAAGTTGCAACCGTCGGTAAAAAATTATACCAGGCCACTCAGAAAGTATTGCGAAAAAAAGTTATTATGTATATGTCCACTTGTAAGTAATTGTTTTGAAAACGTCGATAGCGTTTGAGAAGGCCGTGGAAGAGGTGTCTGCGGAGGACTGGAAATAATGTTTTGAAAATTGGTTCAGACGCATGAAACTTTGTATAGAGGCAGGTGGAGAGTTCTTTGAAAAGATTTAATAAAAATATTTTTGTCATAGAAGTTAGTTTTTTAGTTTCTCAAAACTTTCTGAGTGTCCCACGTAATGATGGATGAGTCATCAATCATCATATCACTGGGACTACAAAGCCAAACCGGGCAGTCCGCAGCGTATTACGTCAATCTCGACATAGACAGACAACTGCGCTAACCTAAATTGTAAGAGCCATACGCGCTGAGAGCCGACTGAGATGCTGTATGGTTTCTGCCAGTCTTCATCTTAGACAAACTACCGCTGGTACATATATCTTCTGGGAAAACTGGTGCACCCAAAAGAGTAAATGCAGCTTTGTGCACATATAAAATTTAAATCGCCTGTAAAATCTGAAATATTTAATTTAGAGATTTTTTTTAGGGGGAAAAGTTGCTCATTTTGATGCCTTCCTTTGATTAAAAATATAAAAAAGGGGGCTACGGGGACCCTATTTTTTTTTGCAAAATTTTTCTGTTTTTTCCCTTGCACACCCTTTGCTACACCCTGACCGAAACGGGCACGAATCACAGTACTGCTATAAGTTGCACATTATTTCGGCCACTTTCAAATAGGTACCACTACGTACCTACTACTACCTACCTAGCTAGTGGAAGGGAACTTCATCTCGACGTAGCATTCACTCAAGATGGCGGCCATGAGGCACCAAATTAGAAAACTAGATTTGCCAATGAATCCAGGTCAACACGGGAGGATACCGTTACAATTTCATAAATACAGTAAGTATCAAGTCATCCTGAGATAGGTATTTGGCAATTACTGTTACTTTACTGACCTCATTGGGTCGTTGACCCTGATTTTCATTATGGTTTCGTTGGTTGTTATGTTCGAACCGGGACTGCCTGAAGTTACCACCGCCGCCACCACGGTTGAAACCTCTACGTCCACCACCAGCCCGTTGGGGCTGAGGCGGCCCACCGAATCCTCTTCCGTAATTATTCATTTGCATATGCATACGTACTGAAAAAAAATCAATATAATTTCCACATCGGATTGATAATAAACGGCGTTTTTAGCAGAATTTACTTACCTTTTCCCTTGATAATTTGAAAAGACACCTTACTTTCACTGTTTATTACTTATTTTTAGTTTATTTCGACGAAAAATTATCTACACACACGACGAAACAAACGCAACACGCTAATGAAAGTAAAATGGCGGCCCGTCCAAACGGAACGACCCTGCTGCTGCTGCGTGTTAGAGTTGTGATTCTACCCGGGTAATTACCCGAAAAATTTACGGGAATATACCCATTGAATTTACCCGACGGGTATTTATGAGGGTAAATACGTTTATTTGCATTTTCGTTCGCTAAAATAGATTGCATTACCGTTAAATCCATTCTTACTCACGAGCCTCAGGACTATATACAATATCTTTTATTCTTTTTTGACGAAAAGAACGAAATAAGTACATGTCAAAAAAGCAACCTTTTTTAGATGAAATTATTTCATAAATTATTGTAAGTGGCGAGTCTTAAGTTGTGATTCTACCCGGATATGTACCCAAAATAGATAGATTCTCGGGAATTCGTCCATTAAATCTACCCAACGTGTATTTTTCAGGGTAAAAACGTTTATTTGTATTTTCGTTGGCTAAAATAGATTGCTTAAACATTTAATCTATTCATACTTACGAGCCCAACGACTACGTCTAATAATTTTTATTCTTTTTTGACCGTACCTAATAAGTATATCTCAAAAAAATGTTTTTTTTTTGTGATGAACTTATTTCATTAAGTATTATTGTATGTGGTGAGTCTAAAGTTGTGATTCTACCCAGATATATACCCGAAATGGGTACATTAACAGGAATTTATCCAATGAATCTACCCTATTTTTATTTGCCAGGATAAAAACGTTAATTTGTATTTTCGTTCGCTAAAATAGATTGCTTAACCATTAAATCTATTTGTACTCACGAGCCTCAGCACTATATTAAGTAATTTTTGTTCTTTTTTTGACCAAGAGTACGTAATAAGTATATCTAAAAAAAAATACTTTATTGTGATGAACGTTTTTAATGAATTACTGTATTTCATGATTTTAAAGATTCTTCCCGGATAATCCGTATATGTATCCGAAATAAGAAAATTCTTGGGAATTTATCCATTGAATCTACCCAACGTGTATTTATCACGGTAAAAAAGAGTGGAACTGCCCGTCAGAAATGTCTCTTGACTTCGTAGAAATGCGTTACCCATTCCGCGTTGGACTTCACACCCTGTCTTGCGATATCACGATAATTAGCTAGGGGAAAAAGGCGAAGCGGGTTGGAGACCAACCTAACAAAGAACTTTTAGAGTTAGACTTTTAGAGGTTTTAACTTGAAAGTTATTAATAAATGGATGGAACGCTAGACATTGACATTTATTTTTAATACCAGAAATCTTTGACTTCTAAATAATTCATAACGTTTAAGTTGCCTTTTTTGTACAGAGTGCGGTTAGTGTAATTGTTTGATATTCCTGACGGGTAGTACGTATCCGCTTTATAAGAAAGCTTTTTTTATATAGTGACCTATTTACTTGGTTTCTAATTTTTTACAAGGTATAAGAAAATAATTCTTAAATTAAAATAATTCTTAAATTTTCTTTAGAGCGAAAATGAAATTTTATTACTCTCCTTTGAGACGACCAGTTCTTATCCAGTTACGCACCGCACAGTGAGTAGATAATAACTGGATTAAATAATAAATTCGTCGTTCCGGGAACAGTCTCTAACCAAATCACAGTGTAAATAAAAAAGTCCAGTAGAATGTGAAGTCGGTAAAAAAGTTAACTAGGCACAGTAGAACACCCGTGCGCATGACTTTACAAACAAGCAACGAGTGATAAAGCCAACAAAACAATTTTTTTGCTTCCATGAAGTGTTGGTGTTGCCAACTTTATTGATAATTAGATTTTTGTAAAAATATTGTATAGAAATATTGTCAAAAAAGTAAACTACAAATATGACCAATCAGGGATGTAATCTGAGGTATTTTTGGTCTATAGTACGACAAATGTTACCATAAATAATATGGATGATTACCTACAATTATTCATATCTAGGAGGAGTACGCAAATATCAGAGTTTGCCTCTTCGATCCTGACAGATCTTTTTCGCTTCATCAACATTTGTTACCAAGAATCAAATTATTAAAATATTTTTGTAGTATTTTAAAAGTTAGTTACGTTAAAGAGTAAGTATTGAATTATATTTCAATTGGTTCACGAAAATATGTATAATTATTGTATTATAATTAATTCAATTTTACTATAAATATGGTAACATTGACCAAAAATACATATATTTGAAGAAAATATTGCCATACTACGCCCAAACTATCACCAAAACGTATACCCATTTCGGGTATCTACCCGTTTTGGGTATTTACCAGGGAATCTACCCATCGGGTAATTACACACAACCCAACTCTATGCGTGTCCCAGTCAGTGTTGCCAGATCGCCCTTTGAATTTACCCCCAATCTGAACAAAATCTACCCGAAAATAGCCATTTAAAAAAAAAAACTTCCACAAACTAAGTTATCTATCGCCCATCATCTGATAGTTGGCAGCCGTGCTACCATTGACAAGAACAAGAAATATGAGATTGATTTTATTTGCTAGCTTAAATTTATTTTATTTAAAGAATAAAATCAGAAAAATTTGAAACATTTATTTCGAATCAAACACAAACTTTATTTAAAAGAAAGGTGAATTCCGCCCTAGCTTCTAAAATGTCTTTCATTCAGTCCACCAGCCAGTCCATTCAGTGAACTCAGGAGTTCATCAGAATCTCCTGAGCCATTTTACGCCCACTGCAGGACATAGGCCTCCCTCCCTAACCTAACCTATGGGTTTTGCCATAATCGCATAATATCAGGAAGACGCTGCTGCCCGTCTCCTAGTAGGTAATTCATTTCCTTAGTCGCCTTCTACGACCCCCTGAATGCAAATTCATAACGTTAAGCCTCATTCATACTTAGGAATCATAAACAAAAAAACGTAATAATTTACTATTATCATAAGCGGTTGCCATAATGTTCAAGAAAGCTTATTCCGAAAAATCTTATTGGAATTCTTTTATTATCTTATGACATTATTTGATATCCGGTATGTGTTCATATCCGGTTGCTTTTATTTGTACGAACTTTCTACACTACAATAATTGTTGTATAAGAGTTAAGTAATAAAAATGAAATTCAGCATTATTCAACTTCTTCACTACACAATAATGACATCGACAGTTCATATAATAGTTATTATTAATTGTTAATTTATTTAGTAATGCATGGATATAAATAAACAGTATTTAAAATTCGGATAGGTCTGGTAACACCATCTGTCATACTGTTCTGTGATCTGTGAATCTGTGTTGCTGTTTTGGTTTTGAAATTCTTTCGTTCGCAAATCGTTTTCTAAATTTCTTTTCTTTAGTCAGCCGGCCGACCGAGTAGAATCTATAGAATATAGAATTTGATCTTCATCAACTCGTCCACTGAAGGTTGAGTTATTCTGCGACATGGAAGGGAATGATGAAGAAAATCAATCCGAAACTAAGTTTCCAATGCTGGAGTTTGAAAGACAGATATTTAGTGATATTTTTGAAAAAGACGCTCTTCTTATCATGGCTAAGTATGTTCATAAGCAGCTAACGCTTGAAAGTAAATATACCATAAAAATATTATTATTATTATTCACGAAGGAAACAACAATTTTTTAGGGGCCTGAACTACAATAAGGTTATTTCAAACCTGTTGTGGGTATACAAGGATCCAGGTAACCTAGTTCTCGTAATAAATAGCGGTGACCACGAAGAGAAGTACTTCATGGAGAAATTTGGTCTTTCAGTGTTACCAACTCTTGGGACTGAGAGGTAAATATCATTGCAACATTAATACAATCAAATCTGTGTGTACTACTAATGGATTTTAAGAAAATCAAAATACAGGTATCCTCCCTAAACTACTAAGTGTAACATGGACACAATATCTGAACCTGGCTCAGAAATAATATTAACACTTCCATACAACACAATCACTTGTCCTGGTCCGAAACTAGGATACCCTGTGCTGTTTTAACCAGGCAAGGGTATCACAAACATGGAAACACACCCAGACTGAGCCCATGTATACAAATGTATGGCGGCCCCCAGCAGCAATCTAACCCACAACCTCCGACATGGTAATCAGACATGATACCGCTACACCAATGAAGCAGTCAATATCGTAACAATAGCATTCTGGTATGTTGTGCAAATTAAATAAACAAAATTATCAAGACTTGTATCAGCAACAAAGGTGCTAACCATCTTATGCAATGGGATGAGTGTGGAGTGGTGAAGGGGGAAGCAGAAGTGGCGTTACATTCCAATACATATATTGTGACCATGTTATACTTCCCTACATAATTTAGAAAATCTATTTAGAGGCTAAAAATTCTACCTATTCTGGGACTTGAACCCGCGACCTCTGGCTAACTGTGCCAGCGCTCTCCCAACTGAGCTAATGGGCAAGTGCAGGCATCGGTGAAATGTCATCCTCAGAATTCGAAATTCAATGACATTTGGCCTTTAAATAGGTTTTTAAAATTGTCCTCAGCACGGGTTAGTGCAACAAAAAGAATATTTCCCTACATAAATTAAGATACAGATACTCTTTATTGCACACCAGGAAAAAGCAAACATAAAACATTTACAAAGCCAGTACAATTGGCAGCCTAATTTTGAGTGTTTCCACCTTAACAAAAATGGAACTTATAGAAAAAAAAGTAAAATAATGTTTGTATTGAAATAACTCAGTTTTTTTACAAAAGAGGTGGGCAGGTGCATAAAACACGGTTTAACTGCAGTCCACAAACTAAGCGAAGCCTGTATCATAGGGACTTTATTAGTGTGCACAGAATGAATTTTCCGTGGCAAGCGTTTTGTGCAACACAGCTACATGATATAATCTGAACCTATTTAAATAGGACCTATTTAAATAAAACATAATACTATATTAAGAAATAATTTATTGTGTGTATAGGATTACTTTATTGTCTGTCCATCCAACTGTAAAGCCATCCTCAGGAAGGGATAGTACTATTAAGTTACAAATATCAAATTAATATTTATGTCACATTTTTTCCGATTCGAGCTTCAGCAATGCAGCCTCTCTGTGTGATTTGATTTAGTTCCATCTATCTAGCTGTTTATTTTATTTTATTTTTTGTTACATGTCAAAGACCGTTACATGACTATTTTTAATTCATTACATAAAATGTACCTACTTTGTGCACTAAGTATAAAAGATTTAAAATGATATTCTTATCATGATTACTAATTTGTTGAGTTCTTGATATTTCGCCAGTTTCGCTTAGTCACAGATAGCCTTTATGTTTTAAACTAAAGATTCTCATTGTTCTTATAAAAAATTACCAAAGTGTTGCCAAATAACCCAACCCAGTGTGATGTATTTCCAGGGAAAAAACCTACCTGGAGGGTGGAGTCCACTTTGTCACCACCCGGGTCTTGGTGGTGGATCTGCTGAAGAATCGAGTGCCTGTCACCCACATCACTGGCATCATTGTGCTGAGAGCTCATACAATACTGGAGTCTTGCCAGGAAGCATTTGCTTTGAGGTTATATAGGCAAAAGAATAAGGTAGCCAATGTTTTTCAGCCGATGTAAATTTTCTGTCTCAAATTAATTTAAAATTAATTACACATTTTAACTGCAGGGCATAGGCATCTCTCAAAATTTCTTTCTTTAAACTGTTCATAGCGCTTTTTTTCAAAGATTATTATTAATTTCGTTCCAGATTCACTTGTTTTCACTGTTTTTGGATAAAAAAGTATTATTAAAATATTCTGTGTTCAGGGTTTTTTTTTAGTAGGCTGCTCTGATTGTTTTGTGAAGGAAAATTTTGCTAAAAGAGTATTTTCCCCATTGGTCGTTTTCACTTTTTTTTTGTTTTTAGTCTAATTATGTTTTGCTTGAAGCGCAGTTGTACCTACGTTGGTTGTAAAAGGCAGTGCTTATAAACACCTTCACATACAATCAAATCACACGTCTTCACAGACAAGGCAAATTAAACCTGAAAACAGATTCTTTACTGAAATTATAGATTTTTTATTAAACAAATTGACAAAGTCAAGTTAAAAAAATCATGGTAGATATTTGTTTTTTATAGTTAATTATAGTTACTGAATTAGCTCAATAATTGTTGCTCGTAAGCAGTTTGTGTTATTTTAATATCACGTTGTAGTTAAAAAGAAAAACTAAAAAAAACGCTTTTGTCGATAATGCATAATGACCTAAAAGTAGAAAAGAATTTACCTAGTTTCGTGATGTTCAATGGGAAAGCCAAAAAGCGTGGAGTGCATTGTCTCTATTAATTAAAAACGCTTTTAGACTGCCTCAGGGGCTTAGTCACTGAGCAATTTTTTCAGCTTAAAAATTGCGTTCATGATCCCTACAACGATATAATATAATGTATAATCCAATGTTATATAATATAAATACTGTTGTTTCTGTAAATTCACGTTTCCTGGTGCACAATAAAGTATATTCTTATCTTATCTAAGGTTGATCCACTGCCGTAATCCAACAAACACACTGTGTTATATATAATTGGGTATTTGACAAAATATCAAATGAGTTACTTTTAAAACGTAATTTTGTATGAAAATAATGGCTTATGGCGTCACATTTCAGAGCACTCTTTTTATGTTCAATCTATTTAAAAATTGTAATAACTAGTAATTGACTAAAAGAGATACATTTTCCGAGATATTTTGTAATTTTTGTTTCAATCGAGCATATGAAATAATTTATTGTTGATCGTGTCAAATACCGTATTAGTAACATTGTTAATTTCTTCCTTATCTTCTTTCAGACAGGATTCGTCAAGGCCTTCTCGCACTCTCCAGTATCATTCACATTCGGCTACCATCAAGTGGAAAAGGTGATGAAGGCGCTCTTTGTTACCGAATTGTTTTTGTGGCCTAGGTGAGTAGGTACTCTAGATTTGTCTTTTTTTTTCAACGTACTGATTAAAGCTACGGTCAAACCTGCGTGATTAACACGACTCGAGATCCGAAACCTACTGACAATTCAATGTTAATGGTATAGCAGACTAACCACAGATTAACAAGCAAGGTGAGGGTTCTGCTACGCAACGTACGTCGTATTGTCATAATAAACTATGAATTGTAGTTTTTTGAACCGAGGCGCGGGGGGGTCACGACCCCTGAAACGTGACGTCGCGACATCTCGCTCTTACTCGCCACATAAAGCGAGATGGCGCTACTATATCGGCCGCTGTCGGGCCGATACATAAGACACACATCCGTATGCAAAGCATAGGAATTATAAGAAGCCGTGCTGCAGGGGCAGCAGTGGGCCGATGATAAGTTAAGAGATTAACCCCCAGTTTCTCGTACACTAACACGCTGGTAATCTACTGTTAACAGCTGTCAATTGACCAAAGTGCATACAAAAAAAACCACTGACGGCTGTTAGCAGTAGATTAACAGCTTGTTAGTGTACGAGAAACCAGGGGTAAGTTTCTAATAAGACTGTAAGTTGTATAACACTTCATTCTTATTGGCAATAAATGCTTATTCACTCTAATTACTATTAATTATACAGAGTAGTGAATGGATGGAACAAATTACCACAAGAAGTGGTTTCAGCACCAAACGTCAACAAATTCAAGAACTTACTGGACAAACACATCACTGACCAAAAGAAAAAAATAACCAAGTGAAACTGGATGCGGGCAATTATCAGTTGTTCCAACTGCCTGCCCGTCTACAAATAATAATAATAATTCCTATAAAGCTGAGCGGAGGGAAAAGGTACCTACTCGGCTAGCTTGCTTCATGTACCACTCGCTAACCGTGAAGGAAAACATCGTGAGGAAACCCGAGTGTCTGAGCTATTCACATACCTACCTCAGCGCTTGAAATCGCCAATCCGCGGTGGGCACGCCGTGGTGATCAAGCCCATACTCTCTCCCTGAGAGAAGGCCTGTGCCCTACAGTGGGACGTATATAGGCTGCTTATGTATTCTCCATTAAAACTGTGCTCCAGATTCCACGGCACGGTAATCAGGAGCTTGAAGCGGCGGCAGGCGGCGGTGGAGGAGCTCCACGTGCCTATGTCTACCAACACGACGCAGATACAGGTGCGTGTTGCTACTAGATTATAATATAACGCTGTCAATTAAGGAAAGGGACTGGAGAGCTATTAGCTTCTCCATATTGTGTGCGATAGTTATTTAATAATAACAATAATAAATGTAACAGTTTGCCTAACAAATAATCGCGCTCGGATCCGTTAAATGTACATGTACAATACATATTTCGTTTACTTGCGATTTTGTCCATGTGTAAACACACCGTAAATAAAGAAAAACCGGCCAAGTGCGAGTCGGACTCGCGCATGAAGGGTTCCGTACCATTATCTATACAACATTTGAATATTTCAAGCGTCTACCGGTTGCCGTTATTGATATCGAGCAAAAAATCTTTGTTGTATGGGAGCCCCCCTTAAATATTTATTTTATTCCGTTTTTTGTATTTGTTTGTTATTTGTTATTATAGCGGCAACAGAAATAAATCATCTGTGAAAACTGCCTAGCTATCACGGTGCATGAGCTAGATACAGCCGGTGACAGACGGACGGACGGACAGACGGACGGACAGACAGCGGAGTCTTAGTAATAGGGTCCCTTGCCCTTTGTATAGGTACATAATTAATGGTATATAAGTAATTATTTGTGCAAGTATTGTTTAATTAAACAATATCGTATTGGACATCGCGAGTCATTACTGCTCGTATATAGTTACCGCGGTCGCGAACGTCGGGAATTAGGTAATTCGATTTACCTGAAAAGCAATCGCGATTAGACCCGTACATGTGTGAAACTATTAATTGTAAACTAGGTCTTGGGTTCGATTCCCGCTGGAACTCGCCGTACTCGCCGTACCTTGATTTGTATAAATGGCCTCAGTCTGACTCTGTTTTTTCATGTGTGATGTGATGTTCAACCTTTACAAGTTATGGAAGAGCGGGTTTCCCTTATACTTTGCGGGTACTTTATACTTAAAACGGAATCCCAGCAAAAGTGTATGTTAGCAATAGAATTGGTTGGATGAATAAATATTTTTGTATTTAGTATTTGTATTTTGTATGTCTTTATCTGTTTACCATAGCGCAGGGTACCCTACACTTTTATCTGTAAGAGAAATGGCCCCTAATTGCCCCGATTCTTTGGTTTTTTTTGTTTTGTTGACGTTCGTGTATTTTGTTTGTGTACCTTCGTGTTTACTTCGTGTTTCTGTGACAATTTAAATAAATGTCTTCTTTCTTTCTTTCTAAAGCAGGTGAGTTTATTATCGCAAGTGTTGGGCAATGTGAGAAGAGAGTGCGAAGCGAAATAGTAATAATAATAACATCCATATTATTATTTCGCTTTGGCGCTGTCCTCACACTCCAAATCACGAGAATCAAGTCTGACTAGGAGGTTTTAAAGGTTAAATCCGCATTGCAATAAATTGAAGATATTATTTTCAAACAGGCCTGTCTGCTCGACATCATGAACTACACGGTCAAACAGCTCAAGAGTATCAACCGGACACTGGACTTGCAGGTGAGTGGTGAGTTAGTGACGATAAAGTTATATACATATTAAGCAGTCTATATACGTCCCACTGTAGGGCACAGGCCTTCTCTCACGGAGAGAGTATGGGCTTAATCACCACGCGCGCCCACCGCGGATTGGCGATTTCAAGCGCTGAGGTATGTGAATAGCTCAGACACTCAGGTTTCCTCACGATGCTTTCCTTCACAGTTAGCGAGTGGTATTGCTAATATATGTTCACAAATGTACATAACTTAGAAAACAAAGTTATAGGTACATGCCCGCACTGGGAATCGAACCTGGGTCTCTCGCTTCCGAATCCCGATGAGTTCCGACCCACTATACCACCGGTCGTATATGGTCGTATATAAATACGTCAATGGGAAGTCAGAGTAATTATTTACCGGGCACGGTAAATAATTACTCTGACTTCCCATTGACGTATTTAGCGGGAAATACGCGGGATGTGACTTAGAATTGTTTGGAATTTTGTTTAGTCAAATTCGTAATAATAACTTTTTTTTTAATTTTAAATTTTGTTTTTTAGCGTTACTGTAAAACATGTTAATATTATTAAGTACATACATAGCTTTGCGTTATTGACATTACGTGTCGATAAACGAACGATAAGTGTGAGTCGGTCCTTCGCACAGTGAGCAACGCGAACCCAATGGCATGTACCAATGACTTTGTTTTCTAAGTTACGTACCACCCATTAACTGTAATAAATAATAATAATAATAAATAAACTTCCACACAACACAATCACTTGACCTGGTGCTAATGTACCCTGTACCATGGTAACCAGACAAGGACGTCACAAACATGGACATACACCCAGACTGAGGCCATTTGTACAAATGTACGGCGGCCCCTTGTGTCGATCGACCCCACGACCTCTGTTTTGGTAGTTAAGCGGCTTAACAGGTAGACCAACGAGGCAGTCGTGTCAGGCAGTCACTATGAAGGACAACATGGTAAGAAAACCTGAGTGCCTGAGGTGTTCACACACCTTAGCTCTTGGAATTTTCTATCTGCATGATTTACCTCTATACGCGACGTCTAGTGGGACTTCTTACCTACACTAGGATAGGCAAAGTCAGACATAGCTATGTAGTACCTTGGACATATTTTTTGATGGAGTGAGTTAGCCCAGCGCCCGTACCATCCTCTCAGCTTAGTCGGCTGAACCAACGGGAAATACAACGTATACCAACAATACCTTGTACGGTTTCAGGAGATCTCAACGGAGAATTGCTTATCGAAGAAGTTCCACAAGATCCTGCAGTCGCAACTGGACTGCGTGTGGCACCAGCTCAGCACGCGGACCAAGGAGTACATACAAGACCTCAAGGTCCTCAGGGGCATGATCGTGTAAGTTTCTAACGAGGATGCGCATGCGCACACATAATGTGGGTACTTTTATTATTATTAATATGCTTATTGAACATAAGTAAACTTTACTTTTGTGCATAATCTTTACTCAAGACCTGTAGTTTGTCACAATAAAATGAATTGAATTGGTGCTCTAGGACGTCATGAAAATATAAAACCGGTCAAGTGCGAGTCGGACTCGCGCACGAAGGGTTCCGTACCATTATGTATGTAAAATTAGACACAAAGATCGAGAAAAAGCTGCAAAAAATCACGTTTGTTGTATGGGAGCCAACCTTAATATTTATTTTATTTTAATTTAATATTTTTGAAGCGAGTATAGAACTAAATATTCTGTGAATATTTCAAGCATCTACCTGTTGCCGTTATTAATATCGGACAAAAAAATTACGTTTTTCGATGGGAGTCCCCCTTAAATACTTATTTTTTTCAATTTATAGCGGCAGCAGAAATACATCATCTGTGAAAATTAAAACTGCCTAGCTATCACGGTTCATGAGATACAGCCTGGTGACAGACAGACAGACGGACAGTGAAGTCTTAGTAATATGGGGTCCCGATTGGCACCCTTCGGGTAGGGAACCCGGTAGAAAATGCCATTAGCATTAAGTCCACCTTTTGTACACTGTCTTTGTGCAATAAAGAATTAATACTAATAATAATGATAATAACCCTGAAAACAGCCCAATTGCTAGTAGGACTCGCGCGAGGACAATACAGGGCGACCAGGCGTGCAGGGTGCCCACATTTAAAAAAAACTAGCTATAGTGCATGAGCGGTGTCACTTGTGTGTTACTAGGGTATCTAGTGCCACGTCATAAAGTATTTGTGTTACGTACCTAATTTTCGAAAAGAAAGAAGAGGAAACACCCGCCGTGGGCGACCATACAGTTTGAGAGCGTGAAAAGGCAATGGACCGCCATCTTTAGGAAGCTGGGATCCCTTCAGGAGGCCTGCAGTGACGTCAGAGCACTGCTGGCTTTGCACAGCTTTGCGACGTACAATTATTTATTTAATATCGCAATAACCGCTTACAGTTTCCCAAAGCGTGCTCCTATTGCTATGGCTATATAATAAACCTTATTAATTACTTACATAAGTGTAATCTTAGTTCAAACGCTGTTTTTTTAATGGTGTGTACAAAAATGTCGACATTTGGACCTCTGTAAAAAACCTTTGAGAAGAACAAGGGCCGCGGCCGTAGGCGTCGGCGCGTGCGCAGCCTGCCGACCGCGAGGCTAAGTGATTCGCCATTCGAAGGATGTGTTCCAACTACAATAAACCTCTTGCAACTGTAACAAGCTCTACCTATCCCAAACGTAGTTACGAACACCGAGTTGAGCGTGAACTCTACCACCGTTGTTTTATGTACTGCTAATTTATATACTAATTAATACTATATTCTACTACTGACTACTGCGGTGACCCGCCCGCTGCTGTATTGCTCTTAAAGTTAGTTGTTCCTTTCATAAGCAGCCTATATACGTCCCATTGTAGGGCACAGGCCTTGTCTCAGAGAGAGAGAGAGAGAGAGAGAGAGAAAGAGAGAGAGAGAGTATGAGCTTAATTTGCATCCTTAGTACCTAGATCATAGTTATTTAGTGAAAAATATTTATGGGTTCAGGTTAAATATTGTTCTTGAAGTAATTTTTTTACATAAACTGTAGCCTGTTTCCTGTTTTTTTTTTTCAAATAAATAAAATGAAAATAAATGTCAGGCCTAACTAACAGTCACCGTACCAAAGTCAAAATTAAAGTCAATAAAATTAATTCAAAGTAACACAGAAACTGTGACTTATTGAACGTTACAAGTAAAACTAGGTGTCCGTTTCAAAATCTAGATCATTTGCAGAAAAAACGGACAAAAAAACTCCAAACTTAGTCTTTTCCAACACATTCCTTAACTAAAGTTTACATGTCATATCTTCTAAAACCTAGTACTAGGATGCATTGAACTGGCTTTTATTCCACACATGTTTGTCTACTGAACCGTCCGCACGCTCTCCACCAAATCCGTGCCACGTCGCGGTGCCCCCAGGAATCTGATCCACGACGACGCGGTGTCGTTCTACGGGCTGGTCGGCCAGTACCGGTCGGCCGAGTACGCGCGCGTCAACTCGGGCTGGGTGTTGCTGGACTCGGCCGAGACGCTGTTCCGGCTGGCCAAGGGCCGGGTCTTCAATAACTACAATGGTATATTGAGGCTGCCCTTACATGGAGCATGCCGTCTCGCTCGCACAATGTAACATTTTTTAATCCATACATATAATAAATTCGTAAATGTCTCCGCCTGATATATATGTCAGTCTCACTCTAATTCTTTGTGCGCGCATCATGCAAAAACCACTGAAGGGAATTTAATAAAACTTACCATGATCATAGCTCAGATCCCCGTGAAACATACAGGCTATATGACATCACGCATAAGTCTACAGGTGTCCACCGAAATCGTTCCTATAGTCCTGTCCGCGAATGGTTTAATTCCAACCAGTCTCGCTGACCATCTGAGGCGGTTGGAACTTCGTGTGGGCACGCTTCCGGCTATCATGCAGAAGGCGGTGCTGCTCGATACAGCCCGGATAGTCCGACGTTTTCTCTCGTTGTCGCCCTGACCTCCGGCCGCTTGGACTCCTTAGCCGGAGGGCGTCCGTCTGGCCATTTTGGTCAGACGAGACTATTATCTTTTGTATCCCCCCATAATAATAATAACTTCCACACCACACAATCACTTGTCCCGGTCCCAAACTAATATCCGCAATTTAATTATTCATCAAACCCTCAGACCACACTCATCCACATTCAAGTATACTCATTTTATTACAATAGGTAACTAAAAATGTTAGATTATGCGATTGAGACAGCATGCTCCACGTAAGAACCATCTTAACTAATATTTGTGATGCTATTATTGTATGAAGTACCCGAAACCGGCGTGCGCGCATGCAACGACTGATGAATATTTATTAAGCGAAAGAGGTCTGTCAGGATCGTGGCGAGTGGTAGACTCTGGGGTAGGCAGAGACCCCTCTGGGATACAGGTGTGAGTTTATGTTCTGTTTATATGAAAAGTCACAGTCATAGTGGAAGTCAATAATTTTATTCACTATAAAAACAATTTTTTTTCTTAATGAACGTTACAATTAATAAATTATGCGGAGAAGAAGCTAACAAAGAAACAGCACATTTATTCTTTTCAAAACAGGTTTACTTAATTAACAGAGTTTTCAACTTAAAGTTACACTACACTAGATACAAACGTCCTCGTTAACATTATTTAAATACCAGACATCTTTGCGTTCCAAATAATCCTTAATGTTATAATAGGTTTTTTGCACAGTATGATTAACACATTTGTTAAAACGCGTCGGTGGTATAACTTCCATAACTCTAATATATCTTGAGATTTTATTGAAAAATTAACTAAATAGGCAAGATAAAGTAAATACTAGAATGGAACAATTTGGTGAAAGCTCAAGTAATTGAAAACAAGTTGCTAAAGATATTTATTTTTTTGTTTTTGTGGGTGAGCGTCCTTCAGGGCGTCCGACAAGTAAACAACACGTTGGCTTGAGAGGGAAGATGCTGGATACAAATTGTAGCTAGACTGTCTCTGGGAGCATTTTACTTTTTTGTGTAGCCTCGATTGTGTCCCTCTGTTGGGCAAAGGCCTCCCCTTTACCTCATGAGAAGTCGTGAGGTCGTTTACAATTTACCTGTCGAATATTTTTCCCATCATACAAGATTCCTCACATTTGTTGTTCCAGAGTTCGATCCGGAGCCAAATCCCAAATGGAAAGTCCTCAGCGACCTACTGCTCCAAGAGATACCCGATAAAGTGAAAAAGAAACAAGACGGAGACTTGAACAAGACAAAAATCCTCATCTTATGCCAGGACAACAAGACTTGCGCGCAATTGAATTTGTACCTTACGATGGGCGCACAGAGGTATCTTTTCTACACGGCATTCCGGCGGGATATAACCATAAATACCATATCTTCCAAGTACAAAGCCTATAAAAACACTGTACCAACTCAAGAGGTTAAAAAGACGTCTCAGGATTCGAGTGAAACTGATGCTAAGGATACTGAAGAGGAAGACGAATTCAATGTAGATGAAACAAATAAGTCTAACTACGTTCTCACTCTGAGCCAAGTCTCGCAGAGTGGCAAAAAGAAGAAGACGGATGAAAGTATGTTCGAGCCCATTTCTCAGGTCGGTAAAAATAACTTCATAGAGAAAAATGTAGCGAAATACGTCTTCTCCAAGTACAGCCACAGAGACTGCATACATAACAGGCCTTCTCTCAGAAATCAAATCAATGATTTCAAAGTAAACAACTTACATTATGTTTGATGAATGTTCATATACAATGTTAGCCGCTGCCTTCGGACCGTATTTGTAGTGGAGAAAACGCAAGCGGAAAACCATCTTTTATGACCATCAATTCTCAAATCATCTTAAACCTAATACATCAGTTGCTACCTATATGATAGGATTCCATGATCGCCACCAATAACTTCAAATTCCAAAACGTTACTTAATTAAGTATTTTTAGTGACTCGCAATGCTCATACATTAGTAGATTGTGTCTCAAGGGAGTAAAATGATATATTTACGGCGAGGGTGGTATATTGAATCCTGAGTGAAGCGAAAGATTCTACAATAATGTGTGATTCTAAAGTAGAATCTTGAGCGTAACGAGGGATTCAAGTGTTTACGCCCAAGACGGAAATAATTTTGCTACCGAGTGACACATACTGCTTTTCACACCTGCTATAAGGAAAATTTAAATCAAACACAATTAAGATATCAAAAGAAGTTTATGATCGATTGCAACAAAATAAAAATCGAATTGGAATTACATTTTGCGAAAATCTGCACACGGATCATGCTGAGGGCAATTAAAAAAAAATTAGAATATCAGGGAAGAAAAGTACAACTTTGATCCCTCATTTGAGGGAATCAAGGGATCTTTTCTGAATAGCAGGTGTGAAAAATAATATATTAAACGGGTCTAATCGAAAGTTCTCTCAACCGATCGACATTACTATGGAAGGAGAAGGAAAAAACATAAGAATTTCAACAGAGAGCATGGTTTCAAGCTTTCAAGCACGTGGAATCCAGTGTTAAGCAAATACAAATCTCGCGCCTTATCACCGGACCTGTCCGCGGACGTAGTGAGTGTTGTGTGTCGGCCCGCTGCGAAGAACTAAGAGTGACTCGAGGGTAGACAGACCATCCCGAATGGGCTGCAATAGTTCTATGTAATAGTAATATGTCGTTAGTGGGATTACAGATGGAAAACCTGGACATGACGCAGCTAGAGCTGGAGAAGCCGCTCGTGGTCATCCAGCCGTTCAAGGACGGAGGGAATCACTTCTCTCTGGAGCGGAGTCTCGAGGCGCTGCGACCGCACTACATCGTACTGTACCACAGCGACGTGGCCGCCGTGCGACAGATCGAGGTGGCCTACGCAGGGCTATACATGTGTATATACACGTGTGTGTATCCATATACATATAAATATATCTTATCTTATATATGCTATATATTACCGTATTTAGTGTGTATATAATTAACAGCAAGTATTAGTGTGTATTGTATTATATCATTGCTGAAATATTCATTTTTATATGTGCCCCCCTCCTTATAATACATTTAGGTACTTATAAGTACTTTTATCTCTTTTTTGCTTCCTTCTTTCCTTTTTGCACGCCTACCTTAATTTTGCCTCTCCTGTAGCTCCTGCAGGTTGACTGGTAGAAAATACCATTAACATAAAGTCCACCTTTTGAAAACTGTCGTTTTGCAATAATAATAATAATATTATTACACAGTTCAATTTCGGTTCAGTATTGCTTTCAATTTCATTGTTTCAATTGCATCATCATCATCATCATCATCATCAGCCATTCGACGCCCACTGCAGGACACAGGCCTCCTTTGTGGTTTTCATAACCATGAGGGGTTTTGCCATAATCGCCACGCTCGGCAGGCGGGTTGGCGATCGCAGTATGCGGTTGGAATCTCAGGAAGACGCTGCTGCCCGTCTCCTGGTAATTTATTTCCTTAGTCGCCTTCTACAACATCCACGGGAGGAAATGGAGTGACGCTATTCTTAATCCGGCACACGGAATTCATTTCAATTGCATGCAGACATGTAAATTTCAATTCCATTGAAAGCTATTAATTAAAGCTTTCGATGCCATTGACTCATCGGTTGATTACTCATCGGCCAGATTGAACAATCGGGCGATTTTTTTGTTTTAAAATGGTATTTAAGTGGCGTGGCAGTGACGAGGCGCAATTTTTGGAACGGCACGCGTGGTGATTAAGCCCATACTCTCTCTCTCTCTCTCTCTCTCTCTCTCTCTCTCTCTCTCTCTCTCTCTCTCTCTCTCTCTCTCTCTCTCTCTCTCTCTCTCTCTCTCTCTCTCTCTCTCTCTCTCTCTCTCTCTCTCTCTCTCTCTCTCTCTCTCTCTCTCTCTCTCTCTCTCTCTCTCTCTCTCTCTCTCTCTCTCTCTCTCTCTCTCTCTCTCTCTCTCTCTCTCTCTCTCTCTCTTGTCTAAATTGAATAACAAAAACAATTGAAAGTCGATATTCAAATGTTTCACATTTTTTAAAAAAAGAACATCATAGAAACCATTTGAAAAAAGTTTCATTCGAAAACCTCAAACCATGAAGATTCTATGTCAATTCAAAGAACCTATTGCAATAAAACGGCAATTTCATACTTTAACCCCTATTATTTAATTATTGTTGTACTGTCCGTTATATGTATTGTATTGTAATTATTATGTATTGTTCCGGGTGCCAAAGAATAAAAAATGAAACGGTCCCAACTGAAAATCAGTTTTGCCGGTGATCTGTAGTTCCCAGCACAAGCCAGCGATGCATGCTGAGTGGGTGACCCTATTTTGTTGCCACGGAGGCGCAATGTCCTCATTTATTTTGTTAGGTTATTGTTTTTTTTTTATTCTTGTTGTAATTCGGTACGTAGATTCTGTTATTTTCTATGTGTGTGTTTTTGTGGCAATGTAAATAAATTATTGGAATATTTGTTAGGTGTTCGAATGCCGCAAGAAGGAGGGCGAGGCGGCGTGCCAGGTATACTGCATCATGCACGCGCAGACGGTGGAGGAGCAGGCGTACCTCTCGGCCCTCAAACGGGAGAAGCTGGCCTTCGAGCTCCTCATACAGACCAAGAGCGTGAGTCCACCTCGGAGACGGCTGTCGGACCTACTCACTGTTGTGTCCAGTGATAGGTAAAAACATAGATGTCTAACTGGCGCTAAAAAATTACCCCACGTTCCATTGTGGACAAGCGGGCGGGGCTTGTCAATTGGTTTACGAATCGGAGCGAGTTCAGTACTACCCGGCAAAATATCTATACACCTGCCACAGTTAGACCGCCATCTTGCGAGGTGCTTAGATATTTCGATGGGTTATACATCATGAAGTCAATGGTTTGACGTGTTTGTATAAGACCAATCATAAGTTACGCTGACATTTACTATCGCCCAATCAACGTTCACGTCGGCACTCATGACGTACAGAATGAACCAATCACAGAGTGATTTACTCTACAGCACATCTTGTGCTAATGTCATTGGTGCAGAGCAGACTAATCGAGAGGACACGGGCCGTTTTTGTGAGTGAATTTAGTAGGACTACTTCCATGGTTTTTTTTCGTAGGGTGTGTCAGTTACTCACTAATCAGCACTATGGTGCCAAAAAAACATAACTGTATTTTGGCCTTTGAAAGAAGAAAGAAAGAGGATATTTATTTAAATTGTCACAGAAACACAAAGTAAACAAAAGGTACACAAACAAAAGACACGAACGTCAACAAAACAGACATAAAACAAAACAATCGTGAAGAGAACATGTGAGGCATATAGAGTCATCTACGTAATGAGATGATACTGCGTCCAGTGGCACCTTCACTCACACTAGATGGGTGAAGGGACCACTCGGCCGCTGCAGTGCCTGGTACATTGTTTTTTAGATGGAGTAGGCTTGCCCAGCACCTATTTAAACAAAAAAAAAGGGACAAGTGCGTGTCGGGCCACGCAGTGTAAGTTTCCGTAGAGAGAAAGGGTTTTATCTGCCTTATAGATCGAAAAACTTCATCCATCCTTCATCCATCTAGTGCGAGTGAAGATGCCACTGGACGCTGCATAAATCGTCTCATTACGTAGATGCAAAGGCCAAAGCTTTTAATGAGTTAATAGCAGGCTGGCAGTCTTATTTATAAAAACAGGATTCCTTAAACACTCCTCAGATGCAGCTCAAATAGTCTGTGGTAAAAGGAAAGACATAACCACAGATTATTTAAAATGAGTCTGAGGAGTGTTTTAGACTAATAGTTTTTGTTTAAATAACACCGAATGTTTTTGCCTTCAGGTGATGGTAGTGCCGACCTACCAAGACGGGAAAACGGACGAGTACTTCAATATGAACGAAGAGGCCGAAGAAGAATCTCTCGACACCAGGAAAGCAGGTAACTTCTTCCCCGAGTGGGATCTTTGACTGATCTTAATAGAAAATGTACTTAACACTGAACTTGCTTTCTTTTTAGGGTTCCGTTTCCGAAGGGTGACAAGAGGGACCCTATTACTAAGACTTCACTGTCCGTCTGTCTGTCTGTCATCAGGCTGTATCTCATGAACCGTGATAGCTGGGCAGTTGAAATTTTTACAGCTAATGTATTTCTGTTGCCGCTATAACAACAAATACTAAAAACAAAATAAATATTTAAGGGGGGCTCCCATACAACAAACGTTGACTAAAGAAATCGCTCGCCAAATAGAGGCCATCTTTGTAACCTTCACAGCGCCGATGTCATGTCATTAAATGTCCATGCTAAACGCTTCTTGTTGGTTTCTTTAGATGGCGCTGTTCTCAAATTCGATCTTTGTCTAATGTTGTATACATAATGGTGTGGAACCCTTCGTGCACGAGTCCGACTCGCACTTGGCCAATTTTTATTCTCTGATTCTACGCGAACGAAGTGGCGAAACAGCTAGTCCTAATAAACATTAGGATCTAATGTTTAACGAGTGTTACTAAACGACTTACAGTCTTATTTATAAAAAGTAGATCCCACTAAAACACTCATACGGTGGAGTTTAAACCAGTTTATGAGAGGAATTCCCGTTATAAACCGGCTTTGACTCCGTCTTAAGAGAGTTTTAGTGAAATCTTCTTTTTATAAATAAGGCTGATAACGTTTAATAACGAACCGACATAATTAAAGACCTGACTAAAAATTTTAGTACAGTACAGCTACATCTACATCATAAATGAAAAGTAGGACTGGCGATACATGATGGATATTATTTGTTGAGCAGTTAAATTGCTTTAACCGATAACATTGCGATCGACCTAAACAAACTAATTATTTATTTATTTTTTTGGAGAAAATACAGGCACAGATAATAAATATTTTATGTTTTACAATATTGGGTATGGCCTTATCTGCCCTATGGAACATGAAACATGAACACCTACTACGAATATACAAATAAAAAAATCTCATCACTGCTTAGACCCTATTTTTGTTTTCGCCAGTCGTGTAACGATTATAGATTTAATGGTTGGTGAGCCATACCGTTGGAGTTGGTGAAGAAAAGTTCGGTGAAATTCGACGAAATTACAGAAAAAACCGACCAAGTGCGTGTCGGGCAACGCGCAATGTGGCCCGACACGCACGCTACGCAGGGTTCCGTAGAAAGAGGGTTTTTTATCTGCTTTACAGAACTAATTGTCAATGGATTTTGTACGAAATTTTACTTTTATCAGTTGATTGCCTATTGCTTACCTACTTAGCCGTGATAGTTTTCCTTTTAAGTTCATTATATGTGATACTACACTGAATTTTTTCACGTTTCTAAAATCAACCGTTTAGCCAGGAGAGGGGAGGGGGACGCCCTACTCGGACAAAAATTTGCGCTTTAAAGCTTAATATTTCACAAGCGGAACCCTAAATCAAAAAATGGTCTTCCTACACCCACAATAATTTTCAACGACCCCTCCAACGATGCCCCACATGATGGGGTAGACGACAAAAAAAAAATCATCCCCACTCTTCATGATAGGGGAAGTACAGCAAAAAAAAATCCAACGTTTTATTCTTTAACTTTGTCGGCGTTATAAATATGTATACACATACCACATTACAGCTTTCTAGTATCACCGGTCTTTGCGCTAGGCCGCGGACGGACGGACAGAATAAACTATGAGGGTTCCTTGTCGGACTACGGAACCCTAAAAAGGCTATTGTATACTAAATTTTGATGTTTGCTCTAGCGAATGCATAAAACAGCTGAATTTCGGAATCACTTCCTTGATTCAGAGACGAGCAACCGACGACGCGAGCTCCGTCTCTACTCACCATGATTAAGCTCTGCAAATCAGAGCGAAACCTGATATGTCCCTTCCGACAAAAAAAAAAAAATCAAGTACCTAAGTGAATCCGAAATTAAGCTAACAATGTGTAGTGCTTACGAAAGTTTCAGTTCGAAAACAGCTAATATTTTGGAGTTGTTCTCGTAAAAATGGTCGTCTTAATTAGTAGAACAACCCCCTTTAGAATCATGGGGGATTACATATAAACGTGGAATAAAGTTGCATCTGGTGTAAGTATGAAATAAGAAGACCATCATCATCAGCCCTTAAACGCCCACTGCAGGACACAGGCCTCCCTCATGGTTTTCATAACCATGAGGGGTTTTGCCATAATCGGCGATTAAGAATAGCGTCACTTCATTTCCTCCCGTGGATGTCGTAGAAGGCGACTAAGGAAATCAATTACCAGGAGACGGGCAGCAGCGTCTTCCTGAGATTCCAACCGCATACTGCGATCGCCAACCCGCCTGTCAAGCGTGGCGATTATGGCAAAACCCCTCATGGTTATGAAAAAAAAAAAACTCCATATCCATACAAAATCTTATACATACACGATATAACTAAATGCCGCGTTTATTTGTAAACTGGATAGACTATTGGTACACGTGCGACTGCGGCTGGTCTTTGCGCTTTCCCGGTGGCGAGTGTCAATCCCACCAGGTGTTTCTAAAACTCCCCGTTCGCGCGTCAGGCGGTCAGAATCAGCAGAAAGAGAAGCCGGTGGTGATCGTGGACATCCGCGAGTTCCGCTCCGACCTGCCGGCGTTGCTGCATAAGCGCGGCATACACATCGAGCCCGTCATGATCACCGTGAGTGGAAATGAAAAACATTTATTTCTGTGTGTGAACGTTGAACGTTGTGGACTGAAGGAGGATGCAGTGACTAGTATTGAGCAAGGAATGTTGCGTTGGTTTTGACATGTGGAGAGGATGAAGGAAGAAACAAATAATATATCGAGCGAATGTGGAATGCCTCCCAGGGCCGGCAAGGGACGTCCCAGGCGGACGTACTTCGACCGAATAGGGGATGTATTAGCAAAGGGCAAAATAAAAAGTACACGAAACCGGCGTGCGTGCATGCAACGACTAATGAATGTTGAGGAAGCGAACGTGATCTGTCAGGATCGTGGCAAGTGGCAGTCCCTGGTCTCTGCCTACCCTTCTGGGATACAGGCGTGAGTTTATGTATGTATTTATTTCTGCCAGTGTAGTGTGTGTCCATAGTCCGGTCTGTGGGGGTTTTGCTGCACGATAGGTGGATAAATGGTTTTGATGTATGTTGTTCAGTTCAGTTGTGAGATCGCGATACACATCCAAGGGGGCGCGAGCCGCCATCTTGATTTAAATGTGCTGAAATTAGTTTTCAGGTTTCCGTACCCGAAGGGTGCCAAATGGGACCCTATTACTAAGACTTTACTGTCCGTCTGTCTGTCTGCCACCAGATATGTGATAGCCAGGCAGATGAAATTTTCACAGATGGTGTATTTCTGTTGCCGCTATAACAACAAATACTAAAAATAGAATAAAATAAATATTTAAGGGGGGCTCCCATACAACAAACGTAATTTTTTTGCCGAGTTTTGCTCGAAAATAATAACGGCAACAGGTAGACGCTTGAAATATTCACATAATGTTTAGTTCTATATTCGCTTTGAAATTAATAATTAAAATAAAGTAAATACTTCAGGGGGGGGATCCCATACAACGTGATTTTTGTCGTTTTTTCTCGATCTTTGTATCTAATGTTGTACAGATAATGGTACGGAACCCTTTGTGCGCGAGTCCGCGCACTTGGCCGTTTTTTTTTTTTAAATATTGCCTCAACGATTGATTCGCAACGTTGTTCCATAAAATGAATTAGCACGACGATTTCTGTTATTTGACGCTATTTCGTAGTCTACTAAGCAATGACATTACAATATCATTTTAATGGTATAACCCGCGCAAATTAAATACGCATCTCTCGCGAAGGAGATCGCTTCGTTGGTTGTACCGTTGGAAGGCGAATTGTTAGTAGACTATCAAGTGTCAATGAAACAACCATTGCTGTAGTAATATGACTCCATTGAACAACTACGCATTTGTTACACCTGACATGCTGTCTTGCTGGCACATTCTAACATTTTTCATAATTGTAATAAAATGAGCCTGACCGAGGGTTTCATAGATAATAAAATTGCGGACATTAAATCTATTTTTTTTTTCTTATCTTGTACCTCGTTTTTTACTGAGAAAATTTGCTAGTTACTGAAACAACTTTTCTTTATTAAAACCTAATTATAAGAAAACAAAAACGTAGGTATTAAAAACATCCGAAGGTATATGTATTATTTGTCTCTTTTTCTCCTTCGGCAACCTCTCCGTCACAAGGTTGTCTGGAAGAAATTGCTGTTAGCAATAAGGCCGCCCATTGTACTTTTTCATTGTAACTTTCATATTTTATGTCTCTAGTTTCTTGTGTGCAATAAAGAATATTCTTATCTTGTCTATCAAACCCTCAAAGCACATCATCAAAAGTATACTCATTTTATTGAAGTGGCAGTGGGCGGGGCACATAGCACGCAGGACTGACTGATGGCCGATGGGGCCGAAAAGTTCTCGAATGGAGACCACATATCGGCAAGCGCAGTACCAGCCACAAGATGGACAGATGACCTCATCCAAGTGGCAGGAAGACGCTGGATGCAAGTCGCTTCTTCCAACCGGTCTTTTTGGAAATCCATGGAGGAGGCCTATGTCCAGCAGTGGACTTCTTGTGGCTGAATGATGATGATGCTACTCATTTTATATTACAAATACAAAAAATGTTAGACTGTGCGAGTCGGCACGAGAAACGTAACAGCAGCCGTGAAGAGTCGCCCCCCAGATCGGCGACTACATCCTGACGCCCGAGCTGTGTGTGGAGCGCAAGTCGGTGTCGGACCTGGTGGGCTCGCTGCAGTCGGGCCGGCTGTTCGCGCAGGCCACCGCCATGGGCCGCCACTACGCGCGCCCCGTGCTGCTCATCGAGTTCGACCAGAGTAGGCCCTTCAACTTGCAGGTGAGAACGACGTGAAAAGGCCATTCGACTTGCAGGTGAAAACGACCTAAAAAGTCCGTTAAATTTTCGGGTGATACTGACCCGAATAGGCCCTTCAACTTGTAGGTGAGTCAGAGTAGACCATTCGACTTGACGAGGGAAAGATCGGAGTAGGCTATACAATTTGCGAGTGAGACCCTTTCATGGAGTTAGGTCTACCAGTACTAGAACTTAAACTTGCAGGTGATAAGATTATTGGGTTCCACCGGAATAAACTATTAATCATACTAATATTATAAATGTGAAAGTTTGTGAAGATGTTTGGGTGTTTGTTACTCAATCGCGCCTGAACGGATTTACATGAAACTTGGCATTATCATCATCATCATCAGCCATTTGACGCCTAGGTACTGCAGGAGATAGGCCTACAGATAGACAAAGACCTGAATTGAGACATAGCATACTTGATATCCCGGTAACGTTCCTGTGGGATAATATTTATGTTAAGTTTAAAATAGATGGCGTTGTGCGAGCGAACGTTGTGTTTTAATTGGTTTTAAAAACATATGGCGTTGTGCAAGAATCGTATAAACGGATTCTGTGGCGGAACGAAGTTCGCCGGGACAGCTAGTAATCAGTAAATAACTATAATAACACAATCATCTCGCACACAACACAATCATCTCGGCGCTTCAAATTGCCAGTCCGCGTGGTAATTAACTCTCTCTATGCTCGGTACGCTCATGCTCTCTCTGGGAGAAGGTCTCTCTATGCTCGGTACGCTCATGCTCTCTCTGGGAGAAGGTCTGTGCCCTGCAGTGGGACGTGTATATAGACTGCATTATAATATAGTAACCTAATCTAGGTTGTCTGGAACAGATCGCTTTTAGCGATAAGACCGCCAGTTATAGATATTTAAGATTGTTCATGTATATTTATAATGTATGGTGTGCAATAAAGAGTGTTAACCTAATAAGATTCCGTAAGTGTCATCAAATATTAAAACGTGACAAATTGGGGCATCAATTATTATTAAAATTCTTTATTGTACCAGAAAAAAATTATACAATTGGCGGGCTTAATACATCAATTAGCATACTTGAAAATACTAAATAGCGGTCGCTGAATAACTATTGGTAAGTGTAGTTCCCTTTGTGATTGGGCAGGGCAACCTGGTGGTGTCCAGCGACATGTCGGGCGCGGACGTGCTGCAGCGCCTGCAGCTGCTCACCATCCACTTCCCGCGGCTCAAGGTCGTCTGGTCGCCCAGCCCCTACGCCACCGCCGAACTTTTCTACGAGCTGAAGGTACCACACACGCACGCACGCACAAACGCACACACACGCGCACGCGCACGCACGCACGCCCACACACACACACAAGCACGCGTAAACACGCACGCACGCTAAGAAAGAGTACAAATAAATATTTAAGGGGGCCTCCCATACAACAAACGTGATGCTTTGCCGTTTTTTGCTCGTTATATTAATAACGGCAACATGTAGACGCTTCAAATATTGTATAGATATTGGTACGGAACCCTTCGTGCGCGAGTTCGAGTCACACTGAGCCGGTTTTTTTTTAATGTAGCCTATATCCCCTGCAGGGCATAGGCCTTCTCTCAGAGAGAGTATAGGCTTAATTATGATTGTGTTTTGTGAAAGTTGTTATAATTTTATTATTAACTTAAGACTTATCTTACGTGGAGCATGCTGTGTCGCTCGCACAAATTAACATTTTTAATTATTGTAATGAAATTACCAAACTTTTGATAAATGTGGTCTGAGCGTTTGATGCATTATTAAATTAACGGACATTTTAAATATATTTTTGTTTTCCGATACATATGTAGTTTTTAATAAATAAAAGTTGTTTTCAAAATTAAAATTTTGGAATCAACTTTTGTCAATGAAAAACTTAGTACAGGATAAGAAAAATATGCTTTGAATATCAGCAATTTTACTCATATTATGACAATAATAAAAAAAAATTCAACTGCGTGAGCGAGACAGCATGCTCCACGTAACAGCACCCTTAATTCCGGATTCACTTACTTGACTCTTCCGACAGAAAATCAAGTAAGTGAATCCGGAATTAAGTTAATATGTGTATTGCTTACGAAAGTTTCAGCTATTATAATTAGTTTCCAACCTCCACAGCAAGGGCGCAAGAACCCAAATGTGGCGGAGGCGGCGGCACTCGGCGGGGACGGGACGGACGATCTCAACTACGAGCGGTTTAACGCGCAAGTGCACGACTTGATGCGGAAGCTTCCCGGAGTCACGACCAGGAACTTGCCGCGGATCATGAACAAGGGAGGCTCGCTGGACCGCCTGATTGAGCTCACACAGGTTTGTCTATTTATTTATTTAGGAACGCCAACAGGCTACGTATCACTACACCGGACCGACCGAACCGGATCTTAGACCGATTTCACGACGATCAATTCCTTCTTTAAAAAAAAATAGTATCTTTGATCATGTTAAATATTGTTCAAACATGTTTGTCACACAAAGGGATTAATTAGTAGAAGTCTCAAAAAGTCCTGAAAATATTCATCTTATTATTATTCAGTTACCTACCTACTGAGAAGGAATTGTTCCTCTTTATTATTTAGTCTTTTGATTATCATCGGAATCATAAAAATGGCTGGTGGTCTCGATTCCAGGCCTTTGATTCCCGAGCCGCAAATCTCGAGTGACTCCCAATCGTCTAATTGTTAAATCCCATTACTAATTTAACAGACGATTGGAATCGCTCAGAATTTGGTGTGCGGAATTTATATTCCCCTTCCCAGCCCCTATGGGGTGGTAAGCTTAGAAAAGAGGCTTTTTGGAGTTACAACTATGAACTTGCCTCGGATCATGAACAAGGGAGGCTTGGAATAAACAGCTGGACCGATTAATTACTAGTAATAAGTTCCACACAACACAATCACTTGTTCTGGTCCGCAACTAGGATACCCTGTGCAATCAAGTAATCAGGCTAGGGCTATCAAGTAATCAGGCTAGGGCTATCAAGTCAGCTTGGCAAATGCAATAGTAATTTAACCTTGTAATGACGATAAAAACATTTTAGTGGTCATCACGACTTATCTCATTATTTTCCATCCTTATAATCATCAGCACTCCTTTGTCCACTGCTGGGTAATAGGCCTTTTCCCCATAACGCCATCTGTCGCGGTCTCTCGCCATCCGCATGCACCATCATGCGCCATCAGCCCGGTCCGACTTGACCACATCGTCCGACCGGGCTGTTGGTCTACCCACTGACCGCCGTCCGATCCTCGGCCGGCCCGTCGTCGTCTGGGTCTTCTGCAGCTGCGAGCGGAGCTCGCAGCTGTAGGTTCGGGGTGTGAGGCCGTGCCTCTTGTCCCGGGCGGCATCTCCGGGGGTATCGACCCCCGGGACATTTGCCATCATGGCTTTTTCTTTTAGGGCGGGGGGAGCTCCGAGCTGTCGGAGTCTAACAGCTCGAGGAGCTCCCGGGGATATGGACGTCCATCTTCTGGTCGGTCGTACGTGGGGGCTATATGGTGGAGGTGCCGGTGTAGCCCGTTGTCTGCGCAGTCTAACATGCGGCGCGACAAACGGACCACGAACTCCTCCACACTCTCCACCATTAATCCCGGGCAATTACGTCGTTCCGGACGTAACGCCCGGCCCCCACGATTGCCCTTAGGGCGATGTTCTGTTGGGCCTGCAGCTTCTTGCGGTTGGTCGCAGAGCACAAGACGTACCATGCAGGCGCCGCGTAAGTGAGTCGCGAGCGCACGTACGTCTTGTAGATCCCCAGCTTGGTCCGGGGTGGAAGCCTTGAGGTGAGCACGGGGCGCAAGAGAGCTCTCGCCGTCCAGGCTTGGCGTACGGCGTGATCGACCTGCGCCCCCATGCGCAGGTGGCGGTCAATGGTGCACCCCAGGTACCTCACTGAGGAGCTCCATGCGACGTCCTGGCCACGAAGCTGCAGGCGCGTGGACGCGGTTCTGTGGCGACTGGTCAGCATGGCGGCCGTCTTCCCCACGTTGACAGCCATGCGCCACTTGTCCAGCCACTCCGGGAGCCTGTCCAGCAGCCGCTGCATCTTCCCGACGGCGGCAGACACTTTGCGCGAGGAGGCGAAGAAGGCGCTATCGTCGGCGCAAAGGGCCAACGTAACGTCCGCCTCCCCGTCGGCAAGTGTGCCGGCAAGCGTCGGGATGTCGTCGGTGTAGGCCGCGTAGAGGCACGGCGAGAGGCAGCTGCCTTGTGGGACCCCGGCGCGGATGGGATGGTCCGGGGAGAGCGCGTCCTCGACGGCCACGTGGAACCGCCTGTCCGCGAGGAACGACGCCACTGTCTTGACGAGAGCCTGTGGCGCGGTGGTGTTCTGGAGCTTGTAGAGGAGACCGGGGTGCCACACACGGTCGAACGCCTTTTTTATGTCAAGAAAGACACTGACGGTGTGGCGACCCCGGTTGAGCTCGAAGGCCATGTGGTGCAGGACTCTCGTCAGCTTGAGCGTCGTGGAGTGGGCGCTGCGGAAGCCAAACTGCTCATCCCTGTACGGGAGATGCGGTCTCAGCCTCCGCAGCAGCAGACGCTCGAACAGCTTCGCAGTATGAGACAGCAGCGTGATTGGTCGGTAACTCGCTGGAAATCGGCGGTCCTTGCCGGGCTTCGGGAGGACGATCACTCTCCCCATCTTCCACTCCGTCGGGAAGTGGGAGGTCCTTATGATTCCGTTAAATAAGCGGGTGAGCGCCACCAGCACCCGGTGGGGAAGATGCTGGAGGGCGGCAGTCGGAACGCCATCTGGGCCTGGCGCTTTCTTCTTTGGCAGCCTCATGACCGTCTTCCGGGTTTCCGAAGGTGAGATGAAGTAGTCTGCCAGCCAAGGTATTCCCGTACACTCTCCTCCACATGCGCATGGTGGTCGGCAACATGGGAGGCCTCGGCCGGCCCACCGTTCCGCCTGCGGTCTACCCGCCTCAGACCCTTCAGACTCCATATTTGGTCACCAATACCAGCCTCACTTAGAATCTATTTTAAATTTACAGGAAGAAATTGCGGAAATAACTGATAACAAAAACGACGCGCAAACGATACATTCAATACTGCACGTGAAAGCGAAGCCAGCAGATGTTGCCAGCAAAGAGGACAAGCCGTACAGGAGCAAATACCGGGGAAGGAATGTCAAGGCCAAAGCGGAGAAAAATACTTGAGTAGAATAGGAAGCATAATTATGTAATTTATTCAAGGATCACAGTTTTTATAAGGATAGATAAGTATTTAATAAATTATTTTTAAAATAGGTACACATTTTAATTATATTTGTGATATTTTTATTTTTATACGTATCCTTTTAAAATGTTATAGGGTGAAGGGGGATTTATCGGTAATGCGTTAGTACTTCCTGAAAAGTACTACATTTAGATTAATTGAAACCAACTGACTGCCTTAGACCAGTTCTAACGATCAAGAAGTACTTCGTTTTAACGCCAAGTACCTATAAAAGATAAATAAATGAATAAAATACTAGTAGGTAGAAACTTACACTAGGTTGACTAATGTAAGCTTACAAATTAATAATATTTAGGAATTACTCTATACCTAAGGGGAAGTATTTATTTACACAAGGTGTCGTTATCAGCTAGTTCGTACTATAATACTTACCAATGAACAATAAAAGAAAAAATAAATTAAGAGTATATAAGCAAAGTATGGGTTTACGATTGTATTTGAGTGTCTTAAATTTTTTGGACAATTTGAAGTAGTTCTTAGCAAACACTTTTTTCTTTAACTATGGCCCGAATAATGAGCGAGTGTTCAGCAGCTTAGTGACTACTTCGTAAATTGTAGAAAACAGACAAGTATCATATAACCCACGTTCCATTAACGCCTGAATAACTCATTTCTCTCGAGTTCGTCTCCGCTGACCGGAACACGCCAAAATACCGATGGGTCAAGACGAAAAAGATCAACGTAATGAGCAGCGCAAGGGCCAAGTAGCGGAGTGCGCGGAGTGGGAGTGCGGGTCACTGGCGGGACTGCGCGTCCTTGTCGGTCAGGGGCACGTAGATCACGCCCATCAGCTTCTTCACAGTTGTCGTGCCGTCGGGATGCTTATCCACCTGGCGGTATGGGTCAGCCTTTTACTCTAGCTAGACTTAGCCCTGATTTCTCCTATACTAACAATCTGGACAAGTGCGCACGAAAAAACAACTGGCAACTAGATTAAGATTGTTACTGTACGAGAAACTTGGGGTTACTATTAGTTTGTGGTGGTGCATCCATACCGTAATTATTTTTTTTGTAGAGCAACCTTTATAGGTGACTTCTGTAGTGAAGTTTCTTTGCTCATATCTTCTCTAGAAGATCTAGATCATGAAATGGAGACCTATGTTTAATTTGTGATTTCTATTAGGTACGAACAGTTCGTGCTATGTAAAATAAAAAACTCCAGTACCCTTAAAATGACATGCGTAGTCTGCTTTTGTTAGCGCAGACAAAAGAAGAGTACGCCTGGCATTTCAGAGGTCCAAGAGAGCTTGCCGGCCGGGAGACGCAGGTTACGCAAAGTTGCTCAACAAAAAGTAACACCGGTCTGGATTCACTATTCCTGATGTACATCCAATAAAGAATATTATATCTATCTATTAGTGAGGGCAGTGAGGGAATTGTCATTTTTCAGACCCGCGAGTTCCCTTGTTAGGTCATCGCCTGTTCTGTTGTCTTTAAATTTCCCAGAATAAAAGAAGAATGCAACACAATTTACATCAATTCGGATTAGTTAATGTCATTTGAAAAAAAATATATATATATATACACGAATATGCATCGTGCATATAGCATGGTCAAAGTGATGTAGAAATTAACATGGATTTGCCATGAAAAGTAACAATTCCAAGTAACGTAACGTCCATCAGTGTGAAGCGTCTGATGTCGACTTGGGTTGATGATGAAGTGTGGCTACCTGTGTCAAGTGCTGGTCCCCGCCCGCCGGCCCCACCGGCACGATCAGACGACCCCCGGGCTTCAGCTGCTCGATCAACTGCACAGATCGAGTTATTTACGACTAGAAATAAAATCGAATACGTTTTCAGCGCCCCATACCGTCCAGCGTCTAACGGAGCAGCGGAAAATGCGGTAAGGAACGTGTTCTTAACACATTAGCTGCTGGATACGGCCGTAGCGATGTCGGCGATAATAAAAACGTAGCGAGTTGGTTCCAGCATCCATTGCGTAACACGGTGTTTGATCAGCAGCAGATGTGTTAAAAATGCTGTGACAAAACAGATTGGATCTGCATGGCCGGCACGATGACGCGAGTCGCGTCTAATTATCATTTCTGCCATTTTAGCGCCACAAAACGCGTGACTCGCGCCATCGTACTACCCGGGCAGAATACAGTGTATCGGTGTGTCATTGTCTAGTCTATGCCTTT
This sequence comes from Yponomeuta evonymella, assembly GCA_963969515.1. Taxonomy (NCBI): domain Eukaryota; kingdom Metazoa; phylum Arthropoda; class Insecta; order Lepidoptera; family Yponomeutidae; genus Yponomeuta; species Yponomeuta evonymella. The sequence continues at coordinate 19,218,835 of OZ018352.1, read as the reverse complement.
TAAATTATAAGAACATCATTGAATTGACTGATAACGCCGGCCACATACATTTTCCTAATTCCGTAACATGAAAAAATCTGTACTACGTAAGTCTTTCGCATCTCTGTTACATGCCATGACTTAGTATGGATTTGCTGTGATGGGGCACCCGAATCGGAATAGAATTCAGAAAACGGATTTTTTGTGGTCTATCATGGTACCTATGCAGACGGCTGAGACCCACCGGGATTTTCCCGGAGTCTCAGTGTATGTCCAGGGTCCAGGAATTTCCACCAATGTCCCAGACTGTTCTCTTCAAAAGTAGAACTTGCGCCTTCCAACAATTTAAACGCGCATTGTCAAAATAAAGTCATGTAAGAATATTTTTTATGTATAATCTGCACAACGCACGGAGAAGTATTTTACCCCAAATCCTGGCCATAAATCAAGTTTCCCATTGTTAACTAATACAAAGGAGATGTTTTTGTTTAGAAAGGTAGATAAGGTAAATTCCGCGTACAATGGCGGTCTTTTTACCTGCATACGGTCAACGGTCCTTGTGTAAAGTCAGTCGGAACTTAGCATTCGTTGGATACAGTTTACTCTGCTTTTGACTACGCGCTGAGTTTTCGACTTTTGATTAGTGATTTCTAAAGTTGAGAGTGTTTTGTGAAGAATAATCATCATGGATCCCAATGTACAAGGTATGTACTATATTGTAAGATAAATATCAATAAGATTGATAGCTCTCTGGATTCAAACTTGAACTCTACATAAGACATCAAATTTACGTAATGTTTTTTTCACGATTTGTACTTCATTAAGGTTTTTAAGTGGGTGCTACTAACAGAAACTGGACAAAACCTTTATCATATGAAGCAGTAATGTCTCTAGTTATATGACCACTAAACAAAGCTTTCCCGAGTTTTCCACAGTAATTTAAAAATATATATATATAGTAGTTGTTCCATGATAGTTAAAATATTGTTACAAATACAAATAGTTTATTTCATAAAACTATTTCTGGTTCACATCTCCACTTATTGTAAAACTTAGCCTAAAAGACCAACCAAAGGATGACATTTTTAAAATAAGTGGCGAGCTTCTGTTGCTGAACTAGGCAGAGCCTGTGTTTCAGCATACAGTGCCGCACCCCTCTGGTAGGAATGGCACAATCAAATTAGGTTAGGCCTTTATAGTTTATCAAGTAAGTAAATATTTGAAACACATTCCGATATTACTTTTGTAAGAAAAATACAAAACACTTAACTAAACTAAAAAATAAAAACATGTATAGTGTGTTGGTGTGGTTGGGTCCTCTTTGTGTGTATTGTGTGAAAAGTGTATGAGTGTATGTAAGAGGGTGTGTGTGGAATAAGTATATTGAATGCAAAATTTTGATCCTTTTATTTTTTTTTTATTCAACAACCGAGAGAAGATTTTCTGTTTCTGTGTATGTTAAATTTTGTAACCATTTGGATACTACGCGCTTGCAGATATTTTTAACGAGAGGGTAGATATTTAATACTTTATTTATTTTATTGTATGGATATGGGCCGAGAAATGCATAGAATTTTCTGACAAAAGAGGTGCGAGGGCATCGATTGTGCTTTATGACTGTATTTTGACGTCGGGTATTCAAGGGTGGAGTGAAATTGGTTGACTTGTGCTGTCTTACAATAATACTTAGTATAAAAAGTTGCCTTACAGTTAAGACTTCACAATAACTGTACAAAGAGGAGGTTGGGAAAAAGTATGGTCGAAATGTACAAACCTTCAGTATTATTCTTTGAGAAATCTCAGCACTCTTAATTACTGTCTTTGAGGCCCCACCCCAAGAAGAGATACAATATGATATCAGGGACTGGCACAGAGCGAAATAGGTTTGTTTTAGTAGTATTGGGTCAAGTATATTCCTGAGGCACCTAAAAATATAAATTAATTTTCTTACTTTAGCAGATAGGGATTCTACATGTTTTTTAAAGTTAAGATTTTTGTCAATTATTACTCCCAAATATCTTATTGAATCAACCCTTTCTAGGTGTGGACAATCGCAGTGTGATGTACCTGTGCTGCATTGATGGACGTTTAACTTATGTTGATGGTTGATAACGGATGTGTTACGCATAGAAAAGGAGAGATATTTAGTCTTTTCAGAGTTAAGGGTAAGAATGTTGTCATTGAGCCAGCACTGGACAGTATCCAGGCCCTGCTGTGCCAGTTTGTAAACTTCATCCCAAGATTTTGCGGTGAAAAGTAGAGCAGTATCATCTGCATATGAGATAATTTTGCCTTGGAATGGGGTAAGAGAGAGAAGATCATTTGAGGAAGAGGGTGGGGCCGATAATACTTCCTTGGGGAACTCCATACGTCATTGGCAGGTCTTCGCTAACAAAATTATTCACTTTGACATGCTGATATCTGTCAGAGAGATAATCTATAAATATATTAAGTTGGTCACCTCTAACGCCAACTGCTTGGAGCTTTTGCAAGAGCAGTGGGACAGAGACCGTATCAAAGGCCTTGGCAAGGTCAAGGAATACCCCAATACATTTGTGACCTTCATCGAGTTTACTGGAGATGTGATCCGTTAAGGTATGTACAGCATCATCTGTAGACAAGCCAGTGCGAAAACCATACTGATTGTCTGACAAAATGTGATGTTCCTCCAAAAAATGCATTAATCTAATATTAAGGATTTTTTCCAATAATTTGGACAGTGACGGCAGTATAGATATTGGCCTATAATTGATGATACGGTCTCTGTCACCTCCCTTATGTATAGGTCGTATCTCAGCTATCTTCAGAACGCTCGGAAATACGCCATCTTTCAAGCACAAATTGAAAATATGGGTCAGGGGTAGAATAAGAAGCCCTCTGTGTTCCTTCAGAAGCTTATTAGGAATTTGGTCAAACCCGACAGAGCATTCGTTTTTAAGGCCACAGATAAGTCTCTCCATTTCCTCGTGATCCGTTGGTAAAAGTACCAAGGAACTAAGTGCGGTGGATGGAGGGGTGTATGACGTTCTTGGAAAATCATTCACTTTTTGTTGTTGTCTTTCAGCCAGTGATTTACCTACATTTGCGAAATATTGATTGATCACACTAACAGACTCTATCGGTGTTGTTCCAAAGGTTAGTAGTTTATTTATATTTGTGATTGTTTTAATTGCATTCCATAGCTTTTTGCTATCGTTTCCAGCTTTATCAACTTGCTCTTTGTCGTATGTTTTTTTTTTTGTTACAGTATCTGATGACTCGTACAGAAGCTTTTCTCGACGATATATGCATGATATCGTGAGAGGAAGTGCTCAGAAGTATTTTTATGACAAACTCAAAGAGCTAGAGGACAAATTGTTAGCTTTGACAAAGTGCCCTCCAGAAAAAAATTATGAATTTCGTCAAGTCATGAAAAACTTCAAAATCGTCTACAAACGTTACTGGCAAGCATCTAAGGGAACTGATAAGAGGTTCCGCGAAAAGTACTGTGAATGGCTAAGCCAAACAATGGACTTGCCCTGTGCCTCATCTCCGCTAGCGGCATCTTCAAAAGGTCGACCAAACAAGGAATTCGGCGAGTGCAGCGAGCGAACAAAGCGTCGAAAAACCATGGAAATAAGAAAACAAGTGCCTGTGGATGAACTTACTTATGCAGCAGAAATGAGTAATCGCGCCGCAGGTAACCTAGATGCCGCCAGAATAATGCACGACATTCAACAGTCACCGACCACAGCATCAAAATTTCGCAAAGCAGCCCAAAAAAAAGCCATGACTAAAAAACATTCACCAGAAGAGGCTCTGAAAATATTCGTGGACGCCAATCTGGCAACGACTCAGTACGAAATTATACAAAGAGCCAACAAAGAAATTTATCCATGTTACACGCTTTTGCAAAAAGCTAAACGAGAGACGTATCCTGATAAAACTGTCTCTGAAACTGAAGCGGAAATAAAATTACAAGATTTGGTGAACAACACAGCTACGAGGCTTTGCAAATACTTGGACGGTGTTTTGGAGATGTGTTCAGAAGTCGAGAAAAGTAATTTGTCACTTTTTTACAAATGGGGTTGCGACGGATCACAACAGACACAGTACAAGCAAAAGTTCCAAAACTATGGTGATAGTGATGCAAACGTTTTTATCAGTTCTCTAGTGCCCCTGAGGTTGACAAGTGGAACAAAAATCATTTGGCAGAATCCAACCCCATCCTCGCCTAGGTTTTGTAGACCAATCAGAGTACGATTTACAAAGGAAAGTAAAGATGTAACTAACGAAGAAATTGGCTACATCGAAGGGCAAACCAGAGCACTTCAACCTACCTTTATTGGTGATGCTATTAAAATAACGCATACTCTATTCCCCACCATGGTAGATGGAAAAGTCTGCAATGCAGCAACAGATACAAGTTCAACTTTGAGATGCTACATATGTGGCAGAACTCAAAAAACATTCAATGACCTCACGACTACAAGTACCGAAAATCCAGAGACTTTTAAGTTTGGTATTTCGTTACTGCATGCTCGAATCAGATTCTTCGAGTTTTTGCTTCATTTATCTTATAAGCTTAAGGCAAATATACACAAAGGCCGCCTTAACAAAGAAGATCAATCTTCGATCCAAGCAGCAAAAGAGTCTATTCAGGAGAGTTTCAAGGATAAAATGGGATTACTTGTGGATATTCCAAAGGCTGGCTACGGCAACACAAATGACGGTAACACTTCTCGTCGATTCTTCAGTGATACAGGAGCAGCAGCTGAAATAACTGGAATCAATAAAGATCTGATTGAGAGATTTCGAGTGATATTGGAGGTTTTATCATCGGGATTCGAAATAGATACAGAAAAATTTGGCGTCTATACCTTCGAGACAGCACAAGTTTACGTAAACTTGTATCCTTGGCAGCCAATGTCTCCTACAGTCCACAAGATATTAGTACATTCACCGAGTGTGATAAAGCACGCTTTGCTGCCAATAGGACAGCTGTCAGAGGAGGCATCGGAGGCCAGGAACAAACATTTCCGGCAATACAGACAAAACTATTCTAGAAAGATTTCACTCTCAGATTGCTTGGAAGATGTTATAAACAGGCTGCTCCTTACTTCAGACCCCTTCCTCAGCAGCATTCGCTCAAGGTACAAAATGCAAAAGAAGAAGACAATTTCAGAAGATGCAATTAGATTTTTAATACCTCCAGCATCTGCAGAAGATGACAGCGACCAGTGACGATTAATCTCATATATCGTAATTTATTCATTATATTGTAATATTTATATTTATAGGAAGGTGTTTAGTGACATCGTGATATTAAAAACCCATCTATCATGAAATGGTCTATTACCTATTTAAGATTTTTCAGGCCTCTGACTTGGCTTAACGAGTGCCATCTCAACTATAGCAGCCGATAACAATAGTTTATCGTGCCTACATTATATACTCAATTTTTTTAAATATTTTTTTTTATTTTTGTTGTTTAGTTACTAAATTATTGGTATGAAAAGTAGGTACTAATTTTTAGTAAATTTCAATGTTTTGACTACCAATTTTATTATTATTACTTATTTAGTACTTTCGTAGTGCTTTTATAGCAACTGGGTAAATAAAGTATTTTTGGCCACATTTTTGGGTCCAATACCTCTTAGTGCAACGGTCTGATGACATCATGGCTGCTACAGGGTACCCCTGGACTAATATACCTAGTAACAGATCCATCGCGATCGACGGCAAATGCTGAAGAAGAAGTACCTATATTTTTTTGGGATTTTTTATTGCTTGTGTTTTCTGGCAACACCAGATTTTTAGGATTTTGTCGGAGCAGTATAGTACACGATGACATACGCACCGCGGGAGGTATGGTGGGCGCGGCGGCCCCCACGTGGATGGCGTTATACGGCGCGTCTGACGGATATCCCAGCCGCCCGTCTCCCACTGAAACACAACACATATATTATGTTCGTTTCCTGTATTCAAGATAACCCTAATGTTTATTCTTTTTAGATACTGTTACTCTCAGTAACCACATATTGTAGAAAGGAAACGGCCATATCACTTATTCAAGGGCGCTTATATACGGGCGGCACGTGTGCCAACTGCAGCCGTCGACACTCGCAGTCACCGACATGTCAACGTCGACGGCTACAGTTGGCACACGTGCCGCCCGTATACAAGCGCCCTTAGGCTTCACTAGTGAACATAAAGACGATTTTAGATGAAGTATGTACGATGCGGCGATGGTCGGGACACCTGGCGAGGCGGTAAGAGGGCAGGTGGACCAGGGCAGTAACGAAGCGGTGGCCGAGAACCGGGCGGCGGTCAGTCGGTAGACCAACAGCCAGATAGACGATGTGGTCAGGTCGGCAGGGGAACCGTGGATGCGAATGGTGAGAGACCGCGAAGGATGGCGTGATGGGGAAAAGACCTAAACCCGGCAGTGGATAGATGATGATGATGATGATGTACTTCATCTAAAAATATGTCCCCGGCTCAACAGTGCCCAAGTTGTTAGTACACTAGTGTAGATATGAGCTATGCCATTCTAGATGCTCCAAAAATAATGTAACATACGAGGGGGTGTTTTTAAGTCCGCGGAATGGGGTGTAAGAAGTGGAAATAAAACTAATACGAATTTATTTTTCCTTTTCACCTGCTACCCTTATACATTTTTTTACGATCTTTCGATTAATTTACCTAAGTATACCTTCAAAAAAAAAAATGTTCTGCCTTTGTCTGAAAAATACGCCGAACCTGCATTCTTCACATCTTCGTCGCTTAAAAATTGCTTCCCACTTTTTATCAGGTTTGGGAATAGGTAATTATCGCTGGGAACTAAGTCAGGACTGTAGGGTGGGTGAGCCAAATTTGAAAGCCCACCTTCTGCAGGCCAGCCATAGTAACACGGCTTTTGTAAACAGGCGCGTTGTTGTGCAGAAGGAGGACACCTTTGTCATTGTCCTTTGGGATTGAAACATAGTATTTTCCGGTCACAGAGACACCTTTATCAGTATAATAATCAATTGACAGGACCCCTTCTGAGTCCCAAAAGACTCGCTATGATTTTCCCAGCCGACTGTGACGCCTTAAAACTGTGATTGTCTGTTGCCAAAATAGAAATAAATATCTAAATAAATAAACTTCTTGGGTGGTTTGACCCAAGCTGCTTGGACTTAGGTTCATGGGTGGTTTGACCCAAGCTGCTTGGACTCAGGTTCATAATGATGAACCCAAGTTTCGTCCCCAGTAACAATTCCAGTCAATACACCATCTTTGTCTTCACCACAGAGGTCCAAAACGCGCGAGAACACCACACGCTGTTGGTTTTGAGGCGGAGTGCCATTCTCGGCACCCATCTTGTGCTGACTTTAGTCATGCCAAGATGATCGTGAAGAATTTAAAAATGGTTGCATCTGTTCCATTTCTGCGACCTGTTTCTTCTTAAGTCGGGCATCTTCCAGTATTAATTTTTCGACCTTCTGAATGATTTCCGGAGTGGTCATCTCGATCAGCCGGCCTGGCTGTGGATCGTCTTGTGAGTCCCTGCCTTGCTTAAAGAGGGTATGATACTTGTAAACCATGGTTTTACCTGGGCAAGAGTCCCCGTAAACGGATAACATCTCTTTCAGTATGGTTTGAACAGATTTTCCTTGCTTGATAAGGAGCTTTATAACAGCGCGGTACTCGATTTTCTCCATTTTCAACAATTTATTCCCGATTGACTTGTTTGGTTGAGGATAGTTCAAAGACTAATGACCTAATTCATCATCAGGCGGTCTCCTCACACTTCCCCATGGGGAAGTGAAGGGTCGGAGTCAGGGCGTGGCCCTCTTCCTGAGGGATCTACCGCTGTCCTTAGCTACGGACAGGTCACTGGGTGGCCGGTTCCAGGCGGTGGTCTTTACTGAGGGTCACAGGTGGTCTTCTTCAATCTGTTGACCATGGACTCGACCAGGTTTCGGGGGATGGGCTTGGCACGGCTGTCGGGCGGACGCGCGTGCAGTGGCGCCAGCCCATGCAGGTGCTGCAGCTGCGACCGGTCCGCACGCGCGACCAGCCGCGCCACGAAGGCGTTCCCACTCGAGGTCCCTCGCGATCGTCGTATTCCTCACGTAGCAAGGTGCGCCGAGGATGGTGCGTAGGAAGAGGTTCTCCTGGGCTCGGAGCCGCTTCTTGTTTGACTCCGAGATGAGCGCAAACCATGCCGACGCAGCATACGTAAGGTGGGGCCTGTCGTAAGTCATGTAGACCCCGAGCTTGCAGTGCCACCTTCACCTGGTTGGCGACTGTGCTAACGTGCGCCATTGTGAGTCCACTGTCAACGAGAAGTCGTGGTGCAGATGACGATGACCCAATTACGATAAAACTTGGTACTTATACTACTAATGAGTTGCTTAATCGTAATGACTCAAGTAAGTACCCTCACTAATGACCTACCTACCCATCGCGAACTTAAAAACCCACCCTGAGTTTTGATAGGCAATTAGTTAACTCTGTAATTCAATATAAAAATGCAAATAATTAAAACTTAAATTTTCTATCAATCTTTTTCAAACCCATCATCATGTATGCCTTTTCTCTAATGCTAACACATTTGACGTTTTTTTTTTGTTTCTTGCTGAAAATTTATTTCTAATTAAACCTATGCTGAAATGTTTTAATCCTTTTGAGGAGATCTCAAAAAGATGTAGAGACGCCGCCAAGAGCTGGCGATGTCACAATAATAGACTATCATGTAACATCTTAGGCCTTGTCTTCACTAAACATCTGGTGAAGCAGAGGCCAATTGCTTAAGAAAAGATAGGAAATTTTTTTAAAAATAAGAATTCTTCATCACCTTACCATAGAAAATACTAACCAATGAGTTTAACCCGTTCGGATGACAGCAACTCAGGGTGGTCAGCCTTGATGTTCTTTTGTGACAGAGTGACAAGTTCGCCAATGTGCTCGATGCCCACAACCCGGCCCAGGTCTCCCAGCATGAGAGCCATGCAGGCTGACAGGTATCCAGAGCCCGACCCCACGTCTAGAGCCTTTTCCCCAGGTGTTAACTGGTTCTTGAGCTTTTCTAGGGCATAAGCATGCTGAGAAACAGATTATGGATGGAAATAAGCCAACAATTATCAATCCTTTCATAAGTACTGAGTACTAAGAGTATGTCTGCTCTCACAAATCTTAGAAAGTAAGCTGTTTCAGGTACTGATACAAAATAATTTGAAGTTAATAATTTGGTTGTTAGTGGAAACTTAGTCAGCTAACACCATAATATATTTTATTATAATATTGTAGTTGAGGGGAGTTACATTAGTGACCAGAAACATTACCAGAATTTGAGACTGTTCATCATGCTCACCATGTGTGGAGCACTGATGGTAGCAGAGTACCCGATGGACTGTGGAGAGTCGTGGTATGGAGCATACGGACAGTAGTTCTTCCTATCGACTGCATTCATAGCTTCGAACACTGCATCCGTTTTTATGATCCCATTAGCTAAAGAGCACATCACCGTTACAGAATATGTTTAAAAGGGGAGACGTATATGACTGACATGCTAATTCCAATAACATTATAGGCAAATGCAAAGAACTGAAGAAAATACCTTTGAGAGCTCTGACCATATCAGCGTTACTTTTCCCATGACTCCGCCAAGCCATGATCGCGATCAGAAATCCACCTAGTAAGGAAACGTATTTAGTCTGCAGTTTGACAATAATTTCATAAAAACTCGTACGAAAATATAATTTCTAGTTTGTTTTGCGTTTGCGAGGAAATTCGGTTTTTTTTTTTTAATTTATTTTAACGGCTCTGGGTACAAGCCCTTTTAAGCCTTGCTTCACTTTCACTCAGTGTTTGTGATAAATTTATAAAGAGTTTTAAAGTACAGACTAAACAAGAGATAGGAAAAAGATTCTCAGATTTATGAATAACAAGCATAAAGATAAAACCTTATAAAGTCGTCAAAATATAAGAAGCCCGTTTTGACAGCTACAAAAACAATAGAATCTAACCTAGTTTGAGATCATACACATTAAAAATCTAAAGTATGAGTAACTGTTCGGGTTACAAAATCTCTTTTTTCTTTGGAGCGTTAAATAATATGCCAGAGTATGTGTCTTTTTATGTATTTGTTCAAGTAAACCCAAAGTAAAATGCAATTTTGTGTAGCTGTCAAAACGGGCTCTTATATTTTGACGACTTTACCTACTAATATGGTTATCTGTGGACTTTACTTACCTACCTACATATTGGTTTTCAATACCTACCTACCACAGAACACAAAAAGAGAAAGTGTTCACTCAGTGTTGCCAACAGTTAACCCTTTACCGCATGATATTTTATTTTTCGCCAAAAAAAATGTATGTTATAGGGCATTAAAAATAAAAAAAACCGTTTTTTTTTGTTTTTCCATATTTATTATTATATTCGAAAAAAATCCAAAAAACCACTTTGGTCCAAATTGTGCACACTATGCAGAAAGGACAGATGTCATATTTGTACCATTATGCAATAAAGGAATAAAAAAAATATTAACTTAGGTGAAACGCGGAGTAACAATTGCCACCATAAAATATTTTTGGATCCATCCTAAAAAAAGTGAAAAAAGATAAAAGGATGCGAAGAAAACCAGCCAAGTTCAAGGCGAACTCGCGCATTGATGGTTCATAAAAATTATATAGGCAATTCAAATTCAGACAGACGGGGTAGGCATAGTAGTGTATAGTGTATCTTTGGGCACCATATTACTTACGGAACCCTAAAAAGAAGTAAGAAGAAAATGTGTGTGCAACCCATTCGCTAGTAAGACGACAGTTTATGCATTTTGGATCATAAATAGACCACACCCGTAAATGCATATTCTGCATGCCGTGTCAGATTAAGACCAGACCGACGCAAGTATGTTCTGCATTTTTGCATGCTGTTCCAAATGAGGTACACACCGAAAAATCAAATTTGTGATGAAATTTACTAGTAAAAAGTTGAAAACTTACCTGTACGTAGTTGTTTACGTATTCATCTGACGAATCAACTACAATATTTGCAAGGAAACGCTGTAAAACTATTTTATTTTTATTTTCCAAGTACGGCAATCGTCACTGGTACAAATTTCGCTCCAAAGTAAACTTTGAGGTTACATAAGTTCCAAACGTTTGACAACAGATGTCGTTGGTAGTATCAAAATGAAGGGGAGTACGGTACGAATTCGGACAAGTATGCTCTGAGGTCACAATATTTAACTTTTTAAAGAGTTTTTGAGCAAAAACCGGTTTGGCTCGCATTAAGACCACGATGCGGTAAAGGGTTAAAGTAGCTCTCCACCAGATGCAACCTCTAAATCCGCCAGAAAACCACTAACAAGAAAAGGTCCTGCTGTAAAAATCGCAAAAATTTCCACCAAACAAATTATAGTTTTTACAAACGAAAATAGTAGCTATGTATTTTATTTAGTAACGAATCGTTATTATTACGTAATAAAATATTAACAATTAGTAAATCAACATGAACATCAAATGGTTCAATAACAAACTGATTGATATGGATCAGGTTGAGGTAGGTACCTGTAGATTGTTTAAAATTAGTCTGCAGTTAGCTCAATTTTTTCAACTTTAAATACTAGTTTTAATTGTTTTTTTTATTGACATTATATTGTATTTTAAAGTGACATTTATTGGTTTGGAAATACCTTTTTTAACATTTAATTGAATTATTTTTATTTGACATAATAGATTGTATGTGACATTGTATAATAATTCTGTTTCCTAATCTGAAAAAATCTCTTTTATCTATACTCATGTCGTAAGATTTAAATTATGATCTTCAAAGTTGATACATAAGGCTTAGTGTTATTTCACAGATAAATGTAAACATTTAAGAATAAAATAATTTTAATTTGTTTCTATTAGTGTATTATAATTTTCTTTGTTAATAACAAACTGCTATTTTCATTCGTCTTCTTCAGATGATACATTTTGGTCAGCACCATCATCGTGGGTTGCCGATTTTTTTATAACTGTAATTGGAATTGTATATTCTTTGCAGCATTTTCCTTCCAATCCAATCTCAAACCACAACGTATTTTTAACTAGTTTCTGTCCGTGGATTCACACGCGATGTGTAAGGTTATTCATTTCTATCCCATAGGTACTGATCTATGTGATAAAAAGTAGCCTATCGTAATCATACATTGTAACACATAATTATGCATTGTAACACGCATTTCTTTGGGCCTAAGCCCTTGTCTCAAAATAGGTAACCAGCAGCGCTTCTGAAAGAAAGAGTTCATCATAAAGAGTCCCTCTTTCTCCAGGAAGTCTGCCAACCTCTGTCCTCTAGGGTTCCGTTGCCCACAACCAAATTGCCCCACCCTCATCTCACCTTCGCTTCTTGTGCCCAGCTTTGCATTGAAGTCCCCCATAACTAGATTAAAATAGGCCTCCGAGGTATTTATGGCCCTACTAATGTCCTCATACATCGCCTCTACCTCCTCATCGGAGTGTGACGAGGTCGGTGCATAAATCTGAATGACCTTCAGCGAATATCTGTTAGATATTCTGAGTATTAGGTACTGTAATGCTACTTTATTAAAATCCAGATTCAGGGGCAAATGTTACTTTTTATTGTAATCTTTTTCATCGATTCCCTAGCCTAGCTGAGGATCGACTGACTTCTGAAACAAAACTTAACGATTCGCTTCAAAATATTCAAAATAAGACTAGAAGGCTCTGCCAGCCCGCTTCTTTAAAGAGGCCGGACCATTTGGATAAACGTTCCAGAACCCAATGGTTGCAAGTAAAAAAAAACAAGAAACTAAAGAATAGGTAGCAGCCAGGGTTGTTGATTCCAGGGTGCAAGTCTATAAGTTGACTCTCCCTTCACATAACAAGCATAGCTTGGTGAGGAAGCTTTGTTGGCTTTTGGCGAGTTTAACATGGGCTTGGATCATTGTTCAACAAGAAGTAAAGACAGGTTTTGCGATGCGATTATTTGTCGACTGCTGGTAGTCCAGAATTGAGAAGAGAGTGTTGCATTGTGCATTTGATTAGAGATATTGGTCTTGCTTATTTGATGCGGGTTCTTGAAAAGGAAGTCCGGACCACAGAAGCTTTGCCATTTCACTATTTCAAAGGTTTAACAGGAGTAGGCAGATAGAATAAAGTCGTTCAGTTAAAGTGAAGTGCGATAGTTTATTTAAGTTTTTAAGATTGTAGAATGTGTAGCTAGTTTATTTAAGTTAATGGGGTAGGTAGGTAGGAAATGTAACGATTCCTCTTTATAGAAGCTGGCTGGCAGAGCCTTCTCTCTTATTTTGAATATTTTGAAGGGAATCGTTACGTTTTGTTTCAAAAGTCAGTCGATCCCCAGTTAGGCTAGGGAATCGACGAAAAAGATGTGGACGAGAAACCCGACACCACCCTGGGACTGTTGCTCGCCCTCCCGGTAGTAGAGTAGGTTACCGGATTTCAGGGTTATCATGTCCTCGCCCTCTCGACAGACTTCAGATAACCTTAGGATATTCCAATGTAGTCTACCCATTTCCTCTTCCAGCTCAATTAGCTTTTTGTCTGTCCTCAATGTGCGAATGTTATGTTACTAGGGCCAGTCGTTTTCGCTGTTGGGGGTGGTAGCCGGATCTCTGCCGGAGATTCTTAGCACCCCTTGCTCCGCCGTTACCGTGGCCGCTACCGTAGTCAGGAATAGCGAAGCTGCCGGGGACTGGGGGCCTGATTTATTTGTTGTTTCCATGAGGGTATTTGCCATACTCGCCACGCTTGGCGAGCGCAGTACATGGCAGTTCCGCTGCTGCCCACCTTCTGGTAACGTGTCCCTTAGCCGGTTTTTACGGCACCCACGAGAAGAGATGGGGGGTACAATTCTAAAGCCGGCACCCCACGGCAACCATTAAAATTAGGTATATGAAAAGCCCATATGAGATTCTTTGTGTGAAAATGTTATCGTTCAATTGTGTGCTTTCTTATTTTGGAGATATACAAGATTAACCTCCATAAAACCCATAACTCCATTTTTTCCTCCCAAAGAACTTCTCCCTCCAAAATTCTCCCCTGAGCACAAAAACTTCCGAATTTGGAGGAAAAGGAAAACCCTCCTTGTGGCAACAGTGAAGCGAAGTTAGAACCACAGAGTACTTTACTATATTTGTGTTCTGAGATTAGAACTGAGTGGGTATATCCGATTCGTTCAGCGTCACTGACTCGAGTCCCGAGTGTGACAGTTCAGTTTCGTTCTCTGTTCAGAAAACTGCGCCAAAATTGTTATTAGGTACCTACTCAAAAAAATTTGTACTAATAACCCAACCTGCAACCCAGAAAATTAATAAATTCAACTAATTTAGCGACATCTCTGTTTTTTATCTGTACTAAACTATCCCGCGACATCTGTTGTGTATTATCAATATTAAGATATATTATTACTTGCTTTCACAACGCTATCTCATTTCTCTATTCAAATCTACGCTTCTATAATACTACAAAATTAAACGGATATTTTTATACTGAAACCGAAGGCCATTACAATACTTCGTAATTAGATATCTGTATACATGGTTTATTTCCTACCACAGAGCATAATAACAATCCTACTTTGATTTTTTTTTATTGTTTTATCATACTGAGAGTTTTCTGATTGAACTAATTTTTGTACTAGGTGGCGTTATCGTCGGGCAGGTCAGACAGACAGACGTCAAAATCGTCAAATAGGTATTGAGAATTTAGAACTAGGTCGAGGGAAGTATTTCAAATCATATTATTTTAGAGAATAAAGTACAATTAATTCCTTCAATTAAGTCTTAGAGGTAGCTGTAGATCATGATACACAATATATCATAGCAGTGATCGTTTTACTACGATAGAAAATCGAAAGGTACGTATTGTGTTAGTGGTGTTTCGTTACCTATCTTACTTTGCCATATTTCAGCTATTTTAGCCTTCGTCTAGCCTTAAACTTTTTATTATTCTTCCTTTTTTTCAATCAATGTTTAGGAAACGTTAGATTTGTGGAGTTTCAAAGCATTCTGTTGCAATTAGGACTGTAATGTGGCACAAGAAATTATGCACAATTTTATCGCAGTGTAAATCTGTCTATTTTAGAAGATAATCTCAGAAATCACCCTGATATTATATTAAAAACATTGAAGTCCTTGTCTAGACAAAGTACAGCCAAACCCCGTTGCATACTAGGTACATGCTCTAACTTACTATCATTGAAACTGTTACATTAGCAATAAAATATTTTCCTAAATCATCACACCATTATAGTGGAATAAATTGTTTGCAGACACTTGCGTAGCAACAGCTGCTGCTGAGACTAACGAAAAAAAAGCTGTGTAAAATAATCACACAAAATTGTAAATTCTATGGTGCTGTATTTCTGAGCCTAAATTATAGTTTAGTGTATTGCCCATATTATCAAAATGTTGGCAAATGCCTCGGCTTTTTCAGAAAACTGCCTTCTGCACTACAAACATAAAGAGTACTCAAAACTCATCTCATTTTAATGTGCCCTTTAATTCAGGAATTGTAAAATAAACTTTGTATCAACAGGAAACTTTATGGAGTAGAAAACAGAGAAAATGGCTGATAAACACGGATTGAACTACAATGTGAGAGAACTCAAGTTGGGGGCCAGCTTCACCAACAACAAGGCATCCCAGTACCACACCATCAAATGTAAGTAACACTATTATGTTCTTCGCCTTTGATGAACATCTACAACCATTGTGAATTTATGGCAATTAGGGAACTACTTGCTAATTTACAACATTGTTTGTATCCTACTTATTAGGCTATTAGGTTAAGAATCAAGAATATTTATTGTGAGCTTAGACATGGCGAACACAAAAACTAAACTAAATCAAAATTATTGTTGATACACTAGCAGCTTAGAGCTGATGCATGTATATCTTATCTATGCACTTCATTCATAGTGTTTTACATTTATTGGTAATAGTCTACAAAATTGAATGCCTTTGATAGGTCGCTTATAGTGACGTGATGTAACATGATTACAGGTTAAAGTAACATGACTGGAACGTCAGATGTAGATGGTCCTTTAGTAAAAAAGTTGGTACTAAACAGCTTTGTAAGTTGTATGAATATTTAAAAAAATTCATATACTTTCATTATTAAATGTTTTTTACATAAGTATATAGGCTATACGTCCCACTGTAGGGCACAGGTGCTCTCTCAGGGAGAGCGTATGGGCTTAATCAGCGCGCGTGCCCACCGCGGGTTGGCGATTCCAAGCACTGAGGTATGTGAATAGCTCAGACACTCAGGTTTCCTCACGATGTTTTCCTTCACCGTTAGCCTGTGGTATTGCTACTGTAACTTTACAAATGTACATAACTTAGAAAACAAACTCATAGGTACATGCCCGAACTGGGGATATGTTTTTTATTTGTATTTATTCAACAAATTTCACAAAATACATATTACATACAAAAAACCTTCACTGAAACCAGTATAGGTTTATCTGTGAGGTGAGTTACCCATAACAGCCATATTACCAGCTCAATAGAAATAAAAAGTATAAAAGAACAAACCACAAATTGCTGATTGCAATTTGGCAACAATTATATATGAGAAATGTGCATGTAAACTGAATAAAAAAAATTAAAAAACAGATCGGTTAATGCGGAGGCACCACACTGTCGGGAACTGTAGGTACGTTCTGGTGGATAGTTGTAAAGCTGAATGTACAATTTCAGATGACTTCAAGCCGGCCTCTGTGGATGTAAACAAAATGGCGACCGTGGACGTCGGGACTAACAATCAAGTGACGGTCACTGTGCCGCATCTAGGTAAGCCAGTCGGGACCAATAATAATCACTGTTACTGTAACACATAGGTAGGCCAGTCACTTTCTTAGTAGGTATGTGACCCATTTTGATTTACAATTTTGTTAAATTGTGAGTCAATTGTTAAGGAATCCCTTAGAAACTCAAGATAGATAATAAATAGATAGCAAAAGCCTCTTTCTGTTAATGATACCTTAATTACAATTGAAGTACTTGCGGTTTATTGCGTTATTCATAAAAACACTAGCGCTGGTTGCAATAACCCAAAGTGAAAGATTTTTCTTACTATGATTCGTCAACATATACAAATTGAATAAAACCTCCCGGGCTATAAGCCCGTAATAATACAAGTGATTGAAGTGGATTTTGTGGACTGGATGCCGTCGTCCAAGTGTGCTTTAATAAATAAAAAATAAAAATAAGTTTCTTGACAGAAAATAATTATTACAGTGAGTGGTTATCCTATTCAGTCCTGACCTTGAAAATAACAATGGTTTTCAGTTGTAATTTTGAAGGTCAGGACTGAGGAGGTTATAGTTACCACTGTAATAATAATTATTATAGTTAAAAAAAGCATCCAAGTAGACGTCAAATCTACTTTGTCCAACCAAGAAGATACAATGGTGGTAGCGGGCATGTACCGATGACTTTTTCTAAGTTACCACTCGCTAACGGTAAAACATCGTGAGGAAACCCTAGTTTCTGAGGTTCACATACCTCAGTGCTTGCTACGCACAATGGCCCAACTATAAGGCTAAGTGCGGAAATTTCAGGTCTAACTTACAGCCAAGCAGATTTTGATTGTGTCAACCCGGCTTTAAGATTATTTCATCATTTCCAGACGGCGCTGGTGTGCCGCACACCGTGTTCAAGGGAAGCCAGCGGCCCTACACTAAGGAGTGCGTGTTAGTCATCGACCACGTCACGGGGGAGATCACCCTCGAGCGCCTCTCCAGCAACATACAGGTCAAGAAGACCAGGTTTGTGTTGTCTTGTGGTGGTGTCATCTCGACGAAAAGGCGAGATTGTTAAACTATCGTGCCTCTTTTGCAAGGCAGTGTGACTGGTGTCAGACCATTTTCGCGTTATCTATTAATCTATACCTGGCAACAAAATACGAACTTTGTTTTCTATAACTTGTAGTGCCGAAATTATTTCGTGTCATTTATTATTTGGTGTTTCGGGTGGTCTGCCATTAAAATCTCCAAACAATTTTTTGTTAAATCTAACTCGGCTTATATCACCTACGAGTATCATACTGATGGTTTCAAATGTAATTGTTAAACTGTTTTTTTTTTATTGTTGCCGGAAATTCTTAACAGCAGCATACAGCATGAAATATAATCTTTGTTATTTATACTACTTTCATCTAGTTTCATAGTAAAAGGGGGGTCTACTTAGTATCGTATACCAAACATTTCTTCCCAAGATACAGTATCATTACCTTATTTTGGTGTCCAGTATTATATTTAGTTGAGAATATGTTCTCAACTTAAAAATTATTAGCTTAGTTGTTTGTTACTTTTACATACGTTACTCTTCAGATGGGACCATCAGGACAGAATTTAGACCAGGTTCGGAACCACAGTACTTCAAAATAAAGAATCTGGCCCTGGTGCATAACACATGGATATCTACTGCATCGCCAATACCGTACTTTTTTTTTTTAAAGTTTTTAAGTATCTATTTATTTTTCATCTTCACCGCTTCACAGACAGGAGTCGAACTCCAAGCCGCGCCCGCTGACGCCTGTGGCGGGCGCGGGGGCGGGGGCGGGGGCGGGGGCGGGGGCGCTGGCAGGTGCGGGCGCGCAGCTGGAGCTGACCAACACGACGGCGCGGTCGTCCTCGCGCACCAGGGTGGCCACCAACCGGCGCGGCGCCAGCCACCAGCGTGAGTAGTTGATTTATTTATTTATTTATTCCTAAGTGCACTTACATCAAAAGTTTGACACCACAGTTGTCGATAATGTTTCCTAAGGCTTCAATTAGTAATAAACATACAATTGTCAATAATTTCCGGCCACCCCGCAATCACGATTGGTCGGTTGGGCGAAAATGGCGTAACTGAACGTTGAACATACATACGTAAAAATATACAGACTTGAGAACCTACTCCTTTTTTCAAGTCTGTTGAAAACACGGAAACTCTGCAGAAATGTCACTCGGATATCTCTCACACAAATCGACCTATACTTTACAAGGGGAAGAAGAAGAAGAAGGACATTCATTATACCAACAAGACACATCACAGAAACAAAATAATCAGATAAGTAACATAATATTCGCAGAAACAGAAAGAAAACTAAGTACACAACAGAGAAAACAAATAAATAAAACAGGACCATAGATGTAGCCTTTGGTGTGTCTAACTTGCCAGTTAAAAACTCTAGACCATTCCGAGTGAAAGATACGGAATTAACGCAAATTTGGCAGTCTGGTCTCGACTTTGGCATGTCGACACACTACTATGCCTAACTTACGTCGCGTTATATTAAGCAGAAACGTATTTTAAATTAAATCAGCTCTTCTCCCTCATATGTATGCCGAAAATTATGTTACGCTTCACACTGGGATCAGATTGGAAAAAAGTGGACTTGGGGTATTTTGTCCCCATTTTTTTTCTAATAATTGCTTAAGTTACTTCAATAAACATTTACTGATTGCAATTTTGTAATAAATTCACCCATTTACAATAAAACAATATTTTAGTTTTTTTTTTGTATGAAGTAAACTCATTTTTTGTGAATAACTTCGTAGTTTTTAAAGATGTTAAAATAATGGTTAGTAGGTCTAACGGAGAGTATTATTCTTGACATTTCATACCAAGACACCTACTTCATATCTCTGCGGCTTACAGAACGGTCGCCGTTTGAAATTTCGATTATTTTACCAATAAATTAGGATTTGTTGAAACCAAAAATACTAATGACCATGATTTAATAAATTAGAACGCAGCAATCATTATAAACTATAGTAAATGTATAGTTAATCAGACATAGAACTCAACGAAAATATTAAATTATATACTTACTCTAACGGATCAGTATTGACAAGATTTTGTGATGTAATCAAAAATAACTCGTTTTCAGTTTCAATGTCGCTTTCGTCATCAACATAAGCATTTTTTTCGTGCTTTGAAATGAGGTTTAGTGCTTCAGGAAATAGATCCATTTGTGTTCTTAAAGCAATTGGCCTTCTGTGTGTAATGTATGGATCGGAACTAATCAAAAAGTGGTGAATGATATCAGTGTTTGTCATTTTACGATTAATTTTTCGGGAATGCCTTTCTCTAACATTTCTAAAATCTTTATTCTTAGCTTCAGAAGCCTCTTCTGATAACATGCCTATGGGCATAAAGGAAAAATATCGGCAGATTTCTGCACCATGCACTAAAAGTTTATGGATGCTTGATGGCATATAATACCACGGGTACAGATGCACGTACAATTCAGCTGTCTCTCTGCAATAGTTTCGGAAGATATCAATATTTACGTTTCTTCCTGAAGATACAGCTTGCAAAATCACTACAAATCGTTTTATCAGGTTTTCGTCTACTCCTGTGATTTTGGAAGTTTCTTCGTAATTTCTAAAAAATCTCCGTGCGGTATTACCGTCATTCGAAGTTCCGAAGCCTTGTTTTACTATGTCAACCAAAAGCCCAGTTTGACGAAAAAGTTCTTGCTGAGTCAACTCCTTCCTTGATTTCTGAAGCAGCTTGTGTTGGCCTCTAGCAGCCCATTTTTTTAAATCCATATTGTAAGATATATGTAATATGCACTCCATGCACCTCAACCACATACATATGCAACGAAGAGAGTCCATATTTTCAGCTACAGGCTTGTTGAAAACCAAGCTTAAATTGTTCATCTCTTTTGGTGATGCCAGGCATATATTAGATGACAATGAAGTCTGGAATTAAACCCAGTTCAATGCATGAGTTTTAGAACATTTATATAAATCCTGTAAATTAAGGACTTGAAAAGACTAAGTTTGGAGTTTTTTTGTCCATTTTTTCTCCAAAATGATCTAGATTTTGAAATGGACACCTAGTTTAACTTGTAACGTTCATTAAGTCGCAGTTTCTGTGCTACTTTGAATAAAAAATTTTGATTTTGATTTTATTGCAATTGGCATGTGATTGAGTCCCTGATAAAGCTGTAGCCACCTTCCCATCGATCATCGTCACGTACACATCATGAGTTATTTCTAGATTATCTAAAACAAGGGAAAATATATTAGCACACAAGTAATCAAATTAAAAAGGACAAAAAATTAACATGATAAAATCTAGTAACGTAATACCTATTTTAGTTGGTGTCAGGTTAGCAATTTCTTCGTTCATTGCTGCAGTGTGTTGCTGAATGTATTCTTTGGTTTCCTTTACAAATTGAAACATCACTGGCCTACAGTAATTTGTTGATGATGGACGAGGATTTTCCCATATTACTGCATCATTGCACATTAGACGCTAAGCTTGTCATAAAAACTGATGCCTCCGAAAAATGTTCACTGGATTCAGGCTTTTGTTTATACGTGCTCTGTAATGAAGACCCATCACAACCCCATTTACTCACTAGCTTCAATGTTCCACTCATATTATGGTGTCCTATCACCTTGATTATCTTTTGCACGGTCAGATCTAAAATTGCTTGCCACTTAATTTTAGCCCCAGTTTCAGTTATAGATATGTCTCTGTCATCAGGATAGCACGACTTTTTGGCAACGCCCAATTTCTTGTAGGATGGCAAAACCGTTACTCCATTTTCGTCAAAGCTCTTCTTCAATGTAAGATATTGCCATTTTGAAAGATTTTTAGTGCTGTTACTAGAGCTAATGTTTCATCTTCTAGCATACGTTCTTGAGAATGTCGTTTTGCAAACAAAATATTATGCACTCTGCGTTTCCGCGTCATCTTTTGACAAGTAGTCAATGACGTGTTCTAACTGTGTGTTGTCACTTTCCCTAAGTTTGAGCACTAAGGCGAATGTTAAATTTTCTTTGGAGTATTCCAAAAGTTGTCCAGAACGCCTTTTTTTCTGCTTCTTGGTTAAATTACTAAATGGTTTTCTCTTTAGTATATCTTTTTTTGGAATATTAATTGAAGCTTTTGAAGAAGAAGGGACATTTTTCACGGTATCCAGAGAAATGTCCACTACTTCTTGAACTTCAACGGTTTTTCGGGAAAATTTTGACTGCCAATCCAAAGATCCATTAGGAGGCCAAATTACGTCACGTTCTAGCCACTCCATATTATTCTTGAAGAAGGATCTTCAATTCAATTCAAATATTTTATTCATTGTAAAAACAGAATGTTTACTTAATGAACGTCAAAGTTGTTAGTTTCACAATTAATGGATTATGTGGAGAAGAAGCTAACAAAGAAACTCCACATTTATTCTTTTCAAAACACGTTTTAACTTAATTAACAGAGTTTTTAACTTAAAATATTAGTCATGAATGTGTTGAACACTAGTCACAATCGTCCTTTAAATAATATTAATCTACTGTTTAATGCCAAACATCTTTGTCTTCTAAATAATCCTTGATGTTATAGTAAGCCTTTTTGCACAAAATGTGCTTAACACATTTTTTAAATCGCGTTGGAGGTAAATCTAATATATCTTGAGGAATTTTGTGTTCAGCCGCGTAATTTCGACATAGTGACTCGACCTCAGAACACAAAAAGAAGGAGAAGTGCCATATGGGCGTGGCACTGTCGCTCAACGTTAGCCCGGTTGGGCTAACCTCGGCGAAACTTTTAAATATGGCCGTCAATCGCCTCGCGCCCGCTATCGCCGTAACATATGTGAAAAATGCCTGATTACCTACAGAAATCGCAGTGATACATGCTATTCAAATAACAGTGCAGTGTGTTTTCACCGGTAAGCCTATTTTACTCACTATATCCATCTTTAAACTACGAAAAATCATAATTATAATAATTTTCCTGTGCAATATGCATTCCAGTACTAAGAACATAAATGAGACGTATTTATATCGTCGGGTTTACTCCACTGCTGTTTTTATGTAGAATTTTCGTGGAGTTTTTCTAACATGGAAAAGCAAGCCCGCAATGGACCGTCTCGCGAAACTACCTATTGTTCCATGCGATGAATTGCGATGTTTCGTGGTACGGCCGCATGTATTTGCCGTGAACTGTCAAAGTCACAGTAGGTGTCAGCGGGAGTCATAGTGATGGGGTAATTGCTTTCTTTCCAGACTGATTAAGTATCGATACTTCGTCGCATTTACACTCGTTCGTCCAGACTTCCAAAATTACTAGAACCAATTATATTGTACGACTAGGTAGCTATTGTCCGCGACTCCGTCCGCGTGGACTTCAGTTGCTAAGGAAGCTTCTACTTTAGTGGCAGATTTTGTCGTAATATAAACAGGCTTAGTTTTCACCACGTATTTCAAAAAGTTTTTAATAAAGATTTAATTTCAGGTTTCCCAAAGACCCTAATAGGAAGGATAAATGGATTGAAACTACAGGGAGATTGCTTAACTGGCTTCCTTTCAAATCAAATACCTGTTGCTCCATCCATTTTACGGAGAAATGTTTCCAGATGCTAAAGAGTGGAAAAAATATTAACGTGGGCAGGTCCTGCTTTGAAAATACCAGTAATAAGGAGTTCCATAAATGTTGAGGTGCCAATATACCTAAAATCACGGCATAATTATATTTTACATGGTGTGGAATATTCGATTGTTACTTTATTCTGATTCTCTATTTGAGGTGACAATGGACGCAACGACGCATAACTCTGCAAAAGAAAGTGTTTCTAAAGAAACAAGTCAGGTGATGTGGTTATGGTACTAAATAATATTTTTATACTCTTTTATGAGCCTAAAATTCGATTAATTTTAAAATAAAGTAAATGAAGTGTTTTCAATAATTTAATAATTTATTTACTATTTTAGATCCGTATTAGAAAGTTTCGGATATTGTTACTGTTGAAACATGCGTTCCTGAAGAAATAACAGGTGACCAGGTAATGTTTTTAATAATTTCATAATTTATTTACTATTTTAGATCCCCTTAAAAGTAACGGATATTTTTTTGTCGAAAAATGCTGCGAATGTCAAAGACCCCTGTAAATAATTGTCAGACATAGAGGAATGTCCATTCGATTGAACACATAATTTATCGGTCATATAGCGCCGCCACAGACTAGAAAATCGAAAAATCATATGAACAAAGTTGAAAATATAACATCGAGTTTTCAAAAGTTGTAAACCAAAGTTGTTGTAAATGACTTACTTTAATTGACGTGTTTCAGGAATTGTGGTAACTTAAAAATGGCCCTGTATAAATAAAAAAATATTAGATTTTTTACAAATGCATACTTTTTGTATTTTAGATACAGCAACGAGTTGCCGAAAGCCCAGAAACTGGTAGATTTATGTCGATTGAAGAAAAACCTCGAAAAAAGAAATCACGCAAAACATTGAACAATGTCAACAAGTGACAAGTTCTAAATAAATATTTACCTTTTAAGGGAACAGTAAAATATTCTTTGCAGGATCTCAGTCGGATGATGATGTTATCTTTTTAATGTAAATGTGTTTCGAAAGTTTCTTTAAGTTTATGTTTCACAAGTTTCTTTTGGCCAGTTTCTGAATTGAGAATTTCGCTAAGTAATTGGTTAACTGTAGTGCTGTCTCTTCGAATTTTTCACAAAAGAGCGTGACAGAACGTTACTTATGTTTTTACTTAGTGAAATTCTCAATTCAGAAACCGGCCCTTTGAGTTCTTACTACCTAACGTAATAAAAATATCATTTATGTGATATTATTGAGAATGTTTTTTATGTACCCATCACAGTTATCACCCACCAAGGCAATGAAAATTTTAATCCAAACTCAGAAACATCTACCAGTCACTGCTCATTAATTCACGAGTTAAAATAAGTAGTTCTAGATTTTTTAAGGTGTGCGCTATACAAAAACGCGCATAAGGTGAAGGCAAGGCGCAGGCATCTTGCCGCTTCAAACAAAAATTACGCAGGCGATATGTTTTGAATTATATTCAAGCGGCGCGGCACAGCCGCAGTAGGTTTTGCATACCAATATTTTGTAGGTAACTCAGCAAATGTTCTCTAAACTTTGTCATTTAGAATAATTGTATGATTAGAATTTACGATGAAACGGAATTCACGAATTATACGATAGGTAGGTATGAACAAAACTGACATATTTAGGAATTAACACATTGGTAGGCAAAGCCAAAGGATTACTACAACGAAATAAAGTAGTTACAGACTACGCGACGTAGAGAAATAATTAGTTACTATTTAGGTATAGATGGCAAGAAACAAATCGACATAATGTACAAAAAAGTTTTTGTACGATGTACCATTTTTTTTAAGTATAATCGATAATGTACTTTTTCGTCCCCATCACTAATGTTGTGCTGCTCTTCTCATTGGCTGTTTCATTTGTGTAAACAGCGAATAGTGAGCCGGTTGTTTATGTTGTAATCAAATAGAGATTATGAGGACAATGTAGCTGTGTGAGTAAGTGGCGACATCGGTTTTCTAGCAAACGGGCCATTATAACACTTCTCCTTATTTTTGTGTTCTGAGGACTCGACACACTAAAGGCGAAACCAGACGGTCCAATTTTCGATCAATCGGCATCTTTCACTCGGAATGAAAGGTCTATAGTTTCTAAAGTATATGGCAGTTATCCGAGTGATATTTGCGGGTGACGTTCCGTATGTTATCGCGAGTACAGGCTGATTGACTGAGTGATGTATAAAAAATATATACAGACGATTTGGGAAACTTCTATATTTTTGGAAGAAGGTGTTAAAAAGAGAGTGCACTCATTCAAGTCGTTTTGTGTCGCAGAGAGCAGTGCGCCAGCCGCTGCGCCGGCGCGCGGGGCGGGGGCGGGTGTGGGGGCGGGCGCGGCGGTGGGGGCGGGGGCGGGGGCGGGGGCGGCGCAGCTGCACACGATGGTGCGGTCGCCGGCGCGAGTGCGCACCTCCCCGCCGCAGGCGCCGTGAGTACACCAGCTTCTATATGACGCGCACCAAGTCCTGGGCGATTCCAATTTCTAATTTTTGATCTTTCTAATTTTTGAATATTTTTTTTAGGGCTCCGTACACCGTACAAAAAAAAAAAAAACGGAGCCCTTATAGGATCACTCGTGCGTCTGTCTGTCCGTCCGTCTGTCACAGCCAATTTGCTCCGAATCTACTGGACCAAAACATACTTTTCAACTGCAAAGTTAATCGATTATTCGTAATCTTGAGGGCGTGAGTGCCACTCGCAGTCATAGTTTTTTTTATTTTACCTTATTGTCCGGCCGTTGAGAAAATGGTAAATATTTCCCAAATCTATGTTATTTTAACGAGTGCATACTCGGAAAGTAGGTCTGAAGTTGCGCGAGGAGCGGGTTGAAAGTAATATTTTTCAGCCCTAGGGAGAATAGTTTTCAACTGACAGCGGCCGGTTACTAAAAAAAATAGGCGTGAAAGCGACAGTCCAATCTTTATTTGTTTCTCACCAAAGTTGTTAATGTATGTAAAATAAAATTCACAATTTTTTTGGGTTCCGCACCCAAAGGGCAAGGGACCCTATTACTAAGACTCCACTGTCCGCCTATCTGTCTGTCTGTCACCAGGCTATACAGCCTCATGAACCCTGACAGCTAGACAGTTGAAATTTTCACAGATAAATACTAAACACAGAATCAAATAAATATTAAAGGGGCGATACAACCATACAAAAAACGTGATTTTTGTCGTTTTTTGATCGATATGAATAACGGCGACAGGTACACGCTTGAAATATTCAAATGTTGTATAGATAATGATACGGAACCATTCGTGCGCGAGTCCGACTCGCACTTGGCCGGTTTTTCTTTAGCTAACTCGTTTTTTGTTTAGGTGGTATTGATAATATTACGTCGTCCCACAGCATTTTTTTTTCTAGCAGGTTAGTTTACTTTAGTCTCAACAAAACAAAATCAACAAAACTCAAACTCAAGTCTAATATTGGACCTGGCAAAAGTTTGTTTTGCCATAGCCTACGAGCTATTCTCAGACCTACAGAATGTACACGAAACATTTATAAAAATCGATGAAGCCGTGTCGGAGGAGTTCGATGACAAACACTGTGAAACGATTTTTATAATTAGATAAAAACAATTAACAGATTATCTGTAGAAGACGCTCACAAAGTCATGTTGATATAACGGAATTTTAATTTTATTGAAAGTTACGATATTTGCGTCGGCGACCGTCTGTTTCAATGTTTGCATGAGTGTTCATTTGCTTGCTTAACTGCTAAACTATGCATTTGTCACAATGTGAACCGTAAACTCGATGTAAACACTGGCACAGAAATATCGTAACTTAAAGTGGGTAGATCATAATATGATTGGTTTACTTACAATGTATGACACTTAAGTCTTTACTGAACTTAAATGAAACTACCCGTACGTAGCCGAAAAGTTAGACATCGTGACTTGTTTTATATTATCAATAATGATATATCAATAATACATAGGTAATCTTTTATTTGAAAACGCTGAAGTTTTCTGTGTTTTGTGCTCCAAAATTTGTTTCTGCCTTTCTGCCAAAGATATTCCAACATTTGCAAGTTATAGGTAAAACTTAATCGTTGCCGCCTATCGCCATTAAGAAAGCATTTCAGGTATGTTGTCTATTATAATAACTTCATAACAACAAACTGCTTTTTAAAGGTGCTTGAAATAACTATGTATTTTACTTTATTTTTAATTTGTTTTACCAGCTCACGATTCGCTAATAAATGAGGACTGGAAACATCATCGATTTTAGTGTTCCGTAGTCGACCGTCCGTCCGTCTTGTCCGTCTGTCTGTCTTGTCTGTCTGTTCGTCTGTCTGTCTGCGGCCTAGCACAGAGACGATTAGTCAGAGAAAGCTGAAATTTGGCATACACATACATATTGAAACGGTAGAATAAAATCGTAAAAAAAATTTTTTAGCGTACCTCCTCTACACCTAAATTAGGGATGCAATATTTTCTTCTCGCTTACACCATAGAATGAGGAATCGTTGGATTGGTCGTTTAAAAAATATTGTGGGTATAGGAAGATATATTTTTTGTTTAGGGTTCCATTTGCAAAATATTAAGCTTAAAGCGCAAATTTTTTTCCGAGTGGGGCGTCCTCCTCCCGTCTTCCGGCGAAACGGTTGATTGTAGAAACGTGCAAAAATTCAGGGCTAACGTTCTTATCGTGTCGGTGACAAAACCAATTAGATTTTACTGGCCCAGAACTCGACCACGCGCACTCCAGCGTCTGTGGCCTCCAGCAAGTCCTCTCGAGTGCTTGTGACGGGCATTGGGACACACAGAGAGGTGCTCCGTAGTCTGAGGGGAGATTGCGCAACAGCAGTGATTGTATGTGCCGCGAATTCTCGTAGTTTTAAAGATATGCCGACTTTTTCGTAATTTGTACAATATTTGTGGCTCGTGTCATTTATCATACATATCATATCAAGAGTCCTAGATTTTTATTAATCAGCTGAATAGTAGTACGTAGTAGCAAAAACATTATTACTGTATCTGACTATCTGCTACTATTTGAATTTTCTTTTATTTTGAGGCTTGCGTTGAGGCATGTGAACACCTCAAATTGCGCCGTACAGTAATATCACTGTATGGATAACCACAAAATCCCAATAAATGCTACGTTCTACAGTGTAACAAAATCTCCATATACATCTATCGCTATCGATCGACAATAGCTATCGAATACGCTAATTTGTTTAAAAACGGACTTCAAAAATATCTCGACTCAGACTCGAATCAACCAGCTCGAGCGGTGCGTGCGTGCCGCGGGTCCGCGGGTCGTTGTTGTGGCGCTACTAATTGTTGGCGCATTTTTTTAAACAAGATTTCTCAACTCGAAACAAGATTTCTCAACATTTTTTATTTAAATTTACGTCTACACTTAACATTTTTCATTACTAATTACATAACCGCGGCTTTCAAACCACCCAGAAATGAGCGTGTATAGGCTACATAAAAAAATCAAGATAGCAGATCGCGCCTCACTCCCCATGGTCGAAAACTTTAATTTATATTGCAACCCCATACCTGAACAATATACATTAAAACCATTTATTTACCATCTAGTCCCCACAGACTGGACTATAGTATGGAACTGCTGGTAATAAATATTTTCACCATTTCGAAGTTTTACCCTTAGTAAAAGTTGTTCGTACTGTAGACCCACCCGTTTTCGGATCAGAAGTCTTGTTCCCCGTAAAGGTCATCGCAATTTTTTGACATAATGTTCATATTATTGCTTGCAGGTGGTCGGCGGGAGGCAACAGTACGCTCGCATCTCTGCCAATGATCGGGTTCGACGACGCGCCCTCGCCGCCGCCGCCGGACCAGCAGCCGGCGCCGCAGCAGCAGGCCCCGCAGCAGCAGGCGCCGCAGCAGCAGGCGCCGCAGCAGCAGGCGCCGCAGCAGCAGGCGCCGCAGCAAGCGGCCCCGCAGCAGCCGGCGCCGCAGCACGCGCCGCCGCAGCAGCATAATGGTTACGCGGCGCCGCACGAGCGTTACCTGCACGATGATCGTTCTGCGCCGGTACCTACCTCCTCTCCTTTATTTTCCGACTCCTATCGGAGTTTGTCACCAAGGTAACAAAACTTAAGTTTACGTGAAAGTTAACTTAAGTGAAACTTAAACGACCGGTCCAGATGGAGCGGCCACGATCTTCAGCATTGGGGGGCCGACTGATTGGATTGGATCAGAGGTTGGCAATCAGTTTTTCGAAGCTGCCATGCCATTCAAAGGGTTCATTGGACTGCCTTGTTGGTCTAGCATATTAAGTTAAAACAATATAATTTATTTCACAAAAACATTGCACAAAATATGACCTTAATCTTAGGTACCCTGCTCCCTAAAAAGGGGGCTTAGCCTGCTCGTTTGCCTAAACAGAGGTTGTGGGTTCGATTCCCACTAGAGGCCGCCGTAATGGCCTCGGTGTGCATTTTTATGATGTTGTTGCCTGGTTACTATAAAGGAATATCAACAATATTCCTTATGAAATTTTTCCAAGTTCTGCAAAATTGAGTAGATGTTTTGAACACTTGGCAACCTTACTTGTCTAAGGCGAAAATCATATTCTCGATAGCAAAAAGCATATTCAAAGAAATCTGAACAGATTAAACAATATGAGTACCAATGTTATCACCCTTCTATGCTTACGTAAGGGCTTTGTTACTTACGCTCGCAAGCAGAAGGAGGAGGCGGATTGGCAATTACTAAAAAGGGCTATTTGTCAAAATATGCGACATAATGGCGGCATCTCTTGATTGCGCTGACTTAGAAGTTTTGCTCTGCGTTGCGTTGATTTTCTTTGAGTGCCGAGGGATTACAGTTTACTTAAGCAGCCTATATTTATGTCCCACTGTAGGGCACAGGCCTTCTCTCAGAGAGAAAGTATGGGCTTAATCACCACGCGTGCCCACCGCGGATTCGCAATTTCCAGCGCTGAGGTATGTGAATAGCTCAGACACTCGGGTTTCCTCGCGATGTTCCGTCCAGGTTCCTTCACCGTTAGCGAGTGGTATTGCTACCATAACTTCACAAATGTACGTAACTTAGAAAACAAAGTCATAGGTACATGCCCGCACTGGGAATCGAACCTGGGTCTCTCGCTTCCGAGTCCCAAGTTCTACTCACTAGGCTATCGCCGCTTTGCTGTTTATTTGATATTAATTTCAACTCGGTACCCCTCGCGTTCCTCAGATGAAGGCTCCTGACAGACACACAGTGACACGAACTGGTTTTTTCTGTTTACTCTGGTTCTATCTAATGTTAATCTCATGTTAATCTCATGTTAATCTCACGTCAAGCTAATTTCAGCCAATCACGTGCCGGTATTTTGAATTAATCTTACATTAATTTCTTGTTACATTTGAACACTCTTTCAGAAACTGAGGCTATATCGATCACACTGATCTCTCTATTTGTTAATATTTTTCGTTTAAAATGTTATTATTATTATTATTTATTTATTTATTTCAGATGAAACATCCTTTAATAGTTAGTAAATGACTTAGACTATGTTAGTGAAATTAAGAGAACAATTTCGGAAATTATTTTACACCTTTATATGATGCTTCCAAAAGGGGCCATCAGCCCTATTGTTTAGTGCTTGAAGGACGCTGTTTGGCCTAACGTAAGCTCTACTCAGCATGGAAGCCACCCGTTTCCGTATGACGGCGACAAAGCCGTCAACACGGGCTTCGGCGAACATTCCCGAAGTACTACAGTATCGCGTCAGTCCTAACATCATCGTCAATACATTATTATATTGTACGCGAAGGGTGTTGTAGGCCCGCTGCGTATAGCTAAACTACAAACTGCAGGTGTACAGCGACTGGCAGTAAGTCTTAAACTCGGCACCTCTGTTGGAATTTTAACGCCAGACACGAAGACCATATACTCGTTATACTTAGTCAAAATTTAATGTAATCAGTCCAACACCTACACGATATCTTCCTTTTTTTATTTTTATTTCATGACCCCACACTAGGATACCCTGTGTCGTGGAAACCAGAAACAACGACATCGCAATCATGTAAACATCCAAGACCGGGGTTTTTTTTGTCCCCAGCCGGGATTCGAACCCGGGACCACTCGCATGGTATGCAGATGCACTACCGCTGCGCCACGAGGTCGTCAAATCTATTAGTTTAATAATTACGTTTTTGTACCCACGCCTCTCCTCACCTGACCGAGCACAGACGTGATGTCAGCCATGTAGCGCGCTGGCCGCGCGAGACCGGTTGCCATTGTTCTTCCGCGCCTGATCACCACTCCTGCGCTGGCAGCGAGCCAGTCGCCCGATGTACGTTTTGCGTGTAACCCGTCTCGTACTCATATTTCGCTAAACTATCGCTCGTGCTTACGTACATTCTTCTACTTTCTCACATGGTGTATGTACTGTTTCTGTTCTGTGCTGCTCGTGTAAGTGTGGAATAGTACATTGTACACCGAGGGGAGAAAACGATCTATTTCTGTTAGAGAGTATGTTTAAGTCCGTCGCGCAGCGGAGGAAAGAAAACTCGAGAACAGAAATATAACTTTCTCCCGAGTGATACATAGTGCTTTATGCTACACCTACGAGGAAAATAAAACTATTCAGAATAATTAAAAGCGTACTGTTAAATTATCAATTTAGTAAAAAACAAAATTTAACAAAACAAAACAAATTGCCGCGCTTTTTTTTTTGTCGTAGTGCAGAAAGAGGTCCTCCTTTCGTTGAAAACGAGTACAAAAAGAAATTGCCACCTCTTTTTTCTAATTATTTGATATAAAACCTTTTTGAAATTTAACTTTTGTATTTTTTTTGTTCGCTTTTCATACAACATGGCAGGAATGGATTTTCATACACTGCCCTGCTACGGAGGGCAAGAATGAAATTCCATGTAACTTTTGCCGCCGCACATTTAAGGGAGAAATAGTGACCCGTTTATGAATGAGCAATGAGACACTTTTTGAGTGGGTGTGTTATAAAATAAAAGTCTATCTTCTACCTATCAAGATTTTCTTAATTTTTTACCGTCGCCATGACTCCGTTTTTCTAGGTACTGAACCCAAAAAATTTATGCTGTCCCAAAGATCGCGGGTATCGCCCAATGCGACTGTTTTAGCCCGGCGAAAGCGGAAGGCGGGTTGTTATAACCAAAGGTGTAATTGTTACAGGATCGCGTGGATCGCAACGGGCCCTTCGGCCTGCCCACCTTGGCCGGGATCGCGGTGGTGAGTCTATCATACGGGCTTATGCACTCTTAGGGTCTTAAAAACCTATTTAGAGGCCAAAAATTCCACCCATGCCGGGACTTAAACCCGCGACCTCTGGCTAACCGTGCCAGCGCTCTCCCAACTGAGCTAATGGGCAAGTGCAGGCATCAGCGAAATTTCAAGCCTCTTCACAAACTTCTCTGTATTACGTACAGGGAAAAATGTAAAAACCTAGGTGTCGGGGATTGAGCTTTAATCCGCACGTTTTACGATAGGTAGATTGGTAAAAATAAGTAAAAAATAAAAGTTAATCGTTTTGTGCCTCGTGGCAGCCTGTGTAATTTTGTTACAAAATAAATGAGTAGAACAAGATGGCGCCTTGCACTAGTGATGTCATATTTCATAGTGCTGTCACGCGTTGCGCGTAGACACTAGGTAACTGCAAAGTGGGTTACTCGAGGCTGCAAGTGATGTAAATTACTTCGGCCAGATGTCGCTGCCTGTACATAATACAGAGAAGTTTGTAAAATTGTTCTCAGTACGGGTTAGTGCAACAAAAAGAATATAATCTTAGGGTCTTGTTTATAAAAACACGATTCCTCTAAAACACCACTCAGAGGACTGCCTCTGAGGAGTGTTTTAGAGGAATCGTGTTAAATCGTGTTTAAGCTGTTAAATGATCTGTGGTTACGGCTTTCCCTTTACCAGAGACTGTTTAAACTGCATGTGAGGAGTGTTCTAAGGGATCCTGTTTTTGTAAATAAGACTGCCAGCCAGATGCTAGATCGTTCATTAAGCATCTAGTGTAGAAGCAACTCATAGCTACACTAGATAAAGAACACTATGTACACCCCAGAGAGAATAAATACGTAACTACATAATTATTTCTTGTGTCTAAGTATATGTGCCAATCTAAGTATGTATGTTTCTCCTCTGTATCTAAATATTTATGTGTTCTATTTCCACAATGCTAACAGAGGATAATGCTGTTAGCAATAAGTTCCCCTTTAAGTGGCCTTAACCCCCATTACAACGGACCGGGGCGATGGACCGGCGAGTACTAATTGTTTTGTGAGATATCTCAAATATTGATGAATTGTTTATTCAGACATTGTATAAGGCGTCACTAGCGACTTGTGACCTCATATCTTACGGCCGATTTGTACAGAGCGTTTTCGTGCCACGTAACTAGAATTGTTTTTAGACAGGATGTGTGATCAAAAGTATTACTTGTAGAACAAAATGTTTTTCACATAATATTTAATTATTTACCAATGAGATCAATTGTTTTGTGCGAGTTGTCCACTGAATGTACATTAATGATCTGCAGGCGCAGCGCGTGGAAGCCAGCTCGTCATCTTCATCCAGCGACAGCGACAGCGGTAGCGGCAGCGGCAGCGGCAGCGGCAGCGACAGCGACGACGAGCCCGCACCTGGACCCTCGCGCCGCCTGCCCAGTGAGCGCTCGCACGCACGCACACACACACGCACACACACACACACACGCACGCACGCACGCACGCACGCACGCACGCACGCACGCACGCACGCACGCAAGCACGCACGCATGCACGCACGCGCGTTTCATGAAATTTGCGCCAATGTCGCAATCTTCAGTACGGTTGATCACTATTCTACATAGAAGGATGTCCTTCTAGTGAACACATGGTTGTATGTAAGTATTATATATACTAACTGACCTGACAAACGTTGTTTTGCCATATTAATTAGCCTACGACCTATTATCAGACCTACCAAATATAGACAACAAAATTCATAAAAATCGGTTAAGCCGTTTCGGAGGAGTTCGATAACAAACACTGCGACACGAGATTTTAATATAATAAATTTCACAAACATTGCATCCATATTGTGTCAGTATATACATAGTACATTTATATTTTAGGTAGTAATTGTAACGTTGAAAATACATACTTCATACAATAGAACAAATTGATATCACTGCTGCATATTCTTATGGGAGATAACGCAGCAGCGGTTTATAACCCGCTTAGGGACAGTCTAACCTAACCTATCCGCCATCATGCTTAGAACGCTGTTGGGGCTGGCACGACTCCGGCGCACCAGGGAAGCACATAATTTACGCATCGTGGCGTAAAAACAATAACAACGCCATTACGTAACAGTAAAACCGTAAAATCACATTTTTTTTTGTTTGAAAGAGATTCATGATATTTATTGAATGTTTGATCTAGGACAAGCAAACTTGATAGACATTATGGCTTTCTGTATTCATTAAACGATTTCTATTCGAATCTATTTACATCTGACAAAAGCTGAATGAAATGAAATATACTTACACATGTTCAATCCAAAGATGGCCGATCCCTGGCGGGAATTTACTAAAACTATCCTCAATCCGGAGGATATGTATAGGTAAAATTTCTGATGAGGACGCCCATCGCTAGCCCAAACCTAAAATATCTGAAACTAGGCTGTTCTCATCACGATCCTTCATGAAGCCAAGCCACAGTATCAACAAACCAAAGGCTGACAGTACAATTAACATCATCATCAGCCACTTCACGCCCACAGCAGGACATATGCCTTCCTCACGGTTTTCTAACCAAGAAGGGTTTCGCCATAATCGCCACGCTCGGCAGGCGGTTTGGCGATCGCAGTATGCGGTTGAAATCTCAGAACGATGCTGCTGCCCGTCTCCTGGTAACTGATTTGACAGTACAATAAAGAATTGTAATAATAATAACAATATTTGCTGCAGGGAACACTTGAAATTCCGAGGAAATATTAGCTGCTCCGTTCATTTTATTATTTAATTTTATTTATTATTATTATTATTATTTTTTGTATCTCATTAGTAAGGCCTTGTCTAGAAGGGGAGAATCCGCGCGATGCTGGCGACGCGATGTGTTGGCGTCCAGTAACTCGCCAACCCGCGTATGAATTCCAAGACAATGAAGGTGTAAGGACTCTGTTTCCCCTGCAGGTAACAGCGCGCCCGCCCTGGCCAGCGACGTCCTCAACGACGACCTGTGCCTCTCCGAGTCCGGCAGCGAGTCGGACTGACGCGCCCGCCCGCGGCACTCGCGGCACTCGCGGCACTCGCATGCGCCTTGGGATGGAACGTAATCGCCTACCGGCCTGCAAATCCGTGCCTGTTTGGGCCCTACTTCGTAGCGCTATCATTCATTGTTTACGATGACAATTCGATGTACACTGACGACTGCCTGGTCTAGCGGCTACACGTCTGATTACCATGCCGGAGGCCGTGCAAATGAACTGTCTGGGTGTATTTCCATGTTTGTGACGTCCTTCCCCGGTTGCCATAGCACAGGGTATCCTAGTTTGGGACCAGGTCAAGTGATTGTGTTGTGCGGAAGTTGTTATAGCAAAACCCACAGATTAACAAGTAGGAAGACTGCTACGCAATGTACATCGAATAGTTATAATAAACTATGAATTCTAGTTCTAGAAACGCGGCCTTGTAAATCCAACCTGTCTAGTACGGACTTTCCCTAGATATAAACAAATTTTCTTTACTTGTAGCGCAGCGGCGCATCGTAAAGGCTGAATGTATATATAATATGAACATCGTGGGTTTGATCTCAGCGTTTAACGATGACTTTTATACATTGTGTAGAGGATCAACTAGACACAAGTTATTTGCTACTTTCATTAAGGGTTTCTTCATATTCAGGGAATTCTATCTAGTACAGAGTAACTAAAGCTGGCATAACTGTGGAATGTTACTTGCTGAAGCTGAAGAGGTTTTTATTTCATAACACCTTTAAATGCACTTTAAAGAAACGACGGAAATATATAGTTGGTAAACTTACCAAGAAATACGATAGAGAATTCAATTTATTATGTAAATAAAATCAGCATTCAGTGCATCAGGCATCTTGAATTTTAGAAGTAATTTTTATTCGAACCAACTCTGAAATCGCGGGAAAAAATATCCGATGTACCGAAATAACTTAATAATCGTGGTAAGATTCCGTCTCTTATAATAATGGCTAATTAATGTCCGCCACTGCATGTTGTGGCGGTATCGACTACCTCCTACCATCGACTCGGTATCGCCGCTATTAACGTTTGAGACAGCTTTTTATCTATTCTCCAATAAAAACTGTCGAGACTTCAGAGTTGCTCACCAAAAAAGCATGAAAGGCAGATTTTCTTCTGTAAATTTCAAAAGTATCATTACATTTTATTTGACAAGACAAATAAATAGTTATTTTTAGATTTTTTTAAGATTAATTTTTAAGTGATACTGGTATTAAGTTAATAATGACAAAACAAGACTCAGAAGACACCGGCTAAAGCAGCTAACATTTCCCGTGATGTCCAGACAGGCAACTTGACAAGAGAGATCGCAATTATGTTCCATTTCAAGCCATCATTGAAAAACTGCGCTTTCCTACAATAACAGCGTAAAGAAACATCTCACTGAATAAAGTAGAGGTCTCATTAAACGTGTCTGTAGGAAAGCTCAGTTTTACACGTCGCAAACTAACCTAGTTTGACTAGATGTCTATGAGACCGCTGTATATAATCGTTAGCGTAAGAAAGTTACTTGGCAAACTGCAACTTCATACATTAACTGAATACCTTCACTCCGCTCATTCAGGACGAAAACTCCAATTTAAAGTCTTGCAACTCAGCGACGTTCAATACTATACAGGGTGAAACACATCACAGTAACTTCGGTTCGGGAAGATAAGCGAATTATATTACGCCCTGTATATTTTTAACCACTCAAATTTGGGAATGACATTCAGTCATTAATCGATAACGACAATAATCGCTCGTGGAAAGTTAATGCTTCCTCTGTTGTAGGACTCCAGGCATTTGACAGATTTTATTTAAAAAATACAGTGATATTTCTAATATGCGCAATACCTGAATAATATCGGTTAGAGTTGGTCATTAAGTACAAATTTATTTCTTCGACATTGGTAGAGCGCGTAAAATACACAATAAAATTTCGAAAAATATAAATCTGCGAAAAAACTCGTAGAATAAAAGTTGTTGTAAAACACGAACTCTAATCGGTTTATTTAAGGTATTGTACAATTAAAAATAACCCTGTATGGAATGATATGAAATACCGTGTTTGATTTTGAAAATCATTGGCAGGCTCGTTCGTAAATTTTATTTTCAGCCGAATACTATTGTTGTAATCGTCTATGACCACCGGCCTTCTACGTTTCTTATTCTGCTATCTGGGTCGCTGGGTGTTAGGCCGGACGATGGGGTAAATGTAGCCAGAGATGTATATTTTTATAAAGTTTAAAAGGCACAACGGTAGACAAATGACTAAAGATTTATAGTATAGAGCCAAACGAGGCTCACTTTGGCAAACTATTTACAAAGCAGGCAGCAAACGTATTAAAAATTCATATTCAACAAGAGATCTTGCCAAGACTTGTTTGCATGTATATTCTGTCCTATTTAGTCTAGTGTTGTCTGAGGGAATAATGTCTTTGAAGAACATTGGCGAAAATATCGTTTAAATCTCGAATCAATACTCGGCAATACCAAAGTTTACACATATGTCATATTTGTAATTTTCAGAAAGAACATTTTTTTCCAAGGATCCTTTTGACGTGCTTCCGATAGACCTTCGATAATATAATTATTTGATTGACGAATTTATAACGCTTATTTAATTATTATTATTTATAATTATAAGCCTCGCAAAATATTGTGGCACTTATTTTGGTACATACTTTGGTATAATTTTATGTATTGACAAAATATTAATTGTATTATGTAATACAAAATATTAGTTGTAAGAAGATGAAGGGACACTAATTACTCTTGCTCAAAGATTTTGGCCACGTTTAATAACTTTAAGACAAACTAATGTATGGGTGAGATATGTAACACGTTTATTTGTTTAGGGATTTTAAAATCGCGACGAAATTGTCACCAGTTCTTTTACGTTTTAATATGTGGAACACTTAATATATTTTCTGCTATTTTGAATTTGTATTGAAGAGTAGAACCGCCCCTTTTCAGATAGTTATGGAGATTTTCTACATGAATGAAACTTCAGTGAATTGAAATGAAACACTTTACACGGACATCGGACTCGTTATTTACGTCATTTCAACACGCTGTTTCGGGCTAAAAAACCGTCGTCACAACAGGTTAAAATTTAGCCTCTAATGTGTCCCACTGCTGGGCAAAGGCCTCCCCGCCTGTTTTTCATCTCTCCCTGTCTCCAGCCATCTCGCACCATCCCCGAATGCATTTAGGCCAGCCGCCATCTTCACCTTGGTCTGCCGCGACGTCGGTGTCCATTTTGCGGAACCCAGTCGGTCGCAATTTCGTCCCACCTACCTGTGCTCATGCGGCAGACATGGCCATCCTAGTCCCACTTTAACCTGGCGGTCGCAACGCCAACTTCTGCAATTTTAGTTTTTAAGCGCAGCGTCGTGTTCCTAATAGGGTCTATTCTTTTCACACCTAAAATACTGCGCTCCATTGCCCGCTGGCAAACCTTGGGTTTGGGCTTCTGATTTTCAGTCAAAGACCATGTCTGAGCGTCGTAGGTTAGGATAGGCAATATGCACATGTTGACGAGCCTTCTCTTCAGGGCAGGCTGTAGCTTGCCCTTCATCAGCTCTTTAATGAGCCAGAAGTTCCTGGCGTTATCGATACGACGATCGAGCTCCCTTTCCTGCCTGTTTTCGAAGGAAACTATCTGGCCCGAGTATACTCGTCGACGTATTGTATCACCTGCCCATATACCTCGACCCTACTTGTAACGCCATTCGTCATCCACTGAGTCTTTGACATATTCGTCTTCAGTCCAACCTCGAGGTTTGCAGTGCCGAGATCTTGCAGCATTTGTTGCAGTATTTGAGCTGTTGGGGCAAACAGCACAATGTCGTCGGCAAAGCGAAGGTTCGTAAGCCGCTTGCTGCTGCCGACGTCAATGCCTCTGGACGCCCAAGGGACCGCTAGTCTTCTAAACACCTCTTCCAAGGTACCTACTGGTAAACAGTTTGGGAGATAGCGGATCACCCTGTTTTACACCCTTTTCGATGTAAAAACCACCACATGTAATTTAATATCAGCGGTGCTGTTGCAATATATATATTTTCGAGAAGATTAATTAATGTACACGGGTTCGACGTTTTCGCTTCGATGTGCGCCGAAGATTGACTTGTGCGAAAGACTTTTGAGTAGTCAACGGATGCAACATAAAGGGGTATATTATATTCGTTGACTTTCTCGATGATCTGGTTAATTGTGTAGGTGATCTTTGGTTGAATAGCCAGGACGGAAGCCTGCCTGCTCTGGGGGCTGTTGCGCATCTAGTTTTGGATAATTACAATAAGTACTTGTCGCCCCTTTTTGTGAAGAATTATGATGTTTGAGTGGCAGAAATTATTAGGGAGTTTTCCTGTATAGAGGATGGCCTTGCACAGGTTGGCAAGGTGCGGTAGCACTGTTGTTTGCCAATTTTTTAAGTTTCTGTGGTCATGCCATCCTCTTGTTGTACTTCATACTTTTGAGGGCTAAGTACATGTAACCGGTTTAGGAGGAATCACATTGACATCAGGAGAGATATAAGTCGGTGTAGAAACAGATTTGGTTGAGTTGGAGTAGAGGTCTTTATAGAATTTTGTACATATGTCAACAACCTTGTCTCTGCTATCGTGTTTCACGCCGTTTTGTCCATGAGCCTGGTGATCCAAGTTTTGTTTATCCCTTACTTGGCTACACGGAGAGAACCGTTCTGTTCAATAGCTTTTTTGACCGTATGTCCTTTCTTAAGTTCAGTTTTACCTTTTTATCCAAGGTATTATATTATTCTGTTGTACCCTTCACTAAATTTTCTGAGCTTTAAATTAAATTCCTGTTTGTTAAGTATTAAAATTTGCTCCTAAATAACAGCTTTCGGTAAATTTTTATATTGAAACCTACTTTTGCTCTGACTGGTCTGTGGTCAGGACCGTGTCTAAATTGACTCAGAACTCCTACGTCCTTAATTATATAGCTATCAGAAGGCAACACAAAATCTATCTCGTTTTTAATGATGCCATCAGGCGAGACCCATGTCCAGCGACGTTGAGGCTGTTTGTGGAAATAGCTATTACAAATCTTGAGGCTCGGGTTTAAATAATGTGCATAATAAATAACGAGTGTTAATTATTTGAGTTTCATTACATTTCAGTAGGTCATTCGATGGTTGCTTGTGAACATTTTGTTATATTTGACCGGATTTTCTATGTGGTCATTAATAAAAGCAAAAGTTATTGGATATTAGCCAAGCTAAGTTTGTACGGGATTTAATCAAATCAGGCAGCGTATTTTCATCAGCCTAATGGCCGACTCTGTACTGTATGGCGTACCTATATAGGTACGATTATTTACAATACATACGTACCAAGTTCATGTACTGCTCATTATATTTTGGATTTCAGTTAGGTCTATAGAAAAAGTTGGATTTTCCTAATAATTTGACATTATTCTGTAATACGACGATTTATATTATTATTTAAAGGTGACTTATTAAAGGTGAACGCGAATTTGAAGGGCTTCGGCGCGGTCGATTCTTTCGGCTCGTTTACCTACTTGCTGCGCATTCTCCTATAAACTCATCTGTGCTGAGTTGTATGTATTTTGTAACACACAGTGCCTTCTCAGTATGATGTTTACAAATTATCATGAGGCGTACCTACATAACAGCTTCCTGTGTCCCGGTTGCTGCCATGTGATTTATTGTCTGCTGTTAATAGTAACGTCAAGTTTAGCTATGTGTAGAGTCTCGCTAGATTTATTAAAGTGGAAAATAATTGTTCTTATTACGTTTGCCATTTATATATTGTTATTATTAATAAAATAATAGTTGTAATTTTACGTACCGTACATACTCGACCCGTAGAGTAACAGTTTTTACTTTTTACCTGAACATGTGGATTATGAATGATTTCATTATTCGATAAGCATTTATTTAGTGGATGATTGCAGGCGTTTTCGGTTCACCTTGTCTGTAAGTTTGTCATGCCTTTCTGCTATAAAATCTTTTCTTATTTGGGCCCGACATTTTTTTTTATTCTTTGCAGTGCGATGCTCTAACGGTGGCTATGTTTTTAACAATTTATTTTATGAACACTAAACGGGGTTTCCTACGCTAGAGGCTAAAAGTGGATCGAAGTCGCCTGCCTCACTTAAGTTAGAGCTTACGAAGTAAACATGCAAGCCGGGTATCGAAGTAAGGAGTTGTAGCTTGACATTTCGGAACATTTGTTGACCTGAACTGAATTTACACTGAGAAAAGACAGTGACCAATCGGATAGGTTTTATATTTCGCAGTTGGTACCCGACATTACATTTGTGACGGTTATTGTAATGTTTACTTTGTCCCTTGCAATAAACATTTTTATTAAAAATATATATTTTTGGGCAACATTCCAACTGTTTCATTTTCCCCACGTTCTAGCCATAATCTTGATACTCCATTCCATGTCTTGACAATCGAACTCTGACTGATTCCTTATACAACGTGTTATTGAATTAGGAAACCTAAAAACGGTTTCAACCGGTGCTGAAATGAGCCCCTTGTCTCGGTAGTTCGTTGATACAGTACAGCCGCACTACTGAACTTGTAAGTTCGGTGCAAGTTAAAAAGAACCCGTAACTTACGAGCGTGCATGCTGCAGCTTCTTTCCCCAGTTCGTCGATTGTTCAGGTAAACAGTAACGTCATTCTATGAAGAGATCAATTACCAGTTTCTTTTTAATTTAGGTACCTATTATTATGTGCCAAAGGTACCGGAAAACCTGGTCTCTGTCTACCCCTCCGGGGTACAGGCGTGACTAGAGCGGGGTGGCTTGTTCAATGGAACCAGAAAAAAATTCTATAAGGATTTTTTTTCTAGGGGTTTGGTTAAGACCAAATTGAGAAATAAAATACTAACACCCAATTCACAATATCGTGTAATTTCAATGTTCCGATACAAAAAATATCGCTCTGGGAGCCCACACTGGCCAGAGAGCCGGTCGCAGCCTGGGCTCTGAAAATAAATAGATGTGTGTTCGTCTGCATACGCCCAACTGAGAGGCAGTAGTGTCGCACTCGCAAGAATACAATATTAAAGTATTCAACAGGGTTATGTATTTCTAATACTGCAATATTAACAGGGTTTTATCTAAAATGCTCAATGGGCATTGTCCTAAAAAAACAAGTAGAGCTTGGGGTCAATATTTTCATTTGCGCTGCTTCAATAAATTTTTAGCGAAAAAACAAATAACCAGAGTACGAAAACGGAAGTACGTCATCAACTGAGATCCTACGAGCTGTCACTTTCTAGTGATAACATGACTCGATACAAGAACTCTTTAAAAACAAAACTGCGCAAAAATAAAAGACGTTATAGGTATTTGTTTTTTTACGGAATACTGAGATATCAATATCTTAGTTGTTTTTTTATTCAAACATTTTAAACCATGTTTGAAAGTATTCATTCACGTGAAACGAAGGTCAAATTAGCCACAGACTTATTCACAAAAATACAAGAAATCAGTGAATATACCTTCGATATGAAGCATCATTTGTAACTATTGTCAATATTTAGGACAATGCCCTCTCATGAAACGTCGGTTAGAGTAATAATAACTATATTTTAATTATTTTGTGTAGTATTGTTTCGTAGTGCCGCCGTTTGATAGATAATGCTTAAAACTATGTATATGGGTTAAATAGAATGGACATTATTTTATATGGGGAAATGATTTATTGAAGGCTGCATTGGTAGAGCACGAATTTAATAAAATTACATAAAAGTTGTCGCAACACAAAATCTAATTGGAGTGTTTCGGGAATCGCGCATTTTAGAAATATCCCGGCATATGTGGGTAAACAAGCTGTGGTAGCGGAGCGGTTGAACGCCGGCTTCTCATTCGGGAGGTCTGTGGTTCGAATCACGACTTTGTTTTCTAAGTTACGTACATTTGTTAAGTTATAGTAGCAATACCACTTGCTAACAAGGAAAGCTTCGTGAGGAAACCGGAGTGTCTGAGGTACCTATTTACATACCTCAGCACTTGAAATTGCCAATCCGCGGTGGGCACGCGTGGTGATTAAGCCCATACTCTCTCTCTCTCTCTCTGAGAGAAGGCCTCTGCCCTGCAGTGGGACGTATATAGGCTACATAAAAAAAAATGTGGGTAAAACCGCCACTTACAAGCGAATAAAACTACGAACTTAAAATTAAATAACACAGACTATCACTTAAATAACACAGACCACCACTATAACATGTAGCCGCCAAATATCGGAAAGGGCTTGCTCTTATTCAGTCTAAACCTAAACCTATTTAGCATTCCACTTGCCGCCGCGACGCCCGGCGATCTACTGATGCTCACACGCGTCGCAGTTTGCGTCCACGCTTGGGCTATCCGGTCCCTTCTGACTGGGAGATTCTTGAAGCCTTGCACTTTGATGTGTATCCGGCAGTGTATTCTGTCGCTCGAGAAGCGCACGGGCTCAAAGACGGACTCCCGGTGGATGCTGTTCTCGTGTACTCTGGCACGAGGTAACAGTTTGAGGCGCGAGGGCCGTATGTAGGTTCTGGGCAGGATTAGGTCATCTTCTGTCTTGTCCGCGATCTCGGGGCCCTCTGGTTTCGCGGATTCTGCGGAAGTGAGACGGATTGTTGACGGACTGATGGCAGTGAAAATAAAAAGGGTATGTCGGAGGTCGATTCCAATAACATGATTAATCGAAAGATTATAGGAAGTAAAACTTCTTCGGACTTCCTCCCCCCGTATCAAATACATGTATACATACATAAGCAGCCTATATACGTCCCACTGTAGGGCACAGGCCTTCACTCAGGGAGAGAGTATGGGCTTAATCACAAAGCGTACCCACCGCGGATAGGCGATTTCAAGCGCTGAGGTATGTGAATAGCGCAAACACTCAGGTTTCCTCACGATGTTTTCCTTCACAGTTAGCGAGTGGTATTGCTACTATATCTTCACAAATGCATATAACTTTGCCCGCACTGGGAATC
This sequence comes from Yponomeuta evonymella, assembly GCA_963969515.1. Classification (NCBI taxonomy): domain Eukaryota; kingdom Metazoa; phylum Arthropoda; class Insecta; order Lepidoptera; family Yponomeutidae; genus Yponomeuta; species Yponomeuta evonymella. Next base: position 19,174,278 of record OZ018352.1, on the reverse strand, counting down.
GAACCTGGGTCTCTCGCTTCCGAGACCAATGTTCTATCCACTAGGCTATCTATCACCGCTTTACCATATCAAATAACAGCTACCAAATAGAATTAAATTAATAACATGTATTAAATTATTAAACAGTAATAAATTAACAGGCCTGCTTTACTTCTGGTGGTTATGACTATCTGACCCTACCTGTCGCGGCCGCGGTACTAGCGCATAGGTAGGACCACTATCTTACAGGTCTTGAGTTCGAATCCCGACTTGGATTTTCTAAGTTACGTTAGATTTGTAAATATTTAATCAATGAAATTGTGATGGAATACTTGGTGACAAGACCCGTATTAACAAAAACATTAAATAAGATCTCGAGATGTTCCTATACCTAGCGATTGACCATGCCCTATAGGATAACTAGTTTATGGAGACTTGAAGTGTATTTGTTGTACCATAGTATACGCAGTTTGAACTTTGTTCAGTCCTCTGTTCCCGAATAATCGGATTTCAAACATGCGAGATGCCCTTTAATTACTAAGTTTAGACACAAAACTGGCATGCTATGTTTTAGATCTATGCTAGTTGTACAGAATTCATAATTTACTTTCGAAAAATTATTCTAATTACTCTAATGTGCCCTGAAAACGAAATCTATACTCAACGACATCCCCACAAATTGCGGTCAGATAAGTAACATAATATGCACAACAACAGAAAGAAAACTAAACACACAATAGACAAATCAAACCAATAAAACAGGACCATAGATGTATTTATCACGACAATTATATGTACACTGCGTAGCCGATTCCTGCTTGTTAACCTGTGGGTTAATTGGCTATGCAATGTACCTAGAGTTGTCATAATATAGTAAGAATTATAGTTATACGAAATAGGGCCCAGCCCTATCCAAATTTTAAATAGTGGCGTCGCTGCTATCGATGTACGATGAGATAATTCGCCAAAGAACAAAGGTAAATCGGGCCTACGTCCAGCAGTGGACGAGTATGGGCTGCGGCCTGATTATGCGCACCAAATCCTGTCGGAATTGTGACGTTAGCATTTAGTATGGAATTGTCAGATAGACGATTGAAAACGTTCAATCCGTTCAATGGAATCGGGCAGGTGCATGTGCGATTGCGCGCGCGTATTCAGCCGGCCGTCGCTATGGAAAACCGTTTTAAAAAGCAATAACAATTTCGCATATTATTTACGCAATCCTTGTAAATATTTGTATATACACAACACAACTGCAGCAAGTTGTTTCCACCCTTCAACCTACCGTGTAGGTGTTCGGAATCGTTCAGGGTTTGGTGCGCGTAAGAATGAATGAACGGCAATGGTGGAGTGAGAATGAATGAATGGCAAGTAAGGTGGCGAGGTGGCGGCGTCTTTGGTGTGGGTCGAGAATGAATGAATGGCGGCGAGGCGGCGGCGAGGCGGCGGCGCGTGTGGGTGGGGGTCAGACCGGGCAGGCGCAGCAGGCGGCGCGGCAGCAGCGCGTCGCCGAGCATCTCGTAGAGCGTGTAGTCGGTGGCCACGTGGTCCTCCAGCGGGGTGCGCCGCTCGGCGCGCAGCAGGCACGTCGCCGCGTCCTGCGGGGGAGGGGACATCACAAATGTAATACTATATTTCATTACGAGTGCGGAACGCCTGTCATGCAAAAAGTTCCGACAAATGTCTACCCGAGCCGAGGCGCAGCCGAAGACAATGCGATCGCAATGACGGTTCCGCACGTGTACTGAACAACTATTTTTAATACAGTTGCGAAAAAATGAAGCAATTTAATAAAGAAAATTTTTGGAAAATGGCGCCAACCGTAAAAGAATATAAGCAGAGATTTTTTTTTTCTTCACCCATTCTGGGTAGGCAAAGGGAACTATGCCCATACAGCCAAGTCTTAGTAGAATTCTTTAATTGGTATGAAATGAAAATAAAATTTAGTGAGATGAAATGAAATGAAACCTAAACTAACTCATTGAATCAAATCATTAAATCTGATATTGAAACAAATTAGTAGCTTCTTTTTAGCAATATTTGCATGAATCATAAAAACTTCTATAAACATTTTTTTTAGTAAAAACTTCGTGGTTGGTTTTTTCTTTTTAAGACATTATTTTGACAGTTGGGAAAGAGAACGCACGAGTTCAGAAAAGGTATAGAAAAAGCTCGAGTATGTACCTAATAGCCCACATCCCGAACGCAATACGTCCTTGCAATACGCCACTTTTTGAACAACTGTATTAAAAATTAATTTTTAACACAGTTGCTCGTAAATTTACACCGTTATTTGTTTCACAATTCAGCATAGTACCATACCTGTGCTGTAAAAACATTACCCTACAAGTGCTGTAATATAAACAATTTCTTTTTATTTCAGCAAAAGTTTATGCCTAAGAAGATTGATTAAACGATTAATAATTTCTCTTCTTACACGCATTTGGCGTATTTCCTACAGTCCAAAAAAATCTATGTCTCACCAATATTCAAAAGCGGACTCAGAGACCGTATGCAAAACTAGTTTTAGTATTGGATTGTATCAACACTGTAAGGCATTTGGAATTAAATTATTATTATTATTATTATAACGCACATCTAGCACGTTACGATAGGACGGGAGTCACGACTCAGTGTTCACAGGAAAAGAGTAGAGGAGGATACTGAAATTTATTCGCAAGGTCATCAATAAATTTGGACAGCAACCTTTTTAGGGTTCCGTACCCGAAGTGTGCCAAACGGGACCCTATTACTAAGACTTTAATGTCCGTCCGTCTGTCTGTCTGTCTGTCCGTTTGTCTTCCGCCTGTCTGTCTGTCTGTCTGTCACCAGGCTGTATCTAATGAACCGGGATAGCTAGGCAGTTGAAATTTTCACAGATGATGTATTTCTGTTGCCGCTATAACATTAATATAAAATAAATATTTAAGGGGGGCTCCCATTGTCTAAAGACAGCGCTCGCCATTTAGTGGCCATCTATGTAACCTCCACAGCGCCGATTTCATGTCGTTAAATTATCCCTAAAATTTACTTTATTCAGATACTCAAATTTACATGTGGTAATGTTGTGAGTGCATGCTTTAGACCGCAACTTAGTACTCACTACTCATGTCATATTATTACTTTTATATCGTGTAATGGTTGTGATCTGTTTTGTACACCAAATAAAATAAAATAAATAAATGTTAAACGTTTGTTGTTGGTTTCTATAGATAGCGCTGTTCATAAATTAGATCTTTGTCTAATGTTCTAATGATAATGGTACGGAACCCTTCGTGCGCGAGTCCGACTCGCACTTGGCCGGTTTTTTGCAGTTTTAATTTCTTGCAGGAAGGTGCAAGCGCACCCCCTTTTTAACCGACTTCAAAAAAGGAGTAGGTCATCAATTCGACGCGTATATTTTTTACCCTGCTGCCGGCGCACTTGGGAGCTGCCTCCGGGCCGTATTTGTAGTGGAGAAAAAGGCGGCGGAAAAAAACTCCACTCCACTCACACCCTTTGGCGCTTAGCTACCAATAAGAGTTCGAGGGTTCGATACCCACAGGGGGCCGCCGTACATGTGTACAAATGGCCTCAGTCTGGGTGTATGTCCATGTTTGTGACAACCTCGCCTGGTTACCATAACACAGGGTATCCTAGTTTGGGACCAGGTTAAGTGATTGTATTGTTATTATTACTGTGATAATTTTTTTTTCAAATAATTCTAAATACATCAGTTGCTGCCTATATGATAAGATTCCATGATTACTACTTTAAAACATTAGTTAATTTCCCCGCAAGAGGAAAAAAAAAATTAAAAAAAAAAACACTAACGCCGCGAGCGGGACGGGAGCGCGGGGCGCGGGCGTACTGTACCGTGTACTCACGAGCGTGGCCTTGGGCAGCGCGGGGCGCGGGCGTACTGTACTGTGTACTCACGAGCGTGGCCTCGGGCAGCGCGGGGCGCGGGCGTACTGTACTGTGTACTCACGAGCGTGGCCTCGGGCAGCGCGGGGCGCGGGCGTACTGTACTGTGTACTCACGAGCGTGGCCTCGGGCAGCGCGGGGCGCGGGCGTACTGTACTGTGTACTCACGAGCGTGGCCTCGGGCAGCGCGGGGCGCGGGCGTACTGTACTGTGCACTCACGAGCGTGGCCTCGGGCAGCGCGGGGCGCGGGCGTACTGTACTGTGTACTCACGAGCGTGGCCTCGGGCAGCGCGGGGCGCGGGCGTACTGTACTGTGTACTCACGAGCGTGGCCTCGGGCAGCGCGGGGCGCGGGCGTACTGTACTGTGTACTCACGAGCGTGGCCTCGGGCAGCGCGGGGCGCGGGCGTACTGTACTGTGCACTCACGAGCGTGGCCTCGGGCAGCGCGGGGCGCGGGCGTACTGTACTGTGTACTCACGAGCGTGGCCTCGGGCAGCGCGGGGCGCGGGCGTACTGTACTGTGCACTCACGAGCGTGGCCTCGGGCAGCGCGGGGCGCGGGCGTACTGTACTGTGTACTCACGAGCGTGGCCTCGGGCAGCGCGGGGCGCGGGCGTACTGTACTGTGTACTCACGAGCGTGGCCTCGGGCAGCGCGGGGCGCGGGCGTACTGTACTGTGTACTCACGAGCGTGGCCTCGGGCAGCGCGGGGCGCGGGCGTACTGTACTGTGCACTCACGAGCGTGGCCTCGGGCAGCGCGGGGCGCGGGCGTACTGTACTGTGTACTCACGAGCGTGGCCTCGGGCAGCGCGGGGCGCGGGCGTACTGTACTGTGCACTCACGAGCGTGGCCTCGGGCAGCGCGGGGCGCGGGCGTACTGTACTGTGTACTCACGAGCGTGGCCTCGGGCAGCGCGGGGCGCGGGCGTACTGTACTGTGTACTCACGAGCGTGGCCTCGGGCAGCGCGGGGCGCGGGCGTACTGTACTGTGTACTCACGAGCGTGGCCTCGGGCAGCGCGGGGCGCGGGCGTACTGTACTGTGCACTCACGAGCGTGGCCTCGGGCAGCGCGGGGCGCGGGCGTACTGTACTGTGTACTCACGAGCGTGGCCTCGGGCAGCGCGGGGCGCGGGCGTACTGTACTGTGCACTCACGAGCGTGGCCTCGGGCAGCGCGGGGCGCGGGCGGGCGCGCGGGGCGGGCGGGCGCGGCGTGGGCGCGTGCAGCTGGGCGTCGATGTAGTGCAGGTGCGGCGCGAGGCAGTGCGCCAGCGCGGCGCGGCCCAGCGCGGCGAGGCACGCCACCATGCCGCCGGTGATGGCCGAGCGCGGCCCCTTCGACACATACTCGAACAGGATCTCCTTGCCTGCCGGACACCGTCGGACACGATCAGAGACGGCTCGCGGAAATATTCCGGGGAAAAAACCAATAATAACTTCCACACAATACGATCACTTGACCTGGTCCCAAACTAGGATACGCTGTGCTATGGTAACCAGGCAAGGACGTTACAAACATGAAAGTATAGCCAGACTGAGGCCATTTGTACAAATGTACGGCGGCCGTCAGTCGGAATCGAACGAATCGAATGGGTTTTACGCGAGAAAAAGACATTCTTACTGTCTCCATTTAATAAAACAACCCATTTACCGTCATGTACATTCCTTAATAGTTCTTTTAATCTCCATTTTCCAAATGTGACAAACGTTTTTCCCGCATAAAATACCATATTGGGTAACTCCTGGAATATTTCCGTGCTATTTGCCAGAATGCGTTTTAACCGGGACGAATCCCATCCAGTGCTGGGATCTACTTCATAAAACTACAATTCATGTTTTACTGTGACCAATCAATGAACATTGCAAAGCTGATTAACCTGCAAATTACAGGTTTTACCCATAGCAGTTTTGAATTAATAAGATATGTTGATAATGTTGTATTTTAACTTAATGAATAGTTCTAGCATTCTAGCCTAGTAGGTAGAACACTGGACTCTGAAGCGAGAGACCCAGGTTCGATTCCCAGTGCGGGCATGTACGGATGACTTTGTTTTCTAAGTTATGTAGGTACATTTGTAAATTTATAGTAGCAATACCACTCGCTAACGTGAAGGAAAACATCGTGAGGAAACCTGAGTGTATGAGATATTCACATATCCCAGCGCTTGAAATCGCCAATCCGCCGTGGGCACGCGTGGTGATTAAGCTCTCTCTCTCTCTCTCTCAGAGAAGGCCTGTGCCCTTCAGTGGGACGCATATAGGCTGCTTATGATGATGATAAGGAATTTGCGAACTCAGCGAGATGATTTCGATGTAGAAGTATAAAAACATAACTTACCCATCACAGCGAAGGAGGGCCAAGTTCTTATGATTTTCGTTAACACTGCAACCATTTTCTCAGACAAACTTCCATTGCTTAAAATATTCGATGCCATCACGGGAAATAGCCGTTGGAACTGTAAAAAAAATCGACTGATTTTACTCAAAAACTAAGTTCATCGCAGCCCGTTTCATTGAAAGTGTAAGTTGGTTTGGTCCCCGCCTGCTGGGCCTTCAGATCACGGCTACGCTTAGTATAGTTTAGTGGATTCCTACATGTTGTTGAATATTAATGTCCAAATGCAGAGTGCGTCCATCACCCGGCACATTAAAGGCTATAGCGGCTTTTTGCCGCTAAAAAGGCTAATTTTAAAGGCTATGCAGTGCCTGCAGGTTGTCGACATTGGGATATGAATGCTATAGACCAGGGACCAGAATGGAGAGTTCTTGATGCCGATAGTCTGTTTCCACTACACACTAGGAAATGGCTTATACGAGCGAGAACTCCACTTTGACTGCCTCGTCGCTCTAGTGGTATTATGTCTGATTACCATGCCGGAGGTAATGGGTTCGACTCCCACTGGGGGCCGCCATTTGTACAAAAGCCCTCAGTCTGGGTGTATTTCCGTGTTCGTGACGCCCTTGTCTAATTTGGGACAAGGACAAGTGATTCTGTTGTGTGGAACTTATTATTATTTATAGAACAAGAAATGAGACACAATAAACATTCACTCAAGTGAAGATTTCACCGTGGCAAGTACCTGTTGCTGAATGTTAGTATCCAAGCTGCAGGGGTTGGAGCAGAGTGCGTCCATCATATCCAGCACGTTGGACTGCAGTGGCTTCTTGGCTGGCACCTGCAGAGCCTTCAGGTTGTCGTCATTGAGCACCAACACGGCCAGGTTGAACAGGTTGGGGATGATCGGTCCGATGCGCGGGTTCGACGTCAGGTCACGCACAGCTAGCTCCTTTGGCTTCCGCTTTAGGTTCAGTATCGCTGAAAAAGGCCAATAATATTAACAATGTTTTGTCATGAGTACCTTCAATCAGCTTATATTCGTCCATTGCTGGACATGAGTCTCCCCCAATAACTGCACCATCCCTTTAGCTCATGCTCATATTAATGAAACTAAACTTAATCTTAAGTACCTAATATTTTAATTTCAGAAATTTGGTCTCACTAACATATTTTACTTTTATTATTTAATGTATTTTTTACTAACAACCCATGGATTGTTTTGTCCGAAATAAAGTGATACATACATACGTAGGTACTTATTTCTTTCCTCGGCCATCCTAATCCAGCCGTTGCCAGCAATCTGCCTCAAATTGTCTGTCTAGAGAGCTGGTGGGCGACCAACGCTGCGTCTGCCAGCTCGTGGTCTCCACTCGAGGACATCGACCATCGGTTCTTCGGCCACCTTGTGGCACACGACTTACCAAGTTCTTTAACTTGGTAATTCGATGGGCAGGGCATACGGTCAGGCGACAAGACAGACGTTGGATTAAGGGCTAATATTTCAATAGTCATATAAAACTTAACTGGAGAATAAATTGCATGCTATCACTATCTAAATCATACGACAAGACAGTGACAACATCAGGTTTATTCTCTAATTAAGTTTTATCTAACTGTTGAAAAATCCGGTCTAAAGCGATCAAAGTGGTGGCCGAGGTTAAATAAACGACACCCATATCTTCGCGAAAATAAAACTCACCAAGATATCGGCATTATACCTACTCATCAACACGGACAGCCATGGGAACATTAAACATTGCAAAAAATAATTCGTATCATATTAATTATGTCGCATTTTGGAACGGCAATTTGTTTTCGCGATTCCGAAGTTCTTTTGGGATCTGCAGTGTAGAACAAAATTTTTATCATTTAACTAATATGCCTATTCTATCTACCTTCATGCTCGAAACATTGACTATAAATCAATAATATCAATAACTAACGATCAAAAAAGTGAGCAAAAATGTTTATAAAAGCGGCTCAGGCTTCACGCAAAAACCTAATAAGGTTTAAGTGAAGCCTTTTGAAATGTAAATATTATTGTGTATTATTAATAAATTCTTAAAACAAACAGTAAATCCGTGAAAAAGTGCTCAATTCAGAAAAAAGATCCTGTCATAACTACAATACCAAACTGATCCTTACGGCACAAAAACCGTAGCAATACTGAATACTCACCTCTAGCAACTTTGGTGTAATAGTTTTGCAGTTGCGGGCAAATGTGACTATTGTTACTAAGATTCTTGTCATCTGTGATCCATTCCACTGCTAGGGTGGGCAGAGATGTATAGTTATAAGTTTGTGACGTCAGGGCGCATTCGGTGATGTTTTGTAGCGTTTCCTGAAATGTAACATGGGTTATTTAATTTTGGCTTCCGTTTTAAATCGACGCACCGTTTCGAGAAAACAAAGAAAGAAAACGAAGGATCACCACATGAAGAATTTACAATGAATAAAATATATGAATTTGAAGGAAAAATTTTACTTTCACTGGAGTGAACATTAGGTTACAATAAAATGCATACCTTCCTCAGGGAAGAGACCCGTGCCCCTCGGTGGGGACATAATGGGTTGATGATGAAAATGCATCATACTTTTGGTCAAAAATAGCAGCTGGGATCTCATTGACGTCATGCCCAGCTTACTCAAGGTGTACTCACAGCCTGGTAGAAAAGGTTTTCTTCCCCGAGCGGGGTGTAGGAGGCGGCGTCGGCGCCCACTACCGGGCTGGTGTCTGCCAGTTGCAAGCAGCTGTTCACGTCACTGCTGTCCACTCGGCTCTTCATGGACATCTCACTGTGCAGCGCAATTGTCTGCGAAGAAATAATAGGTATGTTACTGAGTGCCCTGTTGGTCAAGCGGTAATAATTTTCAAACCATTTACAAACTAGGTTAACAGTCTAGCTAGACTTATTATAAGTCAATAAACAGATACTTTTTCTTGAAAGACATTTTTAGCCTTGGATGGGCATATGGCATCCAGTCTGGGCTTCCAAATTGGCTATGAACCTTGCCAAGCAAGGCATTCACAAAAATTGGCTCAAAATGCACACTGTCAAGGAAGAACAGCCAAAGCCAGTTTTCTGCAAACTCTTGTGCTCAAAGTACACCCACAAAATCAAGAAATTTCAGAGGTAGAGGTTATTGTATTTAGTATAAGATTCAACGGGCATTTAAGGGGGCACCAGGGACGAAAAATCGTATCTTTTACTATAGAATTATTTTTTTGGCATTTGGCAAAAAAGTTTAACCCAGAAATCTCATTAATGTTAATAGTTAGATTTTAGACTGTAGCTTCAAGGCTCTAGAACCTAGGGCTAGTACCCAAGTTCAACATTGCACTTCCACTAAAAACTGTAGTTTTTGGCATATACTTGTAATTTTGTATCAGGATCAGGATTCTGTCAGGATCGTGGCAAGTGGCAGTCCCTGATCTACCTACCCTACCCTCGAACCTACCCCTCTGGGATACAGGCGTGAGTTTATGTATGTATGTATGTACTTGTAATTTTTTCGAGGCACACCAACTAATGATCTTAATAATGCGCAGTGCGTGGCCCGACACGCACTTATACGGTTTTTATTTTCTTGTACTTATTTACTTGGCAAAGTAAAGTTGTTTCCAAAATTATTTATTTTCGTATCTTCTTAATCAAAATCTAGGTACAGCAATAAGAAAATTAATATAAAATGTTTTATAGGAAGCGCTCAGTTATAATATTGTAACGCATAGGTGTAATTACTGTTATGCTCCAATATTTATGTAAATAAATTAAATACAAAAAATAATAATATGTCTTGTGTTCCGTAATTGTATTACGGCCAAACATATCAAACCCTCAGACTACATTTAAGTAATAATAATATTACTATTGTTAATCTTGCATCTAATGCATAAATTTTTATTATATTGTTGATTTGTGTCGCGGCCCATGATGTCAACACTTTGTCTAATTGAACAGGGTGGCAATGTTGAGGCTGTGACTGAAAATTTAACTATTTAATTGTTAACTGTCAAATTGTATGTATGCTACCAGCAGCTACAGCCTGAGATCCGTCCCTTTGCATTTTCCTTTGCCGGGCAGATTAATAATTAAATAAAAATATTACATTGATTATTTAGTTGGTGGCTCATGTTATGTCATGTAAAGGAAACAAATAAATATAATTTTATAATGTTACATTGTGCAAGCAACACAGCATACCAGAGCCAACAGCAGCTTTAATTTAATTTTATTATTTTATTTTATTTGGAAAACTAACAGCTTATCACCAACACAATAAGTTGCACACATAGATACAGAAAGCCAACAAAAAGTTTTCACATATAGGCATATTTTGAGCAATTAGCACAGGTGAAAGAAAAACAATACACGAAACACCAGACTCGGTAACTATATCCAACAATAGTAGAAAATCATTTTACTAATGAGGCACACAGCAAGATTTTAGAGCCATCAACTCACATGTATAAGCTGGCGCAGCTTGTAGCTGACATCCTCAGCTAGGTGGCTGGCTGCGTCAGGGAGCAGTGTAGTCCCACACTGCTCCGCCATGCAATGCACTGACTCCGCACTCACGCCGGGGTACCGGCCTTGTGATGGTCCACCCTCCTGTGAAATAATTATCTGTTACATAGTTTGTCTTGGCATTAAATTTTTTCAAAGATCAGTTAACCATCAAGATCAAAACTGCAAAAAAAGGCAGTGAAGATTGGTGTCTCATTCCTCTTTTATTGCTGGTTTGCTCTAGTATATTTTTAGGTAACACTTATAAATGTGTTGTGTCTTTTAAAATTTGAAGCATCTTATGGGAAATGATATTGGCAATGCACATATCGAGATATTACTCCTCTGCCCTTGTGAACCAGTGCGCATTACTATTGCTCTTGATTAGTACATTATTTTGGAAGCTTATTCGAGGGTACCAATCAAAACAAGGACCTGATGGTCTATTTGAACCAAAGTTGTAGGTTGTGAAGTCATGTTTTGTCTCCTAGGTGGCACGAAAACAAATATTTTTTATTTAGCTTATACCGGTTGGTTTGTAAGATACTTTAAATTTGTGTGCTGGATATGTGCGAGTCCAAGCGATAAGACTAAATTGATGATGATGATGATGACGAAAATTCCGTGTGGCGCCGGATTAAGGATAGCGTCACTCCATTTCCTTCCGTGGTGGAAGGAAATCAATTACCAGGAGACGAGCAGCAGCATCTACCTAAGAGTCCAATCGCATACTGTGATCGCCAACCCGCTTGCCAAGCGTGGCGATTATGGCAAAACCCCTCATGGTTATGAAAACCACGAAGGAGGCCTATGTCCTGCAGTGGGCGTCAAATGGCTGATGATGATGATGAAGACTAAATTAGTGTATAGACGACTGTGTTACCTTCTCAATGAGTGGCGGCGTATCACACTGGCTGGAGCCGCCGGATTCTGAAGCCACAGCTCTGTTTTTATCTCGATCGCGGCTGCTGCTCGACTTCTTCGAGTGCGATTTCGAAGTCATGGCGTTAGACATTATTCCACGTTATCTTTTGGGCTGAACTGAAATCCATTTGTTGACTGCTCACAATTTTGGCCTGGAGCTTGCTTGAAAAAGTTTTAATTTAATTTATGAAGAAAATGCTCACAATAACACCCCACTAACTACCCACTGTTTCGGTCGAATTTATTTACCAATTTTTACTGAACGAAATTGAACGAATGAAAATTAAACTGACTGAACCACAGAACAATGAACGTAGGTACTGAACTAAAGAGAACCGGTTTCGGTTTCTAACCGACTTCAAAAAAGGATAGGAAAAGAAAAAGGTTGTGTATTCGTTGTTTTTTTTTATTATTTATTTATATTCTTTATTATGAAGACGCTTTTACCGATTAGGAAAATATTTTTTCAGTTGGAAAGGGTACACCAAGGGTACACTTTCCAGCATAGGTAATACGACGACGCTAGTCGCGCGTTTTAACGTCAAACATTGTAAAACGCGCCGGTCATTAATGGAGAAATCGTTGACTGTCTGTAACATTTTTTTCAGAATTTATGTAAGTAGGTACCTACCTACCTATGTAGGTAGTTTGAATTTACACAAAAAGTTAGATGTAGACTCCTGAGAACATTTTTTTGGCAGCTACGAAGATTCAGGTAGTTCCTAATAAAGTTCCATCTCAAATTACTACCTACCCTGTATAATAAGTTAGTTTTATTGACTCGTGAAATTAACACTAGTCGCTATCGCTGTCATCATGCAGGAAAATATTGATGGCGCTTGACTAGGTACCTAACTATGGAAATCTTTATTTGATATTAGGTATTGGTCCTATACTTAATCCTATTACTTTACGATTTCCGTTTATGCATCGCAAGCCCACATTGTGGGCGCGTTCGAGACGAGATGGTTATAGTCTGCGGTCAGAACCAGCACAGCGAGAGCGATCCCGTGGGAACTTATTACTGACGCAAGACTGCATACCCGTGATTCAGAATTGTCGGTAGCATCTAACCCGCGGTCCGAAAGAACAGTCATTAGAACCGATTACAATTCCATCGATGAAAAGTTCGAAACTGCTGACTGGTGGAAAGATGGAAACAGAGGATGTTGACCACTATCACTGTGACCACTCTGTCAAACGTTTTAACTCTACTCTTGCATCTGCAATCATACAGTTGAATGCAAGAAACTGTATTAGAGTAAAAACTCTATTCCTGCATCTGCAACGCGTTTTTGGGAGGTACCTATTACCAAGAATCGTAGGTACCTCCCAAAACGCGTAAGTCATTCGAAATAAGTTCATCGAAAGCCCTTGGATGACACGTGAACTACTGAGATATATGGCACACCGCGATAAACTACACCTAGAACTACACAAACACCGGAAAGACCGTTCGTCGATTTGTCTACAGTAAGTACAGAGGTGTTTATCCTGGGGGAAGGGATTCTTATGTTACTTCTACAGACTAGAGTTACATAGGTAATCAGGAGAATGAATAAACTGGAGGTGCTGCTGAATTAATAGTTTCTACATCCTGGGAATGCGTATCTGAAATAGAATATGGAAAAATAACTAAAGTTAGCAGCTATGTTGGTAGTCACTTGGTAAGTTTATCGTACTTTGGGATAAAAAAAAACCGGCTAAGTGCGTGCCGCACTTAACTACTCAGCACCTAGTGACCGATAGTTTTACTTAGGTACCTGAAATGTATGTGTTTACTTTAATTCAGTTCGGGACTTTAGCGAAATTCCGCTTACACTCCGTGGGTTTCTATTATTTGTAGTTATATACTCACTATCAAGACCTATAGGGTTCTTGCCGTTGACCTCGATACATGAATCATAGAATAGTACTTAATACTATGAAGTCTAAGGTTAGATGTAAGGTTTCTGCACAAGTAAAAATTACAGACTTGCATACTTTTCCGAACGAGGATGCGTAGTGTGAGAGACCATAGCATGCACACATTGGTACAGTCAATAGCACTTCAAACTTTACATACGTGCACTCTAGTCAGTTACGTTATGGGCGACTTTGCAGCAAAAATGTAAAGGTCAACCTTAATATTTTGACGCATAGTCCTTAACGTAACTACACACATGTACAATTTGATGTGTTGTAGAACTTGTAGACTGCTCAAACAAAGCTATCTTCATCAACAATTGTGCATTCACATTCATTCACATTCAACCGCCTGACAATAAAAGCTAAGCAATAAAGTGGCTCGAAGAATTGCTCAGTGCCACTTCGGCAGTGCGTGGGGCACATAGCTCGCGAACTGATGGCCGTTGGGGCGAAAAAGTTCCGACCTGGCGACCGCGGACCGGACGTGGGGCAGCGTCGTCAGGCCCCCCACCAGATGGTCTGACGACCTCGTTACGGTGGCGGGGAGTCGCTGGATGCGGGCGGCACAAGACCGGGATGGTTGGAAAACCATGAAGGAGACCTATGTCCTGCAGTGGGCGTCAAACGGCTGGCGATGATGATGATGAATAGAGTCGCCATTCCATCATTGCACGTGGTATGTTGCCCGGTTCGCTTTACAATACAATTACTTACAGACTCAAATTACATTGTGCAACCAACACACAGAACAGGTGGAACAGGCGAGAGATTTCTGCTGAAATAAGTCCGCTATGTGTACTTTTTATCTTATTTCTAATTATCGAGACTATGTCTTGTTCAATCTCTTGTGGGTAACTTAGTTTAGTCCCGCCCGTTTGGCTGAGTTTTGGACCTCGCTTAAAACATTTTAGCAGTTTCGTTTTCTATGTCGACCCTAGTTCACGGTCGACGTGAATCAGGAATTCCAACAGAGTTGGCGTCAGGGATGTTAAACGATTTTATATTTGCGGTTTTCAAGAGCGTTGTATCTTGTCTGCATAGTTGCTGGGGCATGGCATTCAGAAAGAGAATGAAACTTAAATTCCCTCATTTGGTAATGACTGGCTGGGCCGTCCCTTACTGGCCCACCCACCCGCATTCGTCGATAGTTATTACTTTCGTAACTCTTTTTCCCTTCATCCTTTCTATGTGACCGACCAACGTAATGTTCTTTTCTCAATTCTAATCACTACATCTCTTTTGGTCCACAAAATCACGCTATTGCGTATTCTGTCGTTAAAAGTAACACACACATACACACCTACTTATCAAGGACCTTATGTTTAATAAATTAATTCCACTTTATTGATTCTTGTTTTATACTCAAGATGCGCTACCTTACGATACATGTGACTAGCAATTAGATGCGCTACCTTACGATACATGTGACTAGCAATTAGGTAACTAATAAATAACTTCCACACAAATAACTTCCATACAACAACAAGTAACTTTTATTAATGACAGCGAAAGCTAACTGGCTAACAATAGCACAGGGAATCCTAGTTTGGGAGCCAGTAACCACTCTTTTAACCCTTTTCTAAATAAAGTTTTTTTCATTTTCAACTAACTTTGCTCAGTACATAATCAAATAATAACTAATTGTCATTTAAAAACCTATTTAGAGGCTAAAAATTCCACCCATGCCGGGACTTGAACCCACGACCTCTGGCTCACCGTGCCAGCGCTCTCCCAACTGAGTTAATGGGCAAGTGCAAGTATCGTTGAAATTTCGAGCCTGTTTACAAACTTCTCTGTATTACGTACAGGCAGCGACATCTGACCGAAGTGATTTACATCACTTGCAGCCCCGAGTAACCCACTTTGCAGTTAGCTTTTTACATCGGAATGATATCGCTGTACCAACATGATTATATTCTTTTTGTTGCACTAACCCGTGGATGGATGGAATTTTTAGCCTCTAAATAGGTTTTTTAAAATTGTCCTCAGCACGGGTTAGTGCAACAAAAAGAATATAATAATTGTCATTTATTTAGTAAAAAAAGCAAAACAAAGTCAGAACATTTACAAAGAAGTTCTTCAGTAACATTTACAGTAACTTGGTTATATAAAGAGGCACAACAAATACAAAGACACACTCGACCGAAAGGAGCCCATGAGGCTACCAGCGTTCCCGCGCTGCACGATGCCCAGAACGATGGTCAAACACACGACTTCTCAGTCACCGACCGATTTCACAAATGAAAACAAGGACAGACAGACCAATTTCAAAAGCAAGATGCATTTGGACCGGTCTTGAGTTTTCATAGCTTCCGATATAAAAAACATCAACGCGTGCGCAGAAAAATCTAAAAAGGAAGTTCTTCCTTGGACCATTCGATAATCTAAGTGTGTCCTGTTGGATCACTGCCTGTTATAATAAGTAACAGTTTTTTGTCCAAAGCAAACTAATTCCGTGCTTCTGTTGATTGCAGCTACAGCAGTAACAGACCTACCTAGGAATCTCGCCCGGGCAATAAAGAACGCATTAAAATAACCGCATCAAGGCGATATCGTTTAGAACTAAACTGAAATATTTATGCATTTCCAGACAATAATAACTTCCACATAGTACAATCGCTTGACCTGGTCCCAAACTAGGATACCCTGTGCTATGGTAACCGGGCAAAGACGTCACAAACATGAAAATACACCCAGACTGAGATCATTTGTACAAATGTACTGCGGCCCCCAGTGGGAATCGAACCGACCACCTCTGTTTTGGTAGCTAAGCGCCTCAACAGCTAGACCAACGAGGAATAGCATAGCTTACCGATGCTTTGACCGATGGTGGTAGCATATCGGTAAAACGCTTGGCGAGAGATCCTGGATCGATTCCCCTGTTACTTACAAAAAAAATTAAAGATGTTTATATGCTATTAAAGCCTTAAAAAAATTATGCATTTAGTTTGTGATTATGAACTTGTCACGGTAAAGGAATAAAGGGCCCGAACTGCTTCGAGAAAAGGATGGTGTGGCCGTGCCGCTTGTTTGCTCTACTTGGCGGGGGCACTGCCGTGACCCCAGATAGTTGTGCCATAAGATAAGAATATTCTTTATTGCACACAAGAAGCGAGACATAAAATATGAAAGTTACAATGAAAAAGTGAGATAGTGGCCTTACAATTTTTTCTTGCACTTTTCCATTAACAGAGTATAATAATTTTCACCTCACTAGCTCGTAAAAGCTCTGTTTATCATTCGAAATCTGCGTGGAAAATCGCACTTTATCCGCTAGCGTGGAAAGTGTTTTTAAAATTCGAATATTTTTATTCAATAAAGGTTTCGTACAATAAATTACATATATATAGAACCTCATTGGTTTCGTAATAGTTTATATTCTCTGCAGCCAGTCCATTGATGATTGAAATGCAAATACTTATTTCATGTCATGCGCCAGCCTCATTTAAAGAATCGCACTGGCCGGCAAGAAAATTTGATTTAAAAAAAAACTTTAAAATTTTCTTCTCTTTATTGAATTCACTTTACTTCCATTATTTTGGTTTTTTTTTGATAAAATCGAAAGAAATCATAAAATATGAGCGAAGCTAGCAGCGACGAAGATATAAATTAACAGTAATTTAATATTTATTAAAACTGTTTTTCTTGCACCTAACATTTTCCTCGCTTTAGTGAGGTGAAAAGTTGTGTGTTGCGCTCGGCAGCAAAGTTATTTAGCGTCTCGTACCTTTGAAACCCTCGCTACGCTCAGGATTCTATATTTGAACCACTCGCTTCGCTCGTGGCTCAATCCTAGAATCCTTCGCTTGCTCAGATTTCAATACAAGGTACTCGCGCCAAAAATTAACTTTGCAGCCTTGCATAACAAATAACTATTGTTTATAAATTTTCATTAATAAAACTCACAAATATTTTACAGAGCGGTAGTAGCGGAGCGGTAGAACGCCGACCTCACATTGGGGAGTTACGTTACGTACATTTTTGAAGTTTTAGTACAAAACCACTCGCTAACCGTAAAGAAAAACATCGTGAGGAAACCTGAGTGTCTGAGGTGCTCATAAACCTCAGCGCTTGAAATTGCCAATCCGCGGTATGCACGGCTGGTAATTAAGCCCATATTCTCTCCCTGAGAGAGGGCCTGTGCCCTCCAGCAGGACGTATATAGGCTAAAAAAACAGTTCGTTTATAAGGGGAACGCTCTCCTATCTGAGCCGAAAAGAATCGATCGCGCCGATGTCGACGAAGTTTCATTAGGCCTCAGGCACCTATCCGCGCCGCGCGCCGGACGAATCGACCACATCCAAAGAATATAGTGGATTCATGTAAATACCAGAGCGGTGGTAACCTAGTGAGAGCGGTGGTAGCCTAGTGGGTAGAACATTGGACTCGGACGCGAGAGACCCAAGTTCGATTCCCAGTGCGGGCATGTACCTATGACTTTGTTTTCTAAGTCTCGCTAACGGTGAAGGAAAACATCGTGAGGAAACCTGAGTGTCGTAGCTATTCACATACCTCAGCGCTTGAAATCGCCAATCCGCGGTAGGCAAGCGTGGTGATTAAGCCCATACTCTCTCCCTGAGAGAAGGCCTGTGCCCTACGGTGGGACGTATATAGGCTGCTTATGTATGTATGTATGTAAATACAGTATCTTCAAGATATAAAGGTCTCATTAATTGTGTGCGTATCAACTTAGTCACCGACTCCGATCTCCAGTACGGATAATTAAGATAACCACAACAAAGATTTATTAGGGAACTCCCATTTGGACACATGGCACGCGGAATCTTTAATGTTAATTGTCGAGTGCGTGAACTGCTAGCCACAGTTAAATGACACATATAACATGTTAGTCATTGGGAAACGCACAATGATTGCCATTTACTAGCCACCGACTTATCTATATTTTGCTATTGAATTGGAATATATCTACACGTAAGCTTTTGTCTAATATTTATTGTGTGTGTGTTTGGCACAGCAAATAAACTTTTTATCTATCTACACGTAGGTGTAACTATATTAATTGGTTAGTATTCGTTTCTCCGTGTGGCGCCGGATTAAGATTCAATTCAATTTTCATTTTCAATTCGCTTCAATTCCTTCCGTGGATGTCGTAGAAGGCAATGAAGGAAAACAATTACCAGGAGACGGGCAGCAGCGTCTTCCTGAGAGTCCAACCGCATACTGCGATCGCCAACCCACCTGCCAAGCGTGGCAATTATGGCAAAACCCCACTTGGTAATGAAAACCACGAAGGAGGCCTAGATCCTGCAGTGGGCGTGAAATGGCTGATGATGATGATGATTTGTAGATCATGGATATTTGTAGATCAGTATGGTTCCCTACGTAATATGTTCTCTACTTTCGTATTTGCATTAATACTACAAGTATAAACAGCTTATATAAATCCCACTGCAGGGCTGAGACCTTCTCTTAGAGGGAGAGTATGGGCTTAATCACCTCGTGTGCCCACCACGGATTGCGATTTCAAGCGTTAAAAGTTTGTGAACACCACAGACATATGGATTTCCTCACGATGTTTTCCTTCTCAATTAGCGAGTTGTAATGCTGTTATAAATTCACAAATGTACGTAACTTAAAAAACAAAGTCATTGGTACAGTCCTTGGGATTCGAACTCGAACGACTTTTTGAACGTGAGGACAGCATTCTACTGTCGTTCTGCCCCTTCATTCGCAGTAGTATATTTGTGTTAATATTCCGATAATTTTTGGTTATGTTTAATATTACATTGCTATTATTAAGTACAGTAACTGAGTGGCTGTTTTAAGAGTTACCTGAATTGCAGGTAGGTACCTAATTATTTTGGTATCTGTTTTGATTTCTAACCTTCTAATACCTTTATTTATGGAATATGGAATGGACTTTTAAGTAAAAAAGGTTGGCAAACTTTGCCCTCGTGCAATCTTTCGAAACTCCCTAAGCATTTGTGACCTGACAAAAATCAATTTGGAGTAACTCGAAGGCCTCGTTTCATAAAACTACAATTCATATTTTAGTACAATAATTAGTCTTTTTATTTGTTACTCTGTGGGTTAATTGACGGTGCAATGTATATCAAATGGTCATAGTAACCCATGAATAAAATCGTAGTTCTATGAAATTGTTACCTAAAGTATTTAAGTGGGATGCTCCTAGTAATTAAAGAATAATATTCTTATACCTATTAAAGAATAGGTAAAATTAATTTTCTTCATTCTTGACGTTTCGGCAACGTTGCAGTTACCATGGTCACGCACGGATAGACTGATGATGATGATGACTGATTGACGTTGGAAACGTAAAATATTACGTCAGACGGCATTTTCCTCCTATGACCCGAGTTCGCTGTAAGCGTGATTGCGATCTCACTGGGTTCCACGCTGACGAGGACTATTATTAAACATTCCATAGTTCGTACCTATGTTACAATTATTAGATCTAGCTATCTTTTAAGCCTCGTCTAGCGGTTAACTCGCTTGACTACCAAACAAGAGGTCGTGGGTTTGTTTCCCACTGGAGGGCGCCTTACTTGATTTGTACAAATGACCTCAGTCTGATTTCCATGTAGGTGAGGTTCATGTATATTAGAAAGAAAGTATCGCAGACTTCATTCAAAGTAAAGAACCCAAGCATGTGCCAGATCTATAATACGGTATTTGACATGATCAACAATAAAATATTTCATATGCTCGATTAAAACGAAATTTACAATATATCTCGGAAAATGTCTCTTTTAGTCAATAACTAGTTATTACAATTTTTAAATAGATTAAACATAAAAAGAGTGCTCTGAAATGTGACGTCACAAGCCAGTATTTTCATACAAAATTCCGTTTTAAAAGTAACTTATTTGATATTTTGTCAAATACCTATCCAATTAAGGGTGATTTATCACAGACCAATTTGCGTATTATAAGTATTTATAATACTGATCTAATAAAATAATTGCTCTGTGCAATTATCGTAACTGGCCAGATAAGTCACTGTTGATGTTTCAATGAATTCAAAGTAAGTAATAATGTATTTGTTACGTCTCCACGGTTAAAAAGTTTAGTAGTTACGCGAAGCAAATTCTCATTTTCTGGTTTCTATTTAAATAATTAAATCACCGGTTTCCAAAGTGACTAAAAAATCTCATATTTTTGCAGAAATATATCATCGCATATCTGTTTATCTATCTAATCAGAACATAAAAAGAGCCCACTGTTGGGCATACGCCTCTTCTCTTTGACGCTGACCCATCCGGTTCCTTACCAGTCTCGTCCATTGTTTTCCAGTAGCTTTAACAATGTCGTCGGCCCACCGGGCTGGTGATCTGCCCACCGACCGTCGAGCCGTTCTTGGCCATTATCGCATATGCTCGACAAATAACTTGAGCGAAAATCCGCGCAGTCGAGATGAGTTGGTGATGGATACGTAAAGGATTTTTCTTTAATTTGACTAAAGTCCGAAAAATTCCAAGTCACATATCACGTTCACCGCCACATTGAATATAAGTTTAGTATAGTCACAGAGGAAAAAACCGGACAGTGCGTTACGGATTTGCCCACCGAGGTCCGTACAAATTTATAGGTATATATCCTACTAATATTATAAATCAAATTGTAATAAGCATTCATTAATTTTATTATCATAAGGTTCGATAAATTTTATTTTACACACCAGAAAACAAAATACATTAAACACTACAACAATAAAAGCCAAAGGAAACATAAATATTATCAAAATGTCAACCTATTAAAATCAAATTAAATTCATTCGCAAAAAGCTTCGTCAAATACAAACAAATATAAATGTGAAAGTTTGTGAAAATGTTTGTTACTAAATCACGCAATAACCACCGAACGGATTTAAATGAAATTTGGTATGGAGGCAGTTTGAGTCCCGGGAAAGGACATAAGAAACTTTTAATCCCGGTAATTAATCGTTCCATGCGGACGAAGTCACGGTCAAAAACTGTCTTGAGTCGAATCGAGTCTCGCAGTTTTTTGGGTTCACTATGCCACTCCGAAACACGTTTCATCGAATAACATTTCATCTATGACGACTCATCGATAGTTTGTTTGTTCAATATTTCAATTTATCCAATGTTCGATTTTACGAATCACGTTTGTCCGGTGCTACGTTTCACTTAAGAAGTAATAGGCCTGTATATATGAATACGATCGATTTTTTGTTATTCATTTGCAAACCATGTAGATTTTAAGAAGATTTTAAGCAAATAACATTATATTTCGATGAAATGTGAAGTCAGTCAAAAGAGCTTTAAGCTTTAGACAAAATAAGCCATCTATCTTTTTTATTTTATGTGAAATGAACCACCGATGTAATGTCATTTGATGTAATTAATTTTAGTAAAGATAAGCGGCCGACGAGTTGTCATAGGTGAAATGATACAAGATGAAAAGTGTTTTGGAGTTGCGTAGTAAACCCCAGTTTTTTACGAGCTTTTCCCGAACTCCAAAGACAGTTTTTTTTATGATTTAATTACAAATGCATAGTTTTCAGATTTTTTCCTGTACTTATATTATAAGACGATATTATTTGCCAAATTTCATAGTTTTAAATCAACGGAAAGTACCCTATAAATTGTGATTCCCTTGTGTGTCAAAATATACATTTTTGCGGCATAAACGGCCGTTTCTCTTTTTACGATAACTTAGAAGTTTGTTTTTTTTTTTCACAGCTTCAAGGGACTGAAGACCTGAGTGTGGTCTACAATTTGGTTTTAATTTCAACTCGATACCTCCACGTGTTCTTGATATAAAGGGTCTTAACAGACAGACGGACGGACAGACCGTCGGACGGACAACCAAGTAATCCTATAAGGGTTCCGTTTTTTTCCTTTTGAGGTACGGAATCCCAAAAAAAGATAGTACAGTCATTGAATTTTAAAGTCAATGGTATTGTCTAAGTAGTACTTCGTGTCAGGACGGAAAGTTTCGATAGCGTTCACATTCTTGCTAATCTTAAATTGGTTAGATACCTACCTAATGTTTTACCTAATACTAAGTTACAAGATAAGAAATACAATTTGAAGTAAGTATTAAATGTAACTAAGTATGAACTACACAGTTCACAACGACGTAAACGAGTTTGCTCCGATTAAATACGAAAGTACTTAATACGAAATACGATTAAATACGAAAGACTTACTATTAAATAAAACTTTAGGTATCTACCTATCTAAAAGAAAAAGAAAAAAACGACTTGCAATTTGAACTAAGCACGGAATGTAAACAACTACGCAGTTTGCAATGACGTATACGAGTTTGCTCCAATTAAATACATCAATACTAGAGACTAGTCTAGTAATTTAATTGCATTTCAGTTTTAGGACTTGATTCTGGATTGTAATAAAGTATATATTTATTTAATTACCAAAATAAGGTTTTGGTTCAGTTTATTGGCGTTTTGTTGCACTAATAACTCAGCTCGGTGTCAAAATTACCACAAATTTACTGCTAAGAGAAGCGGGTATCAAATATGTTTATCGGCGATCAATAGAAGTAAGCAGATGAAAAGAAAAGAGAAAGAAAAGTTTTAGATAGGGATGGGCCGGGCAAAATGTTCTCGCCGTGCGTTAACCGTTCGCGTAGAGCGATTTATCATTAACTTACATTTTGTGATCTCGAGAATTTAAACAGACGTTCAATGTTTTAAGAAAGAAAAAAAACTTTTATTGGGAATGTGTTACGAAGACCATTGTGGTATGAATCGAAATGTGGAGCTGTTGACTACATCATAAAGAAATAGAAATGGTTGATTTTTTTATTATATAATTAAAAAGGGATGATCGAGTTCATAACTTTTACCATTTAAAGATTGAAAAATAAAAGCCATTTGGTTAGTTTTCGCACGACTATTCGTTCTAGCTTCGTATGTGTTGGTAGTGTTCTAATTAATTCTCCCCTCAGAAATTTCTTTCTATTCTACTGGGTACCAGATTGCTAACTATAGATTTTTCATTAATTATTGCATGAATTTGTGGAAAAGTACTGAAATTATCTCATTAATTAAGACAGCATTTTTGTTTTCGTTTATGAAAGATGTCTCAGTTCAATTAATTCTGCTCAGTTTGAACTAAATAATTACCTACTTGAATAATTAACTCAAAACGATATTTTTTATGTAGCTTAAATACGTCCCACTGCAGGGCTCAGGCCTCCTCTTAAAAAGAGAGTATGGGTTTAATTACCACGCGTGCCCACCGTAGATTGGTCATTTCAAGCATGTTTGCGAACACCTCAGACACTCAGGTTTCCTCACGATGTTTTGCTTCACGGTTAGCGAGTGGTATACAAATGTACTTAACGACATTAAAAAAATTGCTATAATATTTGCAGTTAGTATGTATACTTTTTCCATTGCAAAAATTGTATTTCATTGATTGTTTTTATTTGCATTTGTCCGGTTTTTTAGTTATAGGTGTAATTTTTCAAAATATTACTTTGAGAATTTGTTGATTTCGTTCAGAATAGGTCCCATGCTAAATGGATAGCAAAATAAAGTCACTAATAAATAAATATAGTGTCCGTTTGATATGGTGTCTTGTAAACTGACAGCGAATAATTGGATTTGTTTATCACTATGCATTTATGTTGCTAAAGTCAGCTGGAGTAATTAGAAACTTAGAACTGTAGTGACTTTAGTAAATAAGCAAATATTATTTTTGGTCCTTGTGGTAATTTAAGTGCTCAGATTTTATTTTTGGTTTTCATTTATTTTTTTGTCCGTACTGCCTCACTTACTTACTTTCGACGTAATTGTGTTCCAAATGAGAATAGGCGAGTTTCAGGAAGTAGGGAGAATGAATAAGATAAAATTAACTTTTATCAAATGCTTTTGAGTTGTATATACTTAGCATATCTTTTTTCAAAGCCTAAAATACCTTTCTTAAAAAAAAATCGTCTTGATTCTCTAAAAAAGCCTTGTAGGTACCTACTGCAGCGATCACTGCGTCATCATCGTCGAATTTCTGGCCTCTTAGATATTCTTTCAATCTCGGAAATAGATAAAAGTCACTAAGAGCAAGGTCAGGAGATTATGGAGGATGTTCCACCAATTCCAAGTCAGCATCATTCGCAACTTTGGACTTGTGCGCTGTGGCGTTATCTTGATGAAACAAAACAGCTTTTGCGAGTATGCCACGCCGTTTGTCGTTTAACATCACGCAACTTTTTGTTTTGTTTTGCGTCCATATTCCCCGTAATAGTGGCTCCATGACTGAGGTATTCAATCATCACCACCCCTTGGCTGCCCCAAAAAAGAGAACCCATGATCTTGCCGGCGAGTGGAGCGGCCTTGAATTTCTTAGGGGTCGGTGATGACGGTCTCTTCCAAGTAATGGGTGCTTTTTTTTGTTTCAGGGTCATAATGGTGAAGCCATGTTTCATCTATTAAAATCTTTCCCTATTGTCCCAATTCAAAACTTTAGTTCTTCAGCTATAAAATGAACAGTAGTACGACGATCCATTAAAACAATTTTTCCAACATTTTGTATCATTTCTTCAGTTACTGCATTCGTAGAGCGCCCTGAGCGCGAGTCGTCATTAGTGGATGTTCTTCCACTCTTAAATTCAGCACACCAACGCGCAACCGTAGAATAAGGAGGAGCATGAACCCCTAACATATCTTGCAAGTCTTGATTTCCTTGTTCCGTAGTCAAAATTTTCAGATATATTTAATAGATATTTAATTACCGCGCGAACTTCAATTTACCTTATTTTCGATTACTCGTTGCGACCGAATACAAGTAAGAACCTTACATGATTGAAAAAATAAAAGAGCATCAAACTTTTTTTATTTTATTATGTCGGCAAATAAGTGGGGTCATGCCTGCCAGTATTTTCTTTTTTTTAATCCAAGTTTATACCTCATTCTCACTTATTGAACACCCCTCGTAATGTAGTCAGCAACAAAAGTGTTTTAAGCAGTAACTACTTCTCGCCGCTGCTGACGTTACTATGTGATCGCATCATCATAATTGACTTATACCTATATCGTAATTTTTGTGTCGCTGATGTAAATTATTTTGTATATATTTACCATTATTAATTGAATTCTATTTGTGTAATTATTAAGTTAATAATATTTCAATCAAAGTATTTCAAGTATTTATTTCATCATCATCATCAGCAATTTGACGCCTACTGCAGGGCATAGGTCTCCTTCGTGGTTTTCAATACCATGAGAGGTTTTGCCATAATCGCCACGCTTGGCAGGCGGGTTGCCAACCCGGGGTTGGCGATCGCAGTATGCGGCTGGAATCTCAGGAAGACGCTGCTGCCCGTCTCCTGGTAATTGATTTCCTTAGTCGCAAGGAACGACATCCACGGAAGGAAATGGCGTGATGCTATTCTTAAACCGGCGCCACATGGAGCAGGTACCACGGTGCGCGCGGTATTCGGGTATTTGTTTATATTTATGTAATTCTATCGCATTACACACATTATTTTTATTTCAATTTACCCGCCGCACTCGGAACGCCCATGGAACAGGCGCTTACTGAGAATCAGTGCTGAGGAGTTACTCCCTCAGCAGTATGCTGAGTCACCTGTCTCTTGCAGCAGAGACACACCGTGACCATTGTTCGTAAGTTTTTTGTGAACTATTCTATTTTGTAGTGTCTCAATGTGTTAAAATGAGAAAACTACCATGCGGTTAGTGCTTGTGGGATTTTGGCGGAATTTACCAAAGTAATTTTCACATTTTAATGCTATTATGGACTTCCGCAAAGTAACGCCTGTTCTGTGGTAACGCCTTTTCCATACAATATCAATGTGTTAAGTTTTTTTTTTTATTGACATTATATTGTATTTTAAAGTGACATTTTATTGGTTTGGAAATACCTTTTTTAACATTTAATTGAATTATTTTTATTTGACATAATAGATTGTATGTGACATTGTATAATAATTCTGTTACCTTATTTAATAAACATAAATAGTTGTCAGTATGTCTAATGTTTTGTGTACTGTTGCTGTAAAAAATGTGTTTTTTTCTTTTTCTTCTAGTAGTCGGCAGAAAATACAAAATCGAGTTGCAGAATAATTAAATCAAGCAGCATAAATGTTGAAAAATCTATTGGAATAATAAGCTGTTTATCGTTGTGATGGTTTTATTGAAGTGTCGTGCTAAGTCGTTCTACGTCAAACAAATCTGAATATTTAAATTAATGACATTGGAGTAACTAAAAAGTATAACTACAACACCCTCCCTCAATGGAAATAAACAGAACACACAAAAAAACTTACGTAGAACAATAAAATACACCAATACTTACATAAAACAATAAAAGCACCTAAAGAACTAACTACTGGTTAAGCCCATACCTGTAACACATCTCAGGTGAGCTATACGCCTTAGGGGCTTAGTCAACACATCAGCTGCCATCTGATCAGTCTGTTGATACTTCACATTGATAATACCTTCGTTAATTTTTTCTCTTATAAAATGAAATTTGGTATCAATGTGTTTTGTCCTATTGTGATGGATCGGATTGAGCGCAATTTTCTGCGCACTCTGACTATCGTTAAAGAGCACAACCTTGTCAGCGTTACCAGTAATTTCAAACACTAACCTCCTAAGAAACGTAGCTTCTTTAGCAGCGCTAGCTAAAGCCATGTACTCGGCCTCAGTTGAAGATAACGCTACCGTAGGTTGCTTCTTACATTCCCAACTAATGGGACCGCTTGCGAGCGTAAAGTAATGACCAGTGTATGATCGCCTGTCAAACGTGCAATTCGCCCAATCTGCGTCTGTGTATCCACACATAAGATAAGATAAGATAAGATAAGATATTTGTTTATTTTCTGTCCACAAATTACATTCACACCCGAAATAGGCACAAGTAGGCACACAAATACCACAAATAGGCTTAACACAAATAGGCACCTGTCTTCCTGTAAGTAATACCGTAATCTATAGTACCCTTAAGATACTGTAAAATCCTCTTAGCGGCCAACCAATGTTTCTTTTCGAAACAATTGTTAAACTGGCTTAAATAGCTTGTAGCGTAAGCTATATCTGGCCTAGTATTTACCGCCAGGAACATTAGGCAACCAATCAAACTTTGGTAAGGATAAGATTCATCACATTCTTTACCTTTTTCGTATTTATTGTTCTCCAGTGGAGTTGACATATGCTTACAATCCTGCATATTAAAACGTGTTAGAACGGATTGTGTGTACGTCTTTTGGTTAACACATATTTTGTCATCCGTTCGTTTCACATTCAAACCTAAAAAATAATCAATTTTTCCCAAATCTTTTAATGAGAAAAACTTCTGCAATTCTGTTTTGACAGTGAGAAAAGACGTTTCTTTTTTATAAAATATACAGATGTCATCGACATAAACTGCCAGGATGACTATTTTGTCATCGAACTTTTTTAAGTACACGCATGGTTCCGAAGAGGTTCGTATAAAACCTATAGAGGATAAAGTTTGGTTTAATTTATTATTCCAAGCTCGAGCCGCTTGTTTTAAACCGTAGAGTGATTTTTTCAACAAGCAAACTTTTCTTTCTTCGCCTTGTTTTACAAAACCTTGAGGCTGTTGCATGTAGACTTCCTCTTCTAAGTCGCCATTCAGGAACGCTGTATCCACGTCCAAATGTTGCATTTTCAAGTCCATTTCTGCCGCTAAAGCGATGAGTGTACGCAGAGATGAATTTCGAACAACCGGTGAAAAAGTTTCATAATAATCAACTCCTAAAACTTGACTGAAGCCTTTGGCAACAAGTCTCGCCTTGTACTTCACCACTCTACCTTCGGCATCCTTTTTAATTTTATACACCCATTTACAAGTTATAACCTTCTTGTTGGGTTTCTCCACTAAAATCCATGTCTTGTTTTTAGTCAATGAGTTGAACTCATCTTGCATTGCAGACTTCCAGCTTGCTCTATCTTCCGATTTAATAGCCTCAGCAAAGTTTTGGGGTTCATCAGGCTCACTACATGTCACAGCATTACAATCAAAATTGTTTTCATTTTTCTTAGCCAACCTATTTCGAAGTGGATACCGTTCTTCAGGCTCTGGCTCAACCATAGTCTGTTCGGTTATATCTTCTTCATCTGAAGCATCTTCGTCAGCGCTAAATTTTATTGTTCTACGTAAGTTTTTTTGTGTGTTCTGTTTATTTCCATTGAGGGAGGGTGTTGTAGTTATACTTTTTAGTTACTCCAATGTCATTAATTTAAATATTCAGATTTGTTTGACGTAGAACGACTTAGCACGACACTTCAATAAAACCATCACAACGATAAACAGCTTATTATTCCAATAGATTTTTCAACATTATCCACTTTTAAACAAGCATTTCGTGCTGATAACGTGTTGTAGTAATCAGTTTGGAAGTTTATTGTTGTAGTATAACTACAACAATAAACTTCCAAACTGATTAGCTTTCAAATTGTTGAGTGAATTAAAATGTTTCATTAAATTAATGTCTACACTTGGTTTATTTGGTGGGCATTTATTTATTCTGCTAACCAAATTGAATTTATTTCCTGACCATTTTAGATTTATTTGCTGCCCATTTATTGATATTGTAATACATTAATTTATTTCCATTTATTAATTTACAATTTTTTGGCTGTTTCTGTAATTATTGTTTCTGTAATATCCTATTTACGTGCGGAGCCAACTTAGTCGCGGGTTTCTTCACGATATTTTCCTTCACGTGCGTGTGATATTGCTACTACGAATTTTCATATGAACGTAACTTTGAAAATACGCAGTCATAGGTACATGCCCGCACTGGGCATCGAACCTGAACCTTGTCTTTCCTGTGGGCTAGGACGAGTAAGCTGTCAGGAAGGGATAGGTGCTGGGCAAGCCTACTGCGTCTAAAAAACAATGTATCAGGCACTGCAGCGTCCGAGTGGTCCCTTCACCCATGTAGTGTGAGTGAAGGTGCCCCTGGACCACAGAACAGATAAATATGTCTGTGCCCTGGACGCTTTATAAATTATGTTTCATTACGTAGATGCAAAGGCCAAAAGTAGTATCCTATTTATTTTACTGACCAAAATAATTGTTGTCTGCTCCAAGTTTACTACTTTTTTTACTTAGGTGCACTTACATCTCACGTACAATAGCGACAATGGCGGGTCCAAGAGACTTCGGTTGCCTGCCAGGTTATGGCCACTAGTGCGGTCTTATGTTTTGTGTGGGTCGCGGCATCCGCCATCACCACAACCGCGCAAGTGCAGTTTGAAACCTAGGATGGATGCTTAATTTCACTGGCTTTAATTTCAGACATCTTTGACATCTAAATAATCTTTAATAGTAGGCCTTTTAACACAAAGTGTGCTTTACACATTATTTGAACCGTGTTTCTGGCAAGCTTAATATATCTTCAGGGATTTTATTGTAGAAATGTATACGATGCCCCACAATGCTCCTCATACCTTTGCCAGCCTAAATCTTGGTTGGAACGAAAGTTTACGTTTATTTGTAGTAATTATAAATAATTATTTCATAACGAATCCCTACCGCCTAGCTTATAAATGAGTCGGATCGCTCTCTTCTGTAAGACGAAGATGGTCTCAATGTCTGTTGCCGACCCCACAAAAGTATGCATAGTACTATGAACATAATACTATGGAAGTAGCTAAAATAAACAAGCCTTTCCGGTTTCTTTTAACTGCATATAAGCTGCAGAACTAAGCATATTTGCTATTTTTTCTATATAAGGACCCCCTTGAAGCTTTGCATCAATTGTGATAACTATAAATACAGTTCCTTCTACAAGGTCTAGTTTGTCATTACCGAATATATCGTTCCTGTCAACTAACTATTTTGACATTTGGTAAAGTGAACTTTATACATTTAGTCTTTTTTTAATTTAACAACAAGTTATTAGAAGTGAGAAAGAGCATTATATATTTGTATCGTCAAGGTAATTTTTGTCTCTTAATTTTAAAAATAAGTGACGTGTCATCTGCAATTAACACTATCTGACATGGTTTGAACCATGATCGGCAAATCATTTACATAACCGAGGAAAAGGGACGGCTCCAAAATAGATCGTGTGGCACTCCTATCTTAGCCGACAAGTCACAAAATACGCCTATATTATCCTTGCGATCCTCCCATGCACTAAATATAATGTTTAACAAACATGACGCCAGCTTCCGTTGAGACCGCCCTTGTGTGATGCCGAATTGCTGACTATGGAGAAGCTGATAGTTATTGAACTGTGTTAGGTAGTTGACCTAGAACTATGTTCTCGAATATTTTACTCAAAACGGGTAGAACCGAGACTGGTCTGAAATTTGTGGGATCTTGCTTATAAAGGAACTGGCCTACTATACGAGTATTTCTTTAGTTCAGGGAATGAACCCTCATCTAAACATTTTACAAACTTCAAAGACTGATTTAATGACAAATGTATAGTTTCAGATTTTTCCCTGCACTTGTAGTATAAGACAATATTACTTGCCAAATTTCATAGCTCTAGGTCAACGGAAACTACGCCATACATTTTGATTTCCTTGAGTGCTGAAATATATCTTTTTGCGGCATAAACGGCCGTGTCTTTCTCTTACATTAACTTAGAAGTTTGATTTATCACAGCTTCAAGGGACTTGTGTATATGGTTTTAATTTCAACTTGATATCACCACGCATTTCCGAGATAAAGGGCCAGTTTCTGAATAGAGAATTTCGCTAAGTAAATAGTTAACTGTAGTGCAGTTTCATCGAATTCCTCGGAAAAGAGCGTGACAGAACGTTACTTAAGTATTTACTTAGTTAATTTATCAATTCAGAAACCGGCCCAAAGGGTCTTGACAGACAGATGGATGGGACTTACGGACGGACGGACAACAAAGTGATCCCAAGGGTACCGTTTTTTCCTTTTGAGACACAGAACCCTAAAAACCAACATAACATAACTCACGCCTGTATCCCGGAGGGATCTGCATCAGGGTCTGCCGTCAAAGTTCTTACAACTATTTCAATTTAAACCGAAACCCTTGTTGCACGTAAACTAACAGAACCAACCGAGCGATGCCACGGTGTTCGTATCAGATTTGGCCAAATAGCAGCAGATACTTTACCTATGGCGCACAAATCGGGGCGTGATCTCACCGCGCGTTATCGGAACGTTTATCTATTCACGGCAGCTGGGTGAGCCCGGTCCACTGCCAGACACGCCGGGACACTCATTACAATACACGGATTATATATCACAGATACGTTACGGCCTGGCCACGCACGGGACATTCGCCATAGCAACGGTGACGCGACTAGCAACTGAAACAAACGCATAGAAATGTACATAGCAAGCCACGCGGTGCGGCGACCGGCGACGCGACTGGCGAAATGTACCAAGCGAATCGCACGGGCGACTGGCGTCGGGACCGGCGAATGAAACAAACACATGAATTAGAACGGCGCAAGCCACGGCGTCGAGCGGCAGTCGCGGCGACCACAGCGGCGACTAGGGAGTGATCAAAAAAGTTTAGTTGTTTTCGCTGTGATCAATTTCCTTTTAAGTTCATTATTCTATGTGCTGCTACCCTGATTTTTTTTACGTTTCTACAATCAACCGTTTAGCCAAGAGAGGGGGGGTAAGGACGCCCTACTCGGACAAAGTATTGCGCTTTAAAGCTTAGGTGTAGGCGAGGCAGATTTTATCCTACCGTTTTATCGACATGACTTATGCCAAATTTTAGCTTTCTAGTAATTTCTAAGCCGCGGACAGACAGACAGACGGACGGACATGGCGAAACTATAAGGGTTCCTTATTGACTACGAAACCCTAAAAAACGACTTCAAAACATACACGGAAATAATTTAAAAGAATATTACCTTCAAATTCGAAGTAGGTACCTACATACTACATACATCTAGGTATTGTAGAAATATATTTTGGAGTCGGTGCCCCCTAAAAACATTAAAAGAAATTTAATAAATCCACTTGATAGAAATCTGAGAGAACAACTGGCGGCTTATATATTTCCTTACTAGCGAGTAACCTGCCTTCCAGAAACTTGTTCTGAATCAAGTAATTGAAAAAAAGAAGTGGAGTGCTTTGGGGAAGGATTCTGTCAGTAATGGACGAATATGGGTCGAAATATTAGATTGGAAGTATTTTTTTCTCGATGAAGAAAAAACAGTAAAGTGTGTTGAGCGTCCTCCAATGGCATTTTATACAATGCATAGTAGGTAATTGTAATCTAAAACTTTTAACTATTCATGTCTGGGCCCTATACAGCTATTATTAGTAAAAGCTAATTTTTTTTAGTAAATTAACAAATTTTTGGCCAAATCGTACCTACTCTGTTAACGTCTCTATAACTCGACCTGTATGACATCGGTGATATGTTAACAATCATTAGAGAACGCAATCACATCACTCACTTTAGCCGATATTCGACAAATAGATCGATCGGTTACGTCAGTGTAACCCATTTACTTAGCCGAGATCAACGAACAATATTGTTTGTCTTAAAGTATTTATTTGTGTGGCCAAAGGTGCATTGAAGAAATGAAATAAAACTATAATCATTATATTCTTTTTATTGCACTAACCCGTGTTGAGGACAATTTTAAAAACCTATTTAGAGGCTAAAAATTCCACCCATGCCGGGACTTGAACCCGCGACCTCTGGCTAACCGTGCCAGCGCTCTCCCAACTGAGCTAATGGGCAAGTGCAAGCATCGGCGAAATTTCGAGCCCTTTACAAGCTTCTCTGTATTACGTACAGGCAGCGACATCTAGCCGAAGCAATTTACATCACTTGCAGCCCCGATTAAACATCTTTGCCAGATGTAGCTGCCTGTACGTAATACAGAGAAGTTTGTAAAGAGGCTCGAAATTTCGAAAGGTCAGGGACCGTTTCTGAGAGAGAAATTTGTAGGAAGAAATACTTCTATGGTTATTTTTGGCAGGTTTTTCAAGATTGACGGTGTTATTAAAAAAAACACGATTCCCTTAAAACACTCTATAAACGCAGTATAAATAGTCTGTGCAGTAATAATACAGTAGTAATAATACAGTAATATGCGCAGTATTATTGCTATTAATTTGTGGGGCTGTGTAGTGTATGCCACCACTAAAGAATGTATTTGTTTACGTTTACTCTTTAACCTTTTAGTATATAATTTACAAATTATCCTTATGTAAATATTTAGATTTCAATCGTGATTGGCGTGCGTAATTCTTTACTTTAGCAGCCTGCAGCGCCAGCGACCAGCCATCAAATGGAGGTAGACAAGTTTTGTTTTGCAGGTAATTACCTAGTTAATACAGAAAGGTGGCTGAGCTATTTACCTGTCCATCCCAAAAATAAAGCCCATTGCTAGGCATAGAAAATAGTTGGGCATAGACATAGAAAAATAAAAGAGGTATATGAGGAACATAATTGTAGATATGGTGTGAAGGTTACTCAGACGAATCTGAAAGTTACTGTTTTGATTTGTCTCAAGCATGTGTGCATAGGTTGCTGAATAATTTATAATTTTAGATAGATCGTAAAGTTGTTTTGGATGATACTTAGAACGCAATAGATCACAACGCGTCATCATCGTCATCATCAGCCCACTGCTGCTCAGTGCTGGGCTGGGTATAGGCGTTTTCTCCCAAATGCCATCTCGAACGGTTCCTTGCCATCCGCATCCACGGACCTTCCGCTGTTTCCTTCATAACGCATACGAAGTCGAAATTGACCTGTTTCAATAGCCAAAGTTTTAAATTTACAAATTTTACTTTCATACAATCTTGAAAAGTTGTTCTGCTTATTAAGAGTGGTTTGATCATCCTGATGATAATTAAAAACGAGGCCTAACATACCAGATCCGTGTCTAAGACCTTACGTTAGTTGAGGCTTTGCATGACCATTCGTCACACACGCAGGAACATGACAATTCGCTTGACGACTGTCGCCGGGTGGGAGGCCCAGCCCTAGAGTCTAATACACACAACACATAGATCCTCAATAGAATGATTGCCTCTATTTGGTCGTCTACTAAGAAATAGCGGTACAATGTCATTCCAATGGTAAAAAATGCGCAAAATAAATAGGCATCTCTCGCGAAGAAGATCGTATCGCGCGAGGCGCGTTAAGTTACACGGGTTATACCATTGGATTGCAATTGGTTACTAGATTACCAATAGTGCCAATGAAACAATCATTACCGTACTAATATGACTCTACTGAACAACAATGCATTTTGGAGGCTTCCCCCTAGGCCTACCGCTACTGAAACGCGGGAGCACCTTCTGTGCCTCTCCAAGGAGTGTCGCAAACGCATTCTGATTTGAGTAACGATGACGGACGCCTCGCTTTATTGATATTATGTTGTTACTCGCAATAAGATTCACATCACGGCGCGCCGCGCCGCCGCCGCGCCGCGCCGACGCTCAAATACGCGCGTTAGCTGAAGTGGCGTATTATGTCTGCATGTGACGTAGGGTCTTTAAAGCGGATATTAGCGAATGTCGTAGAAGACGGATAGAGAATTACGGAATTCTTTCGCGATCATCCGAGGATGATAGGAATCTTGAGTGCCTATTGTAGCCAGTTTATGCGCCACCTTAGAGAGGTACTTATCCTGATTATGATTTACATATAGCATTTTACTCAGTTATTATTATACTTTATTGCACACAAGACATTTAACAGGACATTACATAAGAAATTACATGCACAAAGGCGAGCGTATCTCTGTTACGTTATGTTATGAATCACCCTTCCAAAAAATGTAAAGACAGGCTGTCGACTGAACAGTTCATACTTCTCAAAATTATCTCAAATAGGGAAAAAATCAAATACTGGTCAAGTTTATTCTTAACACGTAAGATCAGAAATAGAATAAATTGGATAATGTTCTAATTAGGACAATCGTCTCCCGAATTTGTTATTTTAAAGTTAGTGACGAGTGAGCCGAGTGAGTGAACGAAGTAGAAGGTACAACACTTAGGCCGACTCGCACCACTTCTTAAATGTCACTTAACGCCATTTAAATCTACTTTTGTATGAGGAATATTAGTAAAATGCTATCTAAGCCAAATTGAGGAAAGTAGTGCAAGTCGGCCTAACTCTTAAAGGGGTCATCTTAAACCATCGGTAATGTTTAGGCTACTGCATAGTCGTGTGACATCACATGCCGTTACCTATTTGTCATCTATATTTAGGTCTCCGAACTCGACGGCTGTCAACGTTATTAAATACGGCGAATTGCCAAAAAAATAAAAAAATTAACCGGACAAGTGCGAGTCAGACTCGCCCACCGAGGGTTCCATACAAATTTTTAGGTACTTACATTTGATAGTTCAATAGTTCAGGAATCGAGTCTCGCAGTTTTTCCGAGCTTTTCCCGAACTTCAAGGACTATTTTTTTTTATGATTTAATTACAAATGTATAGTTTTCAGATTTTTCCCTGGACGGTATACGACGATATTACTTGGAAAAATTCATAGTTCTAGGTCAACGAAAAGTAGCTACCCTATAAATTTTCCACGCCGAGAGAGGATAAAGGGTCTTGACAGACAGATGGACGGACGGACGGACAACAAAGTGATCCTATAAGGATTCCGGTTTCCCCTTTTGAGGTACGGAACCCTAAAAAGGGTAATATATATATAGTGTCAATCAAATAACATAACAAAACATAAACTGACGCCTGTATCCCAGAGGGGTAGGCAGAGACCAGGGACTGCCACTCGCCACGATCCTGACAGATCACTTTCGCTTCATCAACATTCATTAGTCGTTGCATGGACGCACGCCGGTTTTGGGTACATTTATCTTGCCCTTTGCTAATACATCCCCTATTTGGTCGAAGTATGTCCGCCTGAGACGTCCTTTACCGGCCCTTCCACCCACATTCACTCCACTTCCACGGCTCAAAATGACAATCTTGGTCTGTTATGTTGTGCAGTCCCTATAACATAACAACAAATTATAAACATTGGTCAAATGTGAGTCTAGAGGCACCGAATTGAATAGCAGAAAAAATCATTTTTGTGATGTAATATTATTATCTTATCTCATTAAAGCGATGTTGATGATGTAATTTTAATGCCATTAAAAACATAAGTTGTAAAAAAACCAAGTCTCGCAACTCAGATCTTCTATCGTAAAAAGTTGTGAGATCCATGTTAATTTATTCAATAAATAGATTGACTTGGCAATCGCACTAAATAATCTAATTAAATAAATATGTATTCCTTGTGAGATACATTGCGTTTTCATGAAATGGCCAAGTCAATCCATTTATTGAATAAATTAACCGACTTGGTATTACGTGGATCTCACAACTTTTTACGGTAGAAGAACTGAGTTGCGAGACTTTGTTTTTTTACCACTTATGGTTTAATGGCATCTTATTTCTTTTCATTAGTGTTCTTTCATGGCAATTTAGTCTTATAATAATAGGGGTTAAAGTATGAAATTGCCGTTTTAT
This sequence comes from Yponomeuta evonymella, assembly GCA_963969515.1. Classification (NCBI taxonomy): domain Eukaryota; kingdom Metazoa; phylum Arthropoda; class Insecta; order Lepidoptera; family Yponomeutidae; genus Yponomeuta; species Yponomeuta evonymella. The sequence goes on along the minus strand of OZ018352.1, from coordinate 19,137,297 downwards.
TGCAATAGGTTCTTTGAATTGACATAGAATCTTCATGGTTTGAGGTTTTCGAATGAAACTTTTTTCAAATGGTTTCTATGATGTTCTTTTTTTAAAAAATGTGAAACATTTGAATATCGACTTTCAATTGTTTTTGTTATTCAATTTAGACAAGAAAGATGGATACTGCGAAAATTCGAGTGATTTTTGAATACGAGTTCCGACGCAGAACTAACGCGGCAGAAACAGCCCGCAATATCAATGCTGCGTTTGGAGAGGGGTCTACTAATGAACGCACCGTGCGATTTTGGTTTAAACGCTTTCGTGATGGAAATTTCGACTTAAAAAACGAGCCACGAGGAAGCCCGCCACACAGGTGAATAACGATGAATTAAGAGAGATAGTGGAAGCCGACCCTAGTCAAACTACCCAGGAATTAGCGGCATGGTTTAACGTTACCTTACCCACAATATTGACTCACTTGCGTCAAATCAATAAAATAAAAAAATACGAAAAATGAGTGCCTCATGATTTGACTGATCTGCAGAAAGAAACGCGTGTTGAAACTTGTGTTGCCTTGTTGAACCGGTACAGAAATGAAGGAATATTGGATCGAATTGTAACATGTGATGAAAAGTGGATTCTTTATGATAACTGGAAAAGAAAAATGCAATGGCTGACCCCAGGTTAAATGCCACAACAGTGTCCTAAAGCAAAACTTACCAATAAAAAGGTAATGGTAACTGTTTGGTGGTCTCAGCATGGTGTTATTCACTATAGTTTTCTCCGATCTGGTCAAGCAATAACGGCAGATGTCTATTGTGCCGAACTCCGAACCATGTTGACAAAACTAGTAGTAAAACAGCCCCGACTCATGAATCGATCTTCACCATTATTGCTCCACGACCACGCGAGACCTCACACAGCACGAGAAACCATTTTGACCCTTCAGGAACTGCAGTTAGAAACCATTCGTCATCCTCCGTATTCACCAGACCTTGCTCCAACGGACTACCATTTTTTTCGTGATTTGGACAATTGTCTACGTGACAAGAAGTTTTCTTCCCAGGAGGCAGTACAAAATGCTTTCACACAGTTTGTGCAGTCTAGATCGTCGGAGTTCTATCGCAAAGGCATTAATGACCTTCCCATTAGATGGCAGCAATGTATAGATAATAATGGCAACTATTTTGATTAAATAAATTTGTTAAAAATTTAAAAAATAAACAATTTAGATTTTCAGTACAAATCGGCAATTTCATACTTTAACCCCTAATACTTTGCGGGATTTTAGTAAACTTCATAAGACATGTCACATTCTTGCTTTTTCATTCAGTTGACCATTTTACAGGTTACCTTTGAACATAATTATATCTAGGTACATATCTACACCTATTATTCCATTATATTATACACACTGGTATACTGATTGATTCACTGCGAATGTTATCCTATATTTTATATGGGATTTCAAAGTTACTTTGCAGTTGGTGTATCTAGAAAACTGGACTGAAATTGCAAAATATTTTAGTTTTTTCTTAATTTATACTCTAAACACTAATTGTCTTCTAAATTTGAAGCTTCTACGTTTGCGAGAAGTGCCTTAGAGTTTAATGATAGGTCAGTCAGTGAGTGACAAAATTAAACAAAATGAAGAACTTTGAATAGTTATAATTTTTAAATTACTCGTTGAAATTAAATAAAAAAATAATTATACCGTGTTTATATACTGCCTGCTTGGTTACTGAAAATTCAGGCTACTAGCTTTATCCACAACGAAGTTATAGGGGGTCAAAAAGGCCAGAACTGCTTCGAGAAAAGGATGGTACGGCCGTGCCGCTTTTTTGCTCGACTTGGCGGGGACACTGCCGTACCCCCAGATTCGAGAAAAGGTAATAGTGCCCTATTCGCTTGGCTCGTCTTGGCGACTACCGTGCCCCCAGGTATCGGATGGTAGAACAATTGACTTACATTCAGGAGGTCGTGGGTTCGAACCCCGGGCATAAACCAATGACTTTGTTCTCTAAGTACATTTGTGAATTTGTAGTAGCAATACCACTCGCTAACGGTGAAGGAAAACATCATGAGTGTCTCAGAAGTTCAAGTTCACATGCCCCAGCGCTTGAAGTTCCCAATTCGCGGTGGGCACGCGTGGAAACTAAGCCCATACTCTCTCTCTCTCTCTCTCTCTCTGAGAGAAGGCCTAAGCCCTGCGATGGAACATAGTAAGTAAAGTACTCTGTGGGTGGAAAGTATATACCCACGGTACTCGTGTCCGACTCGCACATAGCCGTTTTTTATAAGATTTATAACAATGAACTCGATTTTTGTTGATAGTGGGCCGGATTGATTTGTGTAGGTATAGGTCTACACAAAAGAAAAAGTCTCGATCGACGCTATAGAAATGGAATAGAAACGTGTTAATATAAAATTAGATATCCCGACAAAAATACCTAATGAAAACATGTATTTCTGCGTGAATCATAGAGATATCTATTGAATACATAATTAATTAATGCATAATTCGGGCCCGTCTACAATCTCCATATGTGCATGAGTCACCCTTACTTGACCAGTTTTTTCGTCGTTGTAGGTCTGACGTCACGGCGAAACAAATCAGAAGACTCACTACATGAGAAGGGCAGAATAATCTACCAGCTCCAAAAATATTTGTAAATTATATTTTTACAATCATAAAAAAATGTCTTATTGTAATATTGAAAAAAAAATAGAAAATATTTTATAGTACGTAAAATGTGACATAATGTGTCTCGGAGAACTGATGGATGACTGGGGCGAAAAAGTTCTTAGTCTGACGACCTGGTTACGGTGGCAGGGAGTCGCTGGATGCGGGCGACACATGACCGGGAAGCTTGGAAAACCATGAGGGAGGCCTATGTCCTGCAGTGGGCGTCAAATAGCTGATGATGATGAAAATGTGACATAAATGGTCGTATTTTTTGATTGCGTTGAAGTTTCCCAGGAGACACTGCCGGACAACGAAATAATCCTACATATAGTACACCATAAGCTAGTAATTATCTCTAGATCTTCTGTGTCCTATTATTTTGTTGCAAGCAAAAAACTTACCTATATCGCTCTCTTTTAAATTGCAGACACGTGTCACGGACTTCATTTGTTAAGAAAAACAATTACAATGATGTCATTAACGAAACCAAACGACCAGCCAGCATCGAACATGGGCGTAAGAATTTGCTGGACTGAAGAAGAGTCGACTGTCGATCAATCTTTACATTTTCGCTCACTAGAATTAGAAAAGGTATTCACAAGAATAAAAAGTAATCGGCGTGCGTGCGTGCAACGACTAATGCTTGTTGAGGAAGCGAAAGTGATCTGGCAGGATCGCGGCAAGTGGTAGTTCCTGGTCTCAGCCTACCCCTCTGGGATACAGGCGTGAGTTTATGTATGTATATATTCGCAAGAATGACAAAATGATAAAGTGACATACATAACTACTTAAAAAAAACTTGTGAGAATCTTTTTTTGCTTTGGGGTTGAACCTACAATGTAACGGTTCCACTGCGATTGGTACAACGTTTGCCTTACATTCAAGAGGTCGCGGGTTCGAACCCTGGTGTGTCCGCATTGTATCAATAAATTTGTTTTTTAAGTTACGTTACATACATTTTGGGCACCGACTCCAAAGTATATTTCTACAACACCTAGTTGTATGTGGGTACCTACTTCGAATTTGAAGGTAATATTAGTTTAAATTATTTCCGTGTATGTTTTAAAGTCAATTTCCAGGGTTTCGTAGTCAATAAAGAATCCTTATAGTTTCACCATGTCCGTCGGTCTGTCTGTCTGTCCACGGCTTAGCAATTACTAGAAATCTGTGGCACAAGTCACGTCGACAAAACGGTAGGATAAAATCTACCTCCCCTACACCTAAATTAGGGATGCATTTTTTCTCGCCTACACCATAGTGTGGGATATCGTCGGATTTGTCGTATGAAAATATTGTGAGTGTAGGAAAACGATTTTTCGCTTTAGGGATCCGTTAGCGTAATATTAAGCTCTAAAGTGCAAATTTTTGTTGGAGTAGGGCTTCAGCATAATGCTCGAAGACCTCAGTCGAGTTTCCCAAAGGGTGGGCCTTAAGATGAACATGGACAAAACGAAGGTCATGTCGAACGCCCGTGTTGTGCCCACCCCAATAACATTGGGAAACTCGACTCTTGAAGTTGTAGACGAATATGTCTACTTAGGACATACAGTCCAACTAGGCCGGTCCAACTTCGTAAAAGAGGTCAATCGTCGAATCCAACTCGGCTGGGCAGCATTCGGGAAACTTAGAAAAGTCTTTTCGTCTAATATACCTCAAATATCCCTAATATAATATAATATATATAATCTAATATACCCGAAAGTCGTCGACATACACATATGGCGCACATAGGACGCAGAACTGATGGCCGATGGGGCCGAAAAGTTCTCGAATGGAGACCACATATTGGCAAGCGCAGCGTAGGACGACCAGCCACAAGATGGACAGATGACCTCATCCAAGTGGCAGGAAGACGCTGGATGCAAGTCGCTTCCAACCGGTCTTTTTGGAAATCCATGGAGGAGGCCTATGTTCAGCAGTGGACTTCTTGTGGCTGAATGATGAGGGCTTCCACCCCCCTCTCCTGTCTAAACAGTTGATTGTAGAAACGTGAAACAATGGGGGTGGCAACTGTCAAAGAATTCAAAATGGAGGATGTCCCGTTTTCTTCGCCATTTTTATGGGAAAAGCACAATATTTGTAATTTTATAAACCCCAGAGATGTGTGTAGTCTTTTTTTTTTAAATAGTGCCTATACATTTACTGCTCAGTTTGCTATAGAAAAAATGTGGCTCCTAAGCCATTTGGATTGAGTATATTGATTATAAAGAAGTTGAATTATGAATTTATGATTCCAGTAAACAAATACCAAAAATATGTATAAAAATAAAAATATTTGAATAGCCTTATAGGGTTTCCATAACAGCAGTAACAAATTAAGTGTAACTTTGTGCATAATTTTATTAAAATTATAAGTGTCTTTCTACACGGCATGATTTTTTAATTAATAAATTGCATAATCCGCATTTGCTTTGATATTTTATATGTGGGGGGCGACGCAGCGTGGGAAGCCCTCCACCTGATGGTCTGACGACTGGTTGCGGTGGCGGGGAGTCGCTGGATGCGGGAGGTACAAGACCGAGAAGCTTGGAAAACCATGAGGGAGGCCTATGTCCTGCAGTGGGCGTCAAATGGCTGATGATGATAGTTATATGTACCCCTTTAATCCAATTATTATGTGGTAGGTAGTGGTATTATTGCCCATGACTTCATTCAGCAAAAACGTCCCGAGAACAAACGGACCGCTTCATTCATACCACATGACTAATAATAATTGTCGTGGTCAGTGTGTCGTTGGATCGTTGTCTCTCATTGTGTAATAATATAAATAAACGGACAAGTGCGAATAGGGCTCGCGTCCTGCGGGTTGCAGAAAAACAATTTAAGTTTTTCCATCTAGTCTAATCATCTACTTCGTACTGCTGTCCTCGGCCATCCTCGTCCAGCTGTGTCCCGTACATTTGGAGAGAGTAAGCTGTTACATATGGACGTAAAACCATGTGATAGATTCTATAAGAGTTTAATTTTGTTATGCTATGTAGATAACCCTAAGAACGGACACATCTAGGCTATGTAGGACTTCTTAGGTTTTTGTTTTTGTAAAAGTTTTTTTAATTGAAAATATGACAGCTGACACCCACCGGTCAAGCAGTTTAGCTTATGGGTGATAATGAAGGTATATACCTACTTAAATCACTCTGGCTTTGCTTTCGCAGACAAGTAAAAAAAACGTTTACTGACCAACCAAGTAGGTGGAAGATATCGATTATAATACATCCCTAAAAAACCTCTTTAGTTTGTAGTTATAAGAACTTGGCTCTCTTATCAAATTTATGCTTTGTTGGGTTTATTATTACTACGTACTAGATTTTGACGACGGGTAACTTGCAAAAATATTTTGATCTCATTAGGTCTCATTAGATAAAAAACTAATAAACGAGATATTTTTTTTTCTCTGCAACTAATAAGTACTTTCATGTACCTACTCACCTACCTGTTGATAAGTAATTCTAGTCACGCACGTAGTACAAATAAGCTCAATACAAATCGGCCACAAACTGTGACGTCTCAAGTTACTATATTGTAGTGACCCACAGTGTGATAGAGAGAATATTCGGACGTGCCCATTTTTTTTGCAGACTGTATCGTTTCAAATACTAGACTACCCTACTTTTGAGTTCTCTTAGAATAATGTTTTTTTTTTGTGTTACCCCCTTATAACCGCGTTAAGAATTCCATGGAAAATTTTAATCTAACAGTGTTTTTAATTATTAGACTATGATTTATTTTCTTGATCAAATTCAAATTTCAAATTCATGTTTTCGTCTTTTGAGGCATGTTTCTCATTTTCTATGATAACAAAATGTTTGAGACATCTTTTTCTTCAATCCCTTCACTCCTACGCGGACTCTGGGGCCGATATTAGGAGAGCCGATATTACCAGTGGCGAACTGTGCCTTACTCGTTCGAAATTGACGTTTGGCTTCGCGAGAGGCCGTGGACGAGGGGTTGGGCGGGGGGCCCTTTCGCCCACCCCAGCTACGCCACTGACTGAGTATGGGTAGATCTGTCCATGTCAGATTTCCTTTGTGTCGGCGAGGATAGATGAAGGGATTAATTTAGTGAAATACTTAAATCACAAACTGTTTGTGTTCGAATTAAAATACATTTATTATATTCTTTTTGTTGCACTAACCAGTGCTGAGGAAATTTTTAAAAACCTATCTAGAGGCATAACGCTGTTCAAACTTCTCTGTGGGTTACTCGGTGCTGTAAGTGATGTAAATTGCTTCGGCCAGATGTCACTGCCTGTATGTAATACAGAGAAGTTTGTAAAGAGGCTCGAAATTTCACTGATGCCTGCACTTGCCCATTAGCTCAGTTGGGAGAGCGCTGCGCTGGCACGGTTAGCCAGAGGCCGCGGGTTCAAGTCCCGGCATGGGTGGAATTTTTAGCCTCTAGATAGGTTTTTAAAATATATTGGCTTGTTCAAGGGATTTGTCCAATCTACCAGTCCACTGCTAGGTATAGACTTCCTCGAGGACATGCCACTTCTTTCTGTCTTCGGGCATCTTCATCCATCTGCCACCACCAAGCTGTTTTAGCATCCAGCGAGCTAGTAGGCGTCCCACGTTGCGTTGGCTAGTTCGTGGTCTCCACTCGAGAACCTGTTCAACGCATCGGTTATCAGTTCTTCAGCATTGTGACTGGCCCACTGCCTCACTATAAAAGACTGGTGACCACCTACCAAGCAGTCTAATTATGCAAGATCATTGTAATGTCGTCATGGCACAAAATTGTAGCCCATTCATCCGCCAACCTGTCGTCACTCATTTGGACGCTCATCAAGAGCAATTATTTGCAATTAGGTATTGCCGAATTGGTTAGGTACACCGAATGTCATTTTCGTTAGAGTGGCAATTATTTTTTTATGGCAGGGCTTAAAAGGCGGTCGCTATACTGCATAGATCTACGATACTGGCCCGAATGATACTGGATGGCAATCGTGAAGGCCTATTGAGTAAAGAGGCCCAAAACTGTGTATTCAAAGTACTTAAATAAAGTGGAATTCACACGGGAGGTATTGGTCCAGGCCCTGGGATGGGCCATTCTGCAGTGGCTCACCCGGCTCCCACCCAACGCTAACGGATAACAATAGCGTCAGAATAACTTTACAAGAGTTACAGCATACACGTTTTCCGTTTCGCACCCTTACTGAAAAGTACGTACTAGGTACCTATTAGGATGTTAAAAGTGAACCCTGTATCTTCGCCATCAACCCCAATATCTTTTTTCCTTGACGCTCTCTTGAATTTGCTGATTTGTGAACTTTTCTGTCCAGCTTATTTTCCCCATTCTCCACCCCACATTCGCCCCATAACTCGAATACTTCCAGCCCGTCCCGAAAGGGAGAAGAAGTCATAAAAGGACAGGAAATAAAGTCAGAAGAAGGACATAGAGAAGCTGTATTGACCAAGTCAAAGAAAAGGCGGTTGTCGTGACAACAGGTCAGCAGGTTTTGTTGCAAAGTCGCCCTTAACGTAAGTAAAAGTTGATGTGCTGTCGACTGTACCAGGAACTGGCCTGTGACCGGAGCGCGCTACATCCACAGTCCAACCATGAGGAGTTATCGTAAATATCTTTATCGGTCGGGGGTTCGAGTCCCACTGGGGGCCGTCGTATATTTGTAGGAACGGCCCCAATCTGGGTGCAATTCCATGTTTATCATGTCCTTGCCTGGTAAACATAGCACAAGGTATCCTAGTTTGGGACCAGGACAAGTGATTGTATTGTGTGGAAGTTATTATTTTATTATTTATAATTATAAAGCAGGAATTGTATGAGCGTTTAACGAATGTATGAGTTTTCGAAAACGTATGTAATATACCTATTGAGTAAATAATCATTGCAGAATGTAACGTGTCTATTATTTGTTATGCTAAACTGAAGCACTGAGCTGTAACATAATGACAAGTTCACGTTGCAATTGCGCCTGCATGTAACCGTCGGACGTACTGTGCAAATACAAATGACTGGTGTTTATAAATTAAAGGCATACTCATTATGGTGATTTTATGACTCCTACACTACAAAGTAAATACAATAGAAGGACTGCTTAAAATCATTGGTCATAATATGTACCTTAGGCTAGTCGATGAATATACAGGACCCCATATACATACGAAGATGGGAGCTTTGTACTCGTTAATTTTTTCCGAAAATATAACCAGGCCGGGATTGGGACCTGAAACTGGATTGGGCATTTTAGAGACAGCCGGCCTTCCACTCTCCAAGAGAAAGGAAAACTACGAATGTAAACTTTAAATCATATTATGCGATGTGTTCACATTTTGCCAAATTGAATTAGCCGAAAGGAGGTATGAATACTCGTACCTACACCTTAACCGCAATGTAATTTTGAGTAACTGCTAAATATGCGCGAAACACAGAATCACAGAGGTCCGAAGTTTTGATTGAACTATCCCTTTATAGGACCAAACTAGTGTAAAACCCTGTAGATGCATCAGAGGAACCAAATAAACAGATAAGTCCTTGTTTCTTAAATTATCTATGTTATACAGTGAAATTGAAGCCGAAATTGGAAACTCAAATTGAAATTTGAGCCAGTCGCGGCTTTAAAATAAGAAAAAACTCCCGGAGAAAAAACCCGGAGGGGCACGCAGAGACTAGACTTTGCCACTTGATACAATCCTGACAAACCCCTATCGCTTCATCAACATTCATTAGTCTTCGAGTACTTTTATCTTGGCCTTCGCAAATACATATGGTAGAATTATGTCTGCCTTCGAAGTCTCTTCCGGCCCTTCCATCCACATTCACTCGATAAATTTGTTATGTCGATCTATTTTAACTTGTAACGTTCATTAAGTCGCAGTTTATGTGCTACTTTGAATAAAAAATTTTGATTTTGATTTTTGATTTTGATTTTATTAACTATTATGCTATTGAAAAATTGCTGTAAAAGATTTAGGTCGAGATAATCTGTCAAATGATCCTAAAATGGCAGAATTATTCAGTATTCGTTGGCAGTTTTTACAATACTGTTAAAATAAAATTACTTTATTTCGAGGTCCAAGTCGTCCTTTTGGTGTAGCCGCTTATGTCTGATTGTTGAGGAGGTTGAATTTGCGTCTCATCTCTTCCCACTTGAGATTCGAAACGAATCTGTTTTTCGAATTGCGTTGTGTCTTCTACCTAATAAATAAGTTACAAAGTTGTTAATAATGTTTATGTTGTAATTATATCTTTTCTACGGGGTATTGCAAGAGTAGTCCGGTAGAACTGTGGTTGCGAATATAGTCACCAATGTAAACAAACTTTGGAGTCACCAAAAAGAATTCATGCTGATAAATACAGGCCCTAGCGAATGTATGAAATTGTAAAATATTTTTCGCAATGACAGAGTTGGTCTGCCCCTATATTACGCACACCAAATCCTCAGCGATCCCAATCGTCTAACTGTCAAATTATAGTATGATCTTTGATAGTTAGACGATTGGAATCGCTCAGGATTTGGAGCGCATAATTAGGCCCCTGATAGTAAAAGTTTATTGTACTGACGAGTAGAAGTTTATCCTAAAGTTCTACCTTCCATTTGTACATCTCTGTTGCAGAGATACTAGAGTTTCCTTGGGAAGTAGGGTGTCTTTTTCTCCACTACAGCTTAACCCGAAGACAACGGATAACATTGTACATTGAGATATTGACATTCAACAAACAGAATGTAAATTGTTTACGTTGAAATAAATCGTTAATTTCAGATGGCAGTCTTGGTACGGGACCAAGGTCTTCGGGTTAAGCTGTAGTGGAGAAAAAGACAGCGAAAAAAAAAACTTTACTCTGAATTTTTTTTCTCAAATCATCATACTTGTAAGTATAATAAATTAGTTGGTATAAGTACCCAAAGAACCTATGACTGCAATCAACAACACGCAACAATAAGTATTACTCTACTCTTGCAAAAGTAGGAAGGACCAATATTGCCAGACATATGGGTAGCACCCGTTCACGAGCATAACGCAGGGGTCAGCCATTGCCGACCATATTAGACTTCATCAAAATCGTTGTAGCCGTTTCCGAGATTCAGATTATATAATCCAACGATTTTGATGAAATTTCGTATGCAGGGGATTTCGGGGGCGATAAATCGACCCAGCTATCTAGGTAAACTGCTACAATATCATTAGAAGTAAACGCCACCATCTACAAGGTTGTAGTAGCTCAGGTGGGTAATGGGGCTGTCCTGCATCTAGAAGACCCCGGTTCGGGTCCGGATGTCTCCAATTCGTTTCCTTTTTGCCCTTTTTTTATCGTATCTAAATATTATTTCCAAAAAACACGATTAACCAAAAAATACGTCATCCAGGCATTAGTTATTTCACTATGATGGTATATTATGCTCTAATGAATTACCCATAATCAATTATAATAACCCATTATAATTGATTGTATATCGATCTTCTATAACTTCTTAATTAGAAAAGAATTCTATTTCACAAACATCAATTACGAAAATCAACGGATGGAGAGTCATTCTGGTGATTACTATTCGTGAAATCTGACTTCCTACTAAAACAAATCAGTGTAAAAAATTAGGTACGCGACCACAAAACTGATTAAGTAATTACGTACGTAGGAAAGTTGCAAAATAGCTGTAAAATAACGTCACATTAATGTATTTCGAAAAACCCTAGCATCCTGTGTATTCTTTTGTTTCCTCGGCTGTCATAGACATTAGACAACAGTGTGTGGCTAATGGTCTATTCGCAGCGATGTCGCCTTTTATTTCATACTTAATTATTCTGAAGCCATTACATTTAGCGGTTGACGCGGATCATTATAGGATGTGCGTGGCTGAGTGACATACGTTGTAATGACGCAGAAAATTCGTCTAATATGGCCTAAACTACAATGACGTTAGACTTTAGACATAAGTGATCATTATCTCCTTGCCATAAGACCCGCTGAGTGAGCCATTGCGAATTATTTTTTGTTGAGTAATCAAACCGATATCTATCTAACACATACCCTTAAACATAAACATACCCTTTATATGTTAGATAGATACTCACGTTAGTAGGTGAGTATCCCGAAGGGGTAGACAGAGACTGCAACCCATTGGGTTTTCATATATAGGGTTAACTCTAAGTGCCATGTATCAGGAAATGCACATTCACCATCACCATCTGCACGAATTAGAGATGGTGTTATATTTTTGCATAAAAAATGTTACGAGCGTTTATAATATGGGATTCAAAATTTTAATGAATTTCAAAACAAGTCCCTGCACCACTCGTCTTCTTGCTCTTGCCGATATAATTAGAGCTAGAGGACATAATGTTTGACAGGATCGTGGCAAGTGGCACACGCTGGGCCGAGTTTCATAAAACTACAGTTCGTAGTTTATTACGAGAATTTGATGTACCTACATTGGGTAGCAGAGTCTTCCTCTTAATCTATAGGTTAATCGACTTTGCCATGTACATCAAATTGTCATAATAAACCATGAATTGTAGTTCTATGAAACAGGCCCCTGGTCTCTGTCTACCCCTACGGAATGTAGGCGTGAGTATATTATGAATGTAGCTAATAGAACTAAAATATGATTGTTTATCATTACGAAAAGAATATTGAGAATATTAGTTCTAAAGAAAATTGCAGAACAGCCTTACACTTTTTATAACGATTTCAAATTCACATTGTACTTACAGCATGCATGCCAAATATTGATCCTTTTCATTAGTTGATGATGAGACAAGCTGCAGCAACGCCAGCAACTCGTACGAGATTCCAAAGCAGATTAGGGTTCCAAGAAATACCTCAAAAGATTAGTCTAAAATGGTTTTGACATAAAACGGATCCTATACAATAGAAGTACCATTCGTGGACGGTTTTTTGTACAGACCAACATAGACTTTTAAATGTATATTATGTGTAATATTGTCGAATCTACTATGTCATTACGATAGCAGTTTAGTGATGGAAGAACGTTAAGTCCATTTAGTCCACCGATTCCCAAGCGCTCACAACGAGACTTGGAAGCTTATTATGACTGAATAATCGAATCGAATCGATGTTATGATTAGTTCAATGATTTGATCGCATGTCGTCGAAACACTCTCCATCGAGTGGCTTTACTACAGATTTTTAATTTAATTTAGAAATAGCTGTTGCGCGCGACTTCGTTCGCGTATTTTTCTGGGATAAAAAATAGCTTATTTGCTAATCCAGACTATAATCTATCTCTGTGCAAAATTTTATCCGGATCCGTTCAGTCGTTTTTGCGTGAAAGAGTAACAAACATCCATCCATACGTACAAACTTTCGCGTTTATAATATTAGTAAGAATAAACAATGAATCTGTCTGGGCCAAGGATGGGCCCATACGGCCTACGTGGCCCGTCCAATGTCATTTTAACTTTGCAGTCGCAGCTCCAACATCAGTGACATTGGTTTTGCAGCGTGCTGTTCCTGATTCGGTTACTCCTTGCCACTCACTAGGTCCGCGCGCGACGGATACCGCAAACGTGGCCGCCTGGCGGGGCGCCATGCCATCGGCATCCTGCCGGGGTGGCAGGGAATGGCCGGTGACAGGGGGGAGTGGAGAGCTAAAGGGGAGGACTTTGCCCAGCAGTGGGACATGAAATCGGCTAATAAAAAAAAAAAGAATAAATAGTCGAAAAGGGGGACCGGAGGTACCTGATCTGAAGCCGCGTACAGATTATAGGCCACACAACATGTGATGCAACATGCAATGCAACATTTTCTATACATTCTTATGTGTTCGCGAACACATTAAACTGTATGGAAAATGCCGCATTGTATGTTGCATAATATGTTATGTTGCAGACATTCTGTAAGCGGGTAATGGATATTAGCTATTCAGCGAGTTGAATCGCTTTTACAGATAATATCGCGATCAACCAAATCCTAACCAATATAAACCTACTGAGGTATAATTTCTCAACTTAATAATAATAATAGTAGTAATAATATTTTTCGAACTAAAACTTTCGTAAGCAACTACACATTTTTAACTTTATAGGTACCGGATAAACTTACTCTGTTTTTTGTCTCTGACTCTGGTCTCTACTCACCATGGTTAAGCTCTGCGCATCAGAGCGAAAGCTGGTCGGATTCTTCCGACAAAAAACCAAGTTAGTTTATCCGGTATAAAGTTAATAATGTAATAATAACTACTAATAGCATAACAACAATAAATAAAAAATTTATTGTATGGAATCAGGCGTTACTTTGCGGAAATCCATAACAGCATTAAAATGTGAAAATTACTTTGCTAAATTCCGCCAAAATTTTCGCCAAAATTTTGGCCGAATTTAGCAGAGTAGTTTTTATGCAAAACAAATAATAATTATTAATTTGTCTGTCATTTTACAAACTCTAGCAAACCAGACATTATTGTTATTCATTCGAAATCGCATGTACAGTCGACAGCAGATCAACCTTCACATTTGTGTAGTAAAATCACCCCTAACGTGACTGGATAGAGTGCACTCATGTAAAGGTTGATGTGCTGTCGACTGTTAGAACAACACCATGATATGACCGCCTCGATATCACGTGTCCAAGCTTCGCGAAAAACGTTGCGATTGGCCAGATGTTGCATTGAGCTAATTGGAAAAAAAAAGTCTCACTAGTTCTCTCATCGAACTCTCCAATAGAACTAGTGGGAATGATCCATTGAAGATATTTAGTTGAAATAACAAAGGATGTTATTCTGTGGTATTATTACTTTACCTTTAGTTCACCCAACGAATTATCCATGCAGTAGATTTTTTGTACCGATCACGTTCTTCTAATTGTTGTGCTCGGAAAAAGGAAATAAACATTAAACTAATCCTATTAAGTTATTCAAAGGAATGGCGCTCGGATGGCACTATAGAGGCGGCTCCACATAAAGGACATGATACACTAAACACATTCTTGAATACAACATAAACTCACACCTGTATCCCGGATATCGCCGTGTGGCGCCGGATTAAGAATAGCGACACTCCATCTCCTCCCGTGGATGTGGTAGAAGGCGACTAAGGAAATAAATTAGATTCTTCCTGAGATTCCAAACACATACCGCGATCGCCAACTCAGGTGAGCGAGGCAAGCGTGGCGATTATGGCAAAACCCCTCAGGGTTATGAAAACCATGGGGGAGGCCTATGTCCTTAAGTGGGCGTCAAATAGCTGATGATGATGATGATGATGATGATGATGTATCCCGGAGAGGTAGGCAGAGGCCAGGGTCGACCACTTGCCACGATCCTGACAGATCTCTTTCGCTGCATTAACCTTCATTAGTCGTTGTACGCACGCATTCTAAAATCAGTGATATATTCTGAATTGTTATTGAAGTAAAACAGTTATCTTATGTCGGTTAGGATACTGGTCCAAAAACTTATTTTGTTTACGGTATACCCACGAAATCAGTAATGGAGTTTTTTTTCGCCGTCTTCACTACAAGTCCACGACAGCATACCTATAACATTGTTAATTGACATTCAACAAACAGAATGTAAATTTTTACCTTGAAATACATTTGTGATTTCTGAGTAAGTTTCAGTACACCAAAAATATTTATCAATATTTTTTTGTTGTTGTATTTAGTATAGCGTCCAAAAATATTTAAGGGATTTCGCCAAAAAGTGTCACCCAGAGATCTCATTAATATTAAGCTAGTTTTAGAAGCCGAGCCTGGATTCTCTACGCTATAGCTTCCAGGCTTCAGAATCTGGGACCAATAACGTAGTAGAAGATTGCATTTCCACTAAAAACAAAATTTTTTGGCAAAGACTTCAAATTTTTCCCAGACACACCAAGTAATGACCACAGTACCTATACCGCCAGTGTGCCGCGGTACACACTTTGCGTAACCCTGGACTAGCACATACACAAGCATGTCAAATCGGTGGAATGCTTGTCCGATCATCCGAGAGGTCCCGTGTTCGATTCCGGCACGTATTTTGTCCATTTTTAATTACAATATCACTCGGTGACGACGAACAAGAAACTTCACTGAAGAGGAAACTTCAGTTTCCTAAGATACTCATCCGAAATATGTCTCACACCTCAGCGCTTAAAATCACCAAACCGAACTATTGTGGCAAGGGCTTCTCACGAAACATTTATGGTCGTAAATGAACATTTGCTAATGTAACAGCACCTTTAGGGAGTTTTTGTACGCTTCAAGTGTGAATAATAAAGGTTTTTCTGTCACAAGCTGTTAAAGCCTGCGGTTTGATTTATCCCTAGGGTCGTGAATGGCGCGCATACCTGCCGGGGATTGTCCGCGCGCCGCGCGCTTTTGTGGCTCGGCTGGGCTGCTGGCGTGCGCCGGCGCCGCCTATTATTACCTCGCTTGTCAGTTGTCACGTATCTTGGGCCAGTTTAGGGCTGATTATATTGTCCCAAATTGCGTAAAGCAGTTTTTAGGTGGCTTTACGAGTTACTAAAACATTTAGTAAACTCACGCCTGTATCCCGGAGGGGTAGGCAGAGACCAGGAGGTGCCACTTGCCATGATCCTGACAGATCTCTTTCGCTTCATCAATTTTCATCAGTCGTTGCATGCAGACACATGTTTAAATCTATTTTAGTTTTCATTAACTGAGAAATATGAAAAAATATTCTTTGTCCTTTCTTAGTACTAGCCCTCTCGTTTTTGCAGATTTGCTAAGTTCTCAGTTAAGTTTAAGTATTCAAAATATTCTTTTGAAACTCAAAACGCAGGAAGTAAATGCCTCTCTCTTTATAATACCTACCAACTTTTATTGATTTATCCTAATGTTCACAAAAACATTAGCGCCAGTCGTATGATTAAAAGAAAACCACTTTCTTTTGTGCGATAAAGAATATTAAGATAAAGAGTTTTTTGTCCATTTATTCTCTAAAACAACTAACTATTTTAAATGGACACCTAGTTTAACTCGTAATGTTTATTAAGTCGAAGTTTCCGTGCTACTTTGAATAAAAATATTTTGAATTTGAATTTAGGCGATCTAAATTAAAATTCAAAATATAAAATATATTTAGCGCCTTGTTGCTGCCCCTCTACTCTCGACGCTAATTTATCCAACTTGCAAACTAAAGTGCGTGCACGCAGCGACTAATTAATGTTGATGAAAAGGCTCTCAGGATTATAGCAAATGGCAAACCCTATTCTCTGCCTACTCCTCCGAAATACAGGCGTCTAATTAGTCAATAACATAATCTTCAGAACCGTGGCAGTTGTAAAAGTTGTAAAAGGAAAGTTGTGTTTGTAAACGTTTTACGTTGCGTTTGCGTCGCTACCTGTGTCATTGACAAATGCAATGCAACCGACAAAACGGGACAGTGCGGGACGCTCACGCTGCGCTCTAGGGTCTCATACCCACAGGGTGTTAACGGGACTCTATTACTGAGCCTCCTCACGCCGCGAGCCGCCGCCCCTTCGTCGTAGAGACCACATAAAAGTGCTCCGTTTTTTAACGTTTTTTTTTTTGTTTTTATTGTAAAAACAGAACAACGAACAAACATTGCACTTGGTAATTTGATGTGATTTGATTTTCATAAGTTATTATTTTACTTAACAGTGCACTTATGAAAACTGGCTGAGTGTAAGTTGGACTTGCTACTTGCGATCGCGCGACTTGCACTTGACAATTTTTTTTGTCTTCCTTGACAAGCCAGCCTTAAACTACCTTTTACCTTGTGTCGCCTTACCTTTGATCTCTTCTAGCAATGTAAGCAACTAAGTGATTTTGTTACGGTATTTCTTTACATTTATATATCAGATTTTAAATATGTTAAAATAAAATAATTTGTTAAATTAGTTTAAGTCGTCTGGTTTTGTAAGCTTGTTTACATTTTCCTGATGTTACGTGTGTGTATGCTTTGGGTGACATTCTAGATCTGCACTGGTAAATCTATTCTGTATTTTATTGATTGTTTGTTACCTGTTTTAAAACACCAATAAAGGAAAATAAAATAAATAAAAAAACAATCAATTAGTTATTACTTATACACCCAGACTGAAGCCATTTTTACAAATCTACTAAGTGGGGATCGAACCCACGACCTCTGCTTTGGCAGTCAAGCGCGTTAAACGCTAGACCAACGAGATATTCATTCTCTTCTTTAGGCGCAGAAAAAACGTTATCTGCAATAACCTAAGATTGAAAGCTAGGTGTAGTCAAAAAGTAGTAAATATCAAGTAATACAGCACTTCAGTCTATTTAAAACCACAAATCCATTTCAGTTTTATGTCTATCTGAAGCAGTACTCGGTGCTTGGCACATTTACAAGGTGACCCGGCTTGCCAGTTCAAGTTCTCAAACACTACGCCAAAACATACAGCAGCCTATAAAATATACTCCCACGTCACGGCATGTGCTGCCTTATCTTAGAGACATAGTATGGCATTATAATGTGAAAATTACTTTGCTAAATTCCGCCAAAATCCCACAAGCACCATGCGGTTAGTTAATGCACCGCCCTCCCTCCCACTTTTTCAAGCAGAAGCAAGAAACAAACATACCAACACCATCTATCAGATAGCAGTTGCAAACGGATATAGCAAACGAATGATCGATAGACAGGTGGTGGAAGCGGAACGGCGTGGTAAGCAGACTTTTGTACGCAGTGCCGCCTAAAAGTCCTCAAAAAATGAAGTCAAGTATTACGTCAAGTATTAGGTCCGATTTCCGAAAAAATCCACCGGACGTTAAAAAGATTTGGGATACGGGTTGCGTTCAGGACGGGCAATTCTTTGGCTAGGAATCTATGCAATCAAAAAGAGTGGGTAGATAGATTCCAGCGGTCTGGGGTGTATAGAATTATTATTGCTTATCCGGAATGTAATGGACTGTATGTTGGCCAGACGGGTAGGACTTTCATGACTCTGTATAGGGAGCATGTGGCGGATTTCCAGAACAATCATCCGGATAAGTCTCATTTTGCCAAACACCTTTTGGATACGGGCCGTGTACTTAATAATAACCATAATTTGGAAATTTTACACATCTGCAGTAAGGGGTTGAGACTATCTATACTTGAGCAGCTGGAAATTTCCAAATTATCTAAGGACAGGTCATTTACAATGCTGAATGAACAGGTGGGCAGCTCCTCTATTTCCCCATTAATCGCTATTTTTGCACAAAAGAATAATGTCCGTTAGGCGGTTGACGGTTTAACGGTCACCTGTTTGACGGTTATATGATATCATTGTCATAGGGGGGGTGGGGTGGCCTAGCCTATAAATACGGAGTGCTGTTGGGGTGACGGTCACTTGTCAGTCGACCATCAGAGCCTGAGGATGCCTCGTGTTGGAGGCGAAACGCGTCGCAACGCATTTTTTCACACAAGTATTGTTGTCGGTGGAGAGGGAGCGCGGTGCACTAACTAACCGCATGGTGCTTGTAGGATTTTGGCGGAATTTGGCAAAGTGATTTTCACATTTTAATTTTCCGCAAAGTAACGCCTGATTCCATACAATATCTGACATGTAAAAATCTCCTAAGCGGATTCCTAATTTTAAGTGGGCATGTACCTAAAGAGGTTTGTGTTCATACTTGGCTTTCGTCACGTTCAGTAACTGAACGTTAAGTAATTATTTGTAATACCACTCGTTCTCTACGAAGATTTGAAGGAAACGCGTCCATTACATGCTATTTTTTATATTTTAACAACCCAAAAAAGATTTCTCAGCAAAGGGCCGTTTTTGGCGTTAATGTTATCTAGTCCTAGGTTTTTAGAGTTCCGTAGTCGCCAAGGAAACCTTGTAGTTTCGCCATGTCCGTCCGTCCGTCTGTCTATCTGCCCGTCTGTCTGTCCGCGGCCTAGCTCACAGGCGATTAGTACGAGAAACCTGAAATTTAAGAAAATAGAAGATCGTATTTTTTTTTAAATTGTTGTTTTAGTTTAAGTGACATTCGTGCGCTCGGCGCTTGCGCTGCAATTGACGCGTTCATTGTATGCTACTTTTGATATTTTAACAACCCAAAAAAGATTTCTCAGCAAAATTTTGGATCTTTTCGGTGATCTTTCGGATGACTGTTTTCGATGGAAAATTTTCCTCGTCCTCCGCCTCCCCCATCTTCGATCAAATTCGGAGAACCTAGTTGATGATTAAAATGATTTGGGACCGATAGCCCGATAGCCTAATATTGGCTGTCTCTCATGGACGAATCAAACAAAGTGTCGGTTGAATTGCCGTAAAAGCAAAGCATATTTTTAATATTATTTTTATTGCACTTAAACTAATTTTAACTGAACTAAAGAGGTGGTAAGGTAGCGGTAGAATCTCGGCCTCACATTCGGGAGGTCGTGGGTTCGAATGCCGGCTTTGTTTTCTAAGTTACGTACATTTGTGAAGATGTAGCAGAAATACCACTCGCTAACTATGAAGGAAAACATCGTGAGGAAACCTGAGTGTCTGAGGTGTTCATATCTAAGCGCTTGACATTGTCAATACACACTACAGAGTGGCCGCGCGTGGTGTGGTGACTAAGCGCGTACTCTCTCTCTGAGAGAAGACCTGTGTCCTGCAGTGACGTATACAGGCTACGAGTATACGTATATAAAAGAACTAATATTACATTGCGGCGCACTTAATGCCATTTATCATTATCATCGGGCTACGCTTGTCCACTGCTGGACAAAGGCCTTTCCTATGGCACGCCACTGAGCACGGTGCTCGGCTACTCTCATCCAGCTTTTGCCAGCCGCCCTGCGAATATCATCGCTCCACCGAGTCTGAGGACGTCCTACACTACGTTTACCGATTCGCGGTCTCCATTCAAGAACTTGTCTACCTCATCGGTTATCTGTTCTTCGGGTGATATGGCCGTAGCACGCTAAGCGACTTTAAATTTGTAACCAGATCCACCGTGAGTGTCCAGCTTTCGGCACCGTATGTCATGACGGGTAAGACACACTGAATGAAGACTTTCGTCTTTAGACTCTGTGGGATTGGCGATGTGAAGACTCGACGTAGTTTCCTTCTTCCTCGAAGCTGTATTCTTACGGCCACTTTCTCGAAGTTGTTTTTACCTAACTGCATGGTTTGCCCGAGGTAAACGTACTCCTTAACAACTTCGAGAATACTGCCTTGAATCGCAATTGGCTCCGGATTTAATGCCAATAGCTGCAGTCTTCAATATGTTTAATCTTCTGAGGTACAAAGCAAAGCAAAGTTTGTAAACCAACGCTTACTTAGGCTCGGTTCAATCGGAGAGCAATCAGCTCCCCACTCATTCCCTGCCCCATTCATCAGCCATCGGAGCTTATTACTCGCACCCGATGATCACCAATGAGCTCGGTTTAATTAACCCCTTATTTTTCAAAACCGCGACTAATTTCACGAAAACGCGTATAAGTTGCAGTTCGAATCAAAAATCAAATTGTGACCTGAAGAGACTGGTAGGTAGGTTTGAAAAAGATTTCCACTAAATACACGTAGTTGCACTAGGCGGACCTGTTTCGCAAGAACTATTACACAAAAAGATTGCCATGAAACGTTAACCGATCTCGAGCAATGGCGGATAAGTGGTACTTTAAAATATCACCAACAATATACCTGTAAGCCTTTCTTCATTAAATATAAGATTCTGACTTTGCCTGCGATGTATATATTAGAAATATGCTTGTAAAAACAAATGAAGATCTATTCCATAAAGCTAGAGATAAGATTAAGCGAGCTCAAAGAGATCCCACCAGAATAATAAAAAGCAAGTCAAACACGGCACTAATGACGAAAAGCGTCTGTCACATGGCTCCTACTTTATATAATAAACTGCCTTCAGCATGGAGGGAACTTCCCATAGACAAATTTAAATTTAAATTGAAGAGTTTACTTTTAACGAAATCTTATTATAGTGTCTTCGAATATTTAAATGACAAATTTTGACATTGTTTACTTTTTTATTATGATTAATATTATTTTTCTAATTATAATCAATTAATACATATTATTGACTTGTAATTTTGCTAATATAATTGTTTCCTTAAAACATTTGTACGCCTTATTGGCTAAACATAGCGCACATTTGATTTATAAGACCATGCATGTATTGTATACCTATGTTTGACAAATAAAGTATCTGTATCTGTATCTGTAAAAATATTATTAGCAAGTAATTAATCAGTTGACTGTAACAATTAAAATTAATGAACACTGTGGAGATTATGTAAGTCATTTCGTTACAGCCCTTACCACGCGTGCGTGCGTGCGTGCGTGTGTGTGTGTGTGTGTGTGCGTGCGTGTGTTTGTGCTTCAGTGTGTGCGTGTGTTTGAGTGTGTGTGTGTTCTCATGTGCATATGTGTGGAATGATTAAACTGCATTTCAGGATTTGCTCTGTTTCCCGATAACTGAGTGACCTGAGGTGTTCACGGACAATAGAATTGGCCTGCTTGACAGTGCAGTTCTTTATTTCACATGAACTGGAAATTCTGTTCTAAAAATGCCCAGGGGCCCAGGTAGTCTGAAAAGTGGTAAGCAAAGGAGGTCTTGGCTGGTCTAAATGGTATTGTATAGACACGCTTTTGCAGAATACTTGTGTAGTTGGGGGAATTGAATGTGCTTCGATTGAACGTGCATCAGTTTGCAAAGAAAATAGTTGATAGCATCGTTGTAAATTACGTTATTGTTTCATGGAGAGAGGCATGATTTATTTACGATATGAGTTACAAATGGATTCGGTAACAATTAACTGAGAAAAAGAAAATTGTAAAAATATCTTCTTGATAAAGCTACACCATAACTATAATCATATCCTTCAGGCTACGTATGTTTTAAATAATAGTTTCCATATTGCCCCATTTTGAGATTCAACTTTATTCCGAAAGTGGTTGCTTCGTGTCTGAGCATTTTAGGTTTTCATCTCTTTACCATTCCAGCAACCGTTCAGTTACTACCGCCAATGACACTTAGCAAATTATATCCCTTCACGCCACCCTGAATCACCGCGGTTTATAAGGAATCCTTCTCATCCATGAATGAAATTCCTCAGATGCGTGTTAAGCGCCTCTCTTTTGTGCATTGTGTCTGAAATACTACGAAGACGGTTTGAATGCGGATAACAGTGCATGTAATAGCGGCGGCACCGATCGTTTGTTAAAAAGGCGACGGCACATCAGCCGCCCACGCGGGCGCCTACGGTCGGCAAGGCGGAACAACCGCCGCAGCAGCACCATTGGGTTCTACTTAGCTTCGATACTTTCGATTTTGACAACTATTAGTGGTGCGAGCTAATAATAATAACTCCCACACAACACAATCACTTGACCTGGTCCCAAACTAGGATACCTTGTGCTATGGTAACCAGGCAAGGACATCACAATCATGGAAATACACCACAATCATGGAAATACACCCAGACTGCGGCCATGTGTACAAGTGTACGGTGGCCTCCAGTGGGAATCGAACCCACGTCCTCCGGTATGGTAATCAAACGTAATACTATACCGGATCAGACTTTCAGTCGTTTTTTTAATATCATATCTTCACAACTCTCCGAGATATAAGGGAATCGGACTTTTTCGTGAAATCGGAGCCTACACTAGAGCGAACGAAAGACATTTCCAATGTCAAAAGGTTTTGAATTTTACATTCAGCTAAGTAATTTAAATCTACCTTTTGGGGGTTATTCTTCTGTGCCTTAGTGAACCGGATGCGCTAGCGCCTTCAAACTCTATTGTGATTGTCGGGATAAATGAACGGAAATGCGGAGTATTCGTGGAACTAATCTATAATAATAATAATAATAATTTTTATTGACCAACTTAATTACAGTTCAGGAAGCACTTACAAAATTACAGTTTATCTTACATAGCTAGTTAAGTCCCTGACTCCTAAACTAGGGGACCCTGTATCTTAGGAGTCAGTTTCTTCCTTCAGTACATGTGGGATTTTACCGTACAATAACTGATACTTACATTATTCTGTCTCTAGTCAATAAGTTTTATAAATTTTGAGATTGGAATTATAACTGAGCTGAATAGGCCGTGGGCAGAATTGTAACTGAGCTGAATAGGCCGTGGTATCACGTTCGTTCTCGATTTTCGATTATCGCAGATTTTTTGGCTACATTATGTGGAGTTTTGTAATGTTCGATACTTGCAGGTATTTCACTATCTCGAGAAGCTTGCCCTTATGCATGCATTTTCTTATAATACTTTTTCTGTATTGTGTTTTCTTGTACAGTAAAGTATAGTCATAAGACAATAAATCAATATTTATTGTTGAACCAAAAATATAGTTATAAATATAAATCCCTCTAAAATGCGCTGTTCCTGAAAGTTTTGTGAGTTTTTTCTCAGATTTATATTTTTAGAAATATGAGTGCTTCAATTTTTTTTGTACCAATTATAATATAATGACTATATTATAGTCTCCGGTAAATCATTGTTCTGCACCACTACCCACACCACTGAAATGCAGAAAAGGGTTCAAGTCCCGGCATGGGTGGAATTTTTAGCCTCTAAAATAGGCTCTTAATAAAAGTTGTTCTTATCGACCCGCCACGAATTTTCTATGTTCTAACAATACCATCTATGATTTTGTATATTCTTCTAAAAGTGGTAGTTAATATTTAATAACCAGTGCCATGTTTTATAAAACTTTGCGTAGAAGAGTCTACTTGTTAATCTTTGGGTTAATTGACTTTCCAATGTACATCGAATTGTCATAATAAACCATGAATTGTAGTTTTATGAAACAGGTCCAAATTTTGAATGGAACCAGGCTGGTTATACGGCGATGGTCAATGCTAATGGTCAATGGCCAATTATCCAACGCCAGGGCCACGTTCAACGCCAGGGCCACGTTCAACGCCAGGGATACATCCAACGCCACGGCCTCATTACTAGGGGATTACTCGTACTCGTAGCGAAAACTTTACAGTAAAAACCTACGACCCGCGCTGGGGTATTTCTCAATAAATTTAATTTTTAGGTCTCCGTACCCGAAGGGTGCCAAACGGGACCCTATTAGTAAGACTTCACTGTCCGTCTATCTGTCTGCCAGGCTGTATCTCATGAACCGTGATAGCTAGGCAGTTGAATTTTTCACAGATTATGTGTTTCTGTTGCCGCTATAACAAAAATACTAAAAACAGAATAAAATAAATATTTAAGGAAGCTCCCATACAACAGACGTAATTTTTTTATGCCCCTTTTGCTCGATATTAATAATGGCAACTTGAAATATTCATAGAATATTTAGTTCCATATTAACTTCAAAAATAAATAATGTAATTAAAATAAAATAAATATTTAAGGAGGGCTTAAAGGGGGGCCCATACAACAAACGTGATTTTTTGCCGTTTTTTCTCGATCTTTGTGTCTAATGTTCTATAGATAATGGTACAGAACCCTTCGTGCGCGAGTAAGAATCGCACTTGGCGGGTTTTTTTTTACGACCTCCTAGTTTAATTTTAACATAATGCACCCAGGTAGGGTGCACTGGAATAAATCATATAACGTCAAAACGCTTGCCAAAGTGGAACATGGTTTTGCTTAATGATATTCTGAAACAGGTTTTAACTTTATTCTTTAAATAAGACAGAAACTGTTTTTAGCGTCACGAATTGTTCGTTTGGGTATTATGTATTTTAATACCTTTAGCGGGTAGCATAGATCGAGTGTGTATTTATATTTTACAAAAGTGCTTATACGTATGTTTACAAGAGAATACTATGGATGTAACAAAACTAATTACTGGTGTGCAGTAAAATTTTATCTGTCTATCTATCTATCTGTCTATCTAAATATATTCAATCAAGATTAAATAAAGTTGATTCTTCTTGTTAGCTTGTCGATGGCAAAACAATTTTGTTGACTGCTTTATCACTCGCAATCATTAGGTCCTCCTGAGTGCAGGTGACGGGGCATGCAGGACACGATGAAAGAAAATCTGTGATGTGTAAGGCTGCCCTGGCCCGCTGCAAAGATGCAAAGCATACACGAACGGGGCGCCGGGCGCCGGGCGCCGGGTGCCGCGCCTCCCTCCGGGCGCCGCGCAAGAAGGTGAGAAAATCTCTCCGCTGCATCAGTAGCCACAGAATATAAAGTCTACCCACACGTACAGATATGACAACCAGATAAGAGGGTGCAGGAAGCGAAAATATATCAGTCCGTTTGTCAAGTAACTATCCACTGTATTGAGTTAAGAATTTTTACGTTTCCGAAGTGTCAAAATATGTATGTACTTGACAGCTCGGAGTAGGTTAAATTGGACGAGTCCATAAAATTGGAGGCCCTATTTCATAGAACTACAATTTATGGTTCACTATGACAATTCGATGGGTATTGCGTAGCCGATTTACCCACAGTGTAACTAGTAGGACGGCTAATTGTAATAGGCCACGCATTTTACTTCGAATTGTCATTGAATTGTAGATTTCTTGAACGCGGCACTGGAGGTAAATTCTTTCAAAACAAAACCGGCCAAGAGCGTGTCGGGACCCGCGCAGTATAGAGGTCCGTAGAAGGAGAGGTTTTACAGGAGAAGGCTCCTATAATTACTTTGATTAAATTGTTAGTTGTGTAAAGACACAATGGAATTTATACGAATATCTAACTCCTTTAACGTAAGTTTGTCACCTATTACTCGTAAACTTATAAAGCCTACTGAGCCGTGATAGCTCTCCTTTTAGGTCAGTTACGTAAAATATACTACTGACCTGAATTGTCTTTGAATTGTTTTTTTTAAATATTAGGTACCATCAAAGTCAGGAAAGGATAATAGGAGTTGGTATTTCTTGACCCAACCCTAATAATAAGATGATAAATGACCTAGGACTGTCAAACTAATTTATTTTAACTGTTTGTTTACATGTGTAGACGGAAGCTGAATGAAATTAAATATAGGTAGGTATATGTTATAAAAAAAGTTGCTGATAAAGACGACACTATGTAACGAGGTAATCGCCTCGTTGCTTTTTTTATCATTTTCGGCCATCTACTATTCCAAATTTAACTATTTTATGACATGTGCCGCAGTGTTCGGACGTATTTAGGAGATATTCCTCAGCCTCCGAACTAAGTGGACGTAAACGAGATCCTATCTTTATTATCAAATTTTATTATAACATGTCTGTCACCTTATCCTGCGAATCCTGTATCTAATCTACGAAATTAATAATATTCAAAAGGCACATTAATAAAATTAATGTGCCTTTCCATTACATTATAAATATACCGTGCCCTTGGATACCCTCTTTTATTATCACGGATCGCACTCCAACCTAACCTCCTGCGACAACTATGCTAATTCAAATATTATTACGAGGTCTTTTTCGGGGACGTTTATGTACTGTATATAAATATAATAAAAATCATTTTGCCCTTTGGTTGAAGAACAATTTACAAAGAACCTAAATCGAAAGTTAATTACCCAAGGACACAGAAATTCAAAGTTACGAAAATATAACCTCAACCAACTGGTGAAAAACCACGAGGAACCTCTCTTTGAACCGACACGAAGCAAAGTGAGCCCGAGCGCTTTCTATAGGAACGGTGACGTCATGAGATTGTTACCAGTCTTTACGCCTAAAATATTCCTAAGACTATTTAAAGAGACATGGCGTGAAGTTACGCAACTGATAACTTTGGATTCAAATCCGGGATTGATTAGATCATATCAGAACTCTTTATTGCATACATATTGCATATTCTATGACTTACTTTGTCCACGTTATGTAGATTTTCGAATTTGTGGTAAGTATACATAGATTGGTGAGAGCTGCCAGGTAAATAGCATTTCTATACTATCACTGTTTCTATCACTTTTGCGCGTTGAATTTACGCAGCAGGAAGGAAAACAACGCGAGGAAAATCAAATGAGGTGTATGTGTGTGTTTCTGTTGTTGAAATAAATGTTCTTCTTCTTCTTCAGTATCTTCAAGGATTGCACGCGTGGTAAAGCATTTTATTTTGTAGGTTAGGTACTCTATCTTTAAAGAAATCTCTCGTAGCTCTTTTCACTATCTGTGTACAACTCTTTGGTCCGTTGTCCGAAGAATTCAATGAATGTTACGCCCTAACAGATGTTGAAGCGCCAGCAGTTTTGCGAAATACCAAGCCATTCATTTATAAGCTGTTCTTAGCAAACAATGGCCATTTGTAAACTTGTAAAGCTCTATTATTGCTGACTCTATGCTCATTGCAACGTAAAGGTAAAGCTCCCGGTTATAAATTCAATTCGTTTCATTCCCAGTGGGACCGCGGCCGCCGTACATTTGTACGAATGGCCTCAGCTGGGTGTGTTTCCATGTTTGTGATGTCCTTGTCTCGCTACTGTAGCAAAGGTTATCCTCGTTTGGGACCAGGACAAGTCGGTTGTGCCAAAAACAAACACAGTAAACAATAAAGAAACAAACAAACAGCAATAAACTCAGATGCATTTTTTTTCAAAATCGAGACATTACCACTATTGGTTACTGAAACCAGCTAGTAACCAATAGTGGAAATATCTCGGTTTTGAAAAAAAAATCCCTTACGGTGTTTATTTTTGGGACAGCCATTTATTTTTTTAAATGATTAAGCATGTTTGAGCGTGATCATTCTTTTAACTTCCTATGATAGTTACTAGAGGACTGTTTACGTCTTAGAGCGGCTCTATTATGGATGTCTTTACTGGGTTCGATTACTTAATGTTTTTTAAGTTACTGTATGTACATAACTTATGTACATAATGTACATAACTTAAAAAAACAATGTCATAGGTACATGCCCGCCTGGGTCTCCCGCTTCCGAGTCCAATGTTCTACCCACTAGGCTACCACAGCTGTGAGTTCCACCGCCGCCAGTTCGTGGTCTGCACTCGAGACCCTTTGCACCCCACGCAGATATAAATCAAACTCACGTTGTCAAAAAGGGGTTGAAAATCCGTGGTGCGAAAAATTGTTGGTAAGCGATACCTATGGTAAGGTAATAACCGTTACTATTTAAAACATTGCCACGATATAAGTCGCCCGTAGCGTCACCGAGTAGAGTGTATTAATGTGCTGTCGACTGTAAGTTATGGACATCTGTCAATTTATAGTACCTACTTAGGTACTATAAATTTAACTATAAAATAGCTACTTAGCTATATACTATTCGCTCAAATGTTTGGGAGTGTAGTGTATAGGTAAGAAAAACATGAGCTATAAAATTGAGTAGTAAAAAAGTAGGACGGAAAAACAAATGAGGAAACCTGAGTGTACGATTACATACCTCAGGGGGCTGCCCCGGTAGCATAAGTTTCTATCACGCCACGAGAGCGCGGGCGATTCTTTGTCTATTTCTCTCGCGCGAGTTGGGGGCTGTGCAGCCAGGCCATAGAGTCTAATACACACATAGTTTTTCAATATAATTATATAAGCACAACAGAAGCTGCAATTTACCTCTATTTGTCTACTAAGCACTAGCAGTACAATATCATTCCCATGGTATAACCCGCGCTTTAAATAGGCATTTCTCGCAAAGAAGATCGAATCGCGCTAGCCGCCGATTTAAGTTGCAAGGGTTATACGAGTACCATTGGAAAGCGTTTGGTTACTAGACTACCGATAGTGCCAATCAAACAATTATAACTGTACTAATATGACTCTGTTGAACAACTATGCATTTTAGAGACCCGCCCCTAGAGCTGGTCAGACTTTTCCGACAGAATATGACGTACTCGTAAGTGCCGTCTCGTCAGGTTAGCTCGAATTTGTTTACTATTTTCCGTATTTTTTAGCAATTTCAAAAGAAAAACTGACAAGCGTAACTCTGGAAACAGAAGAGTTCTATTAAATTGCTGTGAACTTGTACCATAAAGTACCTACTTACTAAGTAAACTCGTCAGCAAATACAAATACAAAATACAAAAATATTTATTCATCCAACCAATTCTATTCCTAACATACACTTTTGCTGGGATTCCCTTTTAAGTATAAAGTACCTATGCCAGGGAAACCCGCTCTTCCATAACTTGTAAAGGTTGAACAGCTAAACCTACGCAAAATAAAGATTTTGTTTTAAGTGTGAGCTTAATCTAATTGTCTATTTTATTTAAAGATATCATCATCATCAACCCATTATGTCCCCACCGAGGGGCACGGGTCTCTTCCCTGAGGAAGGTATAGGCCATACTAGAGGGCCATACGGGAGCCAAGTCCGGATTGGTAGAGGCTTGTAGACTAGTGGCTCGTCTACTGTCAGAAGTTGTCAAGCCGCCCTAAGGCCTCTGACTTGGCTTAACGACTGCCATCTACCGACGGCAGTCGGCACCAACAATTTCAATTTCACCAATAAATTTCGGAAAACAATTTCGTTGCAGCAACTTACTAAAAAGGATTTTTTTTCTGAACGTCGCTGCCCATAATGTCGCTCCTCAAAAGACGTCTTGAATCATTCCCGGAACGTCGCTTCCCATAATGTCGCTCCTCAAAAGACGTCTTGAATTATTCCCGGAACGCCGCTTCCCATAATGTCGCTCCTCAAAAGACTTCTTACACTTGCATTCCCATTACATCGCTCTTCACCTTACTGTAAGTCCCATAACGTCGCGCCTACTTATGGTACAGTTAGTTTCTTTCAAACTTTATTTTAAGATTGCTTAAAATTGTTCAAATTTAAATATTTTATTTTATATTCTGGAAACAAAAAGGTAGGAATGGAAATAGGAAGGTATTAGTTTGAATTTCTCTCGGTTATGGACCGACTATGACCACTTAATGGCCTTTTATGATCTGTAATTTTATTTGAAAGGTACTAGGGTAGCAGAAGTATGTAAAATATTGCTGCTAAAATGATTTCTAAAAAGCTTATTACAACGACTACTTACTGGCTCTATTAAACTCATTTCGACTATGGTGGCGCGATGCCTTAAGCAGATTATTATAGTGAAGGAGCTGCAGTAATGTTTAGCCCCTTATCTCGCGTAGGCCGTTTGTAGTGTCTGGTCAGGCTTTAGCGGTGCGCGCTCTGTGGCGCGGCGCATGAGTCACTCGCCCATTGAGCGCGGCCCATTGAGCGGCTCACTCATTGCCGCGCCGCCGCTCGGGCCCTCTCCACGCACTGCCCGCCGCCCACTATGTCTCTGTCTGCCCTCGTACGCCCGAACGTGAGTCTCGCCTACGACTTCCGACGCGACCGGTCCATTTTTGTTGCGGCAACCATGCGAAGCCTTCGCAGCTAGTTTGTTTTCTATTGGCATTCAAAGCTGTGTATTCTCCCCAGATGGAACTGGTTGGACGATCGCACCTCTGGCTGGCGGCAGCGGCGCTGCTCGCGATGTGCGGCATCTGCGCGGACGCCGGCGTGGGGCGGCGCTTCACGCCCAGCGACTCAATCCTCGACTTCGTGGACACGGAGCAGGTAGAGCGAATGCTGGCCGCGCGCCGCCAGCCATCCTCCGGCGCCGTGCAGCGCAACGAGCTCGGCGACGGCGCCATTCCTAACCAGCCGCACCTCGCCCCCCTCCCAGACTCGGAAGAGACGACAGAACTCAACGTTGACTTCCGCAAAATCCTCAAGTCGTCGAAAAACGCCCTCGTTGTCACAAAGAAGGACTACCTAAAAGAAGACTGGTGCAAGACGGAGCCCCTAGTGCAGAAGATACGGGAGCCCGGCTGCCTGCCCGTCACGGTTCTCAACAAGTTCTGCTACGGGCAGTGCAACTCCTTCTACATCCCTAAAGGGCCGCGTCGGCATGAGAGCGGCGACGAGCGGCCTCCGCCGGCCTTCAAGTCGTGCTCTTTCTGCCGGCCGAAGAAGGTGGTGTGGGTGACGGTGACGCTGCGGTGTCCCGGACAGAACCCGCCTTACAAGCGGAAGCGGCTGCAGAAGATCAAGCAATGCAAGTGTCTCCCGGTGGGGGTCAACTGACCGCGGCGCCGGCGGCACCTGAGAGAGCCCAACGCGCGCACGCGCAGCCGTCCCCCGGACGAGGACACCGCTGAAATAAACCAGGAGATAACTCGAGTGGCTCGGTCTATTCAGATCGCGTGCTCTCATACGTCAGTGGCTGACGTCATGTGATGCAAATTCTATAACGTCCGACTATGTAGGCATTTGTTAACCGGTAACAGACCCGCCTGCAGTGGCACAAAAAGCTTTAATTGTTCGCAGTGTATCTTGATTGTGTGGTTTATGAGTCTGACACTAATGTGAGCGTGAAATTGTTTAAGGATCGAGTACGGGCTCAGATTTTAGTACAAAAGTATTTATTTATTCACCCTCTAGGATGTTTACTAAGTGAGCAGGTATGTAAATTAAAATGTCCGGAGATGAGTGCATTTATTACCATAAAACAATAATGAATTATTTAATTATGTTGACGTAACGGAACGCTGGTTTTCCGATTTAGGTATTTGTAGCAAAGATGCCTTAGGTATAAGACAAAGAAAATGTACCTAAGTAACAATACTCGATACAGACAACCCACACGGTACAATCCATCAGGCAAGCGTCATGATAAAATTACTGATTCCTTTTTTTCTGGCAGAGATTCCAAAAGCTGCTGTAGCGAAGGTCGAAACTGCAAATCGAGTGTAAAAAATGACATTTGACAATCCACTCTCCCTTTGAGAGGTTTGACTATGAAACGTAAACGTATTTTCATGATAAGATGTTGGATATTGGCGAGTAATTTCATAGTATTGCACTTTATGTGGTTATGTAGAGTCCGTTTTACTTGTGTTTGACTATCCGGTGATTATCCTCGTTATTGATTATTGATTATCCTCGCATTTATTGATTAAAAATATTTTAATCTTGAACAAAATATCAATACGAGTACCGATGCAAGTACAATCACGCGATTCCTTGGACACCTTAACATGTAATGTCTGTCTTATAAGATTCTCACGGATTAGCAGATAAGATAACGAAAGTGTGATACTAGATGTTAGTCGATTTTATTTGCCCGCTCATACACTCGCTGGATCAACGTTGTAATTTTCGTTGCAATTTCACCCGTAATATAACTCAGTAGAGTGCACACACGAAACATTGCTTTGTTGTCGACTGAACATTCCTGCTGGATAATATTCGAATATTTTGTAAAAAGAGATTGTTGAGAGGATTGGAGCTGGAACTCAAATAAAGGAAATGAAGGTGCCTAAATTAGTTAATTGTTAATTTATTTTTAATCGACCGGAAAAAAGAAAATATTTAGTTTGAAATTACTTAATGATGTTAATGTGTTGATGTAGTGGGGGCACGGAGACACGAAGACACTCCTTATTTTTCTATTATTATATGTAAGCATGTTTGTTTGTGGCAATTAATCATTTATTCATTCAAGACGCGGTAACTCGCCCCTTGAAATTTGGTCGTGGTATGTGCAGGGCCACTTAATTTCCATAATTATGCTAAAAAGTGAAAATTGGTGATAATTATGTTTAGGTGCTAACAGGGGCTATCTAGTACCATCAATGAAAAAAATCCTTTTTGCAAAAAGTGGCCAGTTAAAAATCTCGATAACAGTAACAGCTATTTTTAGATTCTACAGTTGAGAACTTATATAGATTTTAGGTGAAAAAGACCGTTAGGGGCCAAAACAGGCTGTAGGTTTTACAAATTACTGTACCTAATTGAGATTTTTAGTTGGCCTTTCTTTGATAGATAGGTAGATAATAATTTATTTGTACTTTTTGACATACACACACACATATTTTGAAACAACGAAAAGCAATTCCTTAAAATCAGGTTATACAAGATGTAATTTATTTTTACTGCTGAATAAAAATATCGAATACCAAAGGGACCTTTCCTGGGAAATAACTGTTGAGGTATTTCTGTAAAATAAACAGGAAAATATCTATATATTCACACATTTTCTTGCTTATTTTTACTTAGTACTATGTACCAAACTATTCTTTTTAGAAAACGAAATTGAAAAGCGCAAAATTCAATAAACAAAACATCAGGACCCGCCAATAGAATAGTGCTGGTTTATACTTAATCCGTGTGCTATAAGAACGCTGAAAGTTACGCGTCATTCATGTGGCTCGCATTAAATTTATATAAATATATAATATATATAAATCTTCTAATATATAAAGATCTCGAGTCACAGTGTTTGTTATCGAACTCCTCCGAAACAGCTTCACCGAATTTTATGAGGTTTTTTCTGGTGGGTCTGAGAATAGGTCGTAGGCTAATTAGTATGGCAAATCAACGTTTGCCGGGTCAGCTAGTATTTTATAAGCCTAAAGTTTAATAAAATACTATTTTTTTTTACTTTAATAACCATATTTTTTGTTGTTTCCCAGTTTGTTTTGGTATCCCAGTATGAGTAGGTTTTGGGCCGAGCGTTAGTTCCTTACACCGGGTATCAATTTTGTTAAAACTGAAATCGTAACTTTTCGCATGATTAAAAGGTACGCTTAAACGACGTTTTAAGAACAAGTCTAACCGCCGGTTTCTGAATTAAGAATTTCACTAAGTAAATAATGATGTATCGTTATGTCTCCTGTTTTGAGAAATGTGAAGTCATATTTTCAGTTCGACTCATTACGTATAATTTTAATTGTGACTTAATAATTTAGTGCTTATTAAATACCTACCGAACAAAAAACGAAAAACATATCACGCTTACGTTTGCGATCACAGATGTTTTGTTATTCTGTTTGTAACTTTCAAAGGAATAAAAAGAACTTAGAATCGCGTTTGTTGTTTACACGTTTACATGAATCAGGTTTTTAAAACCGATTCATAAATTCGGGTAATAAACTACATGATGATTTACTTGTAGTTTTTTTATTAATATAATAGACTTATAGCCACAAATACCCGTGTTATATTATGCCACAAAGCTATAATCTAAATCACCCTGTCAACGCGAATGTACAGTCGAACGGACAGTATGGACAACCTGTACACCCCTGCACTCTACTCAGTTACGTTACGGGCGACTTTACAACTAAAAAGTAAAGGTTGATGTGCTTTCGACTGTACTTTCTGCCGCCAGCCATTTTATCGGGTTCCGTCGTTTATTTATTGTTTTGTTTAGTTTCTTATTGTGTTACTTTTCTCGTAGTTGAGTCGTTTTAATTTAGAAAGAAAATAAGTCTATGTAACCAATTCGCAGTTGAAACAAAAGATATTTTGTTTCCACTTTCAAGATAAATAAACAGTGTTATATATAAAAAAACCATTCCTTAAAACACTCCTCAGAGCCAATATAGAGGCCAATAGTCTGTGGTAAAGGGGAAGACGTGACAGATAATTTAAACTGCCTCTGTGGAGTATTTTGGAGTAATCGTGTTTTTATAAATCACAATGTAAGGGCCGATTGGAGATCTTTTCTAAACGGAGTTTGGTAAAATTTAGTGCAGATTTTGGTAGATTTTTCGTAGATTTTTCATGAAAACGTCGATTTAAATAAAATTAACATCCGTTTAGAAAGATCTGCAAGTGGCCCTTAATGTATAATAACATTTTTGTATTTTTTAAAAGGCAAAATATTATTATTCAGTACTCCTCCTAAAATAAACATGCTAAATTATGCAGTTACATTAAAATAAAATAAATAAGAAATATTTCGTTTGACTTGCAGGTCTACCTAGCGTCATATTTTTTTATATATTGCCTACCACGAGGTCATACCATGTGAAAAATACTTAGAATATAGAATACCAAATTTTGTATTTATTTTAAAATAACTTCGAAACAATTAAACAACTCATTCTAATGACTGGTTTTTTTTCGATCACTTTTAATCGTGACTATGTGAGATCAGATAACCAACTTACAGTGAGCTAATTACAAGCACTAAATCTACAGCGATTCTGTTCCCACTCCCGTGTCAAATTGGCTGCAGTTTTTAAAATTCCAATTCCTTGTAAGAATTTTATCATTTTGTTTTCTAAATAGGTTTTGTTAAACTGTTTGGTGACTGTTTACTAGCAATGTGACAGATGCCGCCCATGATTTTGTATTTTCCGTGACTTCATATGACACTTGCGTGATCAACACCTGACTTGAACAAATCGGTCCAGCTGTTTATCAAAATCG
This sequence comes from Yponomeuta evonymella, assembly GCA_963969515.1. Lineage (NCBI taxonomy): Eukaryota > Metazoa > Arthropoda > Insecta > Lepidoptera > Yponomeutidae > Yponomeuta > Yponomeuta evonymella. The sequence continues at coordinate 19,101,687 of OZ018352.1, read as the reverse complement.
GTCCACCTCATTAAAAGTATGTATCTGTATGTTTATATGCGATAAAGAAACATAGACATATACGCGCAAATAAAAACCACCCTCATTGGTTTTCGCAGTCGGGTAACAAATAGCGGGTCGTTGGAATTGAAGCGGCGCGTGGGAATAGAACTAGAGTAAGAAAGAGCGCGCGTAATCTGACTGCTGATCACGAAGCTGGGAGTTTCCTTCCTCTTGTCCCCTCAGCAAAGACTAACACCCGTGTTGAATAGAATGCCCATCTCGACCAGAATGGCGAAGGTTACGAAAATGATGTAGAGGCAAGCGAGGACTGCCCCGACCGGGCGGCGAAGAGTGAACCTCCCAGCCAGAAGAGTCAGCCAGAGACTGGCGACTGCCACCAGCAGGGAGCCTACTACGAAGTCGATGCCGGCCGAGTTGATGTGCACGACCGGGTTCTCCACTCCCTGGCCCAGCAGGGTGAGCGTCCGGATGAGCCAGGGTAGGCCCAGGGCGAATAGGATGGCCAGGGAGTTGGCCCCTAGCGCGTTCGAGACCCCCATGCCACCTTCACCTGGGAAAGTTGAGTTGGAATCACAGATAGTCCACGTTGTAAAGAGCGGTGCTTTGTATATTTTTTTAACAATACATAAGTGGTCAAAAGGGGATTGGTGGGCAAGGTCCTAAAAACCAGTAACTTTAGCACTGTTTTGACATCTAGTCCCAAAACGCCACATTACTATAGTATTTTTTACTTATGTGCAATAAACGTATTAATAATAATAATAAAACGCCTAGAGAATTGTTTCGGTGGCTTTATGTAGTTCAGCTTGGTGGCTTTAAGTCCGCCTTTGCACGTAATGTTTATCGTATTATTTAAGTTTTTATTTTTGTTAATGTTTTTTTACGCAATAAAGTGTAACAAACAAGTACCTAGTTGAAGACAGAATTTTTTTTCCGAATTTGCGCCACCGTTTTTAATAAAACGCGAAAAAATTGTTAGTTACTATGCAAAGCAAACGACTAATAAGAAGCTTTTAAAAATATAACGATTTTCTTTTTTAAACATACCTCTCCGTGACATGATGAATATGGCGCAGGCTTCGGGCACGCAGCCACCGAAGGCCACGAACGTCATTCCCATCACGGACTCCGGGATGAAGAACGTGTAGCCTGCGAGCAAAATCAAATATCTTTCGTTACTTACGGGTCACTTCACAACGAAACATAACGTAAGTAACGGAACATTCCGTTACTTACGGGCCACTTTACAACGAAACATAACGTAGTTGTTTCGTTCGTACCAAAACATCATCATCATCAGTCATTTGACGCCCACTGCAGGACATAGGCCTCCCTCATGGTTTTCCAAGCTTCCTGGTGTTATGCCGCAACCGTAACCAGATCGTCAGACCATCTCGTGGGGGGAGATAAAACGAACTGTCTTTTGTCTTCATCATCATCAGCCATTTGACGCCCACTGCAGGACATGATCCTCCTTCGCAGTTTTTATAACCATGAGGGGTTTTGCCGTAATTGCCACGTTTGGCAGGCGGGTTGGCGATCGCAGTATGCGGTTGGAATCTCAGGAAGACGCTGCTGCCAGTCTCCTGGTAATTAAATTCCTTAGTCGCCTTCTACGACATCCACGAAAGGAAATGGAGTGACGTTATTCTTAATCCGGCGCCACACGAAACGTCTTTTGTCTACAATAAATTAATGAAAATCCGACCAACACAGGCCAATCAATTCTTACTTATCTTTAAGTTTTAAATCAACACATTGTTGTGATCGTGCTTGAGATAAATTTATTTGACTGATTCCAAATCCGCATCCACTTACCTAATAACAGGTATGTCAGATCATAATAATTATTCTTGTGTTTTCAGTCCTGTCCTGTTCTGTCCGGACAAAGGTCGATGATATGGGGACCGACCATCGAGTTCAAAATGGTGATGGGCCGAACACCAGGCGTAGGCGGCATGGTGAATTTATATAACGTGCGAATATTCCCAAAAATCATGGTGATGACACATCAGTAGTAGCAGTTGCGCTTGCCGCGGCGGTATAATGTGGATGTTTCCTTACCGATGACAGTCATGGACCAGGTGACGAAGTAGGAGCTGACGCCGATCCAGACGATGCACATGACGAAAGTGACGGGAAACAGATGCCTCAGCCGCTCCGGGTTGGGCACCGTGATGCTCAACGCGAACCGCAGAGGCCAGGAGGCTAGCCACCACACTCTGTAGGGTAGCGATCTGTCGGGGAAGGTCCATACGCTGCTGCCTGATGAATCTGTTGACTTTTCTGGGGACACAATAAACGTAGTCATTAGCTCTCCAATGTTTATCAATCTTCTAGCTCGACGCGGTCAATCAAACTTGACTGTACTTGGAGTGCCCTTTATTTAATTTTAATTTTTGGTTTGGGAGCGAACAGTTTCTCTAGTTTTTTTTTGAAAAAAATCACGGAACATTTTCAACTTTTTTCTTTAAATACGTTACTTACTTAAATTTTATGTAGCACACTCTTGTAGGTAGGTTGTTCAGCAATAAAAATAATTGTTTTTGAAATTTTGATGTTTTTCTCTTTTATAAAAGCCTCAGAACACTTCTGTGTTCTGTGATAAAAGCGTACCTTGCGTCAAATTTACGATGAGATTGGAATTGAATTATTTTTATACCATTGAAGACCCAATAAGACTCAAAATAAATAAGACCAAAAGCATTTTTTCGGGATTATACGTTACAGGTCTTAAGAAATGGTCCGAAAAATCTAGTTACTCTAATAACAAAAAATAGATTTACTTTTTTTTATTGAATTCTAAACGTTTCTTTATAAACGTGTCTAAAAACATAATTTTATAAGATAACTCAAATATTGATAAATGCTTCACACGAGCTGTGGTAGCGGAGCGGTAGAACGCCGGCTTCTCATTCGGGAGGTCGTGGGTTCGAATCCCGGCATGTACCAATGACTTTGTTATCTAAGTTACGTACATTTGTGAAGTTATAGTAGCAATACCACTCGCTAACGGTGAAGGAAAACATCGTGAGGAAACCATAGTGTCTGAGATATTTACATACCTCAGCACTTGCTACGTACAATGGCCCAACTATGAGGCTAAGTGCGGAAATCTCCAGTCGAACTAGAACTAGACAACTAGAACTAAATGCTTCACACATTATAAGGCGTTATCAAGTGACGTCATAGCTTAAGCCCGATTGTATGGCGCGTTTCTTGACACGTCACGTCACTAGGACTACTTTTTGACAGGTTATAGTTATTATGAAAGTATTAGTCAGAAAGAAAAGATCGCGATTATTTATCTTTTGATTTGGACTCTGCATTGAGTGTTTTTCTTTTTGTGAGAGTTCTTCATTATCATATTATAAATTATCGGAACCCGGATTTCACTCATGCCACTCATGCACAATAGATAAATTATAATAAACTTTTGAAACTTATAAATGTTTACGCCAATATATAAATTTGATTTAACTAATACCCTGTTACTCTAAACCAAAAAGATAGCATTGGGCTTACCTTCTAGTATAAATTGAAATTGATCTAGTGCTAATCAATTACTTTATTATTTCCTTCGTAACGAAGGTGTTAATAATATTTCATAACATATAAATGATGATGGAATAGTGGTTTTACCTTCATTGAACTTTTCGATTTCCGTCTTTTCTTTTTCGAAAGCAGCTGTTTTAGTATTTTCTGCTTCCTCTGCGTCAAATGATTTATTTTCGACACCTTCTGTGGTTTGTTGATTGCCATTTTGTAACACCACTGCAATAAAAATAATAGTACATTATACACCGAGGGGAGAAAACGATCGAAAACTCCGCTGCGCGTCGGGCTTAAACATACACTCTCGAACAGAAATAGCACTTTCTCCCGAGTGATACATAGTGCTTTATACATTTACACCTACGAGGAAAATCAATTTATCTTGAATAATTAAAAGCGTACTGGTAAATTATAAATTTAGTACAAAAGAAAAAAATACAAAACAAATTGTCGCGCTTGTTTTTTTTTCGTAGTGCAGAAAAAGGTTGCCAGGCCCTTTTATTGAAAACCGAGAAGAAAAAAAACCCACCTCTTTTTTCTAATTATTTGATATAAAACCTTTTTGAGATTTGTCGTTTGTATATTTTTATGTTCGCTGCTAAAAAAACAAAAGAACGCTAGCAGGGCAGGAATGAAATTCCACATAACTTTTCCCGCCGCACATTTATAAGGGCGAAATTACGAACTTTGTAACCCGTTTATGAACGAGCAATGAGACACTTTGTGAGTGGTTGTGGTATAACATTATTACCCTATCAAGTACGTACCTATAATTTTAATACTTTCAATAGCAGTTTTTGTAAACACATGAAAGTATGTGTTAAGTAGAACATAAAAAATGAAGAAACCAGCGTTTTGCAGTAAATTAACTTCTTTTAATCACAAAATGATACAATGAATTGCGTCGTATCTATCGGCTATCGATATTAGAGAAAAGTGAACACAGTGCGGGCGCGCGGGGTTCGCAAGCTTAATAGTTCTTGTGCTCGAGAGAGGGGATACCGACAGCATCTAACTTTACTGCTATTGCCTAAACATCCTCCCCTCCGTGAAAGCACCAGCTTTCACTCAGGCGTAATCGAAGGAAGGGGACAGAGTCGTGTTAGCGGGCGTCTGTAGCAAGCCCTCGCCGTGGTGACATCAGCCACTCGTCACCCATATGCCATCTGGGCCAGGAAAAAGGCGCGTCACTCGGCCCATCCGCCACTCCATGGGAGCTGTGTTCTCGTCACACATGAGGACTACGTCTCCAAGCTTGAGAGTGGCGTGATTAGTCTTCCACTTTGTTCTGCTTTGAAGCTCGCAAATGTATTCTCGCTGCCAACGGATCCAAAAATGCTGTCTGGCTTGCTCGAGACGGGCATATCTTTGAAGCCTTGAAGGGTTGCTGTCTTCAAGCGCAGGCGTAGGCAGCGAGGTCAGCGCTCGGCCGATCAGAAAGTGTCCTGGGGAGAGAGGACGGTCGTGAGGAGAGGATGAGAGAGGGCAGAGGGGCCGGCTATTTAATATAGCCTCCACCTGTGCGAAAATTGTGCCTAACTCTTCGAACGTAAAATTACTACTGCTCACCATTCTCGTTAGATGATGCTTAGCTGAGCGTACGCCAGCCTCCCAAATACCGCCGAAGTGCGGTCCGTAAGCGGGGGAAAATCTAAAATTTATGCCTTGATCAGCTGCATATTGGGAAATCGTGTTATCTCTGCTCCTTAAAAACCTACTGATCTCCCTATCAGCGGCCACGAAATTTCGGCCATTATCGCAGAAAATTTCGGTAGGTTTTCCTCTGCGGGATATAAACCTTTGTAGGCAAGCTATGAAGCCTTCGCTGGTGAGGTCACTTACAGCCTCCAAATGTAAATACTTGTACCTAAAACATACAAAAATGCATAAGTAGGACTTTGTAGCTCTAGCGCCACGACCCCTTTTATTTATCATCATAAATGGGCCGGCAAAGTCCACACCTACAGTTATAAATGGGAAATCAGCAGAAACTCGCTGTGCCGGTAACTGACCCATCATCGGTTGAAATGTTTGAGCACGAAATCTACAGCAAATAGAAGCAACAGCAGCAACAGTGCCGGCAACCTTTGACAGTACGCCGCGCAGCTACTCTACCGTTGATGGGCCAGATACGCTCTCTTATCAGAGCCAGAAGTAATTGCGGCCCAGCGTGCATCTTAAAGAGATGCTCCTCTATAAACACCAACTTTGTCAAATGGTGTTTGTAATGCAAAATAGGAGGATGCTTCTTATCGTGTGGATATTCGGATGCCAAAAGGCGGCCGCCCACACGAATGATTCCATTTTCTAAAAAAGGGGAAAGACTCATTAATTTGGACTTTCAACTTATACCTTTATTTTCGGAGAGCAATTTATGTTCAGTGGGAAATGATTGAATTTGTGCTATCTTGCACAACCTAAGAAAATCCTCTTCTAATTCACTTACAGACAAAATATCATCTCGTCGTTTCTCTGTCGCATTCTTACAATTCTGGATAAATCGTAGAATGTAAGCCATTACATGTGTAAGCCTTTTAAGACTAGAGTACCTCTCAAAATCAAACATGGACTGTGCTGGAACATTAGCAGCGTGGAGAGCCTTGACCTCAGGCAAGTCCACTTCAGGCTTTAGTCTTACCATCGGCGGCCACTGAACTTCATCATGGGACAAAAAAGAGGGACAGAATGGGACACCTTTAATTGCTGCGGCTGAACGCTGCTGCGTCTCTCAGATTTACTATTTCGATTGAGAGACTCGAGAACATCGGCGCGAGATACGAGAAATTTATGAAATTGCTCCAATGTAGGCATGTCATCGTCCAAGGAATTGCGATGTTCCTCCCACTTGAGAGACGTGGAAGCGTCCAGCATAGTCTGGCTAACTATGTGAATAATGAGCGTGTCCCACTTTTTTGTAGGTTGGCCAAGAGAAGAGAGCGCTCAAATTCTTGGTAACGTGGTCGATTAAAAATCTCAATGACCGTTCCGACTCGAAAGAATATGTTGACTGAATAATGATAAGCGAATCTAAATGCCTACGGATCAGCTGTCGCTTGTTGTCGTACCGTTCACACAACAACTTCCAGGCTTGCGAATAATTAGCTTCACTCATTTCAAGATTTGTCAACACTCGAGCAGCTTCGCCCTCCAGATACGATCGAAGGTATTGAAATTTACTTATAGCGTGAAGATTTTCTTTCGAATGTACAAGACTTACATACATGTGTCTAAACTCGAGCCATTTGTTAAAGGAACCATCGAATTTAGGAATCTGTATGACCCGCAACCTGACATCGCACTCCTGCAGACCGTGGTTGCAACAAGATTGAGAATGGACTGACTGAGCAGTCTGTTGCACCTGTTGAGGCGATTTGTACCTATCCAAGATCGTTTGTGCCATAGCAATGCACTGTACTAACTCATTTTCCACTTCATCTCTCTGACCAGTTTCAAAGGAAATTGTTTCCGGATTTAAAACTTCGATTCGCATTTGAATTTCATCGAAAAGACAAGAGAATGGTTCGATCCGGCCTAACTTTAAACTAAGTTCAGCTACCTGGACAGTACTAAGCGTGGGAATTTTCTCAACAAGATCTAAGTACCTTTTAAAAGTAGTTAAGCGACCCTTGATGGACGCACGCTTCGTAATTAGCTCCTTTAACTCGGCCATAATGGTTCCAGTTTACCACTCTTATCACTATGGCATTTGAGTGTGAATTCAATGCACAATGTTGAAAACAGGAACCAATGATGCCTACAAGAAAGTTACTATACAGTTAGGTATGCAGCTGATCAATCAACAAACACATTTGTTGAGTTTGAATATAAAAGATTGAATAGGCTTAGGGGTTCGCAGCAGCAATTATTGATAGCAAACCAGTTTTGCGAGGCCGGCGCAGCGAAGCTTGCGACCAGGCATGCAGCGCAGGCGTGACGTAGGCAGGGGGATGGGTGTCCCGTACTCTGGGCTGGATGCAAAGCCTGAAAATGGTTTGTGATGCTGGTCTTAGCCAATGATCGAAGATAGAAGTGATGAGCAATTAGCGGGAAATGACAGAAATTTATTCTGAAAGAACAAAGTAGTACGGGCCGTTGACAACAAGTGAATGGAATTATTCAGCGTATAAAGTCTAGCTTAATAGAAGATTTAGGTATCTGTGAATAGAACAATTATTATTTACTGCGTAGCTTACGCAACAGCGCTGGAATGCTAGAAAGATAGGTGAGGTAGTCTTTTAGCGCCGATGCACAAAATGAGTAAACTGACAATTGCTGGAATTATTTAAATGTGAAATATAGGCATTGGCTAATTAAATCTATGAAAAAATGGGCAACACACTTGGATCGATGATGTTTGCAATAGATTTTAGCACAATGCGATTTAGCTTCTCGGAAAATAGCACAGGTGAACGCTGTGGAGAAGGAAATTGTGTTACGTGGAAATGGGAAAGAAGGAAAGGAAGGCGGGCACTTAGCTGAATAAGTCGAGGGTCCTCGGTGCAGCGCACTGGACTGACCGACACCCGTTGCCGGTAGGTTCAGGACAAGCAGCAGCAGCTTCAGGGTATCCCAGCTCTTCTGGAACTTACAGTCGCGACGTGTCTGTAGTGACTGGCAACGTGGTGTAGCTTCAGGGTATCCCAGCTCTTCTGGAACTTGCAGCCGCGACGTGTCTGTAGTGACTGGCAACGTGGTGTAGCTTCAGGGTATCCCAGCTCTTCTGGAACTTGCAGTCACGACGTGTCTGTAGTGCAGCTGAAGAAATAGGCCTCAGGAATCTCCGGATCGCTGTTGCAGCAGTGCTTATCACCAAAGCAAATGATGACTTCGAATATCGACTTCGATGTCAATGTAATGGCGGCACGGTGCGGTGCGCAGTTGTTAACCTCGCCGGGCAAGTTCCGATCGTTTTGAGTTTTGGACTTAGTTTCCAAAGACTGTTTGTGTTCGAGCGCCAAATTATGTTAAGTAGAACATAAAAAATTAAGAAGCCAGCGTTTAGCAGTAAATTAACTTCTTTTAATCACAAAATGATACAATGAATTGCGTCGTATCTATGGGCTATCGATATTAGAGAAAAGTGAACACAGTGCGGGCGCACGGGGTTCGCAAGCTTGATAGTTCTTGTGCTCGAGAGAGGGGATACCGACAGCATCTAACTTTACGGCTATTGCCTAAACAGTATGTAATTTTTTTTTTTAAATGACACATTCAATGGCTTCTAAATCAGTGGGGGCTACATCCAATCTAGCACACGTTTAGAATGTCCGGATTATGACATTTTTTACCATACGATAAATTTTATTGGCAGCCCACGACAATATAGTAAGTACTTAGCAAGCACCGCTTTACGACGTGTTATTATATAAAGCGAAACGTCAAAACCGTTTCCACAGTATTGATAAATGAACCATTTCCATTTTCAAGCTTAAGTTTAAAATTCTCAATTTTATTTTTCATACAACTTTAAAGGGAGAATGAATATCGATACTGAAGAAACTGGTTTCAAGTTTTGCGCATTTGAATAACACGTTGTATTTCGTAGCAAATAGTAATAACTACACCCTTAGATGAGACATGAGACAGACGTGATGTAATGAAAAAAACTATACCTACAGTCTCTACCACTGTTCCTGCAGCAGCCAGTGATCTTGTCATAGAGCAAGAAGACGCTGCGACTGTTGAACATGATAAGGAAGTAGCAGATGTACATGATGCCGAGGACCAGGGCCTCGAACCACTCTACCACGCCGTCCCAGACGATCACTACCAGAACGCCCACGTTCACCATGTAGATGAGGACGTCCCTCGTCACGGGACGCTTGTCGATACTGATTGGCTGAAAATGTATTTTTACACATTTTTACAGTCATAATAATTTTTAGTGTCATAATAATTAAGGTCTAGCCGATGGCCTAGGAGACGGTGGAGAGATGATCTCTACCAAAATCTGCCGGAGTGGTGTGAGGTGGTCCAGGACCGAAAACGCTGGACTGGGGGAGGCCTGAGCCCAGCAGTGGAACACAAACATAGAGGCTACGTAAAAAAACAAAGTTAATATTTTATTTAAGTTATAGTTGATTCTATATTCTTATAGTTATGGTTATTCCTGGCACACATGTAATAAAGAATATTGTATTTATCTATCTACATTTTATATACTGAACCCTCGGTGCGCGAGTCCGACTCGCACTCACTTGAGCGGTTTTTTTTTCGATTATTTTTGTGTCATTATTCAATTCATTTTATTGCATAATATGTGATGTCATGTGTATAAAAATACTTTGAAACAAATTGCAGTACTGAAATCGTAAGCTTTGACAAGTCTATCAGACAGAACTTGACATACCCTGATGGCGGCCAGGCTGCCGATGGCGGCCACGCCCAGCGCATTAAAGATGGCCGAGCCGACGATCGTGCCGATGCCCATGTCCGACTCAGTGAGGAACGTCGACACCACGTTCACGAAGAACTCCGGGCAGGAGGTCGCCACAGCCATAAATGTCGCGGCTGCCACATTCTGTAATTTTCAAATGATATGAAAACTATTTATTTGTCACACATACATTAAGATAAGATAAATATTTATTTGTGAAACATAGGTACAACATAGTTGAGATGTTACAATTAGGACAAACATATATCTCTATGTTTTGCCCATAAGGCGTAGCAATTTTTCATGCAAAAAGTAATTGAAAAAGCCACACTGAGCTCATTATACAGCTAAAGTGTAGCCTCCGCCTCCGGAACTAGGTACAACCTTTACGTCGGTAAGCAGCGTACTCCCCTTTACATTGTAGGTATACAAATAATATGCGTGAATACTTGGACTAATGTCAAGAAATATAAGTACTATATTAATAACTATAAGTACTATATTAATTGTGTAAATATGAGTTCAAAACATTTTCTCAGTAGGCTGTACGCCAGCTGCCTTTCTCATTTACAAGATTATCTAAACCTCATTACCAAAATATCCAGTAATTATCTTAATAATTACAATTGGTATTCGTAGTATCATCATACCTATGTCATCACATTAATAGTAAAGTAGTAGGTACTATGTATGTATATAATAATTTTATGTAAGTATGTATTTAGGCTTAAAAAAATCTTCTATATTTAATATTATAAGTTGCACTACCCGCTAATGTTATCTTCTTAACTTAGGTTAGCTAGTAGGTAAGTAGCATTAAGCTCGCTTATGTGTAAAACTCAGAATTTTAATAATTATAATTCGCCTGCCTCGTTGGCCTACCGGTATCACCTCTGATTACCGTGCGGATGTAGTGGGTTTGATTTCCACTGGGGGCCGCAGTACATAAGCAGACTATATAAGTCCCACTGTAGGCCACAGGCCTCCTCTCAGAGAGAGAGTATGGGCTCAATCACCACGCGTGCCCACCGCGGACTGGGGATTGCAAGCGCTGAGGTGTGTGAATAGCTCAGACACTCAGGTTTCTTCACGGTGTTTTCTTTCACAGTTAGCGAGTGGTGTTGCTACTTTAACTTCACAAATGTACATAACTTACAAAACAAAATCATAGGTACATGCCCGCACTGGAAATCGAACCTGGGTCCAATGTTCTACCCACTATGCTACCACCGCTCAATTCTGATTACCATGCCGGATGTAGTGGGTTCGATTTCCCTACTGGGGGCCGCCTTACTTTTGTACAAATGGCCTCAATCTAGGTGTACCTATTTCCGTGTTTGAGATGTCCTTGCCTGGTTACCATAGCACAAGTTATTCTAGTGATCGTGTTGTGTGGAAGTTGTTTCTTCTTCATAGGTCCTTAAACTCCTAAGGGAGCATACGGCCTCAACCGTACATTTATACGTCTGACGGTGGTTCGCGGCAGCTATTAATTTAGCTGATGTTATTTAAAATAATATTAATAATAAAACAGAATAGAATTAAATTGACTTACTTGTGGAATTTTGAGTTTCTCGCAGATTACCTCGACAGAAGGTATGAAATAATCATCGCATACGAAGGCTACTAATGTGAACGCGTACAATGCGAATACCATGTACAGAATCACCGCCCCAGAGCGAAGTTGTTCGTCTAAAAATAATGGAAAAGCAATTATTTAACGCCTTGTGTACAAACTCTATCTTTCTGTGGCAGATGCGGTTGTAAACCCTGTACAGAAACATTTCTCTACTTGGCCTAAATCTCCAAATTCTATTTAACAGATTAGTAAAGTTTTTTTTACAATCAATGTGATTCTTTCTCTGTTAATGTAATAAATAAGAAATTATTGATTTTAATTAGATCTGGCTGTGGAATGAAGATTTACTAACTATGGGTTTCAATTGGTTAGCAATTAAATAATTGAGGATAGAGCAAAATTGTAAAAAACCGGCCAAGTGCGAGTCGGACTCGCGCACGAAGGGTACCACTATCTATACAACATTTGTATATTTCCAGCGTCTACCTATTGGCACAAAATCCCGTTTCTTGTATGGGAGCCCTCCTTAAATACTTATTCTGTTTTTAGTATTTATTGTTATAGCGGCAACAGAAATACATCATCTGTGAAAATTTCGACTATCTAACTATCACGGTTCATGAGATACAGCCTGGGGACGGACGGACGAACGGACAGCGGAGTCTTACCGTTTGGGTCGGATCCCTAAAAAGGCAAAAGACGAGCTCTTCTAAAACAAACATTATTTCGATTTGAACTCTACCATTGTTTTTATTAATTAACGTACTAAGTAGTTGCCGTAAATATAGTGTTAATTCGGCACTTCAGAATATTTCCGGACGCATCTAGCCGCAGTTTCACGAAAACTAATCATATCGTCATATTGTCATACATACGGCAGAACGGCGCGAGTTGCGCGTCTATAAGCGCTAAAATACCATAGTTTGACAAGACAATGAACATGCTGGAAAGTCGCCACTTTTTGACATTTAAGCGCGCTGAAACACGCGATTTGCGCGTCGTAAAATCAAACATCATCAACATTCTTACGATAAAAAAAAAACAGACAAACCTGTAAACAAACTGTCTGGGAAGCTCTCCATAGAATCACTTTCGGGACATTCCTCTTCGTACAAGAATTCGCCGTCCCGCCGCACCCGGGTCCTGAGGTAAGGAGACCAGTGCCATGTGGTTCTCTCGAGGTGCAACTTGCGGGCCAGTTCTTCTGTCATAAACACAGCATTGCCGTTGTGCAGGACTGACCTGAAGAGTGCGCCGGTCGTTTCATCTGATGAAATTTATTCACGTTAGCTTAAAGGGTCAGTTACCAGTTTACAACTCATCATCATCAGCTATTTGACGCCCACTGCAGGACATAGGCCTCCTGCGTGGTTCTCATAACCATGAGGGGTTTTGCCGTAATCGCCACGCTTGGCAGGCGGGTTGGCGATCGCTGTATGCGGTTGGAATCTCAGGAAGACGCTGCTGCCCGTCTCCTGGTAATTGCCACTCATAATACAATAAATATACAAATTCGGGTTACGCTATTTATAACTCAGGGACGGGTGTACCGATCTTTGGTTTGTTACTTTTATCTCCGCCCGAATAGCAGAAAAGCTGTCGAGACATGGGGAACATTTACGATGTTTTTTCTTTATTTATTTTGAGGCGGTACGAAGTTGGCCGGGTTAGCCAGCACATACATAAACTCACACTTGAATAGCGAAGGGGTAGGTAAGGGATGGGAGACCAAGGTTTATTTAAATATCGATATAACGTAAAATTCTGGTCAATTCTGTAAAGACAAAAATTATCCTAAGTCTCGTAATGTGCTTACCATCAGATGAGACAGAGGACAAGGGTAAGTTAGACATACATAAAATAATTGAAACTTGCACTAATTTTCTAAGTTAAAATAGCCGCTACCGGGTGAGTCCTTGTCAGGTATGCCAACTGAATAGCCTATCGTTATATCAACAAAACGACCATCACTGACTTATTCCGCGGAGATAGCCCCTCGATAGCGACGGCTTTTATTAGGCTAATCTGGTATTTTGTTTGCTCATGCACATTATTACTATCCGAGCACACAAATCGTAACATCTGATAGGTATCTACGCATGTTACGAATACTCATTGATATTAGATATCTTGTCGACTTGACTTGTCTTAAATCGCCCAAAGGTTATTAAATATTCGATAGATTTATTTACGTCATTTTATTTTCTTTATCAGGGACAATAGAAGTGGGTACATGTATCTTGAACAGATATCTTAAACGTAAAAATAGTAAATTACTGCAGCGGCCAGCAAAAGAGGCATTGATGGACGAACGTGGAAATGTGGGCCGAGGCGAAGCTGAGGCACACGTCGTGAGTCCATCAATGCCTAGTTGTGGCCAAGGCTTGTATATGATTTTTCTCAAATAATGCGCGGAAATTAAAACTAAGTAGTACTGAGGCAGAACTTTTTATTTGAAAAATATTTTTCTTTCGATTTTGGCGGTAACAAGTTTTCTATTACGGCTCTTGCCGCCTCTTGATTTTTGGCGTTAAAATAAGTTCATCGCAGTCATTTTCATCACTTGAACTCATTCTGTTAAATTCAACAGACTTTCAAAATCAGACGAACTACGAACAACGAACAACAATAATTTTTGGTGGTCATTGTTCGGAGTAAAAGATCGTTCCATTTTTAAATAACACGACAAATATGAGTTTAGTATGTAATTTATATGGCCGCAAAATACGACAGTTATGAATTTTCATAGAACTTTTTCCGGCCGCTCCTTGCGTGTAATTGGCCAGTACAGCAATTTCAATTTATCTTGAAGAAGGTCAAATTTCCAAGCATGTTTGAGAAAATTATAATTATAATTATATTTTCCCAAACATGCTTGGAAATTTGAGCATTATTTCGACGATCTTTTACTCCGAACAATGACAACCAAGGAGGTAACTTATCAAAGGTTTTATTTAAATTTCAAACTGGCTTGCGATAGAAAACTGGATATACCTAATGAAAAAAAAAAAACTTTAACGCGGCAAAAATTATTGTTGTTCGTTCGTGGTTCGTCTGATTTTGAAAGTTTATTAAATTTTTTTAATAAAAAGTTCTGCCTTAGTACTACTTAGTTTTAATTTCCGCGCATTATTTGAGAAAAGTCATATACAAGCCTTGGCCACAACTATCTGAAATGTAATGCCCTGACAAAATAAAAAAAAATTTAATAGCTTTAAAAAATATAGAAATGACAGCCAAACTACGAAAATGTTTGAAAAATAGCAGAATTTCTTAGCCATTATTGCAACGAATCATTCACGCGCGGGTGCGATACGCGGGGGAAGGTCCGTGGGGGACGGGCCACGGGCGGGCCCTGGCTACTCTCTTCTGTACTTCTCTGTGGAGTATTCAGCATGTGATTATGTTATTTTGGTCTAGTTACATACTTAGCAGGATTTTACGACTTAGAATAATAAGATAATATTTTTTGCGTCATGAAAATTACGGTAAACAGAAATTAGTTAGATTTAATGATAGATAGACTTAATGGAGACTAATGTTTCCAGGTAAGTAATTAACCTTCACGTAGGTTAGATTTCGTAGGTATAGGATTCTATAACAACAGTTTTATTCGTTTATATACTGGATAAATGAAACAGTCAAATTATAATTTTTATTATGTAACACATAAAACACTTTCTTTATTGCAGATTTCATCACTATTTATTAAACTTAAGTCTTATTAAACTATTCCAATATAGTATTTACTTGTCTATACTATATATTTTTATATTATACATATTCCTCAGTTAATTCTAAGCCAATCCTTTTGAAAGTCCTAAAATAGATATAAACGCCTTTCTTCCCATGATACAATAAATACATTTAAAAAAAAATTGCAATTTATTTACGATTCTGTAAAAAAAACATTCGACACGGCCGACGTTTTTTACTTCCAATATTCTCGTCATCTGACAGACGAAGAGAGTGTGTCGTCAAACCATCAAAAAGTAGCTCCAGGCGATTCAAACTGTCGAACGATGTCATAATTAGGTACTGTTTTGCTAATTAGATAAGATAAAGATAAGAAAACCTTTTATTGCCTTATGAAAAAAACAACTTAAAACGAAATGAAATTTTAAATTTGATTATACGTGATATTGTAATGATAAGCCAAAAGATAGGCTGGTGCTGACCTGGGTCAGTCCCGGGCAGCGCTGGTTTTTAGCTACTGCCATCTCCCTAAGATGTTGTGCGGGAGTTACCTATGTTATGTAGGCTAAAGCAATTAACTAGGTAACTAATAGAGTTCTGGGCTTCGATTAAAAATGAAACAAAGTCATTTAAAATATGAGAAAAAAAGAACAATTCTTACATAAAATAACATAAACTGACGTCTATTAAACAATTCTTCTTCTTAAATAAAAAAGGAAGTTTCACTAACTTCCTGAACTTAAAAAATTACCTCATTCTCATCATCACCATCAGCACACCACTGCCCACTGCTGGGTATAGGCCTTTTCCCCTTAATCCCTAAATGCCATCTCTCACGGTCCCTTGCCATTCTCATCCATGGACAATCGACCATTTGTGGCGAATAGTCTCGAGACTGAAATGAAAATGGGCGGGGCACCTGGCGAGGCGAAAGACGGCAGGTGGACCAGGACACACACACATACACAGTGTGTGTGTGTGTGTCTTTGTATGTTTGTGTATGTATGTTGCTGATTGTGTGTGATCACATATTATTTTAGGGACAAATCCCCGGACCAAGTCTGCCTTAAATTTTCAGTAGCATGCAGTCTTTGAAGCAATTCCGATTTATCTTTAGTTTTGAATACCTGTACACTGTATGATAAATAGAAAAAAAAACTTTATTTAGGAACCAGAAAATATTTTACATTATGATTTCTGGTGTGCAGAGTCTAACTAAGTATTTATGGTGTGGTAGGTAGATATAATATATTTCCGCCTTTACGCGAGTTCGCCTTTGCACGTAATTTTTATCACAGGCCTGTTTTTACGTTTTAATTTTGTTTATGTTTTTATTGTGCAATAAAGTGTAATAAACAAAAGAAAGCGGTCTTGTTGCTTAGAGTAAATTCTTTCAGACAGCCTTCTTGGGTGGAATGGATTGCAAAAAAATATGGTCGGTGGGCAGAAGAACCTAATTATAAAACAATCGAAAATATTGTTATTACCTATCTGTGAAGGTAAAACTGAGTAAAGATAGCAATATTTGTTTGTAGGTGTTTCAAAATTATAAGTAGTTCAGGAATCGAGTCTCGCAGATTTTTCCGAGCTTGTCCCGAACTTCAAAGACAATTTTTTTATGATTTTCCCTATACTTGTAGTATCATCATCATCATCATCATCATCATCATCATCATCATCATCATTCAGCCACAGGAAGTCCACTGCTGGTATGTCCAGAGGCCTCCTCCATGGATTTCCAAAAAGACCGGTTGGAAGCGGCCTGCATCCAGCACCTTCCTGCCACTTGGATGAGGTCATCTGTCCACTTGTACCTAGTATAATACGATATTACTTGCCAAACTTCAAAGTCCTAGGACAACGGAAAGTAAATTTTCATTCCATTGAGTGCGGATACGTTTTTTTGCGAATCTTTTTTTCACGTGAAAAACTCAAACTTGGAAGTTTGATCGCAGCTAGAAGAGACTGTAGACCTGAGTATATGGTTTTAATTTTAACTCGATACTTCCACGCGTACACGGGATAAAGGGTCTTGACAAACAGACGGCCGGGTGGACAACAAAGTGATCCTGTAAGGACTCCGTTTTTTTCCGCTTGAGGTACGGAACTCTAAAAATAGACTCCACTAAAACACCCTTAAGACGGTTTATAACAGGAACACGTCCCATAAAACGGTTTTAGCTCCGTCTTAGGAGTGTTTTAGTGGAATCGAATTTTCATAAATAATACCGAGAATGTTTACTTAATGAACGCCAAAGTTGTTAGTTTCAGAATTAATGGACTATTTATTATTATCTCATTCGTCTCTATACGCACGCACGCCGGTTTCGGGCACTTTTTATCTGCTGCAGTTCAGTAGTAAATAGAAAAATAAGTCAGTACTTACTGAAATTTTCAGGTGCACTAGCAGCAATAGTAATCACAGCTAACAAGAAAGCGAAAATATAAATAAGTCTTTCTTTTATAATCATCTTGGCGCACCCACAGCCAACCTTCAGATTCAGTTCCTTGCAAATGAATATCAATTATTATCTATATTACATCTATCACTGTTTAATCACTCGCAACGTATTTAATCGCATTAAGAGGTGATTGTCTTGTTGCGTCAAAGAGTTAGCCTCAGTTATAGAGCAAATGGATACGAAAGGCATTTTTGATGGTAAAAAAAAAATTAGCGAAAATGGTAAAAAAAATTAGCGAATCCTTTCTTTTTGTATTTGTTTTACTAAGCAAACAAGGACCGGTTCAGGTTACCTAATCGTAATCGAGTTCATCAGATGAAAGAAAAAGTCTTGATTGAAAGCCTTGAACGACTTATGTAAGTACCTCATTAAGTTAATTAATTAATTTTTGAGATTTCAGACATTAGTTAAGTAGGTAATTAAGGTCTTGACTTTTCGGCAACGTTGAAACTATGTGTTAGCATCAAAATCTTTGAAATCATATCAAATAATATTTATTATCGTAAAAAATAATGCGGAATAAGAAGAATCCTAGTATCACTCTCTGTCTGTTTGTGTGTCAGTTCGCATCAATAGACAAAATAGTATAATAGAACTATTTTGTCAAGTGTATCGTTATATATAAGAAATACTTGGGTGCCTACAAACTTATTTTTATAGGGCTTAGTAAAATATATCAAAGAAAATGTGATACAAATGAACTCTTTTTTTCAGGAAGTCAGAATGCAGGAAGTGGACCTGGATGCCTCCAGTCGGCACCACAAAAAACGAAATATCCTTCATTTTGCAGAAAAATCTGATCCTAGATTACGTAATTGCTGTAACAAAATTTGGATACATGTTACCTTTTTATAAAAACAATAAACGTCGTCGTAATTACTTATAACAATAATAATAATTATAATTATTATTGTATTTCTCTAATTTCTGA
Source organism: Yponomeuta evonymella (assembly GCA_963969515.1). NCBI lineage: Eukaryota > Metazoa > Arthropoda > Insecta > Lepidoptera > Yponomeutidae > Yponomeuta > Yponomeuta evonymella. Next base: position 19,083,085 of record OZ018352.1, on the reverse strand, counting down.
AATAAACAGTTTAAGTTTAATTTTACCACAGACTATTCATGATTACCTTAAAATACTCCATAAGCTGCGTTCATGGAGTGTTTTAAGGGAATCGCATTTTTATAAATAACACTGCGAAGTTTTTGTTAGTCAGTCTAATCTGAATTGTAGTATAAACTTATCGGACAGTTAAAAGTTACTTAACGTTTTGGAAAGTTTATAGCAGGGATAAATGGAGATTATACTCTATAAATCCTGTTTCAAAGCCATTGAAAACCTGTTTGTGTTTTAGGGGAATCAGCGTTTTGTTCCACCACTTTCGATTTTCGATCCAATTTTCCATTTTTCTTTTTATTTATGTTTATTATTATTATTATTTATTTAATATTGCAATAGGAGCTTACAGTTTCCCAAAGCGCCCCTACAGAATTTTTGTGGTTTTCCCACTTTGTACTGGTGTTATTTGATAGAAAGTGACTGAAACCACAGGTAGGTGTTACAAGAAACGGATTCCTATATAATATACTTACTGCTCAAAACAATTACGGGAATAAGATTTCAAGGTAGAATAAAAAGTCTTTGTTTTTTAACTATAACTGCCCACTAAATATTGAAGTGATATGGTTTACGAAAACAAAAAAAACCGGCCAAGTACGAGTCGGATTCGCGCACGAAGGGTTCCCTACCTTACCTATCATCATCATCAGCCATTTGACGCCCACTGCAGGACATAGGTCTCCCTCGTGGTTTTCATAACCATGAGGGGTTTTGCCATAATCGCCACGCTTGGCAGGCGGGTTGGCGATCGCAGGATGCGGTTGGAATCTCAAGAAGACGCTGCTGCCCGTCTCCTGGTAAGTAATTGATTTCCTTAGTCGCCTTCTACGACATCCACGGAAGGAAATGGAGTGACGCTATTCTTAATCCGGCGCCACACGGAATATTACAAAATTTATTAATATTAATTTATTTTATTTATACCTTACCTATACAAAATGTTAATATTTAAAGCGTCTACCTGTTACCGTTATTAATATCGAGGAAAAAACGGCAAAAAAATTACATGTGTTGTACAGGCGCCCCCCTTAAATATTGATTTTATTCTATTTTTAGTATTTGTTATTATAGCGGCAACACAAATACATCATCTGTGAAAACAACTGCCTAACTATCACGGTTCATGAGATACAGCCTGGTGACAGACGGACGGACGGATGGACGGATAGCGGAGTCTTAGTAGATATGGGTACGGAACCATAAAAACAAAGAACATCAGCAATATTCTTATCTTATATTTCTATAAGTACTCAGTAAAAATCCCATCTCTAGTAGAAACTAATCTTATCAGCCTGACAGTAAATATTCAATCCATAACAACACACAGAAGACTTGAAACGCCAGTTAAAATGACTTTTTAGTAATTAAAAAACCGGCCAAGTGCGTGTGAAGCCACGCGCAATGTAGGGTTCCGTAGAAAGAGGGTTTTTTTTCTGCTTTACAGGACTAACAACTTCATAGAAGTCATTTTCAATGGATTTTGTACGAAATTTTACATTTATAAGTTGGTTGCCTGTTACTCGTTAACTAGTAAAGCCTTCTTAGCCGTAATACGTTTCCTTTCAAGTTCATCGTATGTGCTACTAACTTGAATTTTTTTACGTTTCTACAATCAACCGTTTAGCCAGGCGAGGGGGGGGGGGACACCCTACTCGGACAAAACTTTGCTCTTTAAAGCTTAATATTACGCAAACGGAACCCTAAATCGATGGTCGTCCTACACCCACAATATTTTTCAATGACCAATCCAATGATACCCCACATGTTGGGGTAGACGAGAAAGAAAAATCATCCCCACTTTTCATGTTAGGGGAGGTACAGTAAAAAAAAAACATTTCCAAAATTTTATTGTTTAACTTTGTCAGCGTGATAAATATGTATATACACACCACATTACAGCTTTCTAGTACCACCGGTCTTTGCGCTAGGCCGCGGACGTACAGACAGACAGACAGACAGATGGACATGGCGAAACTATAAGGGTTCTTTGTTGGACTACGGAACACAATAAATTTAAGAAAATTCAATGGCGTCACTTTGTTTTTAGGTGTACATAGACGCTTGGCCGCTGTTTTAAGAACTGCTAACAAAAACGCTGATGTTATTTTGTTTTTAAGTTTTTATACGATATCACTTTAAGCTCCTCAGTCCTGACCTTGAAAATAACAATGGTCTTCAATTGTTTTATTTTCAAGGTCAGGACTGAGGAGGTTAATATTTAGTGGCCAGTTATAATTAAAAACCTAAGCAAAAAGTTTTACTTCACTTTGAAATATTATTTCCCTAATTGTTTTGAGCAGTATGACAGGACACTGATTTTACATTGGTAGAGCGTAAAACATAAACTGATATTGGGGTGTTTTAGGAATTTCGCATATTAGAAGTAACTTTGTAGGTACATTGAATCCACCGGAAACTTCTGTACCACTTAATTCACTAAAACAAAAAAATATTCAATATGACATCGTTATCTCCCAATTACGTATGTTAAAGAGATTTAATGAAATTTTATCAGAAATTAATATAAAGGAACAACATCTGATTTGTAACTGTATTATCCGTTCATTTTAACACAGTAATTAATACAAAACACAAATTTGGACAGATATGAGCCCTTAAAAATCTGATGAGTGATGTCTAATTTTATAATATCTAATATCACCACGTAGAAAAATACAAGACATAAAATAAAAAGCAAAATAAAAAAAATAACAAATACACACGTTTTACTGCCTCATGGACACGAGCTGTGTCCATGAGGCAGTAAAACGGGCTCAGACTGCAGGCAAGATTAATTATAAAGGAACGATATCAGATTTGTAACTGGGTTATCAGATCATTTTAACACAGTGATACAAAATACACTAAGTACACAAGCATTTAAAATAAAATCTGATGAAAGTTGTGCAAAGTTGTCTAATATTGGTATAGCAAGTACAGTCGAGCCCAGGTCAACGTTTACATTTTTGTTGCAATGAAAAGTCACCCTTAACGTAGCTAACAGATTAGAGTGCATGCAAAGGTTGAGGTGTTGTAGACTGTATATGGTATTCAGGCAGCAGTTCCAATATGCTAAATCACAGAACATAGGTCTCTGTTCTGTGTGCTAAATAATCCTGCAGTATTATTAAACAAAATACAAGGCATGCACTCGTAAATTTTTAGGGTTCCGTACCCAAAGGGTAAGGGTCCTTATTACTAAGACTCCGCTGATGATGTATTTGTGTTGCCGCTATAATAACAAATACTAAAAACAGAATAAAATAAATATTTAAGGGGGGCTCCCATACAACGAACGTGATTTTCTGCCGTTTTTTGCTCGATATTAATAACGGCAACCGGTAGATACTTGAAATATTCAAATGTTGTATAGATAATGGTACGGAACCCTTCGTGCCCGAGTCTGACTCGCACTTGGCCGGTTTTATTTAATACTCGTTTATTTAATACTTCGTATAGCAGAGATTTTAGACATTTTGATCCGACTGCCGTCAACCACCTACTTACGGTAATGGGCATGTAGGTAAATTGGTAAGGGTAATATAATAAAACCACATTTTCACAGATATTATACTGTATTTAATACACCGACAAAGAACTTAGTACTTAAGTGAATTTAATTACAACCTCTTCTAGAAGGGACTATTAGGAAAAACCATTGTTAGTGCCACAAATCAACAGACTCCTAATTACTACCCTATAAAAGGGTAATAATGTTAATGATTATTTAAAGAAAATATAGCACAAATAAGTACCAGCATTTTGTATATATTTAAATTTTTTATATTTAAAATGTAAGTACTCGTAATAGATTACAAATTGAATATGTAATTGGGTATGTTGATTAAATATGATAATAATATTCGATTATCTGTGTTTGTTTGTAAACTTTATAGCTAATTGACAACAATGACATAGGTTTATAATAACTAAATAGGTAATTGTATAGTCCACATACAAGTTTTTTTAAATTGATTAAATCCACGCATTTGGAAAGGAGAACGACTTTTTCTGTAAGTTCTATTTTAGTTTTCTACATAATCTCCTTTCAATTCCATACACTTAGTCCGACGATGTTTGTAATTATGAAACGCGTTCATAATTATGAAAGAACAAATAACTTATGACAAAGCTTTAGTCAGCCTTAATGTCATAGAGTACGTACCCAATAAAATATTCATCGCAGTTATCATTTACCTAAGTTATTATCTATGTAATATTATTCCTCGTAATTGTGTGGTACAGTATGCAAGGCAGTACATAATATTCCTCTACATACGTTCATTGTTATATGTTACGTAATGCGAATGTGATATATTTATTTGTTAAAATCAAGTTTTGGATATTAATAAGGTAGGTAGGTACTTACACAAAAGTTCATCTCAATGGTGTAAAATAGGTTTTTTCTAGTAACGAAGTCATTAAATAATTTCATTTCAACAATGTTAAGTATTTTCCACTTTTCGTGCAAACAAACAATTTTATTTCATTTTATACATCGAACTAGGCATACCGTTCCATGCCGAAAAACCGTTTCACTTACACTTTTTCAAAATTCAAATAACAACCATTCTTAAATACATAAACAACAGTATCGTCAGAAATAGCAACTCCAAAATTCGAGTTAAATAGACCACTCCGAGACACATCCGACGCACAATGCTGGCAGCGTTACCGCGCTGCGTAATTTTACTAACAACCTATGTTTTATTTTATCCGAAATAAAGTGATAAAATACAATATACGCACCGGTTATCTAACCACTGTTCAGCGTCGCCCTACTCCTTTAATAAAAACCCTCCCTTGAGAACCTTAAGCCCCAGTAGTCTCTAAAGCCTGGGGCCCGAAAAATAAATAACTACCAATTAACTGTCCGGACCTGTCCGGACCTAGTTGAGAAATGTCTGCTGTGCAGCTTGCTCCTCAGGATTGTCGATGTAGCTAAACTAACCATTTTTATAATACGAATAAAGTCAAGAGAAGAAAGAGTATTTCTTGAATTAATGAGAAGAGTAAATTACGACTAAATAGATATATAACCCGTACATTTGATTTGGTGCCATCCAGGAAAAATGTGGCTAAAACGAAGTACAATTATGTAACTATCCTGTTTAACGTACCTATGTACATAATAAAATACTCAATGTAATTGTTTTTTGGGTATTACGACGCCATGTCTTACTTATTCATGATTATAATGAGTATACATATTTTCATTCTACTAAAATACTACGTTTTCCGAATGGCATATTTGCTCCGTTCTTACAAAATATATTATAATATTTGACGTATCTTTGACGATAAAGTGAATTTTAGCTGAAAATAGATAGATTACTGCGTCAATTACGTGCATTTAACTAGTTAAGTTTTTATGTCTAGAATAGAGAATGTATTACATTAGTAATATTGAAGCCAGACCGCCTCTACAAGAAGTTATCATAATAAACATTATGCGATAAAATGATGCGTCAATAAATTTATCAATTACCTTACCTTACATTACATTACATTACATTACATTACATTACATTACATTACACATGTAATGGTTCCACTGTATAAACAAAGAGGTTTGTATTAATACATCGTGTCATTGAACAAACGTAAAACCTGAAAGACGTACCTATCCACGATTAATCTACCTCCCAACTAGTTGAAGTTTAAAATTCTAAATTTAATTTTATTGATCATACAATCTTGAATCTTGGCGTATGACAAAAATGGTAAGAAAATGTGAATTTTAAAAACATTCATCTGAAATATACTACCGCAACAGGAGGAAAGGTTTTGCGTTATTTCAATAGCACTTTATAAATACCAATATAAATTACAACATTAAATTACATATTATTCATTTAAAAAGGTAAAACTATACTTTGAGGTCAAATTAGACCGTGCAAAGCCGACAAAAATGTAGAGCTAAAAATAAGCCTTTAGTACCATTTAAATGTAACTTAAAATGCACATTGCTATCAACAGCTATCATTACAATCAAAAGATACCATTTACCTAATTATTAGTAGATATTCAAGGTATTTAATGCCCCGTTCGTCCAAAGGTCACGGGTTTGGTTCGTTCGATTCCCATCGTATTTGATTTGTACAAATGGCTTCAGTCTGGGTGAATTCCTTTTTTTGTTATATCCTGGTTACCATAGCACACGGTATCCTAATTTGGGACCAGAATAAGTGATTGCCTTGTGTGGATGTTATTATTATTAAGTATTATAATTTTCCAAGCGCTAAATATTTGCTTACAATCAAAGTAGCTACTTATCCTTTAACAACTGTTGAATAGTGCAATGTTAAAATGTCAATTATTTCATTTATTACCAAAATAATAAATAAAATTGCCCTCTTAGTGCACAATTTTACTTTTTATTTAAACAACTAATTAACTACGTACGAGGGATGAAAGATAGTCAGATGCAAAAAGTACGAACTCTTTATACATAATTATCTTAAATAAGTACAGTTCGCAAATTGATTTTGGAGAAATCAATCGTTAAGGCTTAATGATAAGTAATGTTTGTTTAAATTCAACGATAAATGGGTAAATGGGTTTAAGTAACATGTAACATCAAATTAAGTCAATAAATACCACACAGCAAGACATTGAAAGCCTTCGAATAGTACAGAGCGGTTTCATCCATATAAAGTGAGTCTGATTTAATAAGGTGTACCTAACGATTGCAGTTAGGTAACAAAGGCCAGATTTGGAATGCATAAAGGTGCTGTTTACAACCATAGCAGCCTTCCCTGACACCGGTACGTAGCTGCGTCGTTCATAGCTGCAATGTGCGTTACAGCGAATTACTGCCGTAGCGAAAACTCTGCAACTACTTTGTGACTGCAACGCACTTTGGCTGCAACATAATTTGCTACAGCAAAGATTCGCTGTAACGTATAAAGTGTATATCGTCTCGGCTACAAACTTTCGCAGCAAAGTAGTTCGCAACTTCGCAGTTTTTTACGTCGCAACTACGAAGTCGTACGTCGTGTGCCGAGTTACTTATCTAGGGCTGTTAAAGTATCAGAATTTATGACCTTTTCAATCTCATTAGCCCAATGACCTAATAATGGAAAGAGATTCTACTACAATTTTAAAATCTTATCGTAAAAACAACATGAAATAACTCTTTATATTTTACTTTTGGATAATTTACGGATCGGTTTGTTCTCTTGAGTAGGTAATATGGTGACAAATTACTTATTACTAACTAAAAACGATATCCGGTCACGAAGATCACGAAGGTAAATTTCACCTCCACCTACAAGGTTGTAATAGCTCAGGTGAGAGGTCGGGCGGTCCCGAAACCGGAGGACGCCGCTCCGGCGTCATCCAGGTAGTATAAGTATAATATTTCTAAAAGGGCCTGATTATATTGGAACTATTGTGGAATATGGCAAGAACTGTTTCTAAGGCCATTACATCATCTGATTCTGTCATCTGGGTTCCGAAACCGAGGAGGGTTTTTCGCAACTTCAAAGCCTTAAAAATATTTAATAAGGCTGATAAAATAAATAGATAATACTTTGCTACTCTACACAATTAAACATTTGTCTCTGCCTACCCCAGGGTCTGCCACTCGCCACGATCCTGACAGACCTCTTCCATTAGTCGTCGCATGCGCGGACGTGGGTTTTGGGTACTTCATACAATAATAGCCCCCCACAAAAAGCCCTCACGCAAACCCTTGCGTGATCCATGAAAATCTCAATTGTAATTGTTTTTTCAAAGGTGAAGACAAACTACAAAGGATTAATTGTCATCTTATTGCTGAATGTTAGAAAGCTACCCTATAGAAAACTATTTATATTTACATGAATTGCGTTCTAGGATAAGATTTTAGAATTGGATGAAGATAGTATCTATTTCCCTAGTAGGTCATAGATAATGAAAAACTGAGAAGGTTAGGAATTGCTGTTCTACTAATATGGAAATAGTCACTGAGGTACCCACCCACCCACTTAAATCCACCCACTTAAATATATAGGTTGAAACTCGAACTGTCAAAGGTCTTACTTCCTTTCGTTTTCATGCGAAACCTGTGATATAAAAGTTTTGATTCTGGAATAAGTATAGCTTAACAATAATAAATTATCTTTAACATGGATTAACATTGGGAAAAGGTCTACACGGAAGACGTTGTGTCGATTATACAGCATTGCTCCATGCTTTTCTGTCCTTATTTATCCTATATACAATGGTAGTTAGACGACATACTTACATAATAAAGTTTTCCGTAAAATAATGTAGGAAATTATTGGGTTTTTGGTATCGACAAGTAAGTATTCAAGCAGGGACTTAACGTCAGTTGAAGAGCAACTTTTTTGGAACCAACCGTGATTAGCCAATGAGCCGGAACGCTGTGTATACGGAGACATACTTTCTCGTTCAACCCTCGCAATTACAAAAATATTTTCTTTGGTCTCTAGCACGTAAGTATTTTATAAATATCGTTATTTTTAATTTACGTTCAAGTATTTGAATTCTACACACCTAGTTACATTTTATTATTAAAAAGGTAATGTACAGATATACGGAATTAGAATTTAACGTTAGCTACTTAGCCTTACTTCTAAAGTTCTAAACAAATTTTAACAGCCTTTTGTAGTGTTAATACTTATATATTATTATCATTTTAAGACTTTCGTGGTTGTTATAGATATATTATAAAAAATAAAGTGGATTCTTGCCACTATTCGCAGCGGGAGCTTAAACGACTAAGAAAGTACCACGTTTCATTTCCAACAATATTGTAAACAATAAGCTTAAACTACAAGTCCTTGACCGTACTTGTACAATCTATGAATATGCAAATTATTTAGGTAGTTGGAGGTAGCTGATTCTTAGTTTATATAGCAGTTTCTGTTTTGTAACGGAACTTAATTATTTTTATGGCAAATTAATTATCTTAGAGAATGAAAAATATATATACATTTATCGCAAATTTTTTTGTGCTACTTACTTTTGCGCTAGGATTTGTAGTTCGTAGTATAATTTTACGTAATATATCTCAGGTGAGGTACGAGCAATGCGGTATAGTGCAGGTACTACGTCAGTACGTAGTTTATAACTCACCCAAGTTACTGTGAGTATCATTACATAAGACTGTGCTTTTTCTCAAAAGCTACACATTTTTTCTGAAAAAATGACTGCCAGAGAGAAAATGTGACGGAAATAAAGATATAAATAATTACAAAATGAACCATTTTACATCCTGCGTCCTGCACTTCAAACATCTACTTATTTGTGAATACAAAAATATGCAAAACTACTACTTTAGTACAGACTACAAAGAACAATTACATCCCGAAAAGAACTGTTTACATCCTGCCTTCTGGAGTTCAAACAGTTATTTATAAATACAAAAATGTGCAAAACTACCCAATTAATATACTTTAGGTGCAGACTAGAAAGAACAACTCCATCTCGAAATGAACCGTTTACATCTGGGTTTCTACATTTTTAGTATAAATTTACGTAATATACGAGTATCTCATATCACCAATGAGAATAAACATTATAGAGCTTCTTAACAATTTTTCTGATTAAAATTATTGCCGAAAATAAACTGTGACGGCAACAAATTTATGGAGAATCACGAAATGAACCGTTTTACAACCTGCCTTCTGCAGTGAAAATAGCTATTTATACAAATATATAAGTAGTTCCCAATATAATTTTACGTAATATATCTCATATATACAATGAGAATAAACATTTATACAATTTATATACATTTTTTCTAAATAAAGTCACTGCCGGATATAAACAATAATGACGGCGACAAAGATATAAAAATTCACGAAATAAGCTATTTTACATCCGGCTTCCTGTAATTCAAGCAGCTGTTTGTGAATATACACAGTGCGTAGTACAATGTTACGTAACACACCTCATATTACTAATGAGATAAACATACATACAATATATAGCCTTTTTTTTAATAAAGTCACTGCCTGAGATAAACTGTGACGGCCACAAAGATATGAAAAATCACGGAATAACCAGTTTTACAACCTGCCTTCTGCAGTTCAGCCAGCTATTTTTTATTATAATTATTTGCAAAACTAGTTAATTTATACTGCACTTTACCACTGACTTGCTCCATCTAAAAACAATGTCCCAGGCTCTGCAGCGTCCAAGTGGTCCCTTCACCCCTCTAGTGTGAGTGAAGGTGCCACTGAACGTTGCATAAATCATCTCATTACGTAGATGCAAAGTTAGTACAGACTAGAAAGAACAATTTGCGCTCATTACAAAAAGTAAAAAAGAAACCACAAGAGCATAAGTTTGTCGGGAGCCGTTCATTTACTAAGTAAGACAATTTAAACTACTTACTAACCCTCTCCTTTTCCACATACCTATAAATAAGAGACGTAACGTTTCTTCCGTTTCGATATTTTTACTAACCGCTTCCAATAATTATAATAAGTTTATAACAACCCGGAGCCAACTAGCGCCACCAATAAAAAAAACCTTGCAAAAATGTATTATAGAAGATGTTATTTTTTCCATTGGTGGCTACGGGTCGCTCCGGGTCGCCCACCCCCTAAGGCGCGGAGCCCACTGGTCTGGCTTCCGACTGGGGCATGGCGCGGACATCATTCTGTTTCATTCAAATACCGTACCAAACACACGGTCATACGGTCATTATTTGAACACACTCAACGGCCTTTCGTCGGACGTGCTACAGCACGCCATTTCGGCGTCCGCGCCCGATTGTAGTCAGTTCCAGTTTCCTCTGTGGTTCCAGGTCATGACTATTAAAGCCATGGCTGTGCCACGTCCGCGCCAACAAGTCCGTGCCTTGCCAGATCAGTGGACTCCGCGCCTAAGGTATAGTTTAAAAAGTATAGTGCCATCCCTTTTTTATAAGATTTAGCTTTATATAATAGCATGTAATATAATACAATAGGCTTTAAAAAATCTTAACGCGTTTTATAAACAATATCCACGCCAAGAGACTTGTTACGTGCAACGAAAATAAAAATAATAATGCGTGGCAGTTTGTTGGCGAATTATTGCGCACTTCTTATTATATCTCTTATTTTAAGGCTGACATGCGCCACTAAAAGTGCAGACGTAAACTAATTGAGTTGAGATATTAAGTCTGTAATAAGCATTATGTTTTTATCCGTACGGCTCTTCAGACCACTGAATTACAATTAACCAGATTAACCTTCGCACTTAGTTTATTAAGAATACTTTCTTAAATTGGTAGAGCTGCCTTGCTTCAGCGCAAAATTATGCTATTATTTAAGTATTACGCACGGATTTTAATAATAATTATGGGTTATAACTAATTTGCAATAACTTATCTATACTTCTATACTAATATTATAAAGAGAAAAAAATTGAAAATTTATATATTTGTAAAATGTTTGTATGAACATCTGACCATTTTATGAGCTGTGATTTGTTGAATTTGGCTCCGACCCGATTCGCAGACTAAGTTGTAAGAAATGGGAAAACTCACGAAAAAGACTATTCATGAATCTCCTCCATTTTTAAGGCGGTACGAAGTGTACCGGGTCCACCAGTCAATAAGTATATAAATACAAATATAAAATTCCGAAAAATCCTGGAACCGAAGCATCTCTCTAACCGTTTGTTTTAGGCCCCTGGTTCATGGGTCATAATCAAGTTTGTGATATAGAATAAACTTTTGTTCTATGTTCCTTTGAAATGCCACGATTTACGTAATAATTTTATAAAATTCGTGAGTAGCTTGTTTTAATGGTTTTGAGGATTACCTATCTATAACATAATATAAATACTAGAAATAGACATAAACTTTCGTTCCCAACATTTAGGCTGGCAAAGGTTAATACATCCTTTGTGGGGCATTGTATACGTTTCTACAATAAGATCCCTGAGGATATAATAAGCTTGCCAGAAACGCGGTTCAAAAAATGTGTAAAGCACAGTTTGTGCCAAAAAAGCTACTATATAATTAGAGATTATTTAGATGACAATAGAATCGTGTGATTTTAAAACGACACAATGTCCTTTCATTACAACTTTGCAGGAAATAGAAAAAACTGTTTTATTCAAATACTAATATCTACAACAGCAATATTTTAGCATATTATATTGATTTCTGTATGAATAAACTACAAATAATTTAATAAAAAAAAAATGGGCAAGTGTTATTTAAAAAACACATGTGACTTGTGTTGTTTTAAAATCACACGATTCATAATGTCTGGAATTAAAATCAGTTCGATGCATGAGTTCCAGGTTTTCGAAAATTTATATAAACTCTGTTAATTAAGGACTTGAAAAGAAGTTTGGAGTGTTTTTGTCCAATTTTTCTCCAAAATGATCTAGATTTGGAAATGGACACCTGGTTTAAATTGTAACGTTCATTAAGTCGCAGTTTGTGCTCTACTTTGAATAAAAAAGTTTGATTTGATTATCAGACAGCGCTATTGGAATTCAGAAAAACTGTAAACACACAAATAAACAAAAAACTTAAAAGAAAATTGCTGTAGCAATAGTTGTTGCCAATGATAATATTATACCAGGAGTTGCGCATTTTAAAAATAACTCTGAATATAACGGGGTAAGATGGACATCAATTATTTATTAAAGTCATTAGGTACTATGAATTGCGGTGATCTCTGTAGAACACCTTTCCAGCACACCCTAGCACGAGTCTCCTAATTTTTTTTCTCTAATTTAATTAAATGTTATCGATGCAACTTATAAAATTCACTTCATAACCGCCATTTATTTTTCAATACATTTTTATTCAAAAATAACTCGCTCAATTTCTCTCTGCCCGTTGTAAGTTTATAGTACGGGAGTTAAATATGATTATCTTAGTTATAATATTTAATGAGAATCTAATAAAAATATAATCCGTGTAGACAAATCTATTACTTAACTTTATGTCATTTGTATCTGCTGATACGTTGTGAGATGCTATTATAAGATCTTTATCTTTGGACATACATAAGCCCAGTCGAAGTTTGAGTAAGACGTTTGTTTAGCTTAAATTTGCGATAAATCATTTACTTCAATACTTTTACTGGGTCTTGCCTTATCTAGTACAAAAATATATAACTCTATGACTATGATTTATTTACACACTACTTTTTGACTAGATTCGCTCGGGTGCCCACTCGGGTTCAAATGCTTAAAACTAATTAAATTATTATGTAATATTATTACTACATTATACTTAGTCTATTGTTTATTACATGACAGTTTTTTTTTGCCTTTTCATGTTTTATATCAAAAGCGCGTAATCTAATTTTTATGGTACAAGATAATGCAAGAGAAAAAATTAATAAACATTGCTAGATCTGGAAAGAAAACAAGGAAATAGAATAGATATTATGCAATAGAAAAAAATCCAAAGCAGTTATCAAGAAGTAGTGAGGCCTCCTCTATCTACCCTGATATACTATTAAGCTTATCAATTAGGTATAGTTTGGTATTCACATTTACAAAAAAAATACTTATATCCACAGTTTGTTTTGACGAGCGCGCTGTTAATGTAAAAGGAAATGGACCTTTTTAAAACGTATATAAGTAACTAAATACCTATTCCACAAAATTTTTATCTTAGTATTTTATATGCTGCGTGCCTCGCCTATGATATAAATGTTTATGCTTACTATTACGGAAATTTAAATTAAAGCGACTAAACAAGCGACTACACCCTACAGTTCTGCCGCCAATTAATTATAAAAAGATTGTCTATTGCATTTTACACGATTTAAAATATAATAAATGTAGGTAACATTCTAAATACTTATAAGCGTCTACAGTTAACTGCTACGTGTTCTACAATAGCATGCTATAGCCGCGACAGTTTCCTCAATTACAATTTAATCTTTTAATTATAATAGCGCATGTTCCCGTAATACCCTTTCGACTACCCTTCCAGTAATACTAAGCTTTCTCCAATTCTTTCACTGTCCGAGCTGCGCAACTTTAGAACAAGCTTCCTAATTTTGTTCAAGAGAGCCTTTATACAAGACAGAATAAAAGGGGCCTACCTTTCTTATCAATCATGGTTATTAGGTTTATGTATGTATATATGTGTATTACTAGATATTTAAGTATATTATTGATGTATAAATGTATAAAATATCTCTCCCTTCTTCCCGCTCTCCTAATTTAGACACCCTATAATATGCTAAGTTTGGCTAAAGGAGATCTCTCTTGGAGATAAGTTCGCCTCTGTAACCAATTTTATGTTATTATTTTTCTCTTTTACTGTATGCAATAAAGAATATATATGTTGGTATGACATACCGGTATAATATACTACCAACCTTAGTTTATAATCTATACACATGTGTAAAATTTGACTTATCTTATATTTTCGCTACTAGCTGGTTATATCTGGAATTACTCTTGTCTCTCCTAACTCATTACGGTTTAGTTTACTTATATATATATATATTATTAAATAATGATATCGATTGATTTATGTATTGCGTTGCTTATTATACGGCTGCTAACTAATTGCTGTCTGAATAAGGCTATAGCCATGTTTATAAATGAAATAGGCCGGGGGCCATCGTCGTCGGTAACTCTACATCACACGTTTCCAAGATGAGACCAATGTAGCGTTGGATAGGTATCTTCCAAATATGTGTCTAAATAAGTTGTGAAGTTCGCAGTCCCAAACCTGAAAGGTCTAGTGACGTCAACAAAAATGTTCATCGAAACAACTCATGTCAAATAGGTATGTCATTTGAAAGGCATTATCGTTGATTGATCCGCGTGGCGCCGGATTAAGAATAGCATCACTCCATTTCCTTCCGTGGATGTTGTAGAAGGCGACTAAGGAAATAAATTACTAGGAGACGGGCAGCAGCGTCTTCCTGAGATTCCAACCGCATACTGCGATCGCCAACCCGCCTGCCACGCGTGGCGATTATGGCAAAACCCCTCGTGGTTATGAAAACCACGAAGGAGGCCTATGTCCTGCAGTGAGCGTCAAATGGCCGATGATGATGATGATGATAATGATGATCGTTGATTTTTATTCAGCCGAGTTTTGCAGTCTAGAATTCTTACGAACACAAAACTCGGCTGAGAAAGGAATACTTTCTTAAGATTTCCGCAGTCAGTCCTCATGGTGAGTCAGTAGCCGTAGCTTTTCAGGACTGCCAATACTTTGCACACATCACCTCTTCTGAGAAGCCTTCTGAGCCTCCCTGGTTTGTCTACAGTTTTTTTCTAGTCTCCATAGTTCAGCATGCTAGTTTTCCGACCGGGACCTTAACCATTTCCTGAACTGGTTGTATGGTAGTTGGAGCAGGGGTTCGGCTCTTTCCACTTTAGTTTCCGAGCCACATCTAGCGAGTTCATCCGCAGTGTCATTGTCTATTGAGCCGCTATGACTCTTTATTCATTGTACACTCGGTTGTTCATTAAGAGTTTTTAAAACTCGTGATACTCTAGTATTAGGCTGTTGTTTTTGAGATGGCTGTAAGCGGCTGTAGTGCTTATAAGACTGAGGCGCTGTCCGAAATTATGCGTATTTTATTGCGTGGCAACTGAGTTTTTTTGTTAGTGTGATGATAAGTAAAGCCTTTTAAATTATATACCTGACATGGATGCCTTATATATTTTAACACATATTTGTAAGATAAATACAACCCTGAATTGGTCTTGTACTGGTAACGTGTGATGTAAGGGTTAGTAAGAATTTATATAGGGCGTAACAAATTTCTCACATACATCCAAAAATCGGGGGGTTACATGTCATTATGGATAAATTTTACTATTGGGAAAACTTTGAAATCGTGAAAAAAATTCATATCGAAATAAAAATTGTGTTGACGTAATTTTCCCAAAATAAAAATTATTGAAATTTTCGGATGTATAATGGGGATTTTATCACACTGGTCGGTTATCATCAAAGACGCAAAAATTCGTATATGTCATATTAAAACTGGGCAAAAACTTAAAACTCAATATTCAGCATCTTGGACACAAACCGTGATCTTTGTCAAGTTATTTATTTCACAATGGGCAAGAGGAGGCTGCCGGCCATTGAAGATGCAGTACAGCATATACACGTAGGTCCTACATGTATTCGCGAATGTAGACTTAATTATGAAGTAGTTGTAGGTACATATTTTCATATAATTATTGAGGTCTTGAGGTTTAATTTATTACATAAAATTCCAACATCTTAAACAGTACGATAAAAGATCATCGCCTACGGTCCAAATCGAAACTTCAAACACAGGTACCTAATTGCAAACACTTTTTAAGTTCACGCGGGAGTATCCAGGGTTTTAGTCGATGAATGCTAAGTTGTATGTTCAGAAAAAGGTACCTACGCTTGGAAAGTGAAGCCTCCGATACATTTACAAGCACTATATGCAAGACAGAATGAATATATTTATAATAGTAATAACCGTTATGCTATGTGTACGTACAGTACAGCTGAAGAGACCGAATAATGTACAATTTATTGCCACAATTAACCTTCTTGTGTGAACAACAGAGGGTCTGTTGTCTGAAGTCCAGTAGGGTGGAAAGACAAATGTTATGGCCATTGCGCATGCACACAGACACGGATCTTCGCATAACCAACTTTTTAGGATTATATTATTTTAGTGATTAAATAAACGTATCACTATTTATAACATATATTAGTACTTATACTTACTATTTTTATTATTATCTATTTTTTCACCTTTTTTCTTTTTTTAATATTTTTTAATTTATATAATTTTTTGTTCTTTTGTTTATTTATGTCTACGTAGGAATTATTTTTTTGTTTGCCAAAGTATTTCTATATCTACCAATACTTAACACTATTTTGTAATAAAGTTTGTTTTTGGTTTAAACACCATTTAAGTTTTAGAGACTGACCAGTGTCGAAAATTTCATTAAATATTAAACATTGTTTACAAACGTGTCTATCATACTGGCTATTATAAACAGATTTACATATGTATAAGTACCCACAATACTAAGAATAATTCTTTTTAATTATGACGTCACTTTTAGTGATGTGACCGTTGCCGTCTATTCTCAGAGGATGAGACATTCTCTAGTAAATTACTTGTTTGTTCGATAAAGTATTTTGCTTATTTACTTAGTTCTAAAAGAGGTTGTAATAAAATCTTAAACATATTTTGTAGTTGGTTTACCATAGTAGAATAATATTGTTATAGCTGTGAAATAGTTACATACAATCAACAGTTATTTCTAAGCGCTTAAAATATTTTAATAATCTTTGCTTGCCGGAATAATGAATTAGGCCGTAATAAACACAATGAGCACTTGGTGCTAAGTTTGTGCACATACGATGGTAATATGATAAATGAAACATTAATTAAATACAACTCTTTTATATATTTTTTAATCATTTATCAATTCCATGAATTAAATTCTTCATTTGGGTTGGTTCACATTCATACATTCTTACCACTTAGAGTATGACAAAAACGACTGTTATAATATATTCCATCCATTTAAGAAAACCGCCACTTTATGTATCAAGTTTTATTTATTACTTGTTTAATTTAAGCCCTTCTTTTTGACCCGAATAAAACATTAGGTGGATATTTTGGCTCTGGGTTCGAACTATTTCGTGGTCTTGTAAGCCCCGGGCGACACAGAAGGGACGGGGGGCAGGGGCGCCGAAAAGACGCGTCGTTAATCCAATTCACTTTCATTCAAAATGTACTGAAAAGACGGGAAGAAGCCCACACAGAAGAGACGGGACGAGGGCGCGATTTATATACAACGCGCCGCGTCTTTTCCGCCCCCCCGTACCACGTCCCTTCTGTGTGGCCCGGAGCTCAGGGAACCCTTTTAATTAGTGTCTTACTTGAGATGTCTAAAGACATTAATTTGTTAAAAAATTTAATTCATAAAGTGAGGCTCGAAAGATTCGTTTAGTAGAACATGATTTCTTTGATTAAGAAAGTCTAGCTTTCATAATAATTAAAAAGTTAATAAACGTTGACATCAAAGCCCTTCTTGGCTGCGATGGGGAGGCGGTCCCCGGCGAGATACGGATTCCCATCCTGGAACAACGTTGCGTTAACTGTATAAAAACAAAACAGCAGATATTGTCCCATACAATGGCGGGCCCATGGAGCCTAATATGAAAGCTAGAATATTGCAGAGTAGGAAGCGGTAAAAAAAGAGAATTCTCACTCAAAAGTAATAACTATGTAAGTTAGCTACTGGTACTCAGGGATAATGAAAACCCTTGGAAAAAAATAATTTAATAAAATGGCATAAACATTTTTTAACATCAAACAATAGAAATGCTAAAAATTAAAAAGTTAATGGACAGAAACTCCTTCGTCAGCACATGTGTGCACTCATGTGTTACGGGTGAATGTGCAGTAAAAATGTGTTCAACTATGTAAATGTGTAGTGCTTTTTCCAGGCTTTTTGTTATTTTAACAACATGTTATTAAAATAACGGAAGGCCTGGAAACCATTCACCTTCAGTATATTGATAAGATTATAACCACTTCCAATACCTTTCAAATTATCATTATATTTTTTATACAAAGTTGGTACTTGACGCGTTCAATTTGTAGTAAAAAATAAAATTATGTCACAGAAAATTTTAAACTTTCTTACTTTTACAGTTACTTACTTTACTTCCACAAAATATAAAAACTTAATTATATTATCGATACTGAAGAAACAGTTTTAAAATTTTGCGTTATTTCATTAACACAAATGCTAAATTTTCATAATTTATTTTTAATAATTTATAAAATAAAATATTATTTTATTTAATAAGCGACTCGGAAACATTGAACGAGTCTAGCAAAGGACCGGACGGACTGGCGTAAAAGAGAAGAGGCCTATGCCCAACAGTGGGCTCTGTTTATAGGCTGATAGATACAATCGATAAAATATGCTCACGTCGAGTAGCTTCTTGACGACCAGGTTGGTGGAGTCGGGGAAGGCAGCGCCCAGGTCGCGCGACGGGCAACTGAACATGTGCTCCGCGTCGCACATGCAGTGCTGCGCCGCCTGGTACTCGCGGCTGAAGGCGGCCGTGTTCTCGAATTCGCTGATGCAGCCCTTGTCCTCTGTCAGTTAACGAATGGATTGAGTGATGAATCGATGGATCAGTCATTAATTGACACACATTTATAAATCACAATCACAAAAAAACAATCACTTGCTCGCTCTCTCATTCACTCACTCACTCACTCACTCAAACACTGACTCAATCACTTACCTACTCACTCACTCTCTCACTTAGTTACTAACCTAGTCATGGCTGTTTCCTATATTCAGTTCGTCGATACATGTAGTCAAAATATAAGAAGCCCGTTTTGACAGCTACAAAAACCATAGAATCTAACCTAGTTTGAGATCAAAAACATTAAAAATCTAAACTATGAGTAACTTTTCGGGCTACAAAATCTCTTTTTTCTTTCGAGCGTTAAATAATATGCCAGAGTATGTGTCTTTTTATGTATTTGTTCGAGTAAATCCAAAGTAAAATGCATTTTTGTGTAGCTGTCAAAACGGGCTTCTTACATTTCGACAACTATACCAACAGTTAACTGCATATTGCAAAAAGTTGCATAATAACATGTCAGTAGGCTTATCTATGCATAGATTGTCCATGAGTTAACAAAAAATCATCATAAGCCGCCTATATCCCGCTGTAGGGCACAGGCCTTCTCTCAGACCGAGAGTATGGGCTTAATCACCACGCGTGCTCACTGCAGATTGGCGATTTCAAGCGCTGAGGTATGTGAATAGCTCAGACACCCAGGTTTCCTCACGATGTTTTCCTTCACACTTAGCGAGTGGTATTGCAACTATAACTTCACAAATGTACATAACTTAGAAAGAAAAGTCATAGGTACATGTCCGCACTGGGAATCGAACCTGGGTGTCCCGCTTCCAAGTCCAATTTTCTACCCACTAGGCTACCACCGCCGCAACAAATAATAAAAAATAAAAATAATAAAAAAATATTTCAAATACAAGAGTCATAACAGTGTACAATCTGCTTAAATCTAACATTGCTAAAAATGACATATTTACGCTTAAACTAGGTTAAAAAATAACCTGTATCTCAAGCGTCTTAATGGCTAAAATGTAAAGTAAATCTACAATTATGAAATTGTAGCAAAAGCTATTTTAAACAAAAGTGTTTATTAATTTGTTATAATTAAGTGTGAAGGTAAATAATAATTACTAACTTACAATAGTATCTTCATAGGTCATGTTTGAGTCGAGAACTTACCAGAGTAGCCTACAGGGCAAGGGTTGGGGGGGTGGCAGTAGGCCGGCAGCACGGCGTCGGTCTTCACCTGAGGGCGGTTAGGCACGAGCCCGGACGGCTGCAGGCGCTGCTCGCCCTCGCCGGCTCCCCCCGCCACGTACTGGTGGCGCCACAGCGAGCTTTGGGAGCGGGACAAAAGAGGCCGATTGTGAACAACGCTTCATTGGGCTGAGAGGACGAGAAAAGATCGATAATATTTGAACCGCACCAACGCGACGCTTTTGCTTCCGGTCTCTCAGAGCTGCCACCGTGCAACTGGTAGTGCCCTTGAGGTAATAGCAGACTAAGGGGGTTGGTCCGCCCTAGGCCCCGGCTCTCGGAGGAGAGGCGGTGAAATCCCGAAAGTTTTCAGTCAAATCCAACTATTTTACCTGTTGTGGCTCAAAATAATAGTAATAGCAAACGTGTATAATTTCATTTAGGTACTGAAGCCTCCATCTCCACCTACTTCTCAGTAAATATTTTTATTCGACGTCATTTTTTCTGACAACTCTCGTGTTACGTAGAGCTGACTCCGGGGTATATTTCAAGGATCGTTTCAGATTTTTCTGTACAATTATCGTAATTTTTCTCGGCCTCGCCTTGGACTCCCGGAAGACTTACTCCGCTAGCAATCCGCTAGTATCACTATGTGCAGCATCGCGAATCATAGGAATAGTAATAGTTTATTGACCAAAGTATTACGAGGATTAGAAACATGAGTTCACTAAAATATTATAGAATAGCCTCTGTTGCCGAGGCAGGCGTAAAGCCTGTACTACGGCATCCAGCGCCAAATCTCCACGGAATAAAGCAAATATTTAATATACGACATGCAGGCAAGGCATATATTCTACGTAATATAATGTTTAATAAAGAAATAAATTAGATCATAAAAGCCACAAATAAAAAACCCCAGTCACTGATTTATAACTTGCCAGTTAGGTATAACCCTTACCTGTGCTGTAAGTACTCGGGGTCGCGCAAGCTGGGGCTGGGGTTGCCGTCGAGCAGCGAGCTGTAGTCCAGCTGCTCGTCCTCGCTGTCCTTGCTGGCACGGACAATCAGCGCCAGCCGCTGCTCCTCCGTCGGGAAGTCGAGGAACGCGCCCGGCTCGCGGAAATCGCGCCCAATATTGTCCACTACTTCACGTAGCAAGGCTTCGGTAAGGATTGGCTCCGACTGTGAGGCGAAAACAGATATTTAAGGCGTTTTGCACAATCATCCGAGCAGAAGCGGTAGAGAAGTTCACCATAGGTTTACATTTGCGAGATCCTGAGTTCGATTCCCGGTGTGCACCAATGACTTTGTTTCTGAGGTAGGTACATTTGTGAATTTGTTAAAATTAATAAATGAAACAATCACTCACCCACTAACTCGCTCTTTCACTCTTTCGCTCACTCACTCATTCACTCATTCACCCAGTCACTCATTCACTCACTCACTCACTCACTCACTTCCTCACTCACTCACTTACTCCGAATGGAGCAAGGAATACTCCGTTGGTTTGGACAAAATGAAGAGAGTCACGAAATAAAGAATCATCATCATCATCATTCAGCCACAACCAGTCCACTGCTGGACATAGGCCTCCTCCATAAAGAATGGAGCGAATGTAATGGGAAGACCGGTAAGGGACGCCCTAGGCGGACACATACCAACCAATAGGTGATGTGTTGCCGAAGGTAAACATGAGAAGCTCCCGTAACCGACATGCTTGCAGGATAATCCTCAGCACCGCTCCGATTAATTTTCTTCATGCTTTATGCTATTTCAGGCATAGTGCGATCTCACTTATGAAGATTCTTAGTAGTTGTAATAGAAATAAAAGTACTTAAGTGCTACAGTGGGCATCGTGCTATCAAACCGTCCTGATTGGGACACAAAAGAGGCTACGTAAAAAAAAACCACCTTTACAGGGGCCGCAGCAATAGCTCCCACCGCGACCGCGCTAGTGTGTGGGAGGCTCTACGATGAATAAAACTGTAGAGCTCACCTTTCCCCCAAAAGAACCATGGGGGATATAAGCCCGAGTGCCGACGAGGCTTATCGCGAGAAGAAATGCCTTTATATGATGCATTGCGAATCTGGAACAAGGTAAGTAAAATACATTTTAAAACTCGAAAAGAAAGCAAGTTTTTTAATGGACTTTGACTGCTTTCTTGGGCCGATGTGCACCGCTTTCTTAAGTGTGTCACTCAAGTACCATTAATATAAATAAGTCTAAATAGGCTTTAAAAACCATTAATATAACTAGAAGTCAAAATTCTATTAATACGGTTACGTAAGTGACATAAAATTTAAGAAGTGGAGGACTTATTAACTATTATATTCTTTTTTTTGTTGCATTAATCCGCGCTGGCACGGTTAGCCAGAAGTCGCGAGTTCAAGTCCCGGCATGGGTGAAATTTTCAACCTCTACTTTATACTTTATACTTTATTGCACACATAAAATTACACGAATAAAACAAAACATTTACAGAATTAAAAAGTGTACATGGCGAGCTTGTTTCAGCAGAAATCTCTTCCAGCCAACCCTTGATGTGGTGATACGAACATTATAAATAAGGGAGGAAAGTGTACAATAATTATTATGTACTATATTACAACCCAGTACAATCATACATATGTAATATATATTTATTTATATTTATATATATATATATATATATATATATATATATATATATATATATATATATATATATATAACTTACTTATAAGATGATAAATAACTAGAATACCTACGTAAATAAATAAATAAATAAATACCTAAGTAAATAAATTAACTAAATAAATAAACTAAATAAACCTATTGCGATAATGAGAAAAGGAAGTGCTCTTTCAGTTTGGCCTTGAAGACAGCAACAGATGGACTCTCCCTGATAGACTTGGGTAGACCGTTCCACATACGAGCAGCACGCACAGAAAATGACTTAAAGTAAAACTGTGAGTTGCAGGCAGGAACTTGTAAGGTCCTAACATCACAAGTCCTCTGTGGCCTGGCACGTGGAGGCAGCAGCGAGAATCTTTCCCGCAAGTACTGTGGGGCACTGGGATTTCTCAGTAAATTATATAAGAGGGAAAGCATGTGAACATTGCGCCGCATGCGTATAGGGAGCCACTTTAGCTGCCGTCTGAATTCGGATACATGATCATATTTTTTTAATCCGTATATAAATCTAATCGCGAGATTTTGGAGGCGCTCAAGCTTATTTACAAGAGCCTCAGTCGCATCCATAAAGCAGACGTCAGCATAGTCCAGGAGCGGCAACAGCAGTGTCTGTGCCAAAAGAACCTTAGTTTTGAATGGCAGAAAATTTTGAAGTCTTCTGAGTGACTGAAAAGAAAAATGCATTCGCCTACTGACGTCGTTCACATGAGCATGCCACGACAAGTTGCAGTCCATGATAAGGCCAAGGTTCTTAACCCTATCAGAAAAAGCAATGGGGACATTGTCGTAACAGATGGGCGGAAGGTGTTCAAGAGACAGGCTATCTCTCAGAGGTCTGCTCCCAAAAATAATAGCCTGCGATTTCAAGGGATTCACGAGCAGACCAAATTCACGTGCCCATCCTCGAATAGCCAGCAGGTCTCCATTAATGGAGGCAAATGCTGCAGCTGCATTTGTGAGCCTAGCAGACTGATCGTTTGGGACGGAGCCAGCATCAAAGTGTGTGTATATCTGAAGGTCGTCGGCATAGAGGTGGTAGTTCGATGAAAGCGCACGGGTGATCTCATTTATAAAAATGGAGAAAAGTAGAGGAGAAAGCACTCCTCCTTGAGGAACACCCGCTTTTAACTCACACCAGGTCGACGACGCTTCATCGATACACACACTCTGCACACGTCCACCGAGGTATGAAGCGAACCACTCAACCGCAGATGCGGAGATGTTACAAGATCGGAGGATGCCGAGAAGAATGTCGAAGTCAACGGAGTTAAACGCACTGCTAAAGTCAAGTAAGACTGCTAACGTAAGTTTTTTTTTGTCCATAGCAAGTCGGATGTCGTCGGTGACCTTAAGAAGAGCGCTAACTGTACTGTGAAAGGGCCGGAAACCTGATTGAAATGGACTAAGGAGATTGTTTTTAAAAAGAAAGGAATATAATTGAGTTTGCACCTCATGTTCAATAATTTTAGAAAGGATAGGTAGGATCGAGATGGGACGGAATTGAGAAAAAGATGTGGGGTTGGAGATTTTGGGTAGGGGTATAACCTGTGCCTTTTTCCAGGCAGAGGGAAAGACATTGGTGCTGAGAGAAAAGTTACAGATGTGCGTGATCACCGGTACTAATTCATCAATAATTGGGAGAAGCATGTCACGGCTGAGACCATCGCTACCCACAGCTTTTGTAGTAATGGACAATATCCTTTTTTTAACACAACCCTCAGTGATGTTGTGGAACACAAAGGAGTCACAGTCGGGAAGTTCCTTTTGTGCCAATTTGTTGAGAGAGGAAGACTTGGTCAAGAAGTCAAGTAAGATTGGCGGAGTGGAAAAGTGAGTGTTCAAGTCATTGAGGTCGAGAGTATTTTGTAGAGGTTCAGGACACTTCCCAACACCCAGCGATCGCAGAAACTTCCACACCTGCGGGGGAGAGAGTTGATCAATGGACGAATGAATATGCCGCCGCTTTGCATCTCTACAAAGTTTGTTGCAGCGGTTCCGAAGAGTTTTGTACAAAATCATGTTGTCAGAAGTACGATACTTTTTGAGTTTCAGCTTAACCCGATCGCGCCTGGCCATAAGATTCCTAATCTGCGCAGTAAGCCATGGAGCTGGAAAATGTTTGACTCTGATCTGTCTGAAGGGAGCGTGAATGTCATATATGTTAGTAAGAGAAACCACAAAAAGCTCAACCTTCTCATCAACAGTCTCAGAATCAAAAATAATAGACCAGTCCAGTTCCTTTAGGTCCTGCCTAAGGCGATCAACGTCCATATCCTTAAAGTTTCGCTGCAGGATGACTTTGCTCCGTCGCTTAGGGGGACGACATTTGTAGGCAAGGTAAACTAGATCATGGTACGAGAAAGGAGCTGTGAGTTGCCCATGAGAACAGACGGCCTGGGGCTTGGAGACAATGATAAAATCTAACAAAGTAGGAGAACTATTGGGAGGATGGTGCGTAGCCGAGAGAGGAAGAATGTGAAGATCGAGGGAAAATAAAAGAGATTGAAAGGCCTTACTCCGAGAGTCACCAGCTAACAGATTCGTATTAAAGTCTCCCATTATAATAATGTGGTCGTAATCTGGCCTGAGGTTATTTAATTCGGATTCAAAAGTAGGGAAAAAGTTAACATTGCAAGAGCTGACGCCAAGAAGAATTTTGTTGTGATGCAACGTAATTTTAAAGAAAATGTATTCGAAAGAGCTTTTATTAAATAAGGTACGGGGCTGTCACTCTGACTAACAACCTCACAGGGAATGTTGCTGCGAAGATAGAGACATACCCCACCACACTGTTTTAAATCACTTAAAAAATTTCCCGATGCTGTTTTCCACATTAATCGATCAAGGAATGCATTTGAAATGTAAGAGTAGAACACCCACGTGTCAATTCCTATTACTTTATTTAAAAAAAAATTAATAATATTTCGTGACCTTGGCTTAGAAAATTGTTTAATTAATTATTGTAGGCGTAACGGATCAAGAAGTTATTCTTTTATTAATAAGGTTTGATAAATGATTTTACAGCGCATATTTTCCAATTTTAAATTTTTGGAAATCACCTCGGGATATCGAGTAATTAATTTTTTTTCAGATTTTGGTTTTTATTTTTTTTCTTTAAAATACCTCAAAAGTGCGATCTGTAACTAGCACAGATAAATTGCTCTTAATTCGGTTTATCACTGATAAAAAGATCACGTTGCTCCATCGCGGCCTTTGGGAGTTACGTACAAAGGTCAACTGACACATTTTAGGGTTGTCTCTAAAGGTCAAATAAATATAATGATTATTTTTTGTCTCTAATAAAAAACTATACGAGGTATATATACAAAAGGTTTAAATAATTCAGGGGTGGACTCAGACCATGATTTTGAGTAACTTTCCCAAAGAAACCAAGTGTCGGAAATGAATTTTTTTTCGACTGTCTATAAAAAATTGGTAGCTGACTTTTAGTATTTGTATGAAGAGTGAATTTTTTTTGTAATTATCTGCATAAGGTTACACTAACAAATGTTTTACACTAAAAATAAAATAGGTATTTTATTTACAGGAACGATATTTTATACGAGAAATAGTAAAATAGATTTAAAATAAATTTTCCGGTCTAATATACCTCAATCGCTCAAGACAAAATTATACAACCAGTGTGTTACCAGTGATGACTTATGGCACTGAAACGTGGTCTCTCACTATGGGCCTCATAAGAAGGCTCAAGGTCACGCAACGAGCTATGGAAAGGGCTATTCGGAATTTCTCTACGAGATCGAATCAGAAATGATGAGATCCGTAGACGAACGAAAGTCGTCGACATAGCCCAGCGGATTAGTAAGTTGAAGTGGCAGTGGGTGAGGCACATAGCACGCAGAACTGATGGCCGATGGGGCCGAAAAGTTCTCGAATGGAGACCACATATCGGCAAGCGCAGCGTAGGACGACCAGCCACAAGATGGACAGATGACCTCATCCAAGTGGCAGGAAGGCGCTGGATGCAGGCCACTTCCAACCGGTCTTTTTGGAAATCCATGGAGGAGGCCTATTTCCAACAGTGGACCTCTTGTGGCTGAATGATGATGATGAAATTTTCCGAAAAATAGTGAACCTACTACTAAAATTAAAAAGTGAAAAATAAACTTAAAAGACTTTTGAATATGTTGCCAATTAATAACAATTATGTCATTAAATACAGGAAATTGGAAACCAACTAACGAAAAGTTACTTCAAAATATATTATAGACGTTTTCGCATGTTAGATTGCTTTCAAATTTTCTGGATTTTATGGCTCGTATGAATAATTTTCAGTTTCTAGTACCAGAGGGCAGTCATCAAAATTGGATGAATCTTCTTCATCGTCTAACGATGAAGATTCATCTATTGATGGATCTTCGCCATCTTCTGCTGCGAATTGCAAGTTTTCTACAATAATCGGCTTCAGAAGTCCACGAACAGTTTCTGGCAGACAACAGTTTGTTCAAGAAAACAGCATGCTTGTCTCTGAACCTCTTTTTGTTCCGATTGCAACTTTTATAAAACCTAGTGGCTATCTTCTTCGCTAGATGAGAGATCTTTAAGTCGCTCGCCCATTTCTCTGAAAAGTACGGTCATCAAATCCGATGGTGTTAGGTCGTCAGGAGACCCAGTCTTTTTATATTTTTTGCTCTCTGCGTAAAAACATTCAAAAATATGTAGTCGCGAATAATAATATATAGTAACCTTGCATACTTGCGGTTATTTCTGGAGTTTGATAAGAAGTACCGGCTATCGCTTGCCACTCGTGTACCAACATGAGGGTTGGCGCCCTCATGCCCTCCTTGTCCTAAGTCCTCCGGTCGGGGCCCGGATGGACATCCCTCAGCAGGTTTGGTAAGGCCCTGCTGAGGCGAAGTGGCGCCATGGGTCTGTAACGGCTCCATTTTGCCTCACCCCCATTTCTCAAGTTAACATGTATAAGCATAGGGTTTTAGCATAGGTAAGCTTGACGAGGGTGGACCCCTTCCTACGCTACATGTTAACCATAACTGAACTAAAACTAAGTACTTACTTAAAGTAAATACTTAAACAAAACCAAGCAATCTACTTCAGGTAACAAAACTAAAATTGTTTTAAGCATGTAAATGTTAGTCTATCTAATGTGAGAAAGAAACTATTTAGAAGATATTTTAAGTGTATGTCTAAATAATATATAGTTTGCAACTAATCAAAAAATAAAAAAAAATAAAGTATATATAGATTTTGACTAAATTGAAAGATCAAGTTGAGTGACACCCCTAACACAAAATTTTGAAATTCAATAACTCATAAACGCCGCGTAAGTGCAACGTGATTTTTTTATCAGTGATAAACCTAATTAAGAGCAATTTAACTGTGCTAGTTACAGATCGCACTTTTGAGGTATTTTAAAGAAAAAAAATAAAAACCAAAATCTGAAAAAAAGTTAATTACTCGATATCCCGAGGTGATTTCCAAAAATTTAAAATTGGAAAATATGCGCTGTAAAATCATTTATCAAACCTTATTAATAAAAGAATGACATCTTGTACCGTTACGCCTACAAAAATAAATTAAACAATTTTCTAAGCCAAGGTCACGAAATATTATTAATTTTTTTTAAAATAAAGTAATAGGAATTGACACGTGGGTGTTCTACTCTTACATTTCAAATGCATTCCTTGATCGATTAATGTGGAAAACAGCATCGGGAAATTTTTTAAGTGATTTAAAACACTGTGCCCACCACCAGACGTACCAGTTCTATCGTTGCGGTATACTCTGAAACCATGAAGTGGATAGAGTGTGGAGGGAAGCGAGGGAGAGAGCCAAGTTTCTGACACAAGAATTCCATCTATCTCCTGATTGCTAAACGCAGTAAGGAAATCCGTGTAATGAGCATGAATGCTCTGAGCATTGATGTGTACTAAATTGAGGTTGGGGGATTTAGTTGAGAACACAGACTTAAGCCTAGAGTGGAGCGGGCTGTCATCGATCAGGACAGAGTCATCATCACTGACTGCGCTTTCAAAGCCATCGGAAGAAGAGCATGAGAAAAAGTCGTAACCAATAGGAATATTATCAGACATTGTATAGGTTTATGATATAATAAAATATAGGGGTATAATATATAGGTTATAATATATAGGTATGTAACTAGGTATATATAGTAAAATTATAAAGACAAATAAACAACTTAATCAACAAAAAACAACTGCCCTCTTTACAAACACAGGCTTATAAAGAAAACAAGTACCTATCTAACCAACGGCTGGCCGGCTGACATCATTTTATACATGGTAGACAAATTAACATCAGTTCCATTTTAAAAAGCAAAAGTTAGGATATGCAGCTGACACACAAACAAAAAAAAAAAAAAACAACAATTTATTCGAAGAGCCTTATACCTCTATGGCCTTAAAAAAATATTGGTTTACGAACGCAACTTATGAAATGTTCTGTGCTAAATGTCAGATGTGCGTGCAACATTTTTTGTAGCTGTCAACTGCGAACATAACCAAGTAGGAGAAAAAAAAAACAAATAAAAATAAATTACGAGTACCGCTGCAGTGAGTCCATCCAAAAACAAACAACAACAAGCCACAGTACACTCTAAATAGGTTCTTAAAATTATCGCAGACAAAGGAAAACCCTAAGTAAGGTCTAAATTTAGTTTAGTTTAATTAAAAAAATGAAAATTTGATTTAAAAAAAAAAACTTTAACATTTTTTGAATTCACTTTACTTCCATTATTTTGGTTAGTTTTTTGATAAAATCGAAAGAAATCATAAAATAGCGAAGCTAGCAGCGACGAAGATATAAATTAACAGTAATTTAATATTTATTAAAACTGTTTTTCTTGCACCTAACATTTTCCTCGCTTTAGTGAGGTGAAAAGTTGTGTGTTGCGCTCGGCAGCAAAGTTATTTAGCGTCTCGTACCTTTGAAACCCTCGCTACGCTCAGGATTCTATATTTGAACCACTCGCTTCGCTCGTGGCTCAATCCTAGAATCCTTCGCTAGCTGAGGTTTCAATACAAGGTACTCGGGCCAAAAATTAACTTTGCAGCCTTGCATAACAAATAACTATTGTGGTCTCTCGCCATCTTGCACACGCAGTTTTCATTGTTTTCCGTAAAGGGTAGGCAAAGGTCTTCAAACGTACCGCCTCATTCGACGTAAACTTTTTTTATGTGTCAGAAATAAAAATTGAACATCAACATAACAATTCCGAAACGTTAAGATTTGACCCGCATTTGTCTGGTGCTAAAAAGAATCTAAATAAAAAAAAACATGTATTCTTCTAATAAGTATAATATTTTATAAGTACTTATTAGAAATTTAATAATGTTAATATAGAAACATTTTCCACATTTTATGCAAATATAAACTATGTTTGATTGTCCGTCGTGGTACCTACAGTATAAAGAGATAGTGAATCTTACTATCGGTCGTTTTTTAGGGTTCCGTTGTCAACTAGTAACCTTTATAATTTCGCCATGTCGTCAGTCCGTCTCTCTGTCTGTCCGCGGCTTAGCACAGAGACGATTAGTACTAGAAAGCTGAAATTAGGCGTAGATATACATAAAATATTTATTACGCCGACAAAACAGTAGAATAAAATCTCGTTTTTTTTTTTGGGTTGCACTTACTTCCCATACGCCTAAATTAGGGATGCAATTCTTTTTCGCGCCTTCAACAAAATGTTCGTTGGATTGGTTGTTTAAAAATATTGTGGGTGTAAGAAGACCATTTTTTGATTTAGAGTTCCGTTTGGCAAAATATTAAAGTTTTCTCTTGAGGCGCTTGAAATTACCAATCCGCGGTGGGCACGCGTGGTGATTAAGTCCATACTCTCTCTCTCTCTCTGAGAGAAGGCCTGATCCCTGCAGTGGGACGAATATAGGATAGGTACATGAAAAAAAGTTAAGTGGGGCTCCCAAAACAAACGTGATCTTTTTGCCGTTTTTTGCTCGATATTAACAGGCAGATAGGCAGAAGCTTGAAATATTCAAATGTTGTATACATAATGGTCGTGCGCGAGTCCGACTGAAACTTGGCTGTTTTTTATAATGCATGTAAGTAAAACAATTAATAGACATACAAAAATACGCCCCATTCACTATTTAAGCTGGCGAAATTATCTACGCACCTCGCAATATGGGGATTCTGATGCTGGCAGATATAAATATTTGCGACAGGTAGTTTGTACGGTGCAGGTAGTGCGTACACTGTCTGGTTCCTCATTATCTGGTTAATTGTATCCTTCATTGCGGCAAAACCACTGTTCAATGACCTCACAGCTTATGATGATTTTCTTACCCCCCCGAACTTAAGCGTGATGTTATGTAGCCTAAATGTTAAACGGGAATCTAAGCTATAATCATGGTGAGCCTAACTTAATTCCATTCACTGGTTTTGTGCGTGATGCCCGCACAAAGAAATAGAGTGAGACAGACGTATATCAGACAGAGACAGAATTTACAGATTTATTATATCATGTATAGATATTATATGTAATATGTATACATATTATGTATAGATATTATATGTATAGATATGTGGTCCTCTCTATTGTAAGGTATATCTCCGGCTCTAGAGATAAAATACTTAGGTATACATATACAACATTATACAACACAAGTCATATAAAACATTACGTAATATAAGACAATACCACGAAGAGTTCTACTAACTTTTAAAAAAAGTACGAATTCGTTCATGACAGATGTGTGCAGTTCGCAAACGAATGCTTCAATCAAATGAAGGACTAATAAACAGTGTTTTACGAATTGATTTTTTGAGGTTCATTGGAGTGGAATGGAATGTAATGAATGAGTGGTATCTTATTGCATTTTGTTCACCTTAAGGGCATGCACCTACAATAGTGTTCTCTATCTATTTATCTACAATTAACCTATTGATAAAACACACCAACGCGGTGGGCGGTGGCGGTGCAGGTCCACACATACGTCCATATAAATACTACTGCAGTTAATGACGTAGGTATGTGTGGACCGCCACCGCCACCGCCACCACCACCGCCACCGCGTTGGCATGTTTCATTTTTTAATAGATCATACTTCATATTAATGTCATTATTAAAACGTGCACAACAAATGAAATGGACCCCGTGAGATTTATATTTAAGTTCCGACACAAGTTCAAAAGTTTTGTATCTCTGTGATGTACAGGTTGCTTTAATTTTGAACGCAAAATAATATGGTTAATGTAGTTTTGCAGTATTTTGCTGCATAAAGCTGGACAATTCTTGATGTTACATTTTACGCAAATAAAACCGCTAATCGTAATTTAATTACCACAGAAACGTGGCCGTCTTCACTAGATTAGAACTCCGACCTACATCAAGTTGATAGGGAACGACTTCGCAAAAATCTACGTCGAACTCAGAAAATAGCACAAAGGAGAGTTGGTAGGTATATTATTTATTTTGTTTTTTTTTCCTATAATCATTTAATAATTATTAACATAGGTACATATCTGTACATATAAGTTTCATTCTAATAAATTTACTTTTATAACAATGAAATTAAATTTTGTAACGTCAAAATATTATAATTTTCACGTGGTTGAATTAGATTTGGATGGGATGGAAAGTATATTTTTATCCGAATCTCATGCACCCAAAACTGAATGTATGTTTGAATATAAAAAAAAAACGTATTTCGAAATGTTGTAGAAAATGTTTATGTTGTAGAATAACAAAGATGATGATTATAGATATAGCATTGCTGAGCTGGGATTCTGGTTGGATTACGTTCCCGAAACGCAAGATAATAGATAACATCTTAATTTATGACACCCACTCCCCAAACACAATGAACTTTTTTTGCACGGCGTAGTCAGCGAACAATAAAGTTATGTCATCTCGAAAACAGATTATTACGGATTTGCATCCACTTTGGCGGGTTTTTTCTCTGATGAGACACACAGACAAGTAATTTAGTATGAGTACCAACAGTGCAAAAAAGTTTCTTTGTGTTTCATCCAAATTGTTGGTTGTATTTTAGGATCATCTTTATCATATTAATTATCTCTGCCTTGTTGGTCTAGCGGTATCACATCTGATTACTATGCCGAAGGTCTTGGGTTTAATTCACACTGGGGGCAGACGTAGGTTTATACAAATGGCCTCAGTCTGGGTGTATTTCCATGTTTGTGATGTCCTTGCCTAGTTACCATAGGACAAGGGTAGTTTGGGGCCGTCTATTGAGACTATTACTTTTTAGTATAAATAAACGTATAATAAAAAAAAATACGCTAATGTTTTTATTTATTGCTCCCATCGAATTTTCAATTTCACTCCAAAAATGTGAAACCAGAAGTCTATGTTTATTAAAAACCTCGTATGAGAATATCAGGTTACGTGGTACTTACTTAACATAAGTTAATTCTTAAGTCCCATTTAACCTGATATTTTCAAAACAGAAAGCGGTAGAAACTGATACTGTTTTTTTACCGCTGTCTTTTTCTCCACTACAAAACGGCCCGAAGGCAGCGGCTAAGTGCATTGACATTCAGCAAACAGAATGTAAATTCTTTACGTTGAAGTAAATTTTTGATTTCTTGATGACTGAATTAATCAAACTTGAAACTTGTACTTGTCTTGAAACTTGTACTTGAAACTCTTGAAATCTCTGCAGGTTCAGAAAAAATGTAGAGATGTATTAATGGCAAAGTTTTATTTAGTAAATATTGTGATGAAATATATGAATCAAATACCTATATTGAAATTGGTCTATAAAAAGGCACGCTTCTCTCTCATTCAGAAAATGCCGGTGCTCTACAGTGGGACTGCTGCAAAGTAGAAACCGCCATTTGATTAACAACTCTTGCCAAATCAATGCGCGAGTTCAAAGACCTTAGATTACTGCTGCACACGCTAGTCAAATCTCACATGCAATGACGTTGTAAAGATCATCAACGTTCCAGCAAAATGCAGACAGCTGTACCCTGATGGCGAAGTAAAACTGTTATGAAAAGGCCACTTAACACTGCGCGTTGGTGTTGGCGTGGGACTGACTGAGGCGCGTTGAGGACGTTAAATCTTCGATGTTATTATGTTGTGCAGACTTAGCTGCGCTACTTTCTGATCCCATCAATGCGAACACTACGCATAAAGTAGAGATTGTAGGAGACAGGAAATTCCGGTAACTTTCACGATAATAGACTTCGTTGTGAAGTTAGATGCTGGCACAGGTCATTACACTCATTAAGTTAGAAGTTAAAATAAGGCTGAGATGGTAAAAATAGCCTAGAATTTGATAGGACACCCACAGCACTTAGTTAAAAATAGGCAATCGATGAATCATGCAACCAGTTTAGATCCAAACACAGAATATATATTGTCGATAGGCTCGAAGGCTCACACTTCCTAACACCGTCATTATACTTTGAATTCAACTTTTCTATTATTTTTCATATATATTTGTGGATCAGCCTTACGTTGTTGACAGTGCTGTTCTTGGTCATTGCTCATCCATACAACCGAAAAAACTCGAGTCCCATTTCTTTCAACAATAAAACGTGTATGTCTAATCGTCTGTTACAGTAACATGGTGCCTAATTTTATCCGAAACTATCATGCATGCACGTATATTAGCCTATTTTCTATGGGCAAATAACATAAATATTGAGAAGAAGAAAGACATTGGGCATCTCCTCCCCCTTGTCTTCTATATTTTACTTATACTTTTGAAAATTTTAAGTCTTTAAATTCCCACGGGAAACGGAAAAATATGCGTGAAGAGAAAATGCGCTTAGAATTAGCTACATACAAAGAAGTA
Organism: Yponomeuta evonymella; assembly: GCA_963969515.1. Lineage (NCBI taxonomy): Eukaryota > Metazoa > Arthropoda > Insecta > Lepidoptera > Yponomeutidae > Yponomeuta > Yponomeuta evonymella. Next base: position 19,048,338 of record OZ018352.1, on the reverse strand, counting down.
ACGGGTGAAATAGTCCCTGGTGGTTTTTAGGTTTTTTTGAAAGAAGGATTAGCTTTGATCCCCTTTGCCGATAGATGCCGATATCAATATTTTGTAGTTAATTTTCTTTCCAGACGATATTTTTCTTCGTGGCTGAAAGTAGGTGCAAAAAATTGCAAAAATAAAAAGGGCCAACATTTACGATAAAAACTTTCACTTTAAGTACGTAAGTACATGTGCAATTGTAAAATTTTATTAGCTCGTTTCGAGACCCAGAAATGGGAAAAATAAATAACTTTGTAAGTAATGAACGAAAATACATAAATTACTGTACGTACAATTTAGTATAGGACATAAAACAAGGGGCCTAAGTACCGTAAGTAGGTGGAAAGTACAACTATAAAGTTGTCTAGTTCGTGCTCGTAGCTCAGTCTCACTACGCTGGGACAAAGTTCATTCACAACACTCCATTCAAGCTTTCTATGGGCAAAGAGTAAGTAAGTGAGATACAACCATTGTCTTCTACTTCCTTCTGCTGACCGACAGGCATGGGCGTAGAAATAGTTTTCACGTAACGGCAAGGGCCTGAAACATACCAGTTTTTCACATGGCTTTGCACAACAAAGGCACAAATCTTCCTCCTCGCATCTATCGTTCGTACTTACTACAAATTTTGTCGTAGGATCTTTTGATAATGCGGAGACGGATAACAGAGAACTGATAACAGAGAGATTGCTATTGGCAATAAGACCGGCAATTGTATCTTTTCTTTTGACATTGCTGTTTCTGTAACATTTTTTCCGGTATACAATTAAGAATATTCTTATCTTATCTTACAGAATTGTTTCTACATCATCCGCCGAGGATCTTCTAAGTTTCAATTATAGGATGTTTGAAATCATGACTCCTAATTAGTTTGTTTACGGAGATCCCTGACCCCGGGGATTATTCTATTATTATTATTATGATTTATTATTGCGTTTAAGCATTTTAAGCTTTTCATTTGTTGTGGTGAGTTTTTGTCACTCTGCAACTGTTTTGCAAAGAAGAACGTACCACAAATAAAGGACCCAAATTCAGCTGTATGGAAAGTCACTCGAGTTTTTGGATTTTGGAACAACTTTCGCATCACTCGTCTATTAGATACGAGGGACCCTTCCATTAAATTATCTCGACTCCACGCAAAAAAGTTAGGAAACTGACTCCATTACTGGTAGAGCTATATTTTTTTAATGCCGTCAGAAAGATGAGAACACATTGAAAAAAAAAGATAAATCCGTCAACTTGGGAAAAAAATTGTGGATAGTATTAGAAAAAAACTCGTAGTAAAACAGTTCAATAAGTATTTTATAAAATATACAAAATGCTCAAAAGGTTGGTAAGTTTTTTTTTTAATTTCATGTTGCTTGTATCCGGCCCAAAATCAATAGTAACTATTCTGCAATATTTTTTGCGACCAGACACGTCCGGTGCCAGGGCATAGGGATGGGTTGGCTAGTTTTGGTTTTCTGTGTCTCAACGATATCTGCTCTATGAGAGCGGTGGGTGGCAGGGAGGCGCGCGGGGCGGGGATCACCTGCCGGCGCCGGCGCCGCTCGTGGGCGATGCCGTCGTCGCATCCGGCGTCATCGGCTCAGGGCCGGCTGCAGCCCTACAACAGTGTGAACGGAGCGGCCGGTTCCCTGCCGATCTCGTCCATTGTCCTCCTGCCACCTTCCTAATGTGATCGACTCATCGAGTGGACGCCCTACCCACCGAACGATACGATGCGACCTGTCCCTCTACTCTCGGCGTTACTTCGTTCAAATTGCGTCACAATTAAATGCAATAAGTGAGAAATATTTTGGCTGAATAGCAGTGCCGGCAAATACGTTCGCGTCTCCGTCCACCCTGAAGGTCCATTCTAAGGTAAAAGATTTTTTGAAATCGGATACTTTCGGAGATTACACCCTACAAACAAACTTACAAGCTTACAAACTTTTCCTCTTTGTAATATTAGTATAGAAATGCAGTCAATTGCAACGAAAGTTAGCTAAATTAGCGTCGAGAGTAGAGGTGCAGTTCTCGGCCACCACTCCGTGCGTGACTGCCTTCACGATCATAATCTTATCCCAGCATGATGATATCCCAGCAGCTAGTTGGCCGATGTGCAGAGCGGACTTGAGATATCTCTATTTACAGTCTATAAATATGTTACTACTGATGGCCATCTTCACTATGTACATTAAATTGACTCGACCACTCTCTGTAGCGTGGGTGCCGATAATGGGAGATACTTATTTTACGTCGTCTTGCGGAGGCACAGTTGCGTTTGAAATTATGTTACCTAAGTATATATTGCGTATGCAATTAAGGGCGCTTATACACGAGCGGCACGTTTGCCAACTGCAACCGTCGACACTCGTCGATGGCAGGCGTCGACGCGCTGACGCGGATATTCGACGCTGACATGTCGGCGACTGCCGTCGACGGCTGCAGTTAGCACACGTGCCGCCCGTGTATATCTCATTAACCGTGACAGCTAGGCATTTGAAATGTTCACAGGTGATGTATTTCCGTTGCCGCTATAACAACAAATACTAAAAACAGAATAAAATAAATATTTAAGGGGGGCTCGATATTAATAACGGCAAAGCTTGAAATATTCACAGAATATTTAATACTATATTCGCTTCAAAAATAAACAATTAAATTAAAATAAAATATATATTTAACGTGGGCTCCCATACAACAAACGTGATTTTTTTGCCGTTTTTTTCCGATGTTTGTGTCTAATATTAATGGTACGGAACCTCTAAAACTGAATTAGGGATGCAACTTCATTTTTCTTGCCTACACCATAGTGTGGGATATCGTTGGATTGGTTGGATTACAAATATTGTGGGTGTAGTAAGATCATTTTTTGATTTAGGGTTCCTTTTGCGAAATATTAAGCCTTAAAAAGCAAATTTTTGTCCGAGTAGGGCGTCCCCCCTCCCTTGTAGAAACGTGAAAAAGTTGGGGTAGTAGCACATAAATTATAATAAGCTTAAAAGGAAAACCATCACGGTTAAGTAGGCTTTACAAGTTAACGACTACTAGGCGACCAACTTTGGTGGATGGCACTGCCGCATTTACAGACAGTGAGACAGCGGTTGTTGTGATAGAAGCCCAGACGCCGACCTGTTGCGTGTGATTTGTGAATTTGTCTGTAGTTTCAAAACGTTGCCTTTCCACTATCTTTAATTGGTGACTTTACGCGCACCAAATCCTGAGCGATTCCAGTCGTCTAACTGTAAAATTAGTATAAAATTTGACACTTAGAATATTGGAATCGCTCAGGATTTGGTACCCATAATTAGGCTCCATACCTATTTCGCCTAGAAGTTGCGTTGCAGTTAAAGCTAGTAATAGTATCACGAAGAGAGAGGCTTTTTTGTACCTACTATCCACGTTTTGAGTAACAGATGATTTCGTTAACAATTTAGAATTAAGTAAAAAAAATTTACTACAATTACGATATTTTGTTATATTTCTTAGCTTTTAACGAATAAATGCTTCTCTCTCCATGATACAGTAATTTAACTAATTATTATTTATGATACAATAACTTATCGTTGTTGTAAACAGAGTCGCGGCGCCGGTCGCGGTTCTGAATTATACGTTTTTTTTTACTTTTTATTATGTCATACACCAAAGGACAGCTGGAAGAAATTACTTGTATTGAGCTCGGTTATGCACAAATGTTTCATTGTGCAGTAAAGAACTCTCTAATCAAATTAAATCATACAGCCTCTGAAAAATTGCTTTAGGCGGTTTAGAACAAGATAATCTGTCAAAAAGTCCTAAAATTACTAACTAACATGAGGCAGGCTCTGTTGGTATTTATGAAGTAAACAACTATATACTCCATTCCACGAAACGAGCTCCCAAAGAAAATCATCCATGTACTACAGGGCCGTATTATCCATAAAGCGCAGTAGGCAACTGCCTAGGGGCCTCGCACCGACTAGGTGCCCCGCCTAAGAGATTTTTTTTAAATGTTTCTTCGATTGAAAATTCATATTTCTTTTTTGTAAATACAATTAGTAAAATTATAGATATCAGTTTTTTCAAATTTTGAAATTTGTAAAGAGAGTAAAATATTTCTAGTCGGATTTCTTAAAATGCACTTCTAAACAATCGATGAAAACGTACTTTTTAAAGGTTCCGTAGTCAAAAAGGAACCCTTATAGTTTCTCCATGTCCGTCCGTCTGTCTGTCTGGGTGCCTGTCCATGGCTTAGTGCAGAGACGACAAGAGTTAGAAAGCTGAAATTTTGCATCGATATACATATTAATCATGCTGACAAAACGGTAGGATAAAATCTAAAACTTTTTTTGGTTGCCTCGTTTACACCTAAACTAATGATGGGATGCATTTTTTCTTCTCGCTTACACCATAGCTTAGAATATAGTTGGATTGTATGTATGCGTTTGCGAAATATTAAACTTTAAAGCGCAATTTTGTAGTAGGTAAGGAGTAGGGTGTGCCATCTCCGGCTAAGCGATTGATTGTAGAAACGAGAAAAATTCAGGGCTAAGTAGGTAACAATTAACAACTTCATTAAAACAATCTTCATTGGAATTTGTAAGTTCTTTTTTTATATGTTGGTCCACCATTACTCAAAATTTGTAATGCTTACTTAGGCGTGATAGTTCTCCGTTTTAAGTTTGCTATGTGCTACTTCCCTAAGAAATTCCACGTTCCTAAAATCAACCATTTAGCCAGGAGAGGAGGGGCGCCCTACTCTAAAGAAAATTTACGATTTCATTATTTAATAAACGGGTCCCTGAATTGAAAAGTATTTTATCTACACTCATATCATAATCTTCAAATTAAGACTTCAAAGGTAAAAACATATTGACAGGCTTTAAACAATACATAACTTTAAAGAAAATTAAAAAAAAAAGTGTAATATAAAGTTACATTAAAGGTCAGATTTTTCACTTTATGTTACAGTTATTTTTTTTAAAGTGTTGCTGTGATCACGGAACAAAACTTAAGTTTTTTTTTTTAATGTCAAAAGTTGGCTCTATAAAAAAACCTAATTTCATTTTCGTGGTACCAAAAGTGCAACTAAAAATACCTAAAATTGCGCGCGCAAAACTGAGTGCAGACGATTGAATGTCAAGATACTTTTGTCGAAATTGCGCCATTTTGTTTCAAAAATTTCATTATGAGTGTAGATAAAGTAGTGTATGAGACTGCACATAACTTGGTATTAAAACACTCGCCAATGCTATTAAAAAACTCGCCGAGGCTCGTTTTTTAAAATCTCGCTCGTGTTTTAATAACCTTCATTATGTGACAGTCACATAAACTACTAGATTCTACGCCCATAATATTTTTAAACGACAAATACAACCTACTTCGGGGTAATTTTTTTTTAACATTTTCCTTTCCCCGTTTTTTGGCATGTTTAATAAGCTTTCTGGTAGTGCTAATCAGACAGACGGACATGGCGACTGAACAGTGTACTTACCTAGTGGCAGAAAAATATATTTTAGGAATTAGAAAACTGTAAAAAGGCAACGCTTGGCCCAGGGGCCGAGGGGGCGTGGTTAATCTGGACCTGTCCATCTGCGCCCATTGGTTAATGCGTGTGACCTTCAATAGCCACTAACCTACCCTATAATGCGGACCGTCTTCGCTTATCCTCCTCAGTCCTGACCTTGAAAATAACAATGGTCTTCAATTGTTATTTTTAAGGTCAGGACTGAGGAGGTTATAGTTTCGCTTATCTCTATCCGCGCGCATTGACCAATGAGATGCGAGTATGTTGTTCCCTACACAGAACAGAGAAAATAAGGGAGTTCGACTCGTGGAGCGGATTACCTATAGCTAGAATTTAGATGGAGATGGCAGACGAAGATCATACCTAATGGGGAACTTGCGTCCAACTTAGATTGGAGTGATGTTGTTTTTATGCCATAGGAGACATAGCAACACTTAAAGTTTTTTTTTAAATAAAACCATAAAAATATTTCCTTTAGGTTTTAACAGGTCTCAAAAAAAAATCAAGTTACTCTAATAATAAAAAAGATAACTCAAGTACATATTCATAAACGCTTTACACATTTAAGGCGTTACGTTCATGTTGTTTTTGTACCACGTGACTAGAATGACATTTTTGCGAACTTATATAATGAAGAGTAATAGTCGGAGAGAAAAAAAATAACCACAATTATTTATCTTTTATCATGGTCTCAGCAATGAGATTAAAACATTTTTTTGTGAATGTTCTCCGTTATGTAGGTACAGTCGACAGCAAATCGACCTTATATTTGCTGAGTACTTACGTGTAAATTGTGTTGAAGTGCTGTCGACAGTTTGTACGAGTTATTTGTGTTAAAGTGTTGTCGACAGTTTGTACGAGTAATTTGTGTTGAAGTGCTGTCGACAGTTTGTACGAGTAATTTGTGTTGAAGTGCTGTCGACAGTTTGTACGAGTAATTTGTGTTGAAGTGCTGTCGACAGTTTGTACGAGTAATTTGTGTTGAAGTGCTGTCGACAGTTTGTACGAGTAATTTGTGTTGAAGTGCTGTCGACAGTTTGTACGAGTTATTTGTGTTGAAGTGCTGTCGACAAATTTGTGTTGAAGTGCTGTCGACAGTTTGTACGAGTAATTTGTGTTGAAGTGCTGTCGACAGTTTGTACGAGTTATTTGTGTTGAATTGTCGACGGTTTGTACCAACGAGTAATTTGTAATAGGACGTTTTTGTCAAGGACGACATGACCACACTAGCTATTGAGATGTCTAATTATAACGATTCCATGCCAAAAACCCCAAACCAAATACTGTCTGGAAGAGGTTGCGATGAGAACAAAGTTCTTGTTGGATACGATTGCTACAGAATGATGATTATTGAGCTGTGATTATCTAACGGACAAAAATCTCGTGTCCACAGTATTTGTTATCGAAGTCCTCCGAAACGGCTTCACCGAATTTTATGATTTTTTTTTGTGTATACATATTCGGTAGGACTGAGAATAGGTCGTCAGCTAATTATTATGGCAAAACAACGTTTGCTGATTCAGCTAGTATAATATATGTATAATCAAAGGATATACAGTGACGATAATGGGCGACGCCAGAAAGAAGTGTCCTGTCGAACGGGTGACCCATTAAAATGCACAAACTACGCAGTTCCCGATGTATTGATCTAGAGGTGTTGTCAAGCCCGGGCGTGCTATTTATAGGCGTCCTGGGACCTAGATGCGTCGATAATGCATTTTGCAATGCAATGCGCAGGTCCGACAACCTGAGGAGTTGACGAGAGGGGGCTGTAGCGGCGGTAGCGCAACGGTAGGACGCTGGTTCGAATCCTGGCATGTACCTACAAAATTTTTGACATTTTTTTTTTATGTTTCGTACCTACATTTGTGAATTTTTAGCGGCACTATTACTTGCAAACTATTATATACGTCCCACTGGAGGACACAGGCCTTTTCTCAGGGAGAGAGTATGGGCTTAATCACCACGCGTGCCCACCGCGGATTGGCGATTTCAAGCGCTGAGGTATGTGAACTCAGACACTCAGGTTTCTTCACGATGTTTTCCTTCACAGTTAGCGAGTGGTATTGATACTATAATTTCACAAATGTACATAACTTAGAAAAGAAATGTATGTATACAGGCTGTTTATATAAAAATAATATGTTAGCACAGTCTCCTGGCCTAATTAATTGTGTTACTATGTTCATTAAGATAAAACTGTTTTGAAAAGAATTAAAGAGGAGTTTCTCTGTTAGTTTCAGAATTATGTACCTACTAGATTATGTTTCTCCACATAATCTAGTAGGTACATAATTCTGAAACTAACAGCTTTGACGTTCAATAAGTAGACATTGTTTTTGTAATGAATAAAATATTTGAATTTGAATTTGAATCGGGAACAGAGTAGAGTCCACGCGTGTGAAGGTGGGCATGCTGCCATCAGTACATCAGAGCCTTGCAATTCCTAGAATGTGCCACTTTAGCTCGGATCACCTATATTTAGTGCATTCGAGAGCTTTTCCCGGGATGGAGTTCTGCGGAGGGAGTGGGCTGAGGGCTGTATTGATTTATGCCCTAACCGGGCCCAGCCCCGATGTTATTGTGTTACAAATTGCGCCAGTCTATCTTTACTAATATTATAAACTAATATTATAAAGAGTAAAAGTTTGTAAATTTATATGTAGGGGTAAGTAATCTCTAAAAATATCTAATGTGCCTTTAGAGTGGAAATAATATACAGGCTATCCGTTGCCCACGCGAACTTAGTCGCGGGCAGGGCACTGCTAGTCAGCACAGGCGGGACCCGAGTTGGCCATATTAGCGTCGCGTGAGGAGGGCATTTATACCCTCGATTTTAAAGTTCAAACCCTTCCTCATCGGCGTATCTAGGCTTACTTTCGAAAGGCGTCCTGCACTGTAGGTAGCACGACGCGAGTCGCGCGTTTTAAAGTCAAAAGTCGCTACTTTCCAGTAAATACATTAGTTGTAAAATTCTGTTATTTTAGCGCCTTAAAACGCGTGAGTCGCGCCTCCGTGCTACCTACGCAGGTCAGTGAAATTCACGACTTATCCTGAAATCTAAAACGTCCCCGGGAGTAGCCACTTCATTTACGAGTAGGATGCTAGATTTTCACAATAACTAATCAGAATCAACGTAGCAGCCGACTTCCATTGATCACTGGCCAGTCACGGGAATAGAAACTGTGAAGTTATTTAGCCTGTAACGTTTTTTCAGCATAAAAAGTATCACACAATTTTGTAGACGCCAACCTAAGTTGGTAGGTCAATAAAAACACCCAAAAGGGCGGTGAGGGTGCCACCGCCACGCTTACAGACAGCGTTGTTGTGACGGGCAGGCCCAGACGACGACCTGTTGCGTGTGGCTCCTAAGCGCTGCCAAAAGGCAGGCTCTTGTTGGTATTTAAGTAAAAGGTATAATTATTTTGGTAGTCTTAAGACGAATGTCGGACGGAGACAAAATACTAATTATGCTCGTGTAATTTGTAACCGATAGGGGCTTTTTCTTGGCATAGGCCTTGTCCCTTGTCGCACCAACCCTATCGATACCCTGCCGATCTCATCCATTGCTTACCGACGGCTTTAGTAATGTCTAAGCCATAAGACCACCGATTTTAACCTAAGTATACAGATTATTTAGATAGACGTCCTTAAGAAGTTACGTAACAATAATTTTCGTGTCCACCGAAGGAGTTGCTGTAGGTAGTTAACCGTTCTTGCTACGTATTTTATAAGGAATATCTACCTAAGTATCTGAAATAAATTTTGAAAAGCAACAATTCGAAGTGATGACGTGTAAGTAACACTTTTGTTGTCTATCAATAAAGCGAAACAGTGGAAAATTTTCAGGATAACACGAACTTATATACAGAATAATACGACCTTTCAGAATAAATAGGTCAATACCTACTTCTCAACAACAATAGGTATCAATGGCATTTTAGAAATAGCTGACCTTGAAATAATCCAAACGGCAAACAAAGAAGGACTTCACAATTATTATTTTTTTACAACTTAAAAGCTAGGACTTACTCGAAATCCGAATATACTCGCGATTATAATGATCAGCGTCACCGCAAGGTACATACAAGTGCTCAGTATGCAACAAATGGTCACTTCAATTTTGATAAAACGGATGTACTCACCGAATAGTTGCAAATGGGCAAATGAACGAGCCGAGGGCAGATTCCCGGGTCGATACATTGACGCATGCGCCCCTATCTAGAACCTGCGACTTGAAAAATACGTGCAGTCTCGCTTGAGTCGCTTTTAAGACCAAGGCTTTAAGTTTAGAATCCTACGGCAAAACCCGTCTTTCGGTGGTAAGTACGGTGGTTTGTTACTGCGTAAAACCGTGAACTGTGACATTTCAGTTTGAGGTGCGTTATGTATGTACCTATGAGTTGTATTATACATATGACATAGTTTTGATAGACGTGCGAATCGTACGATACCTAAACTATAATTTTATGAGGTATTTTCAGGTAGGTTAGTCTCCGTGACCTACGGTTGAATTTGTTGCGAATGTCAAGTCACTTGCAACTGGTTGGCGGGACTCCAAACACGGAAAAGCTCAACTGGTGGTTTTGGAGGAGCGTTGCTCAGTGCCTGGGCTGACAACGATAACTTCACAAGTTGGGTCCTTCGTCAACTGGACACGAAGGACTACAGTAATAATATTAGGCGTACCTATGCAGTTCGTACGCAGCAGCAGAAACCCCAAATTATGTAGATACGATTTGTTATTTCATCAGCTAGACTCGCTAAGGTTTTTGCTTTTTGCGCGTGTCCAGATAAATAATTGATAGATAGATACCTAGATAGAAACTTTATTTATAAGTATACTACAAATACACACAAAAACCAAAAATTCATAGGTATGTGTGTGTGTTATACGTATTGTTTGACACAGCATCCCATGATGCTGTCAAACACCCTATTGAAGTCGACCAAAATCATAAATCACCGAGGAACATAAATGAAGCCTTTATCTGTTACTAGCAGTGCGCGTGGAATTTGTTCGTGTGATCTCCTTCTCTTACTCTTAAAGAGTATCAGGAAAACCCGTCCAAGTATGAGTCGCGCGCTAAGGGTTCCATACCATTATCTATACAACGTTTGAATATTTCATTAGTGTCTACCTGTTGCCGTTATTAATATCGAGCAAAAAAGGGCAAAAAAATCACGTTTGTTGTATGGCCTCTTAAATATGTATTTTATTCTATTTTTAGTATTTGCTGTTATAGCGGCAACAGAAATACATCAGCTAAAATTTCAACTGTCTAACCCTCACTGTTCATGAGATTCAACCTAGTGATAGCGGGCCCCTTAACCTTTGGGTACGCAACCCTAAAAACTGTGAGTAGGTACTTACAATGTGTGTTTTCCTGTTTTGTGTACATTGTACAATAAAGTGTCCCCTATTTATTAGCCATTTTAAACCCTCTCCTATACGTTCAAAAAGTAATAGATAGATAAATAGAGAAAATTTTATTAGGAAATTAGACAGACATTATCTATCTATTATTATCTATACTAATAATAAATCTGTAAGGGTCGGTCATGGAGTAAGTTAGTTTGTTTTCAGAGATATTGTGTTTATAGGCTCAATATATGATACTGAAACTAATTTCACGATTTTTAGAATTTTTTTCTGTATGTGTGTATGTATGTATGTTCCTCCATAACTCTTAAACCAATTATCCGAATTTGATGAAATTTGGTATAAAAACATATAGACATCTGGGACACAGGATAGGCTATTTAAATTCTAGCTCCAGTTATGATAAGACGTGGCCCCCATACAAATGCTGCTTCGTAAAAATCGAAATGTACGCGAACGGAGTCGCGGGCACAGCTAGTCCATAATATAGTCCGTTGAGAAGATTCCATATCCATATTCCAATCCCAGTACCAGTTCCTGGTAACTGATTTTTACCTAAATGCTCATCAAGCTCGACCAAAGAAGCTGAAACTCGAGGAGTCTGCTTTTATAAGGTTTAGTATCTACCTTCTACATTGTTGTAGGTACTTCTCCTTGTAGTTCAATTGTCATGTCAGGCCCTGGTTACCAAAGTCCTCATTGATCGCGAAGAAGCTTGAATTAGAAGTGTCTCCTACTGTCCGTTAAAACTAAAAGACGTTACTTTTTGGACCACCCTGTGTATCGCTATATATTTTATTGCAACCTTTCCACGCCAACTAACAAATTACAGAAGTCTATTTAGAGCCTAAAAATTCCACTCATGCCGGGACTTGAACCCGCGGCCTCTGGCTAACCGTGCCAGCGCTCTCGCAACTGAGCTAATGGGCAAGTGCAGGTATCAGCGAAATCTCGAGCCTCTTTACAAACTTCTCTGTATTACGTAGGTACAGGCAGCGACTGCAACTCGGGGCTGCAAGTAATATTGTCCTCAGCACGGGTTAGTGCAACAAAAAGAATATAACTGAAATACAAAATAACCAACAACCCAACTGCTGAGCGTTAACTACTAAGCAGGCGAGACCCGAATTCAATGTGAGGTACCTCGTTTGGTCCCGCCAGCTTAGTAGTTAATGCGCAGGAGTCGGTCGGGTTGTCGGTTAGTTTTTATTTCAGTTTTTTATTTATTTTGTTTAAATGTTTCATTTCTCTCATTTCATGTCAGGGTCGGTCGAATAATGTACGAACGAGCGATGTAAGCCAACCCGATAGGAGCCACGGTGGCTTACCGGTGGCCTACATTGTTCATCATCATCATCATTCAGCCACAAGAAGTCCACTGCTGGACATAGGCCTCCTCCATGGATTTCCAAAAAGACCGGTTGGAAGCGGCCTGCATCCAGCGTCTTCCTGTCACTTGGAGCCAGCCTATATTGTTACCATTATTCAGTTATAAGTAGGTACAGTCGACAGCACATCAAACATTACCACCCCGAGCCCAGGGACTCTACTCTTTTATGTTACTGGCGAGTTTGCAACTTAAATGTAAGGGTTGATGTGCTGCTTTTGTACCGATGGGGTTATGGCACGTTTAAGGGCACATTGTATATTGTTAATACCTTTAAGTTTTTTTTCCGCTACTACACAGTTATCTAGCACTCACCGTCTCTGAGCTAAGCTGCGGACAGACAGACAGACAGACACACTGGCGGAGACATGGCGAAACTATAAGGGTTTCTTGTTGACTACGGAACCCTAAAAGTGACTTGAATCTAACACCTAATTAATGATAACCTAGGTATTAATACGATCATTAATAATTACATATAACGCTCAAGCAGTAATAATAAAATTCATACAAATTCCAAAATAATTTCTAATATTTTCGATAAAGAATAGGATTGTTGTCACACATACTTATATTTGTAGTAAGTAGGTACCTACCTATGTATAAGCCATCATAACTATTTGTTTTATTACTATTTGTAATTCTTTTACCTGCGCAATAAAGTGTTCTCTATCTATAATTATATTTGCGTGATTCAAATTATTGATTGACGTGTAACTTTAGATTAAACAAAGTTTTAGATTGGTTTTACAGGACTCGTGATTTTATAAATAAGGCCGTTAGACTATGGAATCGTTGTTTTGTCACATAAAAAAATACTGGCTGTGTTGCCAATACTAGGCACTTTGACGCCATTTGGGCTATCTCGGAGGAAGTGGCGGCCACACACGTATTTTCGGCAACTTTTTATTACTTTTTGGGCAACAACAGAAACAATTTTTTTTCAATATCGTGACTATTCATCGATTTCTACGAGTATAAGTTCGATGTAATATAAATGTGTTGATCTACTGGTAATTTACCTTACCTACATTATTATTTACATTATTTATTTAGTACGGGATATGATGCGTCGATGATTTAGGCTTAAGGGTCAGTGGGTTACCAACAGCCCTGCTGGTTATAGCCGATGATTAGGTCAAGCAGGTCAAGAGCCTATTCATGAAAGACAATGTGAGTCTGGTGTAGGTATAGCATAGATGCTGCTTGGAGTGTGCTATGACCGACAACAAGTGATGCGAAGCAAAGGAGCCGTTAACTGTCGGGCTAAATTCACTTGGGTATGATAATTAATTTTTCTTTTCACTACTCCTCTCGCGGTGCGCCATGGTTTCCCCCTCTAATTATCCCTACATTATTAATACCTAATAGGTACAAAGAAAGGAGGGCATCAGGATAACATCCAAAAACAAAGTCAGCTCAAAAACTGGAACAAAACAAAAAAAAACCTAGGTTGGCAGAAAGAGATTTCTGCTGAAATAAGCTCGCCATGTACACTTTTTAATTTTTCTGTAAAACTTGTGTTTCCAACCGCATACTGTGATCGCCAACCCGCCTGCCAAGCGTGGCGATTATGGAAACACCCTTCATGGTTAGGAAAACCATGAGGGAGGCCTATGTCCTGCAGTGGGCGTCAAAAGGCTGATGATGATGTGTGCAATAAAGTATAAAGTCTCTTTTTGCCACTGTACTGAATGTAAGTTTGTCGACTGCTATAATTATTTGCTGTAGGTACGAGTACCATTAGGTTGGTTGTTTTTTTGGATTGATTTAGAATTGATTTAGTAATGGATCATTGTTATTTTTACGGGTTTTGATTTTAAACTTTACATATTTCATTTATTTGGTCTACAGCCCGATTCAAACCGGACCAAACGGCTTACCATCCATAGCGCAGAACATAAAATTAGAAGTCTTTCTGACTTGTTGACTTGACCGACTTGTAGTTTGTACATTGCGGGAAAATTAGCCGATGGGGAACCAATACTTTTTTTATTTTGGCGTCTTCGGCCGTCCAGGCTCTGGCAACACTAGGAAGTACCGAGTTCACAGATCTTAGCTGAAAATCACAGACTAAAAAGAGACTACCACCGACTAATATTGAAAACCACAGAGAATATATATAATCAATCACTGAAAACTGAAAACGCTTCAAACGTCGTAATGTCATATTTTTCATTATTATGTGTATAAATTCTATATTATTAATCCTATCCACCAGATACTCTAAAAGAAAATGGAAAGCCGTTTCAACGCCGATGTAGAAAAGTTGGACGAAATTACCACACAGGATTCAGATATCGAAGCGATTTTTTTGGACTACTTAGCTTCTGCCCACTGTGATATTAAAAAGATTTGCCGCCTGTGTCTATCTGTTAAAATAGACGAGGAACTAATCTCTTTACATGGTGAAGTGGCTTGTGGAAGAATTATAGATTTGTTGACATGTTTCACTTCAATTGAGGTAAGATTGAATTAGAACTTGATTGCACACAATACATAATGTATTTTTTTAAATAAATAAATTACATAGCTTGTCTCTCGCCCTAACATGATATCAGATTTCAGACTTTCACCAGTGTCCCAAAGATCTCTTAATAAAAAAACTATCTCAGGACACAAGCACAAGGCCATGTTCTCGGTCAGTCTGCACTGTGCATATAATGTAAACTAGCCAATTGTGCGCTTTTTGAGACCCTCTATCTTGGTGTGACTTATAATTTGAAAGTCTTGGCAAATTTTCATTACAAAACTATTCAACATCCTCAAAAAACTTGTCAAGTTTGGTCTATAAACTTAAAAGTCACCTAATATTTTAAGTATATATATATATCAAAACACTGCTAATTCCATGAATCCCTTTATCAAATAATGCAAAATCTGAAAACCATTTGTTAATTTTGGAACTACTTCCAATATACAATGTGAGCAAAAATTAAAAAATTCTCAACTTAATTTTTAACATTTTTCATAAAATCATGAAACTCAAAACAATTGAGTTACACTTGGATTAAACATTTGAAACTTTTGCTTTTTAAACCCTTGACCACTGATGTACGTATGTGGTACGTCGTTAAAATGGTTTTTAGTTGAAATCTTTATTTTGGGCAGTAATTTCTGCATGTCCTTTTTGGTACTTTCCTAGTCGGCTTGTGCGGCAGGGGAGAGCGGGCACGTGGGCCATAAGCAGGTTAATTCGAGGACCAAAATATTTATTTTAAAAAAATGTCTATGTATAGTCAAAATCTCTCTTATCTCAAAGCTTGATCGTTAATAAATATTTTTATATTAATATTATTTTAATTTTTTTAATATCCCTATTTCATTTTTATGTCTCAATAAACAAAATGCACTAATTATCAGATTTTCACTCTATTGATGCATCAGGAGCTTTTCAAAGTTACATATTATGTATACCATACGTACATCTGTGGTTGTGTAATAAAATGACTTGTCAGTGGTTGAGGGTAAGAAACGGTTTTTAGATTTGCAATATTATATGAGTAATCTATAGCTGCAGAAAATGGCACTTCATTGTTACTTTTGTGTTCAGTTTCTTGTTCATCCCCTCAGCTTCTTCCGGACAAAGAACTACCAAGTCATGTATGTGCTGAATGCACCAAACAGTTGGTGAAATGTTGCGAGTTCAAGAGAAGATGTGAGAAGTCTGATGCTTCATTGAAATCTGTGTTCAGAGGGGAGTTTGTCAAGGATGAGCCAGACGAGGAAGAGGAAGTTGAACTGTTAGTAGACTATTCATAAACAGACTTTGCAAAGTGCAGAAACATCCCATGAAACTTAAGTGTGTTATTTGACTCCTCAACTTTTTTTTTATATTTCTTAAATACGTCCCACTGCAGGGCACAGGCATTCTCTCAGAGAGAGAGTATGGGCTTAATAACCACGCATGGCCACTGCGGATTGGCAATTTCAAGAGTTTCAACTCCTTTAATTAAACAACTTTTATTATGACACTCTACACATTTTGCCATCTCTGAAATGGCCAAAAAAATACCATTGGTGAGGATAATGTTAGTAAGTAACCTTTTTAGGGGGTCCATATCCGAAGGGTACATACAGGACCTTTTCATTTCTCTGTCCATCTGTGTTACCCATTATGTATTAGCGAAGGGCAAGATAAAAGGTACCCGAAACCGGTGTGTATGCATGCAGAGACCAATGAATGTTGAAACAAGTGAGATTTTTTAGTATTGTGGCAGTGGCAAACCATGGTCTCCACCTACCCCTCTGGGATTCGGGTGTGACTTTTTGTATAATGTATGTTTGTTTGTTGAATTTTTCACAGAAAATTTAGGGTATTGCAGTGCTTTATCCCCAAAAAAATTTTGGAGTTTCTTTACAACAAAAAGTTTTTTTATGTTATTTTACAGAAAAATAGAATGTGAACCTTACAACAGTATGGATGCCACAGAAGATTGCAGCTATACAACAGCAGTTTATGAAACATCAATAAGTGAAAACAAATCCAAAGATACTAAGACAAATAAAGAAAGAAATCTTCTAAGTACCTGCAGACACATACCACCCACATCATCAGTCACAAATGAAAACTTATTTCGTAAATTTTTATTTTTCAGAACGGAACAATGCGAATCCTACAACAGTTTAGACACAAAAGAACACTTTAGCTGTATAACAGTGCCAGACAATGCATCTTTGATAAATGGAAAGAATACCAGACATACTAAAAAAGTGAAAGGGAGAAAGAAGTATGTTCTTCTAATTTTCTTCCCAATGTACTTCCTAATTTTTTTACTTTTCCATCTTCACTCATTTTATATACTTATTTTTATATACTTCTATTTAATCAAATTATTATAATCATTCATAGCAATGTGCATATCTTTTTAAGATCTTACTGTGCCCTACACTACAATTGATTTATAGATTATAGATATAAGATAGAATTTTCCTTATTGTACACAGAAATACACAGATTATGCATCTGTTTAGGCTGCTATTACGTCTCGCATCCATCCATCCATCCATCTTGGTAGCAATTTTTTTTTATGATAGTAAAGAAAATTAATACTTTTTTATGTGGTCTGAGGTAGATAATAAAATTATAGACATTTAAAAAAATAATTATTTCAGTGCCAATTTTTCTTTATCGAAAATTAAGCGTAGAACAGCAAAAATGTAGTTTTTGATAAAGGAAAGTTAGATTGCCTCATGATTATAAATTTTAATAGCAGTCTCCCAATCACAATCTAAGTATAAGATAGCAAAATATGTCTTAAATTACCGTAATTTAATTATACATCATTAACAATGTTACAATGAGTTACAGTAAGGGAAATAAGACACAGATTTATGACCTAATTCTGGACCAATATGGTAGCTTATAGTTACAAAGATAATTTACCTCACTAGACTTACTGGAACACCTCAAACTTCCAGGAAGGCGTATATTTCAGCGAAGGAAAATGGTGTCCAATGCCACTTGTGTTCTGAGCAATTCCCCGAGTCGACGCTTCTGCTAGAGCACATCAGGTCGTTCCACAAAGAAGCATCAGCTGGGTACTGTGTGCAGTGCAAGGAACAGTTTGAGGAGCCACGAGACCTTGAGCTGCACGTCTCGCTGCACAAGCCTGGCCCGCCGTGGAAATGCATCCAATGCTTCAAGGAGTTTGTGTGTGAGTTGATCTTAACCGTTATTCTCGATTTTTTGGTATTGGCGCCAATCGTATTGGCAACTATGCTACGTCTAACTTAGGTACCTTAAGTGGCTGTATCCCCTGAAGCTTAGCTAGCCAGTTGAATTTTTCACAGAATATTTGACATGTCCGTGTTGGGCCACGTGCAGTGTATGGTTCCGTAGAAAGAAGGGGTTTTATTTAATTTACAGAACTGTTACTGTGAACAGATAAAGTTGTTCATCAACCTAATTTTCAATGAATTTTGTACGAAGTTTTCATTTTATAAGTTGGTCGCCTATTGCTCGATAACTTGTAAAGCCTGCTTAGCTATGATCGTTTTCCTTTTAAGTTTATTATATGTGCTATTACTCTGAAATTTTTCACGTTTCTACAATCAACTGTTTAGCCAGGAGGGGGTAGGGGGTGGACACCCTACTCGGACAAAAAAATGGCGCTTTTAAGCTTATATTTCGCAAACGGAACACTAAATCAACATGTACCTATTGTACCTAATTTGTGGATGGAGAAATAAAGTTTATTTCTAGTGTATTGTACACCCACAATATTTTTAAACGATCAATCCAACAATACCCCGATTATGTAGAAGGCTAGAAGAAAAAATTGCATCCCTAATTTAGGTGTACCAACTCTTAGGGCGATAGCCTAAAAAAAATGTTATTAAGATCTACCGTTTTGTCAGCGTGATTAATATGACTGTGTTTCTCGCAGTAGTCGTCTCTGAGCTAGGCCGCGGACGTCTGTCTAGACGGGCAGACAGACAGACAGACGGACGGACATGGCGAAACTATAAGGTTTACAATACACGTGATTTTTTTAACGTTTTCTGCTGTGGTTTAACTTTAAACCGTATACCTACACATAAAGATGTTCCAACTTGGTGTGATTATAACAAGCTTGTGTCACTTAATGTAGAAGCAAAACTAGTTTTCCTAACAAAATTCGCTTAATTGGTCATCTACTTTAGCGTTCAGGGTACATACATGGACCCTGAATGCATGCTCCTTTTTACCCGACTGCGAAAGAAGGGTTTTGTTTATCGAGCGTATGATGTTCTTTGCACCGATTTTGACAAATTAGATTTCAAATCAAAGCTAGTAACGACGCGAGTTGGCGGTACTATGATGTCACGAAAAATAAAATTACTTACGTCTGCTACAAATCGAAAAAAAAACAGTTATTACCTATAAACAATAAACCTGAGCTAAAAGGCATGCCCGAACTTACCTACTACAAATTCAACGTGAGGGCCCCAATTGCATTATACATATAGGTATGATGCAATTGGGGACCTCTGGGGTTCTTAAACCCAATAGACTCCGGGTTTTTGGTTTTTAAACCAGTTTTGAGCAATATTTGATTGAGAGAACGCATTTCAGCGCGCACGGCGCTGCGGCGGCACGTGGGTCGGCACATGCAGCGCAAGCGGCACCGCTGCGAGCGCTGCGGCAAGGCGTTCAGCGAGCGCTCCGCGCTGCAGCGGCACGCTCGCGTGCACACCGGCCAGCCCGCCGAGCGGCTGCATCTCTGTGTCGAGTGCGGCAAGCGGTAACTGTTGCTATTTGTCTCTGCGTCGAGTGCGGCAAGCGGTAACTGTTGCTATTTGTCTCTGCGTCGAGTGCGGCAAGCGGTAACTGTTGCTATTTGTCTCTGCGTCGAGTGCGGCAAACAGTAACTATTACTGTTTGTCTTGGTGGACATTGGCTTTTCGCAACTGACTGCTCCTTCTTTCTATGCCTCTCCACTAATGGAGGTTGGCCGTCAGGTCCCCATGTACTTCTTAATTTCATGCCAAGCGAAACAGGTCTTCAACGCTGGTCACAACCGTCCATTTCCTGATGCTTCTCAGCCACGACATCCTCCGTCTTGCCCATCATAGTAACTTGAAGAAGTCGGTACATACCTACCTGGGTGTATTTTCATGTTTGTGACGTCCTCGCCTGGTTACCATAGCACAGGGTATCCTAGTTTGGGACCAGGTCAAGTCATTGTATTGTGTGGAAGTTATTATTATTATTACTATCGTGTCGTAGCACATGTCCTAAATGAGTACTATTTTTTCTGGAGCTCTTTGTCTGGAGCTTCGGCTTCAGAAGAGAGCCATCCGCTGTCTGGCCACCCCCGTGCACTCCAGCTTCTGAAAGTCGCCCTAATAATATTTTTAGCAGAGGAGTTATTGAACAATGAGAATAATCAAACGATTCAAATGTGTTTTTTGTTTTAACCCATGTAATTTCACTACCTCATGTGTTGCAAGGTCAGTGAATGTTAACCATTAACTGTAAGGTAGGGTTGTGAAAAAATGTCCACCACCATAGTGGCTTTTTAAAAAAAATAAGAATTACTCAATAATAATATCCACGCAACACAATATCTTGTACTGGGACAACAAACAATAAGTGTGGGCATCATTCAGCCACAAGAAGTCCACTGCTGGACATAGGCCTCCTCCATGGATTTCCAAAAAGACCGGTTGGAAGCGGCCTGCATCCAGCGCCTTCTTGCCACTTAAATGAGGTCATCTGTCCATCTTGTGGCTGGTCGTGATTGTGGTCTCCATTCGAGAATTTAAACCCAGTTTGCGCATGTTGGGGTGTGGGCATTGTACTAAAAACAAACTTCTGTTCTTTTTTTTTCAAAAATAGGTTGAGAGCCTGGAGCGAATCTATTTGGCCTGCTTTAATAAATTGTTAAAACGAAAAAGAATCTGAGTCTACGTAACCGGAAGTGCGTCACCAAAAACAAAGAAAACTAAAAAGAATCCTTATTTGTTCAAACCTCGAGGAAGTTCTTAAGGTTAATTTGGAGCATTGAAAACCGATTTTTTTGTGTAAAAAAAAATGTTTCATTATAAACCCGAGCAGGAGAGTACCGTCCACATGTTGCT
This sequence comes from Yponomeuta evonymella, assembly GCA_963969515.1. NCBI lineage: Eukaryota > Metazoa > Arthropoda > Insecta > Lepidoptera > Yponomeutidae > Yponomeuta > Yponomeuta evonymella. The sequence continues at coordinate 19,027,488 of OZ018352.1, read as the reverse complement.
GTCTTTTATACAAAAATATTACTTCATCTTTCATTCACGCGTGAAGCGAACGTTAGTAGGTCGAACAAAACTAAATTAATTCACAAAAATACAAGAAATCTGTGAATATTATTAATTTACTTGTTGACTCGGCAAACGTTGTTTTGCCACTAAGCCTCCGACCTATTCTCAGATCTACCAAATATACACAAAAATTTCATAAAATTCGGTGAATCGCTTTCGGAGGTGTTTGATAACAAACACTGTGACACGCATTTTTATATATTAGATGACTGTAGCATTATATTCAAAATGCCGTATCACCTGTTGCTATTGTCCATATTTAGGACAATGGCCATTACTCAGTTATTGCTGTTTACCCGAAACCGAGTCGTTGCGTTCATGCAACGACTAATGAATGTCGATAAAGCGAAAGAAGTCTTCCATTATCCTGACAAGTGGCAAACCCTGGTCCCTGCATACCCCTTCGGGATATAGGCGCGAGTTTATGTAATGAATGTATATGTAGAATCGAGATTTTATATAGACAAGAATATCCTTTATTGTACACCAGAGCACATAATATATAAAAAAATCCTGTACCACCTGTGGTTGACTGGTAGGAAATGCTTATAGCATTAAGTCCGCCACATTGCCATTGTATTTTTTACTTATGTGCAATAAACGTATTAATAATAATCAATATAACAATACCCCAGAATTTACTAAGTAAGCAAAGGTATTAAGTCTGTTCTTACGTGGTGCCTGCTGTCTCTCTCGCATAATATAATTGATTGATTGTAATAATAAGTTTGATAAATGCGGTCTGAGGGTTTGATAGATAATAAAATTGCGAACATACAAGGCATAGGTTTCTTATCCTGTTTCTAAGGCCAGTCATTAGACGGTCAAAACGGGGGGTGCGATGCAAAAGGTGGCGCAGAAGTTTCTATGTTCTTATCTCGTACATATGGGTGCGACTAAGTAAATATAAAAAAACTCGAAGGGTTCCGTACCATTATCATCTATAGGCGAGAAGCTATTATTAGCTCTTAGTCACCTATTGTAAGATTAACTAATTAATTATCTATACAACATAAGACACAAAGATCGAGAAAAAACGGCAAAAAAACGTTTGTTTTATGGGAGCCCCGCTTAAATATTTATTTTTGAAGCGAATAGAGAACTAAATATTCTGTGAATATTTCAAACGTCTACCTGTTGCCGTTATTAATATCAAGCAAAAAATTACGTTTGTTGTACGTTTAAATATGTATTTTTTTATATATATGTATTTGTTTTTGTTATTTTATTCTATAATTGATAAAATTAGATTCCAACATTAATAAATTTGGAAACAACATTTCTTTGTTGTAAACTACATACCTACTTATAATAAATAATGATAATAAACAACGTACTTATAGGAAAACAAAACTATATTTCAAACGTCCGTAATTTAATTATACACCAAACCCTCAGACCACATTTATCAGAAGTTTACTCATATTGCTACAATATAAAAAAAAAGTTGAATTGTGCGGCGAGAAAACATGCTCCACGTAAGAGCAGCCTGAACTCACACAACGTCGCGTGTAATGGTTGCTGTCGCTCCGGTACGGGGCAGGTTCAGCGACGCGACGCGGCTGCGGCAGCACATGGCGTCGCACTCGGAGCTGCGGCCGTTCGCGTGCGCCGCGTGCGACAAGCGCTTCCGCTCGCGTCGCCTGCTGCGCTCGCACGCGCGCGTGCACGACGCCGCGCGCCCGCACCGCTGCCGCCACTGCGACAAGAGGTACCCGCCGCTGCAACTCGTCTCACATCATCCGCACGACGCCGCGCGCCCGCACCGCTGCCGCCACTGCGACAAGAGGTACCCGCCGCTGCAACTCGTCTCACATCATCCGCACGACGCCGCGCGCCCGCACCGCTGCCGCCACTGCGACAAGAGGTACCCGCCGCTGCAACTCGTCTCACATCATCCGCACGACGCCGCGCGCCCGCACCGCTGCCGCCACTGCGACAAGAGGTACCCGCCGCTGCAACTTGTCTCACATCATCCGCACGACGCCGCGCGCCCGCACCGCTGCCGCCACTGCGACAAGAGGTACCCGCCGCTGCAACTCGTCCCACGTAATCCGTGACGACACCGCCGACTCCCGTCAGCAGCGCCGTGGCGCTGAGGGCTCTCTGCACATCAGTGCACCTGGCGACAGCCAGGGCCAGGGGCCTAATTATACGCACCAAATCCAGTTGGAATCTTGACGTTTGCGATAGCGATTAGTACGGAATTTGATAGTTGGTTGGAATCGCTCAGGATTTGGTGGGCGTAATATAGGGGCAGCTGTGTGCTGGTGCTTTATATCTCACGAGGTTTGTATTGGAGCTCCGACTAGCTGGAGTCGGCAAAGGGAGTATTATACTGTATTTTTCACAAAGATCTGAAGGTTGAATTTAATTTAGCTTGGTCTACACTAAATGTGTTTACGGTCATGCAGTGTAGACCAAGCTGCATAAAATTTACAACAACCACCATTGGTTTTGTAACGCAGAAGAAAGTGACGAAAAGTCCAGTCCAATCGTCTTTCCTCAATAAATCTTAAACTCCGTACAGTTAGAAAGGAATCTAGTTCAGTTTGATCTGTAGTTTCCGCACTTAGCCTCATATTTGGGCTACTATACGTAGCAGGGCTGTGAAATCACTCCAGCCAGCCTATCTCTTTCGAGAAAGCCAGCAGTGCTCCAATGGGACAGGAATCTAATGATGATCCCATGTGTTACGTGCAGGTTCCGGCACGACTCGACCTGCAAGGCGCACGAGCGCCTCCACACAGGCGAGCGGCCCTACGTGTGCGCCGCCTGCGGGAAGACATTCCTGCAGAGCAGCAACCTGCGCCTGCATATGCGGACGCACTCGGGTGAGCTGTGCTTGCTGGGACTTCCTACATAATTATGCGGACGCACTCGGGTGAGCTGTGCTTGCTGGGACTTCCTACATAATTATGCGGACGCACTCGGGTGAGCTGTGCTTGCTGGGACTTCCTACATAATTATGCGGACGCACTCGGGTGAGCTGTGCTAGCTGGGACTTCCTACATAATTATGCGGACGCACTCGGGTGAGCTGTGCTTGCTGGGACTTCCTACATAATTATGCGGACGCACTCGGGTGAGCTGTGCTTGCTGGGACTTCCTACATAATTATGCGGACGCACTCGGGTGAGCTGTGCTAGCTGGGACTTCCTACATAATTATGCGGACGCACTCGGGTGAGCTGTGCTTGCTGGGACTTCCTACATAATTATGCGGACGCACTCGGGTGAGCTGTGCTTGCTGGGACTTCCTACATAATTATGCGGACGCACTCGGGTGAGCTGTGCTAGCTGGGACTTCCTACATAATTATGCGGACGCACTCGGGTGAGCTGTGCTAGCTGGGACTTCCTACATAATTGCGCGGACACACTCGGGTGAGCTGTGCTAGCTGGGACTGCCTACATAATTGCGCGGACACACTCGGGTGAGCTGTGCTAGCTGGGACTGCCTACATAATTGCGCGGACACACTCGGGTGAGCTGTGCTAGCTGGGACTTCCTGCATATGCGCACACACTCGGGTGAGCTGTGCTAGCTGGGACTTCATGCATATGCGGATACACTCGGGTGAGCCGTGCTAGTTGTGACTTCCTGCATATGCGGCCGCAATTGGGTGAGCAGTGCTAGCTGTGACCTTTCTACAGAGTAGCAACCTCCACCTGCATATGCGGACACGCTCAGATAGCATTTACTACTTCAGGTCCGAATGACTCTGCCGTACTGGGGCGTACTGTACTGGCGACCAGCACAACTGACTCGGCGGAGTAACTTAGAGCAAACTGGACGAAGCAATCGCCCGAGGCGTAATCTTATTAGTTGTGACATCCAGACGTGTTGGTCCACCAACGTGTGACGTGAACACGCTAGAAGTTAGTTCCTGCCAGATAAACTTTCCCTGAAAGGATACAAAAAGTCAAGAAACATAAAATAGAGACGGGGGGGTTTCTTGAATTTCTCGAGTAAATCTATTCCTACCATAGTAAAATGTATTGCTAGTTTTTACGACATTAGGTTGCATCGCAAAAGCTACAATAACTCCCACTCCGCATAGGTTCCTTGTGTTATAATATAACTGAGCATCTATCTGTCCCATCGATTTCAGGCGAGCGCCCTTACGCCTGCAGCGAGTGCGAGCGTCGCTTCAAGTCTAGCTCCACGCTGAAGACCCACTTGCGGACGCACACTGGCGAGAAGCCATACAGCTGCCACATATGCCATAAGAGGTAACATAAGCAGACTATATACGTTGCACTGCAGGGCATAGGCCTCCTCTCAGAGAGTATGGGCTTAATTACCACGCGTGCCCACCGCCGATTGGTAATTTCAAACGCTCAGGTATGTCTCCTAAGTCCTAACTGACTCCTAAGATACAGGTTTCCCTAGTTTAGGAGTCAGGGACTTACGTTAGTGTTTAACTTAATATGTAACTTTTAAAATGTTACGTCTCTGTAACTTATAGCCAATAAAATTATTTACTTATTACTTACTTATTATGCGAACACCTCAGACACTCAGGTTTCCTCGCGATGTTTTCTTTCACAGGTAGCGAGTGGTGTCGCTACTATAACTTCTCAAATGAACGTAACTAATGAAAGTAAACGAAGTCATCGGTAGACGCCGGTGCATAGGCCTCTTATGCAAGTAATAATAACTCGTCCCGATCGCAAACCGAGATGAACGTGTCGGTCCCTCCGGTGAGACTTCTGACTCGGTCGGCTGTCGGCGCAGGTTGGCGCGCGCGGGCGGCGCGCACGGACGCGGGCACTCGGCCGAGCGACCCTTCGCGTGCGGGGCGTGTCCGCGACGTTGCCGCTCCGCCGCGCGGCTGCGGGACCACTGCGCCGCCGTGCACGACGGTGTGTTCCAAATTTACAAGTTTAAAATGGCGGCGGCGATGTGGCCGTCCGTGACCTCCTCGGTCCTGACCTTGAAAATAATAATTGGATACCATTGTTATTTTCGAGGTCTAGACTGAGGAGGATACTTAGAAATTTTTTCGACGGCCACGCAAAAAAGACCGCAACTAACTGGGCGCGAGCGTCGTGTCGCTTTAAGAAGGACCGGACAGTTTATAATTTCAAGATGGCGACTAGTTTTGATGATCGATAATGAATCATAAGCAGCCTATATATGTCCCACTGTAAGGCACAGGGCTTCTCTCAGAGAGAGAGTGTCACCACGGATCGGTGATCATGAATAACTACTTTTAATGTATTCTGCCGTGCATTGAATATTTGGCTATCGAGGTTTTCTTAAAGAATTTTGCATTTATTAATTAATTGGTATGCTGTGGACAACTTTTATTCGCCTTATTTTTAGTTATTAGCTAATAAGTAAATTATGATCAGTCTACGCTGTTGTTCCTAATAAAGTGAAATAAAATGACAAACTTTGTGTCATAATTTTATTACACAAAGTCGAATTAAGGTGAGACAAACTTGCGAGGCTGAAGGCCAAGTCTCGCGAAACTGGCACGAGCGATCCCACCGCGGCGAGACCAAGACCGAGTTCAGTCGCCACGAACAACACCAAACTAAACTAACAGGCGCGGCGGAGAGCGAAGCTTCTTACCCCCTAATATACCATTATGAAGCCTTCTGATTTTTAACAATCATTTACGAAGTGAACTCTCTTTCAGGCGAGAAACCATTCGAATGCGCCGTGTGCAGCCATAGGGTGGCCACAAAATCCCATCTGCTGAAGCACATCAGGTCCCACCAAAATAGGAAACCCACAGCCGGCCCCCAAAAGAAGAAACTTGTCGTTGTACGCGTAACCGACGATACGCCTTACGCTTCCATACCGGAGAATCACCCGATAATACTGAGTAACAACGACAGCTGCGGCGAAGTTATTATATCAAACGACTGCACAGACATAACCAATACTGCCGCAAATGACATGTCCGTCTCGCTAACAAACGCAATGCCTTTACAAGTGTTTCAAACTACTGAAGAAAACAGTATGAACTTCAACCAATGTGAAACCGTTAACAATTTGAATCTACTGACAGTGAGTGAAGCAACCAGCTCAATGGAAGTGGCTAGTGTGAAGTTGTATCAACTAGATCAAAGCTTGGTGCAGATCCATAGCTCCGGTGGGCAAGTCACGATTAGCAAAATCACCAGTAAAATGACTGCTAATTTTGAATAGACGCCAGGGGGCTGATCATCATCAACACATTATGTCCCCACCGAGGGGCACGGGTCTCTTCCCTGAGGAAGGTATAGGCCATACTCCACCACGGGGGCCAAGTCCGAATTGGTGGAGGCTTGTAGACTAGTGGCTCGTCTACTGTCAGAAGTTGTCAAGCCGCCCTAAGGCCTCTGACTTGCCTTAACGACTGCCATCTATCGACGGCAGCCGGCAACAACAGCGGAAAAATGCCACTAGCGTTAGGCATAGACGGCGACCCATCCATGCACTGAACGCGCCCTGTGTTGCTTAACCTTCGTGATCGTTTAAGATCACTCAGCCGGGGCTACGAGCGATACGAGGGGGCCGATAACTAGTCTCATTGTGTACCAATTTTATCAACTGTATTGATTTTTATGTACTAGTTCTTACTGTCTTTTCACTAATTATAAAAGAAAACATCGTGAGCAAACCCAATGACTCCGCATTTTGTGTGGAGTGAGCTGACAAGATGGTATGACGAGCATTCTCAATAAAATATAAAATAAGTATGTCCCAGGCTGTAAGTAGCTTCGTTTAGTGCAGCAGATTACCACTAAAGTAGGATTTCTTTAGGAAAAGGAAAGCGACATTTTTAGATAGTTATGAAGTTCTGACAATAGCACTCTCGATTGGATATCATTGAAAGCTACTGCAACATGTAAAGCTCCATTATAAATTAATTCACCATAATTTTTAATCGATATGAAGAGACAAAAAGACAGGAATAAAAGTAGTCAACTTCAAATTGTCTAACAAATATGCTTTTCGGTACATAGAAGTTTTGCAACAATATAATAATAATTCACTTAGCGATAAAACTAAGGTTATGTTTTTAAAATACTTTATTTAAACAAATAAACAGTCTGCTAAGCACTTATCCCAAAAATAAATATCAACTACTTATATTACTTTAGCGCTATTTTCTCTGTAATAAATGCGTCTATTTAAAGTTAAAACCACGACTTTGTATTGGCCTGTTGGTACTTTGTGAGGTTGACTTTCATCGAGCCAAGTATCTCTTTAGCATTTCGGTTCTGTCCGTAGTAGTCCACGAAGTCTCCGTCGGGGTTCACGAGGTAAATGATGATTGTATGATCTACCTGCGAACACAATGAATATGCAGAATAAAGCACACATACCTACATAAACTCGTGCCTATATCTCGGGCGGGTAGGCAAAGGCAGGGTTTGCCACAATCTTGGCAAACGTGTTCTGCTTCGTCAACATTCATGTGCGTGCAGATGTACGCACACGGGTTTTGGGTACCAATAATATGGACACCGACATACATCGAATCTAAACGTCATATACATTTAAATTATTTTTTTTTGGTTTTTAGTGCCACTTCAAGTCGCTTTTAAGGGTTCCTTAGTGGACAAGGAACCCTTATAGTTTAGCCATGAAGTACTAGAGTGCTGAAATTTGGCTTAGATGACAAAACGGTAGACTAAAATATGGAAAAAATTTTTTTTTAGGGTACCTACCTCTTAGGAATGCAATGTGTTGGATATCGTTGGTTGGTTGTTGAAAAATATTGTGGGTGTAGGAAGCCCATTTTTTTAAATTTAGGGTTGCGAAATATTAAGCTTTAAAGCGCAAATTTTTGTCCGAGTAGGGTGTCGTCCCCCCTCTCCTGGCTAAACAGTTGACTGTAGAAACGTGAAAAAATTCAGGCACATATAATTTACTTAAAAGGAAAACTATCTCGGCTAAGTAGGTTTTACTAGTTAAGGAGTAATAAGCAACCAACTTATAAAAGTAAAATTTCGTACAAAACCCATTGAAAATGACTTCGATGAAGTTGTTAGTTCTGTAAAGCAGAATGGAACCCTACATTGCGCGTGGCCCGACACCCACTTAACCGGTTTTATTTATCATTTAAATTTTTAAGAAGTATAATTTTAATTACGGGCTCTTGCAACGTCGCAGCCTCCGGTAAATCAATGTGCTAAATAGAAAATATCCATACTATTTCATATGTTTTAGGCATTATTCAACAGCGACACTACAAAGCAAGAAAACCGTTGACATATAAAAAATATAGTGGCGGATTGAAGAAAATATTTTCAAAAGTCAAAAGTGGTTATAAATGTAAAAAATTAATTGTGTTTTTCAGGAATTACTAATTTGTTAGCTAACCTTGTATATTCGTGCCAAACCATGGTCTCTGCCTGCCTACTTATTACACAAGTTGAAAAAGTTAATTAATTCGGCAAAAAATATTTACACCCGAAACCTATGTGCGTGCATCTGCACGAATGTTGATGAAGCAGAAGACGTTTGTCATGATTGTGGTAAACCCTGCCTCTGCCTACCCGCCCGGGATTCAGGCATGAGTTTATATATGTGTGAGGCTTTATTCTTCACAATATTGTATAATTAATAATAACTTTCACACAACACAATCACTTGACCCGGTCCCAAACTAGGATACCCTGTGCTATGGTAACCAGGCAAGGACATCACAAACATGAAAATACACCCAGACTGAGGCCATTTTTACAAGTGTATGGTGGCCCCCAGTGGGAATCGAACCCATCTCTGTTAATTAATTGAATTTAACTCTAATGCAAGCATTTCAAATATCCCAGTATTGATCTAGTATGCTATCATGCCAACCGCTATTTCAGACTTCAGAGTCAATAAATTCAAGGGAACAAAACTCACAATATAATCACTGTCATCGTCCTGCGGTCCGGCGCTGAAGTAAACCCTGTAGGACCGGCAAGCTTGCTGGACCTGCTCCTTTGTTCCCGTCAGACCAAGCAGTCTCGGCGTAAACTCCTTGCAGTACCTGAAAACAAAATACATAGGTAGTTGATAAATAAATAAAATATCCTAACTCAGGAGTTTCAAAAAACTACTTGCATCAATGGACCTTGACAGATCGAAAATGAAAGGTTGAAGTGGAACAATCCAGGTTTAACACAAAAAAACCTCTTAAAGACATTTTCTTAGTGTGTAGAAGAAGAAGAAGAAAGACATTTATTACACCAACAAGATACATCACAGAAACAAAATAAGCAGATAAGTAACATAATATGCACAACAGAAAGAAAACTAAATACACAACAGACAAAACGAATAAATGCATGAAATTTTACACAGGAGTTCCATAATATTGCATGGTATTTTTTTTTAAGAATTACCTTTGGACTAAGTCAAGGTGATAGGTTTAAATTCAAGTGGTAATTACTATGCCATGGCCCATTAAGGGCTCCTCGGCCACGGCGACTTTTTGTAGCGATGCTGTCGCGCGTTCGCATCGATACAGTCGCGATGCAAACGCGATACCGTCGCGATACAAATGCGATTCAGGAACGGCACAAAAATGCCTGCGATCGCTACAGTTGCAAGATCTGTCTGTGTTGCACTACTCACGCGCCACCCTGCCTCCGTTCTCCTCCCCGATGTCGTCCGACACGGTCGCGCGTTTGCATCGATACACGCGACAGCATCACTACAAAAAGTCGCCGTGGGCGAGGGGCCTAAAGGCGTACACTAAGGTAAGATTTTTTATCCCCAAGTTTGCCTAAATTGTGGAAATAGGTAAATAATACCTTAAAAACCTATTTAGAGGCTAAAAATTCCACCCATGCCCGGACTTGAACACGATAAAAGCAATGTCACTCCAATCTGAGTTAGACGCAAGTTCCCCATTGAGGATTACCTAGTTACTGGAACACAAGTGAGTAGTGGATAGACATGGTAAATGATGGTAGCACATTTTAGAAATAATATAGTTTACTATGATGTACCTTCGAAATTCCAAAGTAAAGTGGATCAAAACTGACAGGAATTATGGTTTAAAATTAGGCTGACTTTCACCACTTCTTAAATGTCACATAAGTCGCTATTTAAATCGACTTTTGTATGTTGTTTAAGCTGCATTTAAAAAAAGCGGGGCAAGATGGTCTTAGAGTCTGAAATGGAGTAATTATCAAAAAATAAAGAATTATCAAAGAGCTATTAAAAGTTATTGTAGGATGATTGCTATACACTGATGTGTGATTAAAACCTAACCCTTTAGCCTATACCCACAAAGAGATAAACACAGGCACTCTCATTGTGCATAAAAAATGTACTAACTTGCCAACAATTTCAGGCGTATCTCTCTGAGGATCGACTGATATAAATAATGGCTGCAGTGGTGGCAGCGAGTTGTCTGCATCTGCAAATAAAGGTTCCAAAATTAAATAAAGAAAGTTTCTTCAAAGAAACAATCCTGACAATTGCTAGTCAATACATTTATGAAAACCTTTGTACATGTTATTTGATATGTAATTTCATGTCAATTGTTTCATGTGCAATAAAGTATAATGAATAAAATATTATGTGTAACAGTAAAATGCTTGGCACACAACTTGGCCAAAAATTTGTGTCCGGGATAAGGAAACTAAAAAGCAAGAATTCTTTTATTATTTGTTAATTTGACCAGTCTGAAGAATACTAACTCACACCCCACATCTGGCAATGAGATCCAGTGATAGGCATTATAAATACCGTGTACATAATGTAAATACTAGAAATACCTATACTTTTGTTCCAAGATCGAAACTCTCCCATCAATGATAAGCCAAAATTTAAGTCGAAAAAATGCAAACATAAGTGGCCTATAAATAATACATACATTCAGTAGAATGCATAGCTTTGTTTCACAGAGGGAGATTGTGGACGCTCATTGCAACCACAAATGTCACTTACCCCAACTATGAACAACTTCAGCCAGTTTCTCCAGTTCATCAGGACAGATGTCCGGACAATGTGTGAATCCAAAATATATCAACAGCCATTTGCCCACAAAGTCTGTACTTTTTACCAATTTACCCTGAAAATGTGAGTGTTATTATTTTAGAGTAGCCGAGGACCATGCTCAGTGGTGTGGGATAGGAGAGGCCTATATCCAGCAGTGGACAAGTGAAGGCCGATGATGATGATGATGATTATTATTTTATACCGTATTAGCTAACGGCTTCTGCGTCAAGATTATTGCAGCATCATTTGAGGAAAGCAAACAATTTTTGCCAACTGCCTATTCCTCAATTCAAAGATAATTATCACAAAAACTAACCTCAGAGTTCACTAACTCAAAAGTGCCTCCGATCTTGGCCTTTCCTAGCTGTCTTTTTCTCTCTCTATCTATAGCCGCCTGCTTTTCGTGTTTCAAGTACAGCATGAAGGCGGTGAGCCCACCGGCGACCGCCGCTGTTCCCATCAATGACTTCCAAGTCATGGGCCCTATGAATTTCTTGGGCTGAAGCTTCGGCGGCTGCGCGCAGCTCCTCACACTTGTGGTAGACAACGACCTGAGGAGGGAAACCCCTCGATTTCGGAGTAAGTTCATACTAAGAGGTTATATCGGGCAAGACTTGTAAGAAGCTGTGTTTTGTGTTGAAGTAGCTTTTTGTATCCTGTCCTGATGTATCACATTTCACGATTTCGCGAGCGATCTTTCATAGAATTATCTCGTTTTCTACAAAAACCGACCGCAGAAAATTGTGTTCCGTAGTCATGTGGTAGTGTCAACTGTCAAATGTGGATCTGTTCTGTGGGTATCAAATCAGTCAATGTTTTAACAGACATAGATCTGTTGATTTTGAAACGACATCATTGCCTACGCACGGGGTAAGCAGAAACACCATGGGCTAAACTAGCGCCAGAAATAAAAATAAGTCTAAGGCGCGGAGCCCACTGATCCGGCGTCTGGGCACGGGCACGGACCTGGCGCGGACATTGCGCAGGCATGGCACAGGCATCACGATTAACAGAACTTGCAATTTTTCAGCGCAATATGACATATTGACAAGGAACTTTTGCAGAAATTAAAGATTACTGACTTTAACGACTTGTGTCCGTACTTTAAGCAACCAAAGGCATGTATAAAGTAACGTGAGAAACTTTGAGTAAAAAGACACCTGCTAAGCATAGGCCTACTAGCCTACTTTACTACACAAATACCTAGGTACTAGGTAGCTAAAATGTGGTGTAAACCTAGAGTTGCTAATCCCGGTAAACAAACAACGTTGCTCTCCATTTTCCAACGCTCAGCTGACGAGCCCTACATAGAACCTTGCAACCTTTGTCAAACCAAACCCATAATTCCAGTCCTCAAATTTCGTCACTCCTCCCTTAAGTCGTGATGCGGTTTTAATGAAAAATGCTGCAAAGATCGCGCCCGTGACCGCAAGCGCGCCGGTTATATACCCCGCCACGGCTCGAGCCGCTCCACTTCTTCGGGGAATCTGGCACAGACATCATGGCTGCCATTTTGAGGATAACGTTTATAGTAAGTAAAATTTACCTCAAGTATATTTGTTGCTTGCTAACGGTGAAGGAAACAGAGCGACGGTGCAGGGGGGGCAACCAAAACGTGGTTCCTGTGGAAACCGAACTGATAGGATAGTGGGTAGGTACGGGTGCTGAGCTGAGCAGGCCTTTCCAATCACATCTCGACAACCAACTCGAGCAGCGCCTGAGTGGCAATTTCACATTATAACTACAGGGTTCCCTTACAAGAGCGAAATTCCTGAAATACCTACGTAAATTAGATAATGTCATTGTCATTTACTACTACTGTTTCTGTTCTTAGCTACGAATAATACTTACCTAATTAAAAACCCTTTCTTTTTCTTTCTTATTTTTGTACTTAAGTGCATATTTTTTGCAGCTTTTCTGCTTTGCAGAAGGCGCTGTTATGAATTGCTTAAAACCGCATGTGTTATATAAAAAAAAGGATGTAGGACAATTTTATTCACCGGGTGCTGCGACAGTCTGGGTGTATTTTCATGTTTGTGACATCCTTGCCTTGCCATAGCTCGGGGTATCCTAATTTGAACCAGGTCAAGTGTTTCTAGTGCGTGGAAGTTATTATTATTACATAGGCAGAGCGCGTAAAGCGCGAATTCAATAAAATTATTTTCTTTATAAATGTGTACTCTATTTAGGTTGTCTCAGGAATTGCGCATTTTTGAGCTAACCCGTACCTTTACCTAGCGTAGTAGAAATATATCGTCGGCTTATTGCAAGAAGTCATTAACCGCAAAAGCTCACTAACCGATTTTTTTTTAAAGGGATGGCCATATATATATATATATATATATATATATATATATATGTATTGAACAATGATACAATAGTGGTGTTTTAGTATCAGGCATTATTTTAACGATGTTATAGAGAATAAGGAGGAGGAAATACAACCATTAACTAACACGAACTAAAAAGTCCTTTTTCTCCCAATAGTGTATATGTCGGTTAATGAGTTCTTGCAATAAGCCGACGATATGCTCGATGCTGCGCATGATATCTTGGCGCAAAAAATCAGCTTTCCTAGAAGCCTGACTTTAAATCTGGCTGTCTTGTAACGTTTTAGGTGTCGTTGTTCATGTGCTGGATGACATTCTGGTACAACAGCGTGGCGGCGCAAGAGTATCTTCCCCCGAAGATTGGCAAGAAACCACAAGTTGAACCTACGGTAAGCAGTCATTCAGAGTCGATTTTAATGCATTAAAGTTGCTGTAACATCTTAACCGTGAGAAAAATGAGTCAAACTTAAAAAAACTCCTTAGAAAAGGTGCTTAGTTAGATACCTAAGCGTTCCAGCTTTAACAGAAAAAATATGAATTGAGGAAATGAAAACACACCGAGGGACCAAACATACTATCTTGTAATGTACAACAAAACCTTTATATTATCTTTAATGTCCTGTAGTTAGAATGAAAATCTCGTCTTCATTCGTGGAATTAAATCTTACATGAGGCCAGGCAGATCAGATGCGAGTCCTTCCACACTTGGCCAACTCTCGCTAAGGTGCAGGGGAATCCGCTTTGTAAAAGATCCCTAGTGAACCTAATTGACGGATGTCTGGCTCTATACTCCATTCCACGACACGGGCTCCCAAAGAAAATGGTTATGTAGCCGCGCGCATTGACCAATGAGATGCGAGTATTTTGTTTCCTAGGTCAATTGGACTCGTAGAACGGAGTGTGGAGTCTAATAAGCGAATCGTTGTTCAATAGAGGGGCATGTATTAGCTAGACAATGGCTGTTATTTCACGATATTTGGTACTCTACTGAGCAATAGCATTACAATGTCATTCTAATGGTAAGTAGGTATATATAACCCGCGCAAATTAAACAGGCTTCTCTCACGAACGAGATCGAATCGCGCGTGACACTGAGTTAAGTTGCACGGGTTATACCATTGTGCGGCGATTGGTAAGTAGACTACCAATCGTGTCAATGAAACAATCCTGCTAATATCACTCTATAGACTAGAGACTCGCCCCACAGATGCCAGCGAACTACAACTACTCTTACGACGTGCAAGACAACACGATAAGCCTGGACTTCGGGCACAACGAGAAGCGAAAGGACGACCGGGCGACGGGCTCCTACCACGTCCTGCTGCCCGACGGCCGGATGCAGCTGGTGGAGTACGAAGCCGGCCCCGATGGATACAAGCCACAGGTAACTGCGGTACCAACTAATATTAAATGGGAGATAGTCTTAGTACCAACTGAACAATAAAACTGATCGCCCTTTGTCTTTTTAACAATAACACTTATAAGCTTAATTTGGTTTAGCCTTATACTGGTCTCACACAAGATACAAGCTGTGATTCTTTATTTTTTGTACTGTGGTGTGGTGCTACCCTCGTAATGCGTCGTGATAACACCTATTGTATGTTCGAAAATTTCAATTGGCTCCCTATACCTACGGTTTAACACATACCTAAAATCCAGTGGCGTAACCATCTGAGGCCCGTGGCAAATTCTTGTTGGATGGGACCCTCCCAGTAAAAATATACACATAATCAGCCGGGCGGGGCCTTCGCAGGGCGGCTGGCAAGAGCTGGACGAGAGTAGCCGAGGACCGTGCTTAGGGCGTGCTATAGGAGAGGCCTATGTCTAGCAGTGGACAAGCATAGGCTGATGATGATGATGATGATGATGATGACAGAAGCAGCCTATATACGTCCTACTGAAGGCCTTCTCTCAGGGAGAGAGTATGGGCTTGATCACCACGTGTGCCCACCGCGGATTGCCGATTTGAAGCGCTGAAACAGAAAACATCGTGAGGAAACCTAAGTGTCTGAGTTGTTATACATGGCCCAACTTTAATTGATTTGAAGTACTCATTTAAAAATGTTACAATATTTTGTTAAAAATGTTAAGTTACTTCTGAGCGCGCGGCTTCATAGTTCGGGGGCCCGTGGCATTTTGCCGCCCTATAGTTACGCCACTGCTAAAACTCTTTAGTAAGTCAGTAAGGCGCGTCCACACGGAGGAGCGTTTATAGGCGCCATATCCTGCGCGTTACTGTAACATTTGTGTTCGTATGTACTGAACTGCGTTTAGTTAACTTATTTTTGTGATGTTTATGATATAAATAAACTCTAAAAACTAGATAACAAACTGGTGGGGCGTGGGACGAGGAGGGGGTGAAGTCTCGTCATCCTTTCCATTCAGTTTCATACGAAATGTACTAAAGCGATGAGACCCCACACAGATAAGCGAGGCTTAGGCGTGGGCCACACAGAAAGGGCGGGGGGCGAGCGCGGGGAAAAGATGCGGCGCATTGTACTATAGTCACAGAGCGACTACAGAGCAGACTTGATCTGTGAATCTACCTACAACGCGTGTGGCCCACCGCCTAAGCTAGAATAGAGGGTGCGTACTTCATACAAGCAGTGATAGTCAAAAACATAGATGTCTAACTAGCGTTAAAAAATTACCCCACGTACAATTGTGGGAAGGCGGGCGGGGCTTGTCAATTGTGTTACCAATTGGAGCTAGTTCAGTATTACCCGGAAAATATCTATGCACCTGCCACCGTGAGACCGCCATTTTGCGAAGTACCTACGTACATATTTCGGCGGGTTATACATCATGACGACAGACATCACCAATTATCAGTTACGCTGTCATTATCGTCCAATGAACGTTCACGTCGTCACGCATGGCGCACAGAATGAACCAATCACAGAGTGATTTACTCTACGTGATTTACTCTACAGTACATCTTGCGCTCATTTCATTGGTATAGATAGACTAGTTGAGAAGACAGGGGCCGTTTTTGAGAGTAATGTTGTAGAAAGAAATAATAGGGGTTAAAGTATTAAATTGCCGTTTTATTGCAATAGGTTCTTTGAATTGACATAGAATCTTCATGGTTTGAGGTTTTCGAATGAAACTTTTTTCAAATGGTTTCTATGATGTTCTTTTTTTAAAAAATGTGAAACATTTGAATATCGACTTTCAATTGTTTTTGTTATTCAATTTAGAGAAGAAAGATGGATACTGCGAAAATTCGAGTGATTTTTGAATAAGAGTTCCGACGCGGAACTAACGCGGCAGAAACAGACCGCAATATCAATGCTGCGTTTGGAGAGGGGTCTACTAATGAACGCACCGTGCGATTTTGGTTTATACGCTTTCGTGATGGAAATTTCGACTTAAAGAGCGAGCCACGAGGAAGACCGCCCACACAGGTGAATAACGATGAATTAAGGGAGATAGTGGAAGCCGACCCTATTCAAACTACCCAGGAATTAGCGGCATGGTTTAACGTTACCTTACCCACAATATTGACTCACTTGCGTCAAATCAATAAAATAAAAAAATACGAAAAATGGGTGCCTCATGATTTGACTGATCTGCAGAAAGAAACGCGTGTTGAAACTTGTGTTGCCTTGTTGATATCCAATATTCGATATTCAAATGTTTCACATTTTTTAAAAAAAGAACATCATAGAAACCATTTGAAAAAAGTTTTATTCGAAAACCTCAAACCATGAAGATTCTATGTCAATTCAAAGAACCTATTGCAATAAAACGGCAATTTCATACTTTAACCCCTATACTTCTACTTATGGTTTTTTTATTCGTAGCATACAACACGTTAGGTCTCCGTTCCATTGCGCCCCACGTCCCGTCCGTGTAGCCCGCGCCTAACATAGACAAGTCTCCACCGCAGGTGATGTACATGGGCACGGCGACGTACCCGCAGACCGCGGACAAGTTCGACGGATACCACTACAACGCGGCGGCAAGCCGGCAGTCGGTGCGCCAGGCCGCGCGCGCCGACCGGGGCGCCGACCGGGGCGTCGCACGCCAGCCAGCGCCGGCGCCCTCGCCAGCCCCACCCGCGGCGCCCCCGGCCAAAATACTCAACACCACCAAGACCAGCTAGTACCGATAGGCGCGTTTTATGATTTGCGATGCTCAACATGTGAAAGCCCTGCTCGCTAACGACGTTCGCATGGTCTGTGTCACACGGAGGGAAATTAGTTTAAATATTGAAGATGGACAGTTTACTGAAGTTACATTTCGTTTTAGATTTATAACAAAAGGGCAAGCCTGCTGGAAATCGAACCAGTGTTCCAGTGAAAAGAGTAAATTAGGAAAGAATTATTCCTGGAACTAACACCCGTTTTCTCGTACACTAAACAGAAACAGTCTGTTAATGTACTGGTAACAGCTGTCAGTTGTTATGTTTGTAGGCACTTTGGCTAATATCAAGTATTTTTCATGGTATCTCTTTCAATAGCAATTTATTTTACAAAGAAATTCATCCTTGTGATGTACTCTTTTCGTTCCAGTCTTAAAAATACAAGATCTTTGATTTTACTTTTTGTTTTTTTTTTTTATAAATGTGAATAATCAGAGATCCTGGGTTCGATAATTTCAATCAATCCTCCTTTTTATAAAATTTCATATCTTCAATATTAAAATAGATACTTTCCCTCCATGTGGCACAGCAGTGGGATTGATCCTACTGTGCTACTGTTCCCTATACCACGATGGGTGGATGGACCAGCAGACGCCTGGGTGTACCTAAGCAGATCTCACTATGAACAATATCGTTAGCGAATCTAGGCTGCTGGTCGAATCGCGATTATAGCACCTATAAATTTAATCGCGATTAGGCCTTCGCGTAAAATGAACCACTTCGCTGCTGACCGAAAATCCTCAAGAGTCCTCCAAGGATGACACACAAGGACGATTACTGTGTAAGACAGACTTCAGCAGAAACTCTCACGGCTGTTTGTTTCCAAATAATTTTAATATTAGTCTCGCAATTGTTAGTGGCACATTAAATGTAATGGTGTGTCGTACCTGCAGCGTTTCATTCAATTTATCTATCCATACAGCCCACGAAAGACGCCCACTGTTGGGCATAGGCCTCTTCGCCGTCGCGCCAACCTCGCCGGTGCACTGCTAATCTCGTCCATTGAATACCACAAAATAAAAGAAACACCTTCCAGCCTATATACAGTAGGTACCTACAGTATTTTCTTTATTTACATATTTTCTAATATTTTTCACAGATTTACAAGATCAATCAACTAGGTTCCTAAGGGCCAGTTTCTGAATTGAGAATTTCGCTAAGTGAATAATTCTTCGAATTTCTCAGAAAAGAAATACTCAATACAGAAACCGCCCCTAAGTTACCTAACTAGAGTCTTGCGTACATTATTATTAGTAAAAATCAATTCTCTCTGTAAGGAATATAGAATTTTTGTTTAATTAATCGTAGGAAGTGTCTAAATAGCCATACACATACATAAACTCACGCCTGTATTCCAGAGAGGTAGGCAGAGACCATGGACTGCCACGATCCTGACAGACCATTTTCGCTCCCTCAACATTCATTAGTCGTTGCATCCACGCACGCCGGTTTCGGGTAATTTTTATCTTAAGCCACACGAAGCCAACGAAGTTGGACTAAACCCAAAAAATTGACGCCCGCCAATAGCGGTCGCGTTAGAGGGATATATTCTTTAACGTAATTCAGATTACGTCATTCAAACTTATTTCTTATCGCAATGATATAACGTGCATTTTTAAATCAACACAGGTTATATTGAACTGCTAATGCTTTGTTAAACTCTTGTGGTAATTAAGACACTTCCTTAAACAAAAGCAAGCTGCTTCCCTATAACATTCTTAACTCAAATAAATACTTAAATAAGATCTGAACACAAACAGTGTTTACAATCTTAAAACTCTCCTCAGATGCAGTTTCAATTGTATGCGTAACCTCAGATTACTTAAACTGCACCTGAGGAGTGTTTTAGAGGAATCGTGTTTATAAATGACACCGTAACAATCTTATTTACAAACACCGATTACTTACTCTAAAACACTCTTGATATGGAGTTGACACAACTTAAAACAATCTTTAGGGCTAAAGAGCGTTTTGCTTAACGAGGTCCGAGGAAACATGTATTACTTCATTTTTAACCGACTTCAAAAAAGGAGGAGGTTATCATTTCGACGCGTTTATATTTATTTTTTTATTCGGCTATGTTCCTCAAATCTTAACCGATTTCGACAATTCTTTTTTTTTTCGAACAGGTATAACGTCCCATTGGTCCCATTTTATTATTAGATATAAATAAGACTGAAATTAGGTATATTTAATATACAACACTTTGTCTTCGGCAGTAATTGCATGTGTGTAGGTAGCGGGGATAATTTTTGCGGATAGTTATTTTAAGAAATCAAAAAGTATACACAGTATGCTGTACGTCGGGCTATTAGAGTTAAATATTTTAATTCTTGTAAGCCCTAAATAAGTGAATCAATAATGTCTTTCCACGTACCCTTGAAGCTTATGGAACGAAGGACATTCTTTTAGCTTAATCGTAATAACGTTTCCATACTGTCCCTTAGTACATTCGACAAAGCAGGTACATTTACATTTTTGTTGCAAAGTCACCCGTAACGTAACAGAGAAGAGTACACAGTATGTAAAGTACAGAGCATGAAAAGGTTAATGATGGCCCGGAAATTTTGCCAACATGCCCAAATGTAACACGACGAAAGCGCTCTAGCGCTTGTTGCCTGCTAACAATGTAGAAGTCCGCGAAACTAGCGCGGAGCGGCTTTTGTTGATGTTATTATACTTACATTACATGTCCGGACACATTGGAAATATTGCCGGGCAGAACACATCAATAGATAGATAGATAGATAGATAGATAGATAGATAGATAGAGAACACTTTATTGCACAACCAGGTGAAAGATATTACAAATAGTTGTAGGTAGGTACCTAAAAAATTTAAACAAAACAAACATTCGCAATTGGGTATTTGACAAAATACCAAATGAGTTACTTTTAAAACGGAATTTGGTATGAAAATACTGGCTTGTGACGTCACATTTCAGAGCACTCCTTTTATGTTTAATCTATTTAAAAATTGTAATAACTAGTAATTGACTAAAAGAGATACATTTTCCGAGATATTTTTTAATTTTTGTTTTAATAGAGCATATGAAATAATTTATTGTTGATCGTGTCAAATACCGTATTGGGTATTTGACAAAATATCAAATGAGTTACTTTTAAAACGGAATTTTGTATGAAAATACTGGCTTGTGACGTCACATTTCAGAGCACTCTTTGTATGTTTAATCTATTTAAAAAATTTAATAACTAGTAATTGACTAAAAAAAGATACATTTTCCGAGATATTTTGTAACTTTTGTTTTAATCGAGCACATGAAATAATTTATTGTTGATCGTGTCAAATACCGTATTAGGCCCGTTAAATGTATCGTGAGTCATTAAAACCAATTAAGAACCATCCTTTTTTTGGGGAAGTTACGGGGATTACTATGCCTATCGTCTTGTATAAATTTAGCGGGTGGCGCTTTTTCGGGTTAACGTGAAACTTCAAACTGCGCAACGTGTTGCGCGGCAATGGCGCCATCTAGCGGCACGAGTCAAGAGGGTCGGAGTAGGGGCTACTTTCCTCTACTAAATCTTCTATACTAATAATAAATCTGTAAGGGTCGGTCATGGAGTAAGTTAGTTTGTTTTCAGAGATATTGTGTTTATAGGCTCAATATATGACATTGAAACTAATTTCACGATTTTTAGAATTTTTTTCTGTATGTGTGTATGTATGTATGTATGTTCCTCCATAACTCTTAAACCAATTATCCGAATTTGATGAAAGGATCTCGACCATTAGCAGTATCGCTAAAATCTAAATAGTGTCACCAGTTTTCAGTGTCCATAATTCATGTTTTAAATTATAAAAAATAGGGGTTTTCTTATTAAACCATGACTTCTCCGTAATTCTAAATTAATAAAGTTATACAATAATTAATGCTTCCGGTTTAACGACCGCTGTCATCTTGATACAAGTCTACTGATCCATTCACAGACCTGTTTAAATCTCAATCTGTGCATTCAATAATGTAGTGTTGCCATCCAACCGACCGCTACTTTTCAAATCGAATGAATCGATACAGGGAAGAAATAGGCATATTTAGCTGAAAAAAATTGCATACCTAACAACTTTTGTTATTTCGTTTGATAATACCTACTTCATTTGCATATTTCTTTATCCACCTGTTCATTAAGATTATTTGTGGTTTACATTATATATTAGGTACTAACACTAGATAACAGATTCAACAGTGTGGACCTTCATCATCATCATCATCAGCCATTTAAAGGCCACTGCAGGACATAGGCCTCCTTCGTGGTTTTCATAACCATGAGGGTTTTTGCCATAATCGCCACGCTTGGCAGGCGGGTTGGCCATCGCAGTATGCGGTTGAAATCTCAGGAAGACGCTGCTGCCCGTCTCCTGGTAATTTATTTCCTTAGTCGCCTTCTACGACATCCACGGAAGGAAATGGAGTGACGCTATTCTTAATCCGGTGCCACACGGATCCGTGGATCTTGTGGACCTTAATTTGACGGAATCGCTCGGATGCTGATCTTTAAATAAATCAGGAAAGCGGTGGTTATGTATTAACAGAACGCTTGCATCACATTCCAAGGTGTTGGGTTCGAATCGGACATTGTATGTGATCTTTTTATAGCAGTACGACTGTCCAACGTTTACAGAAAACATCGAGAGGAAACATGTGTATGAGGTACACCCCATGTCCCCATACCTCACCTCACTCCAAAAAAGCTAAAAATAGTGGCAGATTATACTCCTCGGTATTTTGTACATTCTGCCGCAGCGTATGTATTTGGTCCAACGTATGTAAAGCCTTATCGGAAACCGACTTGTTCGGGGAGCTGAAAGTCATCGAGCTCGCGTGCGAGACGATTCGTGCCCTAAAGTGGGCACATAACGTAATCAGTACCTACGCATGGGTGACTTTGCAACTAAAATGTCATGGTTTATGTACATAGACTGCACATTATATATGTTATTATGTAAAGGTGATATGAGGCATAATCACCGGGCTTTCTACTCGCATCACGTTAATCAATTATATTACATTTCAGTTATATTTTATGAAATGGTGACTGATGGAATCGAATTGATGATCGATATAAATTACATTTTGCAGCACTGAACGTCATCGTTCATAATCTGTGCTATGCCCTGTCACCTATCATTATAACAGTTTTGCGATTGTTTTCTTCATGATCAGAATGTATATTTGTTTATGAACTATTTCGCATGAATGTTAGTATTTTTGTGAGACGGAGTGTGACGGAGTGAATGAGTTCTCGTGTTTTTGTAAGTCTCCATATTGGTGTGTATTCTATCGTAAAATACACACTCCATCATTATGGATGATACACTGAATTTGCGCTGGCCTGTTATACTATAAGAATACCCTTAGAATTCTCCTACGTCTCAGTCATCGTCGCTGCAACAAGTGTTAGTAACAAACGAACATTGTCGCCTCAAATCCATCGTCAACACTCGTCAACTTCCATTTTCTTCTCTAATACCCGGTTCCTATATTTAATGAATCGTTATTGGTAATCGGTAACTTATCATTAACAAGCGTCCCGTAACTTGAATAGCTGGTTGATGTTTAAAAAATTGTTAGGAACTTTACAAATTGTTATCTCCATACATTTATCGCACGGTACGTTATTCGAAACCGTTTTTAAGAGGAATACTTGAGTAGACATTTTAACTATCCGTAAGCAAAACGAGTCGTTCTTGAATATAGGAACCGGGCATAGTACTACAGCTTAAATAAAATCGCTTCCATGCATTTTGTGTGGGTTATGGCTTATTATTATTTCAACTCAAGAGCGGTTGGAGAAGAATGAGTGAAAGAATTTAGTCTGGACGAACAGTTTAGTCCCGGTGCAACCTCTTCGCTAGCTGAATTCACCTGAGTTACGCGGAGAGTATGCACACGACGTGTGAGAATGACAGTTTCATGTCATGACATGGTATAGGACAAGAAAAATGCGGTAGTATTAATGACCTAATTACATCCTCGTCCGGAGAATTACTTTAATGCTAACAATAGTATTTTAAAATTCTAAGCCAGTACTTCAAATTAAGGTATTATTTCATTGTGGCACAACTTTGTTGATAGCGATACTAAGTGTCTTAATCACTTGATCATTTTCCTTTGGTATAAAAACATATAGACATCTGGGACACAGGATAGGCTATTTAAATTCTAGCTCCAGTTATGATAAGACGTGGCCCCCATACAAATGCTGCTTCGTAAAAATCGAAATGTACGCGAACGGAGTCGCGGGCACAGCTAGTGATATATAAATGAATTGCATGCAAAACGTGGTTACAGAGTAACAGCCCTAGCCGAGTCAACTCGTTTTCGGTTTTAGCAAGTGACATTCTACCACTTCTACTGTTGAACTGAATAATCGTTTCGCGTCAAAATACAAGGTGCAGCCGTCACTGGGTGGTGTGCAGTATGTGCGACTCGTCGGGCCAGTGGACGCGCCGATGCGTTGACACGTTGTCGAAGCCCACGTTGTCGAACGTCTGGTATTCCTTCTGCATGCTCATCTCGGCAAGGTTTCTGTACCTGCGGGAAAACTATTGTGTTTTTAGGGTTCCGTACCTCAAAAGGAAAAAACGGAACCCTTATAGGATCACTTTGTTGTCCGTCTGTCCGTCCGTCCGTCTGTCAAGACCCTTTTTCTCAGGAACGCGTGGAGGTATGAAGCTGAAATTTATATCAATTACTCAGGTCTACTGTCCCTTGAAGCTGTGAAAAAATCAAACTTCTAAGCCAACGCAATCAAAAGATACAGCCGTTTATGCCGCAAATTTTCGACACTTGCAAGGGAATCAAAACCTACAGGGTGCTTCCCGTGAACTCAGAATCTTGAAATTTGGTACGAAGCAACGTCTTATAGCATAGATAAAGAAAAAATTACGAAAACCATAAATTTTTAGTTACATCACATAATATATTTTTTTTTAATAATTTTAAACTTACTACCCATTTCCTCATAAACGCGTAGAGGTATTAAATTGAAATTCAAATGAACGAACTTTGTAAACCTCGCAGGTTTGTACGGAACCCTCGGTGCGCGAGTCCGACTCGCACTTGGCCGGTTTTTTTATGTAGCTTATACACGTCCCTAACTGTGAAGGGAAGCATCGTGAGGAAACCTGAGTGTCTGAGGTGTAAACATACCTCAGCGCTTGAAATTGTCTTCTCTCAGAGAAAGAGAGTATAGGCTTATTGCCACGCGTGCCCACCGCGGATTGGCAATTTCAAGCTTTAAGGTATATGAACACCACAGACACTCAGGTTTCCTCACGATGTTTTCCTTCACAGTTAGGGACGTGTATAAGCTACATGTGTATGTGTGTGTGTGTGTGTGTGTGTGTGTGTGTGTGTAGATGTGACCGTGCGTGGGTAATGTGAGTGGAAGGTGGATGTGGTCGAGATTGAGCACAGTAGCGTCCAGTGATGACTTTTTTGCTTAAGGGTGTTATGACGTGAAGCATGCTGTCTCGCTCGCACGATTTAACATTTTTAATTAATGCAATAGAATGAGTAAACTTTTGATAAACGTGGTCCGAGGGTTTGATGCATAATTAAATTACGGACATTTTAACTATTTTTGTTTTTCAATAGGTAAGTAGTTTTTAATAAAGAACAGTTGTTTCGAAAATTACAAATTCATGAATCAAATTTTCTCAATCAAAAATTTAAAATAGTATAAAAAAATATGCCTTGAACATACGCAATTTAATTATCCGTCCACCCTTACACTACATTCATCAAAAGTATACTCATGTTATAACAATTACTAAAAATGTTAAATTGTGCACAACATGCTCCACGTAAGAGCAGCCTTAATGCCACATTGGCATATCCCGATGCTTAATATGGCATATCCCTGTGTGCACCCACCTCTTGACGAGCACGCAGCAGGCCAACAGCAGCAGCAGCTGCACGGCCAGCCACGCCAGCGCCAGCGCCACCGCCACCAGCTCGTGCACGCATACCGACCCCGCCGCCCCGGCCGCCCCCGCCACCGCCACCCCCGGCTCCGGCACTGAGGGGAAAACCATTGCGACTATCGGGGGCCATGCGTAAATTAAGTCAAGGTCTAGGATCGTCAAGGAGGAGGGAGGGGCTCGACGACTGTGACATCGTCTGACAAGAGGGGCTACGAGTCTAAAGATTCGTTACATTACATTACAACTTCAAATATAGATAGCAAATTTACGGTCTTATTTATAAAAATATGCCAAGGCTTGAATTGGCAGCGACGCAGTTTTAATATCAAGAAATTATAAATCTTAAGAAAAGAAAACCTATTTGGAGACAAAAAATTCTACCCATGCTGGGACTTGAACCCGTGACCTCCGGCTAACCGTGCCAGCCCTCTCGAAACTGAGCTAATGAGCAAAGTGGGTACTCGTGGGTGCAAGCGATGTAAATTACTTCAGCCAGATGTCGCTGCCTGTACGTAATACAGAGAAGTTTGTAAAGAGGCTCGAAATCTCGCCGATGCCTGCACTTGCCTATTAGCTCAGTTGGGAGAGCGCTGGCACGGTTAGCCAGAGGTCGCGGGTTCAAGACCCGGCATGGGTGGAATTCTTAGCCTCTAAATAGGTTTTTAAAATTGTCCTCAGGATGGATTAGTGCAACAAAGAATATAATTATAACCTTTCGGGACATGGCCGCGCACATGACAGGATGTCCAAATTGTTCGATTAAAATCTTATGTACAATGTATATGACATAGAAACGCTTGATAGAATAAGCGCGGCAAAGCAACGAATTCGCAAACAATTAGTACCGCCTCTCCGTCTATCACAACAATGGCATGTGGACTAGCGGCACGCACGCACCGCTCTGGCTGGCTACTAATGATTCTCATAGATTTGAGTTTGTCTGGCTACCACCGAATCGGTCCACGTTTTATAAATTTGTTTGGTAAAATACACTAATAGTTTCGACCAATATTATTTTAAAAATAGCTTTATTACTGTACTTTACTAGTGTATAATTTATTTTTTTATTCATGAAACCAAAACCCAATTGACTCTAATAATATTAGCTAATACATATTATTTGGTAACTAATAACGAATATTTTATTACAGTAACTCCGAGAAACGGACACTAGTAAACTGGTAAAAAATATTTGTTCACGGACTAATATTATTAGTCCAATAAGTTTCGAGAAATAGGGCCCGTAAGTGTTATCATAATGATGTGACATTCATACCTTCGCCGTCCGCGCTCCTGTGATCGGCCCGCACCAGGGTATCGGCCGACAGCAGGTCCTTACTGCCCACCACCAGCTCCAGCTCGAGCGGCATCCGCCCCCGCCCCCCGCACGCCACCTCCCCGCCCTGCGCGAGCACGCCGCCCGCCCACGCCTCAGGGCTCTCCTCGGCGACGGAGGCGGGGAACCCCTCAGTCGAGTTAGTCATGCGCGCCGACCGGTTGGTGCTGGACAGGCAGTTCGGCTGAAATGGTTGCCATTCATTCAGCCACAAGAAATCCACTCCACCACAACCACATCCACAGGACATAAGCCTCCTCCATGGATTTTCAAAAAGACTGGTTGGAAGCGGCTTGCATCCAGCGTCTTCCTCCCACTTGGATGAGCTCATCCGTTCATCTTGTGGCTGGTCGTCGTAAGCTGCGCTTGCCGATATGTGGTCTCCATTCGAGTACTTGAACGCAGTTTGCGCATGTTGCTGTGTAAAAGGCTAGCGGTCTTATTCATAAAAACACGATTCCTCTAAAGCATCCATTAGCGGCAGTTTATTTAATCTGTGGTTAAGTCTTTTCCGGTGGTTAAGTCTTTTCCTGTGGTTAAGTGGTGGAGTATGGCCTATACCTTCCTCAGGGAAGAGACCCGTGCCCCTCGGTGGGGACATAATGGGTTGATGATGATTAAGTCTTTTCCTTGTAAAATCTCCACCACAAACTATTATGATCGGCGTTTATCGAGCGTTTTGGAAGGAAAACATCGTGAGGAAACCCGCGGCTCGCTTGGTCAATTGACCAAAGTTCATACAAAAAAAACCACTAACAGCTGTTAGCAGTAGATTAACAGCGTGTTAGTGTACGAGAAACCGGGGGTGAATCTCGTAGTTGGGGAATTGTGCAATCGACAGCACATCAACCGTAACATAAAAAAGAAAATTTATTGGCAATTAAGGGGGCTTAGGCGTCAACTCACCCTCAATTAAACTCGCCCTGCGGGTGAGTTGTCCCCTTGTGAATTTTGGAGTGGTAGAGCCACCCAGTGTGCTAAGCGGGGCTCCTGGGTGTCCGAGGTGTTCACATTGGCGCTGGAAATTGCCAATCCGCGGCGGACACGCGTGATGATTAAGCCGATATTCTCTCTCTCTCTGAGAGACAGGCGCGGATCCGGCTTTCAAAACAAGGTTGTGGTCACAGCCACCCAAAAATTGGTTAAGTTCGGAGTATGAACTCGCTCATGATCGATAATAGTGCATTCATACGAAAGAGATGTTTACAATATAAGTATATTATGAAACCCTGACTAAGATTTTGTACAGTGTATAGTTCCACGTGGGCAAAGACATGAGGCCAACACTAGTGAATTAAAAAACCTGTAAAATGTTATTTCGCTCGCGAAAATTACAAAAGTAAATGTGTCACATTTGTGACATTTTGACTTTGAATCGATTTTGATGATTTTTTTTTCTCGAATCTTATTCGGTTCAGTAGTCTTCTATTAGGGTGGTGGGCGTGCCCGTTGCGCCCACAACGGTGGATCCGCACTCGCTGAGAGAAGGCCTGTTCCCTCAAACGGGACGTGTAGGCTACATGGGCACTGACCGGCGGGCAGGCGGCCTCGCAGTAGCGCACCATGAGCGCGAACCGCACCACGTGCGAGGTGGGGAAGCGGAACGCCTTGAACCGCGCCCACAGCCGCTGGGTGCCGCCCAGCCACGAGCGCCGAAACGCCGGAAAGTCCACCTGGAAACAAATAATATATATTTATCAGATGAACAATACACGATGCCAAATAACATTGGTTATACAGTGCTTATTTATTTATTTATGTTATTAGGGTAATCAAACAATTATAGAATGAGTGGTAACAACAACTTAGGTAACAATTAAGTATTTTAAGTAATTGTACAACCAGCAACGATTACCACGAATTGGAGAAATTTAAATTTAAAATAAAATTTTGTGTGAACAACATCATCATCATCACCATCGGCCTCCGCTTCTCCACTGCTGGACATAGGCTTCTCCTACTACACGCCGGAGCACGGTCCTCGGCTACTCTCATCCAGCTCTTTCCAGCCGCCCTGCAAAGATCATCGCTCTACCGAGTCTGAGGACGTCCTACAGTACGTTTAGTACCGATCCGCGGTCTCCACTCAAGAACTCGTCTACCTCATCGGTTATCAGTTCTTCGGATGATATGGCCGGCCCACTGCCACTTCAACATACTAATTCGGTGACTTTGGTTCTCTGTCGGATCACCTCGTTTCGAATTCGATCTTTCAGAAAAACCCCGAGCATAGCCCTTTCCGCAGCACGCTGAGCGACTTGAAATAACTTAAAGCTTAATAAATTTTTATTTTTTTAAACGTAGTTTTTAATAAAGAGAAGTTGTTTCCAAAATTATTAATTTAGGAATCAAATTTTCTCAATCAAAAACTTAGTACAGGATAAAAAAATATGCATTAATTTAATTAATTATTTATTAATTATGCCGCAATTTAATTATCCATCGAACCCTCACACCACAATCATCAAAAGTATACTCATTTTATTACAATCGTGCGTGCGTGCGTTCGTGCATGCGTGCGTGCGTGCGTGCGTGCGTGCGTGCGTGCGTGTCAGTTCAGGTGCATTTTGTTTTCTAGTCGAGTTGTATGTACTCCGGAGTGCAGAGTTTATTTTTGTATTGTCAACAAGGCCTCGGAAGTTGCGTAGTTCAGCGTTTTTAGATATTTGTGACTGCCACCTTACATTCTCTCATTGTAGAATTCTGTACATCACAGTACTTTAGTATTCTGTTATAATATCTATAGATCGCTCCGTCTGACATACAGATCGACAGTGTTGCCAACCAGCTGCTACTGTTAGCGCCGCAGTAAACGGGCGAGCCGCGACCCCTGGGCAGGTCGATGTTTAATACCCAAGTTAAACTAATTTGACAGTATGCGCGCGATGGCGGGGTTTTCTTGCCCAGTAGGTATGCGGTGGTAGCCCAGTGGGTAGAACAATGGTCTCGGAAGCGAGAGACCCAGGTTCGATTCCCAGTGCGGGCATGTACCCTACAACTTTGTTCATTTTGAAAGTTCCGAACATCTGCGAATTTGTGGTAGCAATACAACACGCTAACTGCGAAGGAAAACATCGTGACGAAATCCGCGGCTTCGTTAGCTCCGCACGTATTGACTTCTCTTTCCTGTGGGCTAGGCCGACTAAACTGTGATAATGGTATGGGTGATATTGATGAAGCATCCTAAAAGCTTTATTATACTGCACTCTCATTGCATTCAGCGTCTTCTTCTTCCAATATAGGTAGGTACAGCCCACAGATTACAAGCATACATTGATGTACGGTACGATCGGAACAGTGTTATTTTAGCCTGCGCTGTGAAGTGTCTAAATCAGTGAACCATCATATTTGCCCTAACGTACATCGCCCTGCGCTCTCTTTCAACGTCGGCATCATCTCGTAAATCTTCAGTGACAATACGCCCTAAAAACTTACAAGAAGATATCCAAGCCAAAGGTTTACCGTTTAAATATCCTTTAAATCTTTAAATAGTAAACCTTTGGCTTGGATATCTTCTTATAAGTTTTTAGGTCGTTTAGGAACCTTTTTTACCGGACTTTAAGGTCATGAATTCAGTTTTAGTGGCATTAGAATTGTAAATTAAGAAGCATTGTGTTGAATCTTTTCACTGGCACAAGGAAAAGACAGAAACGCACGATTTTATCTTTTTGCTTCCTCTATCATCGTCATAAGCAGCCTATATACATCCCACTGTAGGGCACAGGCCTTTTCTCAGAGAGAGAGAGTATGGGCTTAAATACCACGCGTGCCCACCGCGGATTGGCGATTTCCAGCGCTGATGGATGTGAATAGCTCAGACACTCAGGTCCTTCTATATCGAAGTAGCTATTTCTAAGCATAAATTTTAGTTCATATTGCAAAATGTCACATGTCAAAAAAATACGATTTTTGTTTTTTCATCGAAATTGTATAAAAAATTGATTCTGTCATACGTGCAAGACATCGTAATCCTTGGTCTGATTAGCTGTGTATACTATTACACCTTCATTTTCGTCTAATTTACTAATTTTCATACTATTTCGATGAAAAACAAAAATCGGATTTTTTGACATGTGACATTATGCAATATGAATGACGAAATTCTGAATAGATACTCTATCTGATATTAAAAAAAACGGACGCTACGTGGCGCTGACGTCGCACATTCACCAACCACACCGCCCCATCTTTAGTTCAAATATCAAATGAAACGTCATCAGCAAAGTTAGATGTTTGTACTATGCCTGCCTACCCATTTTTGGACAGCGGTGGGCTCAGTCTGATAACGTGAACGATTGCTGGCATACCTGTCCAGTGGGGCATCCCCGGCTGTCGAGCAGAAGCACGGAACTATCGCCCAGTCGAGACGAAGCGACGAGGTGGTACGCTTCTATTTCGGTGTTATCTGTGAATTAAATAGGGGTAAGTTACACATTAGAAGTAAGCTTCTGTATGTCTGTAAATATAGAAACTACTAGGACTTGTCCGATTATTTATTCTGGACTGTATCTCTCACCCTGCAACTCGACGCGTAACTCGAGCGGCTCGCCGAGCGCGACGGCCGAGGCCGAGGCCGAGTCCGGCGCAGCGGCCGAGGCCGAGTCGCGCACCACGTACATGGAGAGCGCGGCCGGCGGCGAGTCGAACACCGCGCTGGCCGGGCTCGCCGGCGCCGGCACCTCGCCGCCTGCGCTCGGCTTGCTAGAAGATGCTTATCATTATAATATAGCAACTTCCACATAACGCAATCACTTGTCCGGGCCCTAGGGTCTAATACACACAGTATTTCAATAGAATGATATAAGCAAAACACCAGTTGTTGCTGAAACCGGCGTGCGTGCGTGCAACGACTAATGAATGTTGATAAAGTGAAAGAGATCTGTCAGGATCGTGGCAAGTGGTAGAACCGGGTCTCTGACTAGCCCTAAACAGATTTCATGCAAACTAAAGCTAGAGAAAAGAAAATAGACAATATCAGTACAATATCATTATAATGGTTTATTCTTATGGTTCTCTATGTACGAAAGCAGGCTTCTCGCGAATTCTCGGCTCCTCCACAGACCGTGCCACTGCGGTTGCGCTGGCGAAAGCAGCTGAAGGTGATCGTTTCCCCTGGTGACAGAAAACGTCCAGTGGGAGGCGGCCAAAAGCGGTGCTCACCCGTGGTCCCGCACGGCGACGGTCGCGTCGACGGCGGCGGGCCGGGCCGGCGCGGCGGGCGAGCAGCCCACGCGCACCCAGCGGTCGCCCGCCGTCTGGATTATCGGGTTATTCTGGATCATCACCATCACGTACGCCATCGTTCTGCGGGAGACAACGCCTAGCGTGACCTTTTTTTTTCTTCACGCGGCGTGGCCTTTTCTTTCACCCAAAACGGGACGCCTTCAAAACTGCGACGAGTTGTCAATTTGTCTCAGTAAAAAAAACTCTTTTTATCGTTAAAATCACCGCCTGTTTGGGCGACGGGATAAAAAGAATGTAAAATTCTTGTAGTCCCTGGTCTCTGCCTACCCCTCTGGGATACAGGCGTGAGTTTATGTTATGTTATGTTAGTACTAGTATCAATTTTTTTATGAACATATCGATGAAAAGTTAATTCCTCTGTATTTTTATTCATATGCATAATTCTTACAGAATCTGATTTATTTTTCGCTATGCCTACCCTGGTGTTTACGCAGTAAGCGCTCGACAAGCAAACAACTTGATCAATATCATGGCGTCCAGAATAATATATAGTTTTCTACAATTAAAGAAGTGATAATAACTTCCACATAACTAGAATATCCTGGGCTATGGTAACCAGGCAAGAACGTCACAAACATGGTAAAAACGGCCAAACTACGGCCATTCAGCCGGCATTCGGCTTGCAGACCGTGAGAATCGAACCCTCGACCTCTGTTGCGCGTAACGGCTAGACCGACGAGTCAGTAGAACGAGCAAGGTGATTTTCACTTGTTTTAAATGGGACATCTCGTTAAAACTGGTAGAGCTTTTTTCTAACTAAACCTTTCGTAAGCACACAATAGCTTAATTCCGGATTCCCTTTTTATTTTGGAAGAGTCCTACCAGGTTTCGCTCCGATTCGTAAAGCATAAATGATGGTGAGTAGAGGCGGAGCTCGCGTCTTCGGTAACTCATCTCAGTAAGTGTATCCGGAACTAAGCTAACGCTGGTAGACCTGTCAAAACTGGACTCGCCTATTGACGACGCCGCCGGGGCCGCGCGTGATGGCGTAGGCGAAGTTGACGTCACAGTCGCCGTGCAGAGGCAGCGCCAGCCGCACCACGCCGCCGCCGCCCCCACCGCCCCCACTGCCCCGGCCGCCGCCCCCGGCGCTTGCGGCGCAGCGCTCCCCGCGGCCCGGCACGTACACGCGGCCGCGGAACGTACCGCGCGGCTTGTAACTCACGATCAAACTCGACTCGGAGCATTCCACCGTTACTGGACAGAGGACGAAAGTGCATTTCTATATGGTTACTAGCTGGGCCGGCAAACGTTGCTACGACCTATTCTCAGACCTACCAAATATACACAAAAAAAAATTCATAAAAACCGGCCAAGTGCGTGTCGGGCCGCGCAGTGTAGGGTTCCGTAGAAGAAGGGGTTTTTACGAGCTTTACAGAACTAACAACTTCATTGAGGTAATTTTGAATGTAATTGGTACGAAGTTTTCCTTTTATAAGTTGGTCGCCTATTACTCGTTAACTTGTGAAGCCTACTTAGCCGTGATAGGTTTCGTTTTAAGTTCATTATATGGATGTGCTACTGCCCTGAATATTTTCACGTTTCTCTAATCAACCGTTTAGCCGGGAGAGGGGAGAGGGACGCCCTGCTCCAACAAAAATTTGCGATTTAAAGGTGAATATCTCCCAACCGAATTCCTAAATCGAAAAATGTTCATCTCTATCTAACACACTATCCCGAAGACACTCCCTTACACACAAAATGCATCCCGAATTTGAAGAAGAAGAAGAAGAAAGACATTTATTATACCAACAAGATACATCACAGAAACAAATATAAGGTGTAAGGGGGTATAAAAATATTTTTTTACAAGGTTTCATTCTACCGCTTTGTCGGCGTGATAATTATACCTTGAATGATTTATACTTTACGTATCCGTACACAGGCGAGCATATTTCTATTACGTTTTCTGATACCTAATCTATAAAATTTATTGGCTGCAAAGAGACAAAGTAGAAATAAAGTAGACACGGTCATTTCAGATGTTCACTAAAATTATCTCAGTTGGTTTCAAACAGTTTTTTGCTGTTTGTGCAGGCGCGTGCACGTGCTTCCAGAGCTAGATTGATTATGTATTTCTTTTTAGGGTTCCGTACCCAAAGGGTAAAAACGGGACCCTATTACTAAGACTTCGCTGTCTGTCTGTCCGTCCGTCCGTCCGTCCGTCTGTCTGTCACCAGGTTGTATATCAAGAACCGTAATAGCTACAGAGTTGAAATTTTCACAGATTATGTATTTCTGTTGCCGCTATAACAACCAATACTAAAAACAAAATAAAATAATAATTTTAAGGGGGGCTCCCATACAACAAACGTGATTTTTTTGCTGTTTTTTTATCTTTGTGTCTAATGTTGTATAGATAATGGTACGGAACCCTTCGTGCGCGAGTCCGACTCGCACTTGGCCGTTTTTTTTTTTTTTTAAATAAAATGCCGGTCCGTGGTCTTTACTTGAAAAACTCTACAATTAAGTGATACATTTTCTTTATTTACTTTTCAGTACAGTATTCTTAAGAACTAACGAATGTTGATGGAGCGAAACAGGTTTACCAGGGTCGTGGCAAGTGGCACTTCGTGGTTTACTATGACAGTTCGGTGTCCATTACATAAGCCTATATACAACCCACTGTAGGGCACAGACCTTCTCCCAGGGAGAGAGTATGGGCTTATTTACCACCCGTGCCCACTGCGGATTGACGATTTCAAGCTCTGAGGTATGTAGATAGTTCAGACACTCAGGTTTCCTCACGATGTTTTCCTTCACAGTTACGACTTTTCGACTCAATCGACTAGACCCAGGTTTGATTCCCAGTGCGGGTATGTACCTATGACTTTGTTTTCTAAGTTGTGTAGATTTGTGAAGTTATAGTAGCAATACCACTCGCTAACTATGAAGGAAAACATCGTGAGGAAACCTGACCTATGACTTTGTTTTCTAAGTAAGTTCTGTAGATTTGTGAAGTTTTAGTAGCAAAACGGTATTGCTACTATAACTTCACAAATCTACACAACTTAGAAAACAAAGTCATAGGTACATACCCGCACTGGGAATCAAACCTGGGTCTAGTCGATTGAGTCGAAAAGTCGATTAACCCACGGATTAACAAGTTGACTCTGCTAGGTAATGTACCTCGAATTCTCATAATAAACCAATTGTAGTTTTATGAAAGCCGGCCCGGTCTCGGCTTCCCCCTCCACGAGTTTTATGTGATTTGCTTGTAGTATTCTTACTATTGAGGCAGATGACCCGCCTGTAGTAAGTGGAGAAGCTGGACCGCCTCAGCAGCCAGGAGCCGGTGGTGACGAGGTCCTCGCTGTGCAGGTCGCAGAGGCCCCGGAGGGGGGAGAGGGGCCCGCGCCCCGCCTGGCTCCAGGTGAAGCCGCGGCACACGAAGCGGTCTTCCAACTCGCAGGCCGACTTGCACTGAGAGTGATAAAGATAAAAAAACCGGCCAATTGCGAGCCGGACTCGCGCACGTAGGGTTCCGTACCATTATCTATACAACATTAGACACAAAGATCAAGAGCCCACCTTAAATATTTATTTTATTTTAATTATTTATTTTTGAAGTGAATATAAGACTAAATATTCTGTGAATATTTTAAGCGTCTACCTGTTACCGTTATTAATATCGAGCAAAAAACGCCGAAAAATTACTTTTGTTGTATGGTAACCCCCTTTAATATTTATTTTATTCTGTTTTTAGTATTTGTTGTTATAGCGGCAGCAGAAATACATCATCTGTGAAAATTTCAACTCTCTAGCTATCGGTTCTAGCACGGTTCATGGGACAGACAGACAGTGTGCAGACCAGTAGCCATAATATAGTATCGTAGAGTCGACATAGGTTCTGTGAACGCGGTATGTAGGGTAGACAATTTATCGAAGGAGAGAAGGTGCTTAAATATATTTAATAAGGGAATAAAAGCAATTTTTAACCGACTTCAAAAAGGGAGGAGGTTCTCAATTCGACGCGTATATATTTTTTGGTTATGTATCTCCATTACACCGTCAAATCTTAACCGATTTCGACAATTCTTTTTTTGTTCGAACAGGTATAACGTCCCATTGGTCCCATTTCAATTTGGTGAAGATCTGATGAAGACTTTCAGAGATGGAGAACGGAACTCTTCAATGGACAGCAGTAAATAAGCCCTAATGGGGCCCATCCTTTAGTAATATCCGTATGTTTCATAAAATAGCGTAAAAATAGTCCCAAGTTAATTTGGTGATGTTCTGGTGAGGACTTTCGGAGATGGAAATTTAGAACATCAAAATTTAAAGCAACGAATAAGTAGGGTAAATTATGGTTATAAGGGACTTATTTATTTATCCCGCTCCCCCACAAAAAATTTAAAAATTATTTTTTTTAAATAAAAAATAAAAACCGACTTCGAAACACTACAGCACTAAAACTTTAGAAATAATTTAAATAATTAGAAGTATTTATACATGTAGGTATTGTAGAAGTATAATTGGTAGTCGGTGCCCAGTTTCAAGACCAGCACATATATTTTGGGCACCGACTTCAAATTATACTTCTACAATACCTACATGTATAAATACTTCTGATTATTTAAATTATTATTTAGGTACTCGTTGTTATTCTTGAGTAAGCTATAGGCCATCTGGTCTCGATCTTTGATCTCCAACCTTTCGTTGCCAACATAATCATGCCTATTTACCTGTCTGCCATAATAATACTTTGCGAAGCCACTTTGTTACATAATTGTGTAAGTATCCAATCAAAATTAGTGTTCTCCACATGTTATGTATCGTGATATGACGCATGGCAATCAGTCAGGACAAAGTACGGAAAGGTATTTGTGTACCTAACACACGTTAATAAGGTTGTCTGGAAGAGATCTCTTTAAGCGATAAGACCGCAAATTGTATTAGATTACTTAGATATTAGAAATCATATACTGCTCAAAACAATTAAGGGAATAAGATTTCAAAGTGGAATTTTTGTTTTATTTATAACTGCCCACCAAATATTAAAGTGAGCGTTTTGTTAGCAGTTCTTAATATGGTGGTCAAGAGTCCATGTAGGAACACCTAAAAATAAAGTGACGTCATTTTTAACATATTTTTATATATTTAACCCTCGGTGCGTGAGTCCGACTCGCACGTTTTTGTATGGGAGTCCCCCTTTAAATAATAGGGGTTAAAGTATGAAATTGCCGTTTTATTGCAATAGGTTCTTTGAATTGACATAGAATCTTCATGGTTTGAGGTTTTCGAATGAAACTTTTTTCAAATGGTTTCTATGATGTTCTTTTTTTAAAAATGTGAAACATTTGAATATCGACTTTCAATTGTTTTTGTTATTCAATTTAGACAAGAAAGATGGATACTGCGAAAATTCGAGTGATTTTTGAATACGAGTTCCGACGCGGAACTAACGCGGCAGAAACAGCCCGCAATATCAATGCTGCGTTTGGAGAGGGGTCTACTAATGAACGCACCGTGCGATTTTGGTTTAAACGCTTTCGTGATGGAAATTTCGACTTAAAGAACGAGCCACGAGGAAGACCGCCCACACAGGTGAATAACGATGAATTAAGAGAGATAGTGGAAGCCGACCCTAGTCAAACTACCCAGGAATTAGCGGCATGGTTTAACGTTAACTTACCCACAATATTGACTCACTTGCGTCAAATAAAAAAATACGAAAAATGGGTGCCTCATGATTTGACTGATCTGCAGAAAGAAACGCGTGTTGAAACTTGTGTTGCCTTGTTGAACCGGTACAGAAATGAAGGAATATTGGATCGAATTGTAACATGTGATGAAAAGTAGATTCTTTATGATAACCGGAAAAGAAAAATGCAATGGCTGACCCCAGGTCAAATGCCACAGTGTCCTAAAGCAAAACTTACCAATAAAAAGGTAATGGTAACTGTTTGGTGGTCTCAGCATGGTGTTATTCACTATAGTTTTCTCCGATCTGGTCAAGCAATAACGGCAGATGTCTATTGTGCCGAACTCCGAACCATGTTGACAAAACTAGCAGTAAAACAGCCCCGACTCATGAATCGATCTTCACCATTATTGCTCCACGACAACGCGAGACCTCACACAGCACGAGAAACCATTTTGACCCTTCAGGAACTGCAGTTAGAAACCATTCGTCATCCTCCGTATTCACCAGACCTTGCTCCAACGGACTACCATTTTTTTCGTGATTTGGACAATTATCTACGTGACAAGAAGTTTTCTTCCTAGGAGGCAGAACAAAATGCTTTCACACAGTTTGTGCAGTCTAGATCGTCGGAGTTCTATCGCAAAGGCATTAATGACCTTCCCATTAGATGGCAGCAATGTATAGATAATAATGGCAACTATTTTGATTAAATAAATTTGTTAAAAATTTAAAAAATAAACAATTTAGATTTTCTGTACAAATCGGCAATTTCATACTTTAACCCCTAATACTTATGTTATTTTAATTTTATTATTTATTTTTAAAGTGAATATACAACTAAACATTCTGTTAATATTTCAAGCGTCTACCCTGTTATTATTGATATCGAGCAAAAAACGGCAATAAATAAGAATTGTTGCATGGGAGCCCCACTTAAATATTTATTTTATTCGGTTTTTAGTATTTATTGTTATAGGGGCAACAGAAATACATTATTTGTGAAATTTTCAACTGTCTAGCGATCACGGTTCATGAGATACAGCCTGGTGACAGACAGACGGACCGTGAACTCTTAGTAATAGGGTCCCGTTTGGCGCTCTTAGGGTACGGAGCCCTAAAAAATAAACAGATAAGTGACATAGTGAGTAATGTTGATGAGGCGAAGGAGCTTTCTCAGGATCGTGGCAAAAGCCAAACCCTGGTGGCTGCCTACCCCACACATAAGCATAAGTTTATTTATACATGCATACATAAGCAGCCTATATACGTCCCACCGTAGGGCACAGACCTTCTCTCAGGGAGAGAGTATGGGCTTAATCACCACGCGTGCCCACCGCGGATCGGCGATTTCAAGCGCTGAGGTTTATGAATACCTCAGACACTATAACTTCACAAATGTACATAACTTAGAAAACAAAGTCATAGGTACATGCCCGCACTGGGAATCGCACCGGGGTCCGAGTCCGATGTTCTACCCACTAGGCTACCACCGCTGTGGTAAGTTTATTTATGTATGTATGTTGTTCGTAGCAGGCCTACGTTCAGGAGACCTATTTTTGAATCACTCGTATGAAATTGTATCGTCGAATGCGACTTAAGTCACACTTGTCTTCTAAGTCGCATGATGTCGTTTTTCCGTATTTTTGAATCGTTCGCCTGAAGTGTTGCCAGTACAATTTGAAGTATTGTATTTTATCCATTCCACGCAGAAATTAAAAAACCGGAAACTACCGTAACAGAAACGGAACGTAAAACACTGTTTTATTGGCTGTTTAAATAAAAAATCTTTGTCTTTTGTTACAAACAAAACACTACATACTGTCAACTCTTTTTGATTGTTGACACTCAGAATGACAAACAGTACCAACACACATTTATCGTTTTTTGACAATTAATCTACCGATCGCCATGCGAGACGAGTGGTAAGGACCATTCGTTGCAGTCGAGTGATTAAAAAATACGGAATTTCAGATGTCGAACGAAAATCAGTAGAAATCGAGCGCTCGACGCGATACGAGTGATTCAAAAATAGAGCTCCTGGTCATCAGCGCCCCAACTCTCACCTCGTCTTTAGTATTGTTAGGCAGACTGTATTCCACGTGCTTCAGAGTCTGATTGTAATATTCCTCGTAAGAACAACGGTCAATCTTCTTGGAATCTGAAAGTAACAAGCAAAATTCTGTCAGAGGAAAAATATCAATTAATTTATGAACTAAAAAGATAAGAAATTTTTATTATAAATTATACATCAAAAATGTGCATAACAATAATAAGTTCGAAAAAAAAAAACAATTAGGAGGAACGCAGAAAATCAGACAGAAAAAATGCGTCTCAGTTGCCACAAAATGCAGTTGAGGCGTTTGTGCGAGCGAGCTTAAATAAAATCATACAATCGACAGGTGCTTCCCAATGGTCTCCCAATTTTTTTCAAATTCAGGGCCAAGTTATTTGCTAGTACTAAGGCATTGAGGAAATACCCAGGGTTATTAATACAGTAGCCAGCATATCAACCTTGCCATTTTAGCTGCACAGTTTCCCATAACCTAAACGAGTACAATGCACTTAGCAAAGGTTGATGTGCCGTCAACAGCAATATTTAAAAAGATAGGTAACTGGCAAATGTAACTGGACGGAGTATAGGTCACTTACAGTCGTGTCGACACTGATTCTCCAAGTAGAACGTCTGGTAGTTGGCCACCCGGTAGGACTCGGGTTCTGTAAACTTGTCTTCGGCGTTGAGGACACAGCTGCCAACCGCGCGGCCCGACGTTTGGATCAGCTCGGCCTCGACCGAGTCGGCCTTGCCAATCCATTGGGCTGATCTGCAGAAGAGCAATAGGACAGTGACGTTTATCACGTCCACAACCGTGTTCTCCTCGCCCGAGCTGACTCGGATGTACTCGCAAAAACAAAATGGCGCACATAGAAGAAATTCCCGCGGTTCGTGAAAAAAAAAGTGGCAGTGAAATAATGAAGTTTATGGAGCTGAGGAAGTGTTGCGAAATGGAAGTGTTTCGATTTCCTTGTCTATAATATTCTTTCTCTTTTATTTTCATGCTTCTACCTACTGTTGAATTTCCACGATAAACATATTTAATACCACTTCTATCACACGTAGCAGTAAATCTGTGGTTATTTTGGTACGAGCAGAGACACCGTTTGCTTGAAGTTGCTAGCTTGAAGCTTAAAAATTGCAATTCACTAAGATATTTGTACACCACAATCCAAGTGGACTAAAGTTATACAGCCTTATTTATACAGTCGGTTCCACTAAAACAGTCCTAATATGGAGTTAAAGCCGGTTTATAGGGGGAAATCCTGCCATAAACTGATTTTAACTCCGTCTTAACTGTGTTTTAGTAGTTTTTATGATAAGACCGTCAGTTACTAAGATGGCCCATTCTATCCGAGTGTACTAAGATCGGGGAAAAGCAGCTTCAACGAAGAATCTTCACCTGAAGAGGCGTTCACTGTTGGGCGTCTGAACACCCGCGAAGCACTCCTGCACGGTTGCGTTGAGCATCTTGTGGTGAGCTCCCTCCGAGTGCAGGTGGTAGCCGGGCGTGACCTCCAGTACCCACCAGCGGTTGCTACACGAAGCTGGCACTGCAAAAATGGACAGTGTAAAATATAGTGACGCTTGCTGGTATGTCGGCCATCTGTCTCTCTCGCACATTCTTACGTTAATAGTAATAATAATAATAACTCCCACACAACAGCATCACTTGTCCTGGTCCCAAACTAGGATACCCTGTACTATAGTAACCAGGCAAAGACATCACAAACATGGAAGTACACCCAGACTGAGGCCCTGTGTACAAATGTACGGCAGCCCTCAGTGGGAATCGAACCCGCGACCGGCATGGTGATCAGACGTGATAGGTAATTAATATTTTTAATGATTGTACGAACATGAGTATACTTTTGATAAATGTGGTCTGAGGCTTTGCTAGGTAGTTAAATATGGGGGATATTTTTGTTTATACTTAGTTTTTGATAAAGAAAAGGCGATAACAAAATTATTAACTATAGTACTTTATAATGCATAATGATAATAGAACGTTTTTAAAATGTCCGTAATTTTATTTTCTAGTATACCCTCAGAGAGTATCAAAAGTATATATATTTTTTACAATCATTATTAATGTTATAATGATAATAAAACGTTTTTAAAATGTCCGTAATTTTATTTTCTAGTATACCCTCAGACAATATCAAAAGTATATAAGTATATTTTTTACAATCTTTATTAATGTTAGAACGTGGGAGGGAGACATATGCAGGAAATAAAAGCAGCCTCCCCGGCACTCCTTTTGCCAGTTCGCACGTAAGAACTTATTTCCAAGATTGTTTCAGAGTTTTTCCCAGTCTCGAAATTGAAAAAGATATCACTGTTCAAACTTGTACTGATATTTTGGACTGTAACACATCTAGGCTCGGCGGACTAATTGACTAAAGCACATAAGTGCAAAACACAAACTTTTGAGGCAGTGACAAAACCCACATTATAAAATTACTCTATAAAATGATTATCTGTCATGAAACAATGAATTGAACATAACATAACATACCATAACATAAACTCACGCCTGTATCCCAGAGGGGTAGGCAGAGACCAGGGACTGCCACTTGCTACGATCCTGAAAGATCACTTTCGCTTCCTCAACATTCATTAGTCGTTGCATGCACGCACGCCGGTTTCGGGTACTTTTTATCTTGCCCTTTGCTAATACATTCCCTATTTGGTCGAAGTTGTCCGTCTGGGTCGTCCCTTACCGGCCCTTCCACCCACATCCGCTCGATATATTTGTTTCGTCAATCTTTCTTCCTTCATCCTCTCCACATGTCCAAACCAACGCAACATTCCTTTCTCAATTCTAGTCACACATCCTCTTTCAGTCCACAACGTTCTCTAATCACACTATTGCGTATCCTGTCATTCAAAGTAACACCAGACATACTTCTCAAGGACCTCATTTCCTGAATGGAACATAAAATGTTTTTTACAAAAATTAAGGAAACTGCTATTTTAAATATGTTGTAAAGAACTATAATTTAATGACAATTTGACTTAATGTCCGCCGACCCTAGATTTGTGAAATTCTGTTTCAAATAAGAATTATTTTTATTTCTTTTGTGTTTTGAAAGTTTAATAATTATCTTTTAATCTGGAGTCAAAACTTCTCGAGGATTTCGACTTAGACTGCTTTTGTTAATTTTTAAAGCGAAAAGTTAGGATCTACAAACCAGAAGTGCGTCACTGCAAAGGAAGTACGACATCGACTGAGGTCCTACAAAAAAAAACTTACAAGCTCTATAGCAGGCTTTGTGGTAATCCTGTATAATTTTTTCTCATACGTGGTATTGTCGTCCGCAAAAGAGTGAAGGGCTACTCACAGTCGAGACAGATCTTCTGAAAGTAGGCGACGTCGTTGTCGACTCGCAGCTCTTCGCCGGCGCTGGCGGCGACGCCAGTGCAGCTCCCCCGGCCAAACGCTACCGCCACAGCCGCACAGTCCTTCGGGCAGACAGAGACAGTCCATGGTAAAAAAATATCGATAAGTATATTAGAATATAAGTGGAGATGAGCGGTATCTGGTTAGATGGTCGGCGGACGAAGGCAGTCACTGAGTGGTAGCCGAGAACTGGCCGTCGGGGACTAGAACCCGCGACCTCTGGCTAACCGTGCCAGATAGGTTATAGGTTTTTAAAATTTATTGTCCTCAGCACGGGTTAATGCAACAAAAAGAATACAATAAGTTTGTCGTAAAGAAAACAGCGGTGATAGCCTAGTGGGTAGAACATTGGACTCGGAAGCCAGTAGCTGTTATAGTAGCAATACCACTCGCTAATGGTGAAGGAAAACGTCGTGAGGAAACCTGGGTATCTGAACTTACATACCTCAGCGCTTGAAATCGCCAATCCGCGGCGGGCACGCGTGGTGATTAAACCCATACTCTCTCCCTGAGAGAAGGCCTGTACCCTACAGTGGGACGCATACTTACTTCTACTTATGTAAAGAAAAGAACGAAACGAAAAAAAAGGTAGAACTCGAACTTAAACTCACGCCTGTATTCTGCTACATGCCTATCCAGATACCTACAGTTTTTCACTTGCCAGTAATATAAAATACAAATATATATTTAGACAGGTGAATTTGTTCATTCGTGACATGCTTTAGTTTAGTCATATCAATTCCGCAGGCAAATCATGCATGCTGTATTTCGGGAGCTACTCAGGAACAAAGAAATAAGCTCCAGTGATCACTCAAATAAAAGTACAAATGTATATTTAGACCCGCCGGGTCCTTAAAGATAGCCTGACGGTCCAAAGGAACAAACCCCAAAATGTGCCACCGTCAAAACTTTCAGTTGGGACCACTGTCAAAACTTGAAATCGCACAAATCTTCTAGCGTCAAAATGTGCAATGAGCAAAATGTAAAGGCAACAATAAGTCGAAACAGAACTTTTCGATGACAAAATGTGCAAATGTGCTTTGTGTCCAACAAACACTTCCAAAAAATCATCCCCGGTATTTTATTTATAAAAATACCGTACCGTAATAAAATTTCGAGTTGCTTCAAATATTTGTCCATTGCAGTTTCCGTCACATTACTTTTCAAACCTTGCACATTAAGTCCTTGAAACATTATAGTGTAATGAATGCTCTTTATGTAAAATGCACATTCTGACGCTGGAGCATTTCATCGCCGATACATTCATGGCATTTGCTCATTTTGTCGTTTGTTCCTTTGGACCGTCAGTGCATTTTGTCATAGTATCTTTAAGGACCCGGCTAGTATTTAGACAGGTGAATGTGTTCATTCGTGACATGCTTTAGTTTAGTCATCTCAATTCAGTAGGCATATCATGCATGCTGTATTTCGGGTGCTACTCAGAAACAAAGAAGTACCTGCAACTCTCTGCAGCGAGCTAGGCAAGCACCAGTGAGGGAGGTCTCGTCGTTGCTGGCCGAGTAGATGAAGACGGGGGTGGGCCGCTCCGGGGTGACGCCGCTCCATCGACTGAACGTGGGCGCCTGCCCGCCGCTGCAT
Source organism: Yponomeuta evonymella (assembly GCA_963969515.1). Classification (NCBI taxonomy): domain Eukaryota; kingdom Metazoa; phylum Arthropoda; class Insecta; order Lepidoptera; family Yponomeutidae; genus Yponomeuta; species Yponomeuta evonymella. The sequence continues at coordinate 18,982,778 of OZ018352.1, read as the reverse complement.
TGCGCTTTGCTCGCTGCGGGCCACGGGATAGCGGTCAGAATCGTTTGAGAGTTGCCCTGCAAGAGGTCTTCTCAAAATGACAATCTGGAATGCACGAACATGCGATAGTGGATTTCTATAAGGGCTCCGTGCATGGCCCAGGACGACAGGACCTGTCAATACAATAAATACAATACAGTCACGCCTGTGACTCGAAAGGATAGGCTGAGAACTGTGGCCTGTTTCATAGAACAATTACAATGACAATTCGATGTGCATTGCTAAGTCGATTAGCCCACAGATTGACCAGTAGGAAGACACGGCTACGCAATGTACATCGAATTGTCATAAATGATGAATTGTAGTTTTATTAAACGCGGCCCACGGTTGGCACATGCCACGATCACTGTAAAGACTTTGTGTGCGTGTATGGTGTATGGAGATCATTTTCTAGGTAGAAGTGCGGAAACAGAGTTTAAAATGTTGCGGTTGTCACGTCATAGTTCAAAATGTAAAGGTTGATCATTGTGTTGAACGTATACTCCGTACCAGATAAATTTCCCCTGGACGTAAATAAACCGTTTGATAAAAAAAAAAAAATCTATTAAGACTAGTTATTTACATAAGCAGCCTATATACGTCCCCACAAGGGGAGAGTGTGGGCTTAATCACCACGCGTGCCCACCGCGGATTGGCATTTCAAGCGCTGAGGTATATGAATGGCTCAGACACTCAGGTTTCTTCACGATGTTTTCCTTCACAGTTAGCGAGTGGTATTGCTACTATAACTTCACAAATGTACATAACTTAGAAAACCAAGTCATTGGTATATGCCCGCACTGGTTCTATCCACTAAGCTACCACCACCGCTAACATTTGAGGAAAGTTTATCTAGTACAGTGTAAAAATTACATTTATTGCATGTCACTTAGTAATTTACCGTCACCGTCAGTGGCTCGCCGTGATTCTCAACACCTCAATGGGAATAATTAAACTCCTAGTTCACGGCGAACAAGGTGGATCAGCTAATGATAGCGGTTTCCGTGTCCTAGTCCAGCACAAATAATTGCATTGCAGCGGAATACGTAATGTTTGCATTAATCGGACACAACCAGTGGCAACGTCCATTGTTCAGGGGCCAGAACAATAAGTCGCAAAAGCGACAATGGATGACTCAGTTAGTGAGAAATTACAACGAGTTATCTATACGTGCGGTAATAAAATTATGGATTAATGGCCGCATTTCCAATATTATGCGATTAAATAGCCAATGAATGGGCCAATCCGCAGCAGGTTAGCACGCGTGATGGTGTTTAAACGCTCTGCTCTGAGGGAATGGAATGTAGGTATCCCACGCGGTGGATGGGCTGAGATGGTTACCTCTGAAAAACGCAATTCCCGAAACAAGTTTATTAGAGTTTGTCACAAAAAAAATGCTCTAAAAATATGTTTTTTTTTTTTGTTTCATTTTTCACTTTTACTTTACAATTTTATATCATTTTTAAGGTTTTTCTACTTTGTCGTGGTGCTTTCTAAGAGATAAGTAATGCTTAATAATGCGTAAGTAGAGTGCATAAAGCCCGAATTTCATAAAATCATGTGAACTTTGAAATTTCGAGAAATACAAAACTTACGGAACAAAGGCGATTAGACAAACCTACATTTTACAGTTTTTCTCCAATTTTAAAATAGAAATACCGTTGAAAAATACAAACATTGCCCTTATACCTATTACTACTACGATTTATGGCCTAATCAAGAAGCAATGAATAACAAAACAATACAGGAGACGTCTTAAAAGTTGAGCTATACATGATGATACAGTCGACAGCAGATCAACCTCTACATTTTATTGCAATGTCTAGAACCTGGAAACCTGGTAAATCCAAAACCAGCAAACAAAAACAAATAGTATAATGTAGAGATCAACTGGCTATTATAAATTATGCGGTACTTACCTTCAAAGCAAATGCACACGAGCACGCCAATAATTCCATAGGACTTCATTTCACTGATATCATCTACTAGCACGAAAGAGTCTCAACTTATTCGTTTGCCCTCAAACAATCATACGGTCGTCCTAGGAAGTCTCGTCGAACGAAGATTCATTTTGCTGGCTCAATCACTTTTCAGGAAGTCGCACGCATGGTTGCTTGTAAATAAGTACGTTACGTTTGAATTGTCACACGCGAATCCACATTAACATCGTTCCGCGGGCAACCCTGAGGTTACAATGAAGGTTTCTACTGCCGCGTCTCTTTAACAATATAAGTAAACACTAAACAACTGTACAAACACGCCGCGCAGTGTAGCTTGGTAACGCTCTACTATTTGAACCCTCAACAATTTTACAAGTTATTTTAGGACGATGTCAATACGAGCATAGTTATGCATACTAGGCTGCTTCATTTCTTTTTTATTTCATGAAGCTGAGATGTCTACCAGTCAGAAGCTTCGCAAGCCACGGTGTCAACTGAAAACATGAAGTGCATCAGTAGTCAGGTGCCCCTCCCGCCACGCCGGCACGACCTTGCTGCTTATTATGGCTCGCGGACTACAATTTACAATTGAGTGACGGTGACGACTCGCCAACGATAGTGAAACCAACCAAGCAAAATAACGTTCAACGCCCTAAACAACGAATAAGAACAGACGAAAGGACTGCCCCAGACATTTTGGACTCTACATTGATGCTACATTTATTTATAGAGCATCGAGTGGCAAGCTCCACTCGAGCACATGACACAATACAATTGGAGGCCTCTTTGCTAAAAGCAATTTCTTCCAGACAACCCCATGATGGAAAGTATGGTGAAATTACCGCTCATAGATATGTGTCTGAGATATAGTTTTACACGAATGAAGCGTTGGGATGGTGACTGCAGTAGGAAGGTATACCTAACTTGCTGTTTGCAACTTTGATTTTTAAAATAAATGGTTGCTATTGTAGTGATATTAGCTATAAACAAATTGCCTTTTTGATACTAGCTATAAACAAACTCAACTTTTAACTTGAATTCAACGGAGTTGGGACCGCACCCAGATTGTTCGCATTACAATCTTGCTTGACACAATACCAATGAACTATTGTTATAGACATGTTAATTACGCTACACATTTTAAGGCTACTTTCTCTTGTTAAAATTTACAAGTCACGTTTAAATAACGAAGCTTTACATTATAGTGTTACTAGCTGACCTGGCAAAGGTTGTTTTGCCATATTAATTAGCCTACGACCTATTCTCAGACGTACCAAATGTACACAAAAAAATTCATAAAAAACCGGTGAAGCCGTTTCGGAAGATTTCGGTAACAAACACTGTGACACGAGATTTTTACACATCAGTGTAAAATCACTGTTAGTGATAAAAATTCTTCGTCTGATGATGAATCAACATCCATATTATAGATGTTCAAAACACTCGTAACCGTCGGTTAAACGAAATTTCGTCTTTGACGTACTAACGATCTCGCAGCTGCGTGTGGGATCGCATTCATCCCAATACAAAGGTTCTGAGAACTTTTAACGGAATATCGCAGGACGGAGGAACGCAAGCGTCCTACTTCTATTGCGTCGTTATTATCGCAACAGTGTGTTGTGTAACTTTGTAGCCGTCCTAATACAGTCATAATGTACAAAAAAACAGATATCGCAAATAACGCATTATCGACTGATAGTAACGCGTCTATGTGGGAGAGCCTTTATTTATGACAGATTATGAAATATATATTAAAGTGACAAGTTTAGCATCGTATAATTCCTAAGGAATATGCAGAGAATAGTTGCTCTCAATATTACTCGACGCATTAACAATAAATTGAATTTCCAGATTACTTTTGGTAAAAAAACTTACAGGCAAACTACATAATAAAACAAAGCTCAACTTCTGTGTTACTCTAAGCTCTAAACGGTTACCAAACATACGGGCGACGATAATTCACGGTATAGCCGAGAAATACCACCTCATTACATATCCACACAAGTTATCCGGTATATTTTTGCATTATGAAAGCGACAGTTACGTTTGCTGCAATACATGGTTAATTTGCATACCTTTATTAAAATATTATGCCGTCCGTTTAAGTCCCACTAAAATCAGGGTAAATGATACTTTTCTCAGAAAGGGAGGGTTTCCACTGCGGACTGGATTTCAAGCGCCGAGCCTTTTGCGCTTAAAACGTAAGTGCGAGCTCACGTGCAAATTGCAAATTCAGGTATTAGAGAAAATTTATTCGAACCCAGATCCTCAAGCATGTAAAGCAACTGGTCTAGCTACTGCGTTACCTTCACTCAATCTATAGGTACATGTAAGGGGAGGGGGGGTTGCGGAGGCGGCGGCGAATCCCTACGTGAATAATGCCGATGACTGACTGTTTGGACTGGTCCGAGTCCCGGGAGGGGTTACTCACTAAAATGCATAGTTGTTCAATAGAATCACATTAGTACGGTAATGATTGTTTAATTGACACTATTGGTAGTCTAGTTACCAATTGCATTCCCACCCGTGGAACTTAACTCGGCGTCTCGCGCGATTCGATCTTCTTCGCGAGAGATGCCTATTTAATCTGCGCGGGTTGTACTCGTACCATTGGAATGACATTTTACTGCTAATGCTTAGCAGGATACTAAATAGATACAAATAACAGCTAGTGACGTGCTAATATCATTCTACTGAAGTGTTTATTAGACTAGGCTCCGGTAGTGAGGCGACCGACCGAGTCCGGTCCCCGCATGTACGGCGTTCAGGCGGTCGCACGGCCCCGGCTCGGTGTCATATAACTAAACTACGGCTGATTTGCATGCGTTTTATTTTCTTTGGGTAAAAATAAAGTCGTAACATACGCGTGACACGACAGTGATTAATGTTCGACACTACAGTGTTTTGTTTTAGTTTCTAGGCAGATTTTTTATAGGTAGGTATTACTTCTTGAGTGGTCTCTACTCTACTTCTACACCTAGTACGACCTAGGTTGTAGGTAAAAGGATAATAGACGCAATCATACTTAGTTATAGCAATGGCCCTATTGTAATTATGTGTAAAATTTACTGCCTCGTTGGACGCGGGTTAACATGGGTCGGTTCAACAATGAGGCCACGAGTTCCAATCCCGCAAGTACAATAAATTAATTTATTCGAGTGGCCTTGGTTACATAAAAATCCTACCAAGAAACACGGTCATATCTTAACTTTAGTTATGGCATACATAGGCCATAACGTCGTACGTGGACCTTGTAAGGTATAATGCGAGGGACCTTCCACGTCAAAATGTTGACCTTAGACCACATTACTGATGGATCTACAAAAGTTACAAAAGTATTATCCTTAAGCCCGACACGAAGGTATAATGAGAGCTATTATTTTCTTCCCAACAATCGATAAATTAGACACCAGATTAAGTTCTAAATCAGGGTGTTCGGTATTCATGACTCTAACTGCAGCATTGAGTTTATGACTAGACTATCTCTGTGCATACGTATTGTTTATCAAGAGGGTTAAGCGCTGCAGCAGTGTTTCAGAGTTTTTGATCACTGATGGACAAAAAAATGTCAATCGTAGTTTGCGGACTCGTTTAAAAACATAAATAAAACCTCTTATACTCCATTACACGAAACGAGCTCCCAAAGAAAATTGTCCACGTGCGCCTATTGGTTAATGCGGGTGACCTTCAATAGCCACCAACCTACCCTATGAAGCGGACCGTCTTCGCTTATTGTTTCGCCTATCTGGAGCCGCGCGCATTGACCAATGAGATGCGAGTATTTTGCTCCCTAGGAGTTCGACTCGTGGAACGGAGTATAAGTACCTACAGAAGATTTTTTTATTATTGGAAAAAGGGCTGTAAACTACCATTGAGATTTTTTGTCCTATATTCAGCTTTGCAACCAACTTCTAAGTGCCAGTATTTATTTAATAGACAACTAACCAGTTTTTCTGTACCTTGGCCGAAGTAAAACGAATCGCGATGAGGTCGGCAGAAGCAGAAAGGAACGACATTGAATATGACTTCTAGAGCTTCTACTTTGATATGTACAATGTCCATCACTAGACAGCGGAATGACATGCCGTCGACCAAATATTGTTCTGAGCTTACGAGTTCGGTTTTGAAATGGCAGACAATAATACTTGTAAATTTCATTCCATGATGGATTTGCGGAAACAAAGTTTTGTAATATTTTATCGGTAACAATAAATTGTACTTATATAATGAATAGTACCTGGATGACCGAGCTTTGCTCCGTATTTTTTTGGTTGATTGTGATTTTTGGAAATTATGTTTGGATACAATGAAAAAAAGGAAAAAAAAATCGATTTTCCACCTGAGCTATTTCAACCTTATGGATAGTGACGAAATTTACCTTCGTAGTTCTAATGATATTCGAGCAGTTTTTCATTGCCCGAAAACACGAATAAAACGACGTTTTCTAAAAATGAAACCTAGCTAAATCGATTTATCGCCCCCGAAACCGCCTGCATATTAAATTTCATGATATTATATACATAAAGGCATTAGATTTTATTCCAGGATTATTTAAAACCGGAAGTGTTAATTAAGTTCGTCAGGAATCGGTACACTACGTACCTAGTGTCATTGACAGTATCAGGATCTGCCCCTATATTACGCGCACCAAATCCTGAGCGATTCCAATCGTCTGTCAAATTAGTATGGAGTTCGACAGTTAGACAATTGGAATCGCTCAGGATTTGGCGCGCATAATTAGGCCCCTGAAGGGAATTACAAAATGCGAATAGATCAGAGGTTATCACTCGCCCGCAGTTTAACTGCTGTTAAACAACATGTCATCAAGAGGCTGCCCACTGATAGCTATCATCCTTCCTGTCTTGCCTCACAACGGATGAAGCGGCAAGGAAACCTCTAATAATATGCACAGCCTCTGAAGGTGTAAGCTGTAACTGTCGTTTTTGGAAAACGGTTTTGAAATACGTCCGTAATTTAATCAAGAGTTACTAGAAGGCATGCACATACATAACATAAGTAGCCTATACACGTTCCACTGTAGGGCACAGGCGTTCTCTCACGGAGAGAGTATGGGGTTAATCACCACGCGTGCCCACCGCGGATTGGCGATTTTTAAAGCGTCAGAGGTATCTCACGATGTTTTCCTTCACCGTTAGCGAGTGGTATTGCTACTATATAATTTAGAAAACAAAGTCATAGGTACATGCCCGCACCGGGAATCGAATCTGGGTCTCTCGCTTCCGAGTCCAATGTTCAACCCATTAGGCTACCACCGCTGTGGGCAAGAAGACATGCACGTTCCCTGACAAATTTAGACTGACCATGACGCCTTTTGCCAAATTTACTTTTCACTTTCAAAATGGGGCACATGGATAGGACAGTAAGGAACAAACCGGGTGACTGCAATCAGGACAGTCTCGATTATTTATGTACCGTGCCTGGCAATATTGCCAATATACCCGGGCATGTATACGTATAATATAACAACAAAATCCCACTAGGGCAATTTTTAGTACTAATACGCGGCTTTAGACGGTGTAACATTTGTGCCCGTGGGCATATTAGCAATAGGCCCTGATACGCGGTAAATCAACCGTGTCGGTCTGGAAGTAGCATTGATTTCAAGAGGGTTTCAATACAAAATAGAACGAAAGTTTGAAAAAGTCTCCATGGCGGCTGACAATTGCTTACGTAACATACGTATATAACTGTATTTTCATGAGGAAGTTTATTTTTAATACAGAGATAAGACAGCGGGTTGGTTTAACATTTATAATCAAGTACAAGTGAACTCTACAATTAAAGTATTGACTTTGGTAAGTACTTTTCGTGAATAAACAAAAACCGGCCAAGCGCGAGTCGGACTCGCGCACGAAGTGTTCCGTACCATTATCTATACAACATTTGAATATTTCATGCGTCTACCTGTTGCCGTTATTGATGTGGAGCAAAAAACGGCAAAAAATCGTTTGTTTTGTGGGAGACCCCTTAAATATTTTTTTCATTCTGGTTTTAGTTTTTAGAATATGTTGCTATAGCGGCAACAGAAATACATCATGTGTGAAATTTTCTAAGTATCACGGTTCATGACAGCCTGGTGACAGACGGACGGAAGGACGGGCAGCGGAGTCTTAGTAATAGGGTCCCTTAAACTTTGGGTACGGAACCCTAAAAATGACGTGTTGTAAACAATAATGACATATCACAATGTTATATTGCTCCTTAAGTTTGAAATATTTGTAATTAAACCCTCTGTGGATAAAACATAACGATCAATTTAATATGCTGAAACCTACCTTCATGACAAATAAATGTTATGATATGGTTTAACTGTTATTTAGATACTTGTATATTTGTTAAATAAATCTTTACGCGGATCAGAAGTAACGTGTAGTATGAATTTTCATTACTCTTAAGCGACTTCAAAAAAGAAGGAGGTTATCAATTCGACGCGTACCTATATTATTTTTGTTTGGCTATGTTCTCGCATAACTCCGTCAAATGATCGAATAGATATAACGTCCCATTGGTGCCACTTTAATTTGGTGAAAATCTGATGAAGAGTTTCAGAGATGGAGAGCGGAACTCTTCAATCATCATCATCAGCCATTTCCCGCCCACTACAGGACACAGGCCTCCTTCATGGTTTTCATAACCATGAGGGGTTTTGCCACAATCGCCACGCTTGGCAGGCGGGTTGGCGATCGCAGTATGCGGTTGGAATCTCAGGAAGACGCTGCCGCCCGTCTCCTGGTAATTGATTTCCTTAGTCGCCTTCTACGACATCCACGGAAGGTAATGGAGTGACGCTATTCTTAATCCGGCGCCACACGGAACTCTTCAATGGACAGCAGTAAATAGGGCCTAGTGGAGCCCATCCTTTAGTAATAGTCCCAAGGTATTTTGGTGATGTTCTGGTGAAGACTTTCGGAGATGGAAATTGAGAACTTCAAATTTTAAAGCAAAGAATTAAGTAAAATTTTGATGTTATAAACACTTTTTTGAAATAATTAAATCTATTTTTTTAAGTAATTTTAAAGTTTTTTAAAAATCCGGCTTAAGCGACTGAAGGCTTCGGATGAAATTTGGTATACCAGGGTTAATATTAGAACTTTTCTTAAAACATGCGAATAAATGGAGTTATACAGATTATCCAGAAAAGTACAGACGTCGATGGGTAAATTATCGTTATAAGGGACTTGATTTTCTTTTCTCCCGTTTCCCCACAAAAAAAATTTAAGTGCTGTAGTGTTTTGAAGTCAGTTTTTATTTAAAAAAATTCAATTAAAGTTTTTGTGTTAAGAACTCCAAGAATTCCACTTGTTCATTTCATATGGTGACAGCAAACAATGGAGTCAGCGAAATTAAATAAACCAAAAATGTAACAAATCTACACGAACACTTTCAATGCAGCAACTTATTCAAAGTAAGTAGATGCAATGGCAAACCCAAGCTGCGTCATGCGCAGGAGTCGATTGTGTCGGCATACAGGCCCAACAATGGCACAAGCATTGATCGAACGAAGAGTTGGCACAACCATTGACCGAGCCCACAATGGGACCGTCATCACCGCACTGGACCATTGTCGCAGTCTAACCACATAAAAAGTAACTAAGCGCAATAGTAGGCATCATGCGATCAAATCCTTTACACAACCAATACGATAATACTTCTTTCTTTCATAAATCACAGTAAACAAAAACAAGATTTTTTCTTCTTTACTAAAATTTAAATTACTTATTAAAATATGTGTCAATTTTAAATGTATTGAAATGCTTGCCAACGTTTTTTTATAAAGAACTTACTTAGCTCTGAAAAAAAAAGTGGAGTTATTTTAAATTCACCCCCAAGAACTTGACTACCCCGTTTCTTACCTGTAGAACTGCGTGATACTACTAGGAGTGCCTTGAGGAACTGTAATTACCTTCAGCACTACCAGTTACCCCGCTCCTCAATTAGTATTAGGGGTTAAAGTATGAAATTGCCGATTTGTACTGAAAATCTAGATTGTTTATTTTTTAAATTTTTAACAAATTTATTTAATCAAAATAGTTGCCATTATTATCTATACATTGCTGCCATCTAATGGGAAGGTCATTAATGCCTTTGCGATAGAACTTCGACGATCTAGACTGCACAAACTGTGTGAAAGCATTTTGTACTGCCTCCTGGGAAGAAAACTTCTTGTCACGTAGATAATTGTCCAAATCATGAAAAAAATGGTAGTCCGTTGGAGCAAGGTCTGGTGAATACGGAGGATGACAAATGGTTTCTAACTGCAGTTCCTGAAGGGTCAAAATGGTTTCTCGTGCTGTGTGAGGTCTCGCGTTGTCGTGGAGCAATAATGGTGAAGATCGATTCATGAGTCGGGGCTGTTTATTGATTTGACGCAAGTGAGTCAATATTGTGGGTAAGGTAACGTTAAACCATGCCGCTAATTCCTGGGTAGTTTGACTAGGGTCGGCTTCCACTATCTCTCTTAATTCATCGTTATTCACCTGTGTGGGCGGTCTTCCTCGTGGCTCGTTCTTTAAGTCGAAATTTCCATCACGAAAGCGTTTAAACCAAAATCGCACGGTGTGTTCATTAGTAGACCCCTCTCCAAACGCAGCATTGATATTGCGGGCTGTTTCTGCCGCGTTAGTTCCGCGTCGGAACTCGTATTCAAAAATCACTCGAATTTTCGCAGTATCCATCTTTCTTGTCTAAATTGAATAACAAAAACAATTGAAAGTCGATATTCAAATGTTTCACATTTTTTAAAAAAAGAACATCATAGAAACCATTTGAAAAAAGTTTCATTCGAAAACCTCAAACCATGAAGATTCTATGTCAATTCAAAGAACCTATTGCAATAAAACGGCAATTTCATACTTTAACCCCTAATATTTGTATCTAAACAAACCACATTTGTAGGTACTCGTATACTAGTCTACCAGTACGTCTAAAACCTTTTCTAAAAGAAACAAGTCACGTGCATGTCGGGCCACACGCAGTGTAGGGTTCCGTAGCTGGCCGTTAAAATATGCGAACTTAGAAGGAGGGGGATTTCGATTGATTTTAGGATTTTATTTGTCTCATTACCTGCTTGCTACAAAACTAGCAACTTCATCAAAGTCTTTTTGAATGGAATTTATATGAATTTTCCTTTTAACTTTATTATAATATGTGCTACTGCCCTGATTTATGTAGGTTAGGAGGGAGACGCTAACTCTAACAAAAAAATGCACTGCAAAGCTTTATTTCGCAAACGGATTCCTGAATTGAGAAATGGCGCTCATCATCACATCATCACATCATCATCATACTCATACACCTCCAATATTTTCAAACTACCAATTAAACGCCACCTCATACTATGCATGGGTTAGACGAGAAACTCAAACATATCTAATTTATGTGTAGAGGAGATACACAAAAAAAAAATGTTGTCGTGATTAATACGTGTATCTATATTCAATTTCTTTCTAATTTGGTTTATCTAATTTCTCTACGCGATCGAATCAGAAATGATGAGATCCGTAGACGAACAAAAGTCGTCGACATAGCCCAGCGGATAAGTAAGTTGAAGTGGCAGTGGGCGGGGCACATAGCACGCAGAACTGATGGCCGATGGGGCCGAAAAGTTCTCGAATGGAGACCACATATCGGCAAGCGCAGCGTGGGACGACCAGCCACAAGATGGACAGATGACGTCATTCAAGTGGCAGGAAGACGCTGGATGCAGGCCGCTTCCAACCGGTCTTTTTGGAAATCCATGGAGGAGGCCTATGTTCAGCAGTGGACTTTTTGTGGCTGAATGATGATGATGATAGATCAAACGTCACTGAGCTAAGTCACAGACAAATTGACTGACTGACCGAGAGACAGACAACAGAAAGACAGACGGACGGATATAGCAAAACTATAGTAGTTCCTTGTAGACCACGGAACCCTACAAATGGTTAAATAGATGTGTCTTGAAATGTTATAGGTAAAATATTACAAGTAGTTTTAGTTGTAAGTATAAGCAGTTTATTTAACACTTTATTGTTTGGTATTTTATTTCACATTTTCAGGTACTACTAGTAATACTTTGGTGTGACTAATCGAAATGACTATTATGACTATCATTTTGGCTCAATAATCTTAATTACAATTACTTAAATGTGCCATAAGTTCAAGAAAAACCAAAAATATTATATAATATTACGACATTCTCAAAACTTGTAACACAAAGGTAAATTAACACTTAGTCACTACCATCACATCATATATAAAAACTATTTGCAGGTTGTAATATCGAAGGAATGCTGCATTAAAAATACAAGAATATTTTCATACTTAAATAAATACCTTTCATTGGTACCGATAAATAGGTGACGGTGGCTCATGAGCGTTAAAATAATCATTTGTTTTGGACATATACAGTTTTTTCGATGGCTGTTAAAAAAAACCAACACAATTATATACTTATGATAAACGATCAATATTAAGATTTTTATATTACAACCAAACTTACACTTCATAAACGCGGCGAGAAATATTTTAACGCAAAATTATGAAAAGAAAATATCGCTGGGATATAAATAATAACAATCCAATATAAAATATTTCATAACTAAAAACAATAAAAACAACGATGCAAACAATAACAAAAACACGTTATTTGTCCTAACGTCAAGAAAGGTGGGAATAGTACATAACTAACAAACACAGAATTTTACGATCCTTCTAAATTATTATCACTACGAAAGTGCATAAGCCATTGACGTATTTTGTACCTACACAAAAATATAATAGCAAAAATATAACGGTGTTATTTATAAAAACACTGAGGAATTGTGCTTCTATAAATTAGTCCGTAAGTTTTTATCGCGTTCGCAATGCGCATTGTTGCGTTAAACGCCCGTCAAATAACCGCTATGTGCTAAGACGAGCCCCTTGCTCGTAAACCTTGCGTAAACACTTTACACAAAACAATCTGTTTTCGTGGCTGCCTCAAGCAAAATAAAAACAATGTTTTATGTATTGGAAACCGATTCCTGTAATGTTACATGAAAAACACGGCCACAAGATCACTGACTTCTACCCTTGATGCAATACAATTTGATTTGAAAGATATTCTCTAGTAGGAGTCCACAGAATTGTAGTGACCTGAGAACGTTGCAAAGAACTGACTGCTAACGTTCAATGATCGAGAGACGGGTTCACGCGCTCGCCACATGCATACATTGTAATTTGCACTGTTTAGAATTAAGGGGCTGCTCCAGGGAGTAACACTAACGTCACCGAGGAAAAAAATCATATCTTTTTTTACAGATAAATTTTCAAAAAGTGTCAGTACAAAACCTAGGACTAGACAGCTAAACGCGAAAAACGGCCGTTTTTGGGGTAAATGGTATCTATCTAGTCCCAGGTTCGTGATCCTAAGTTCTTTGTTGTGGGTCTTAAAAATCACTGTTAACATGATTGAGAGATTGTACCGACATTTTTTGCAAATACGATCTGTAAAAGAAGATATGTTTTTTTTTCATTTGTGGCTCTAGTTAGCCCACTGGATCGCCTTAAAGAAGGAACCAGACAAGTGCGTACGTAGTAACACTAACGTAGTCATACCCAAAGTTCCTTCCTAACTAAGCTCATGACCTTAAAGTAGATCTTCCACTCGAGGTCTTCATACAAAAATACAAAAAACCCTATTCAATTCTCAAAACATTATTTTTATTTCCCTTTCCCTAGCAACGAAAATGTTTTGCGCACGGAAAACGAATTCATTTGTGTAATTTTCTTTAGCATAAAACCCAACTAGATACCTTGTATCCAAGTGCTAAACGCCAAATTCCCTATAGTTTTTTGCATTGCGCAGCGTAGCGAGAGCATAAGGAAAGTTATTTTACGACTTTTGAACATATATTGAGAGCATCGAAGTAAAACTACGTAAAGTCAATCAATAAACCAATATTGCGCTCACAACATTTGGTAGTCAATATAGCTCGCACTAATAAGTTAAATGATTATAATATGATTTGTAGAATATTCTTTCTACAAATCATATCAGTTTTATTAACTCTCGCTATTGTAGGTACCTAAATGGGGTTAATAATATAATGTGGAACAATTGTAATTCAGGCGTCGATTAGGCTGTGAGGTGTAAAATCCCCACGGCGGTATTGGACCCGCCGGGCCTGGGCGTAAATGGCAATATCATAAGGTAGATAACTCACTGTGGCTTTGGTATGCGATCGCGCAGGTAAGAGAGTACAGAGGCGGTACCTTTAGCCAGGATTGCGTGGCGCGGCTGCCTGAATAGGTTACCCATCAGCTCCAGCGACCTGTTAGGAGATAAACAAACTCGTCAAAACACACGACTGTTAAGAAGATGTTGAATTTCCAACCGCAGCAGGCGGGACCTTTCCTTAGATTTCCAAGGTTGAAAATTCACCAGATCCATCTAGACATCTAGACGAGTCTAGATTTTTCACCAGCAATATGTCAACAGGCGTCCAGCATTTTTTTTTGTGATATAACACACCCAGTAACACTCCCATCGTGAATACCATTTATTTGACATATCATTTGTCAAAATAGGTCTATCCGTTTGGCCTCTGGGTGGTCATGAAGAAACTTACATAATTACATTCGCGCGAAAAGCACAATCCTTTGTTGCTCTCGTAGCCGGGTAAAATTTGCCAGAAGTTGTAGTGCACACACAAAAATATAAAACTCAAGTTTCTGACTTTTTAACTCAATTATAAAAAACCGGACAAGTGTCGGACTCTTCAACCGAGAGTTCCGTACAAAGGTACTTCACTATTATAAATAGTTCAGGAATCGAATCTCGCAGCTTTTCCCGATCTTCAAAGACAATTTTTTTATGTTTTAATTACAAATGTACAGTTTACAGATTTTTCACTTGTAGTATAAGACGATATTACTTGCCAAATTTCATAGATCCAGGTCAACAGAATGTACCTACCTATAAATTTTGATTCCCTTGAGCGTCGAAATATACGTTCTTTGCGGCAAAAACGGCCGTATCTTTTTTTACGCTAACTTTAAAGTTTGACCTGTACATGGTTTTAATTTCAACTCGATACCTCCACGCGTTACCGAGATAAAGGGTCTTGACAGACAGACGGACGGACGGACGGACAACAAAGTGATGCTATAAGGGTTCCGTTTTTTTTTTCCTTTTGAGATACGGAACACAAAAAACAGTCATAAAAATGTACGACGCTCATAATGGCTTCATATCGGGCCGCACCGGAGGGCTATGCACTGGCGCTTTTATTTCTGAAGTTCAAAATCACAATCCGACTGGTGTCTTCGGTTTTCAACCCGAGTCTCACCTCAAATGCTGGAAGTTGCCCAACTCAGGCGGGACAGTCCTGATACTGTTGTTGGTGAGGTCCAACACCGCTAGCCGCTTGAGTTTTCGCAACGCGTGTTCCGACACGTCAATCTCCTCGACTTGGTTCTCCGCCGCGAGGAGAATCTCCAGGTTCTCCATGTCGTATATGCATTTTGGTAGGCTGGTGAACCTGCGAACAACGGAGAACATTTGGGACTTTCTCAGCAATGTGTGGTTTGTCTCCGAAGCGGATGAGCCTGCGACCATCTACGAAATGTGCCATGTCACCCACGTCGGATCGCATTCGCTACTCACTCCACTCCACAAATGGCCTCATTCTGGGTGTATTTTCATGTTTGTGATGTCCTTGCCTGATTGCCATAGCACAGGGTATCCTAGTTTGGGACCAGGCAAAGCGATTGCGTCGTCTGGAAGTTATTACTCCAGAGAACAGGGAGAGAGTATGAGCTTAGTCCTCATGCGTGCGCACCGCGCGATGACAATTTCAAGCGCAGAGTTATGTGAACACCTCAGCAGCTCAGGTTTCCTCACGATGTTTTCATTCATACTTACCGAGCGGTATTGCTTCCGCAAATAAATTCGCAAATGTATTCATTGCCTTCCCTTCCATTCAAACAGCTCGTTTGATAGATAATAAATATTTCAAACAATACGTGTTAAATTACATAGAATGTATTTTTTATAGAGGACAACGATTTACTAATGCTGCGACATTGGTAGAGCGCGTAAAACACGAATTTAATAAAACAATATTCTCAAACCCTAACGATATTTTGAAAAAAATCTGAGAAAAAACTCTGAAGAAATGTTGTTGCAAAACACAAACTCTAATTGTGGTGTCTATGGCATATTTTAAAAATAACCGTGTATTTTCCACCTTCATCATCATCATCAGCCATTTGACGCCCACTGCAGGACATAGGCATCCTTCGTGGTTTTCATAACCGGCAGAGGTTTTGCCAAAATCGCCAGACGCCAACCCGCCTAAGTTGGCTATCGCAGTATGCGGTTGGAATCCCAGGAAGACGCTTCTGCCCGTCTTCTGGTAATAGATTACCTTAGTCACCTTCTACGACATCCACGGAAGGAAATGGAGTGACGCTATTCTTAATCCGGCGCCACACGGAAATCCGTCCATCGTCAAGTTGTGTTTTATTATTGCCTAATAATCATAAACTATAGAGAGGAATGGCGAAAATCGCGAGGCAGGCCACATCAGCCCACATTAATGCCTCTTCATGAGGCCGCTCTGTCGGACGGACGTTCGCCGAACGGACGAAAGAACGAACGAAGGACGATCGAACGAACGAACGAACGAGCGAGCGAGCGAGCGAACGAACGAACGAACGAACGAACGAACGAACGAACGAACGAACGAACGAACGAACGAACGAACGAACGAACGAACGAACGAACGAACGAACGAACGAACGAACGAACGAACGAACGAACGAACGAACGAACGAACGAACGAACGAACGAACGAACGAACGAACGAACGAACGAACGAACGAACGAACGAACGAACGAACGAACGAACGAACGAACGAACGAACGAACGAACGAACGAACGAACGAACGAACGAACGAACGAACGAACGAACGAACGAACGAACGAACGAACGAACGAACGAACGAACGAACGAACGAACGAACGAACGAACGAACGAACGAACGAACGAACGAACGAACGAACGAACGAACGAACGAACGAACGAACGAACGAACGAACGAACGAACGAACGAACGAACGAACGAACGAACAAACAAACAAACAAACAAACAAACAAACAAACAAACCTGTTGTTGGAGATGACGAGCTCCCGCAGATGCGAGAGCTGGGCCAGCTCGGGCGGCAGGTCGCACACGCGGTTCTTGGCCAGGTCGAGGAACTGCAGGTTGCGGCAGCGACTCAGCTCCGGCGGCACCGACGCGATGCTATTAGCACTGAGCACCAGTTGCGAGAGCGTCTCCGAGATGCGGCAAACGCTGTGGGGGGAGGGGAAACGATTTTTCTTTAACGAAATGATAATGAGGCAGATCGCTGGCGGCGGCTGGATGATGATGGCTGAGGACAGAAGGAAGTGGCGTGCCGTGGGGGAGGCCTATGTACAGCAGTGGACGAGTGCGGACTGATGAATTGGTTGAAATGATAATTACAAAAACAAAAAGTAAGACTGCTAGTAAAGTTTAGGTGCCTATGATGGCATGACATACCTACGGATTCTAACACCACACTTCTAAATCGGTTTAAAATGTTATTTCTAAAAAATATATGCCTTAAAATACTCCTCAGAAGCAGTTGAAATAGTCTGTGGGAAATGACGTAGTAGCGCATCGGTAGAACGCTGGCCTCACATTCGGGAGGTCGTGGGTTCGAACCCCGGCGCATTTTTTGTTTTCTAAGTTACGTAAATTTGTAAATTTGTAGTAGTAATACCACTCCCTACCTGTGAAGGAAAACCTCTTGAGGAAACCTGAGTACTTGAAGTGTTTACATACTTCAGCGCTTGAAATTGCCAATCCGCGGTGGGCACGCGTGGTAATTAAGCCCGTACTTCCTCTCTCTCTGTGGGAAAAGGCCTGTCCCTACAGTGTATTATTAAGGGGGAAAAGTAACCACAGATTTTTTAAACTGACTCTAAAGAGTGTTTCAGAGGAATCGTGTGTGTAATTAAGAAGAAGAAGTTACCTAGCTCTCTCTGAAACCTTTCTTTTCTTTTTCTCCAATTCGTGGTAAGCGTTTGCTGGTGGTACAATTACTTACAATACTTCTTTGTTACTTAAGCTGCTGTTAAACCTCATTATACAATTGCTTGTTTACCCTAATAAAACAAAATAAGACTATTAGCTTCATTCCGGACTTGATTTTTATTTCGTTCTGAAGCGCTCAGGTGTGGGGTGCTGGGGGGCGGGCGCCGGCAACTGCTGCGGGGGACTTCCGCGCACGCGGCTGGCGTGAGTCAGAGACTACTCACCATGATTAAGCTCTGCGAAAAATCAAGTCAGTGAATCCGGAATTAAGCTAATACTGTGTAATGCTTACGAAAGTTTTAGTTCAAAATAAGACTGTACGCCGATTTAGATGTAAGTGGTGTTAGAATCCTTATGTCATCCTATCATAGGGTTCCTAAGCTTTACTGGCAATCGTATTTAGGATAAGCGTTTAGAAGTTATAGTGGGATAAAGAAATGGACAAACATACATACCCTAAACAGATGTCACACTTTTTAGGGTTCCTTACCTCTAGAGAAAAAACGGAACCCTTATAGGATCAAAGTAGAACCGTCTGGTCTCTCGAATTCGTGTTTCTAAGCAAACGAATCCACACACTTATCCTACGTCTTCTCATGCGATGCACCCGATGCGACGACCAAGCTAGATCGGCATGGAAAGGTGGAGGGAGACGTCCGACGTAGTATCAATGTGGTTCTACCTTTTTAGGGTTCCGTACCCAAAGGGTAAGGGACCCTATTACTAAGACTCCGCTGTCGATCCATCCGCCCGTCCGTCCGACCGTCCGTCCGTCTGTCACCAGGCTGTATCTCATGAATCATGATAGACGTTGAAATTTTCACAGATGATGTATTATTTCTGTTGCCGCTATAACAAAAAATACAAAAACCAGAATAAAATAAATATTTAAGGGGGGCTCCCACACAACACACGTATTTTTTGACGTTCTTTGTTTGTTTGTTTGTTTGTTTTTAAAGTGCTTTATTAACATAAATTATTTAGACCACTACAACCCAGCGTAACTTAGTTCTAGGAAGAGGTATCTTATCTCGAATTACATTTTCGGGCCAAAATCAGTGCCCTTTCAAACTATTAACTTAAAAATCAATGAATAAACATGTTTATCATCTAACCTAACATGTCCATTTAAATATAAAAGTATGTATACTTTGTTAAATAGTATACATTTAGTAGCATAATTACTTACACAACACACAGGACTGGACACACGAGGACTTTACGAACAAAAAACTGGCACATTTATGAATTACAGGACACAATAACATACAAACGAATATTTACCATAAAGGTACACTAGCCTAATTACTGTATTACGTCTAATAATTAAGCCAACATATTATTTGTTATCAATATTTTGATTGTTGAGTTGGTAATTTGAGGGTAACATACAATTAGGCCCAAACGGCCGATAAACTTATGCAGAGAATTGACCAGAACAATTAGAACCCCAAATAGTACGTAGTTGTATAGAAATTAGGGATCACGGAAACTGGCAACGTCCATATGCGGAGTCGAACTAGTACCCAGCACGTAGTGATGTGGCAGCCTTGTGACATATTTATATCGATACCTGCAATTGAGCGGTCGTGTTGTACCTATGTTTGAGATTAACTTGTTGTTGTGATTTGGATTGGATAACAGGTAAAATTTTTTTGTAAGTTTCATAACAAAGTCAAAAATTGTCGGAAAATTAATTTTATCATGCAATTTATTGAAATTTGTTCGGAAGGGTGTATTATAGGATATTTTGAGGGCTCGATTTTGAACAACTTGTAATTTGTTATAATTCGTTTTGCTAATGTTGCTCCATACAGGACTCCCGTAGGTAATGCAAGGTCGAATCAGGGTGGTATAAATGGCCATTTTAGTTCGACTACTTAGTCTAGCCCGCCTATTTAGGAGTCTGCTGACTGCACCAAAAGCTTTCGTGGCTTTCAATTTGATATGTGTGAGATGGTCTTTCCAGGTCAATTTTTGATCCAAGATCAGCCCCAGATACTTGACCGATTTGTTCCAGGGAACAGGATGGTTACCTATTTTTAAAGTACGAGAAGGACATGATCTTTTGCGCGTAAACAAGATCGCTTCGGTTTTCGTTTCGTTAAGCTTTAGTTTCCACTTATGGAAATATTCCATCAGGACATTGATTGCTAACTGTAGACGGTCAATAACTAGATCGAGGTCATTTGAGGAGGTATAGCATGCAGTGTCATCAGCAAAACACGCTAGGTGAGTTTTGGGTTGTACTGGGATATCATTTAGGTAGATTAAGAAGAGGAACGGTCCGAGGACAGATCCTTGGGGGACACCTGCTGGAACAGGACGTGAAGAGGAATGTACTGTACCTAAATGTACCTGGAAACTACGATCCGAAAGATAGGAGATAATTATTTTTATGAGCGTAGATGGAACATTGCTAACCAACAGTTTATAAATAAGTCCTTTGTGCCACACGGTATCAAAAGCTTTCTCTATATCCAATAGGAACATACCCGTTGACTCACCTTGGTTCATTTTGTGAGCTACATGTTCCACTACTCTGGCAAGTTGTTGGACTGTAGAGTGTGATTGGCGAAAACCAAACTGTTCATTTATCATATTTTTATCAGTTACTTTACGAAGTCTTGCATTTATGGCTTTTTCAAAAAGTTTGCCTAGGGTTGGAAGAAGGCTAATTGGACGATAACTTGTTGCGATGGTTTCATCTTTTCCTCTTTTTTTTATTGGTATGACTTTCGCCACTTTCCAATGGGAAGGGAAGTAAGCAATACTTAGGCAAGCATTAAAAATTTTAGTTATTAAAACAATGGCCTTATGTGGAAGATTTTTTATAAGACTGTTGGTGATACTGTCGTAGCCAGGTGCTTTACGCGTCTTAAGCCGACGGATATACATCCAAATTTCTGTAGGCCTTACTGGACAATCCTGATAATAATTGTATGGCTCGTTGTTAATTCGGGAAAAGGAGTCGTTAACAAGCTCCTCGATACCATCACTTGTCCAGCCACTTGTCAGACACATGCTCTCACAGAATGCTGAAGCAAGAGTATCACACTGCTCTTTGGGTTGGGAAGCAACAGATCCATCTATATTTTTCAGGGGTGCTATGGTTGAGCTAGTAGAAGAAGATTTCATTGACTTAGCTAGTCGCCACAAGTCCGCGTTTGGATTATCGACTTTTTTGAGTTTTTTATTCCAGATGTCATCATTGTGTTTTTCAATACATTTTTTTATGTTTTTATTGAGAAAATTTACTTGAGTTCTCAACATTATACGGGTATCTATATTTGTCTCGTTCTGATCGCACCTGCGTAACCGATTTTTATATCGAATAAGTCTTTTTACTTTACGAGGTAATGGTTTTGCACCATGCTTAATGGTAGTTAGTGGTACAGACCTGTCTCTAGCCGATATAATGGTCGCTTGGAGGTTATCTATTTCACTATCTATTTCTTCTTTAGCCTTAAATACGCGAGCTGACAAAGTTATATTATCGTTTAGAAAAGATCTGTAGTCCTTCCAGTCCGCGTTTGCATAGTTATGGCGTTTGACTAATTTACGTTCAAACTCAACATTTATAGTAAAATAAACTGGCAAGTGGTTTGAAGATAGGGCGGGGATGGTTCTCACGTCTTCTAAATCATGTATATTATTCGCTAAGATTAGATCAGGTAAGGATGGTCTAAGGTCATTTCGATAGTGGACTAAAGTGGGACTGCAGGGTGCATGTATAGTATAGTCCGACTGTAGCAAATGTTCATATAACTTATTACCATGTGTGTTATTTGTACCGGCGAACCAATGGCTATGCTTTGCATTGAGGTCACCCATAATGATAACCTGAGGGTCAACCTCGAGTAACAAATCCAGATCAGTGGTAAGCAATGACAAGTTAGGGGATTGATAAACCGAGAAAATTGTGTATTCACGACTTTTAACTTTAAGTTTAACACCTATAGCTTCCAGGTGCTGTGTCTGGGGTGTACTAACAGGACAATGTTCCAAATCACATTTGACTAATAGGGAAACGCCCTGTCCTCGGCCACTGTGATGGCTATCATTCCTATGGCATATATAGCCAGGAAAATCTAAGTGCATGCGTTGGGTCAGTCTTGTTTCGCTCAAGGCTACCACATCAATACGTAATTCGCATAGCAATTCATAGAGCTCTCTTTGTTTACTATTTACGCCATCAGCGTTCCAGTGTACTAGTCGCAATTGGCTTGTACTAAACATAGTGGCCAAGGTGTGTAAGTATTAGGACAACTTTATCAAGCATAGATTTACACTCCAAAAACTGACTTTTAACGTTCCTTAACACTACCAGTATATTCAGCATCTCCTTAGTGGACACATCTTCTTCGACTGGTTCAGCTGCGATATTTGGTAACGTTTGCTTAAGGTGTAGTGGGGCGGTGATACTTGCATAGGTTCGTCCACAGGATGTTGAGATGCCTTCATTACGTGTCAATGGAGGTAGCTGGGGATTATTCACAGATATTTTGCGTAGTGCAAAATTCTTTCGGTCAACATTGTGTTTGTTCTTAAGGTTTTGTAGATACTTTTGCCGCTCAGTGCAATGCAAATAATTTGCAGGATGCTCTTGATGACAATTGCAGCAACGAGCTGGTTCTGTTCGATCTTGCTTAGGACAATCTTTCGTGAGATGCGGCATAGTACATTTTACACATCTGGCAGGCAGATTGCAATTACGAGACGCATGTCCAAATTTTTGGCATCTGAAACACTGGGTGCCCGATGACTGCGTAGATTTGTAGCGACGAATTTCGACGACACAGTTTCCAATGTATCTTATTTGTCGAAATTTTGACATATCTGTTCCCACAGGAAGTTGCACAAGGAGAGGGGGACACTCCACAGATGTCTTAGAATTTATTTTTGACACCTTCGCATCTTTAAAGCCCATTTCAGATAATTCTGTAGACAATGTCGTTTCAAAGTATGTAGGGAGTCCTTTAATTACAACTTTGGACAGCTTTTCATCCTTCCGTGTAAATGTATGAAAGGGGATATTCTCACCTTGGAGTCCATTCTTGACGACTTGGTGGGAGTCAGGTGAATAGCACTGGACTGCTAGTTTATTTCGTCCTTTATATTGCAAATGAAAGTTCTTTGTAAACTTCTCAATTATATCTTTGATCTGGGCATGTGTCCAATCAGCTTGCAGTTCAATGATGATTGGGGGAATACGATTCGGATTATTCCTTTTGGTAACAGCTCTTCGTAGCGGCTCAGACATTTGCTTGTTATTATCAACAGGTAAGCGGCCAAAACGATTGCTGGTGGAAATGTCCGGTTTATCCAGTTCCCTCCTCGGGGTAGCTGTACGCTTGGGTAGTTGCCAGTCATCATCTTTATCTTCATCGCGTGTACGCTTGCTTAGGCTAGAGTTAGAAGCTGACCTAATGAGATAGGGCTCCATCTTATGCTTGGTGACACTGTATTATCGATATGGTCGATATTCCCAATTATCGATAATCAACCCCATCACTATAGATAACAGAAAAAAAAGAAGAAAAACTAGTGGTTTACTTTGACGCACGGGTGAACAGGCCCGACTGCTACTAGTGAGCGAACGAATGAGAATGACGTTCTTTGCTCGATATTAATAACAGCAACAGGTAGACGCTATATTCAAATGTTGTATAGATACTGGTACGGAGCCCTTAGTGCTCGAGTCCGACTCGCACTTGGCCGGTTTTTTTTACACTTTTATGTTATTTTACTGCCTCGCGACGACGCTAGGTTGGATAGGCATGATAGGCAACAGTTGATGGGAACATACAGACATCATCCTTACCCCAAGGGCACAGAGTTGAGTTTGTTCTTAGACAGGTCAGCAATGTGCACTTCGGCGTCGGCAGCAGCTATGAAGACGTCGTCGGGAACTTTGTCCAACTCCCGCGCTTTCAGCACTAGCGCCTGACTCTTCTTTAGTGTGTATCTGTGGAAATAATTTGTTCTTTGCAGTACTTGACTCTGAGACTGTGGCTCCAGTCAAATCTATCAGCCCATTTTCGTCCACTTCTGGTCCTCGCCCAAGGTACGCCACTCTTTTCTGTCCTCAGCCACCCTCATCCGCCGCTCCCAACGATATGACAATCTTCTTACCAAAAATTTATAAAAGCACACTTTACACAAGTAAAACATGATGGGCCCCGAGTTACATCTGTGCGTTTAGATTTGTAAAGGCACTTATGTTACCGAAAATTCTTAAAGGCACATTTTACACAAGTAAACACCGAACTCAGGAACCACGTAATGTGTTTGTCGGTCAGAATGGGACGACCTTGTCTAAGTGAATTGAAATTTACAGCTATACGGCAAAGTAGGGTTAGCAAAAAGTTGACAATTTAACACTTATAAGTACAAGTGAATGAACATAGAAAAGCGAAATAAGCTCGGATTCTTCCGAGAAAAATCAAGTAAGTGAATGAAGTGAATATTAATAAAATTAATATCATATCATATCTCTATTGTCTGCAGATGTACAGATAATGAGATAAGAGAAGAGGCAACTAGGACCGTAACTGGATCTAGAACGAGGACGAGATGACAATGCTATGTAATTAATTTTCTAATTCATGATTTGCAATAAAGAATATGTATTTCAATGCTCATGAAAACTTAGGAAGCACAACTTTCGTAAGCACTACACATTCTTAACCCACTTAATTCGGGAATCCCCTCCTTGAATTTTTGTCGGAAGAGTCCGACCAGATTTCGCTCTTATTCGAAGAGCTATGAAAACTTTCAAAGCGATAACGGGTACTAACTTGTCAGGCCAGCTGTTGGTCTCTTCTTTGGCCTCCTGGCTAGCCTCGTCAGTGATCCTGTCGCGCAGGAACCTGAGCACCCGCTCGGAGCCGCCGCGGAGCACGTCCGATCGCACTGAGGACAGTTTGTTGCCGTCCATGCAAATGCTATTCAGCTGAGAGAGAAGACCCAGGTTCTTGGGGAGTCTGCGGGAGAAAAATGAGCGTTAGGGGCAGGTGATAGAGTTCACTTTGCGTAGTCAATAAAGTTTCGAAGCCACCCTTAGATTAAAGTCCTTTTACATCTAGATGATGAGTGATTTGATGGGTCCGATATGTTCAGAATTGGAAGTGTGGTGAAGGTATGTAAAAGAATGCTAGAAGATGTTAGATAGCTTGTGCTTAGTTATAATATTGTGCATCCTATTTCACACTACAACACACGACACGACGACACTCCGTTTGTAGGCTTCGCATGATATCATCAAACACTCTATGATGAAATTCTACAGCATACTCACTGGTTCAGTTCGTTATTAGAAAAGTCCAGCCTTTTCAGTGACTTGAGCAAAGCGATATTTTCGGGCAACTCTTTGATCTTGTTGTCCCTGACGATCAAGACGTTTAGGTATTGCGCCTGGTCACAGAACTCTTCCGTTATTTTCTGGAACAAGAAAATAGATAATTTATTTATAAATAGAACATTTGAATCGGAAGAGCGAGACCCAGGTTCGAGTGTTAGTGCGGGCATGTACCTATGTCTTTGTTTTATAACATTTGTACATTTACATCTATGTACATTTGTGAAGTTATAGTAGCAATACCACTCGCTAACGGAGAAGGAAAACATCATGAGGAAACCTGAGTGTCTGAGCTATTTACATACCTCAGCGTTTGAAATCGACAATCCGCGGTGGGCACGTGTGGTGATAAAGCCCACACTCTCTCTATCTGAGAGAAGGCCTGTGCGCTACAGTGGGACGTATATAGGCTGCTTATGATTTATAAATGGATAATTTATATGCAAAATTATGACATGCCAAACTAGAAACATTAACTTTGCTGTGTTTTCTGCATTGACAAAAAAATTATAAGTGTAATCTTATGATGGCGAACTCAGTCAATCATTTATTTATTTATTTATTTATCATAAGCCCACATTCATCCACTGCTGGCGATAGGCCTCTCCATAATTTAATAATAACTTCCACACAATACAAGAATAAATGTGGAGTTTCTTTTTGTTACCTTCTTCTCCACACAATCTGACATTCGTTGAGTTAAAATTTTGGTCTTATAATGAATAAAATATTTTAATTTTGTGTTCACTCGAGAACCAATCAGATACCTCAATTAAGTTGTTCCCCAACAACAGCTCTCTAAGTGCGTGGCAGCCGTAAAAGTCGGGCAACTCCACGATATTGTTGTGATTCGCGTCCAAGGTCTCCATTTTCCTGAGCTCACCCAAAGCCGGTAGGCGTCTTAACTCGTTCTGGTTTATACGCAGCTTCTTGAGCTCTGAAATGGAGGGAGGGCCTCAGGGGTACATCTCGAACTTTACAACGCGTGAACATGTGTTCACTATCTTACACTGCGTATTAAACACGATGAAATACGGAGCATTATCTTACACAAGCATAAAAAAGGCATCCATAAAGGTTTCGTGTCCAGAACAGAAAATATAAATAGATATATACATATCTGTTTCTGTTTATATATCCACACAACAATAATTAAAAACCGGCCAAGTGCGAGTCGGACTCGCGCACGAAGAGTTTCGTACTATACAACATTAGACACAAGGGTCGAGAAAAAACGGCAAAAAGTCACGTTTGTTGTATGGGAGCCTCGCTTACATATTTATTTAATTTTAATTTCATTATTTATTTTTGAAGCGAATATAGAACTAAATATGAATATTTCAAGCGTCTACCTGTTGCCGTTATTAATATCGAGCAAAAAACGGCAAAAGAATAAGTTTGTTGTATGGGAGCCCCCTTTAAATATTTATTTTATTCCGTTTTTATTATTCGTTGTTATTGCGGCAAAATAAGTCTGTGAAAATTTCAACTGCCTACATAACACGGTTCATGAGATACAGCCTGGCGACAGACAGACAGATCGACGGACAGACAGACGGACGGACGGCCGGACGGACAGACAGACAGACAGACAGATAGACAGACAGTCAGACAGTCAGACAGTCAGACAGTCAGACAGACAGACAGACAGACAGACAGACAGACAGACGGACAGTGAAGCCTTAGTAATAGGGTCCCGTTTGGCACCCTTCGGGTACGGAACCCTAACAAAAATTAACTATCGGGCAAACCGCCCCGAGATATACTCGAGCCAAAGGTACCCGCTGATAACGCTAACGCTAAAGATAACGCTGACAGCATTACCCCTTCTCCACCCTATTCTATCCTTCTGCGTCCCTTCTATGTGGACCGCACCTGATGTGGAATTTGAGCGGCAATAGGTTTGAGTGGCTCCGATTCACAATCAACTTGCAGGTATACTGGAATAGGTTTGGCTCAGGGAGATCCTTTGTCCCCGTTATTGTTTAACGCAGCAACCATTGTTGTCAGCCAAACTATAACTGATGTAAATTTCTCCCAATATGCCGACGATTTTGCATTGTATATTTCTAGTTCTAATCTCTTAGAAGCCTCTATCACATTACAGAATGCGTTAAACATTTTTGCAAAACTAATTAGTAATCTCGGTTTGGAAATATCTACCAGAAAAACAAAATTTTGCCTATTTAGCCGTCGTCGTCGTTATGAAAACATTAATCTAAGTATTAATGGTCAGTCTTTAGAGCAAGTAGAAAACATAAAATATTTAGGCCTGTGGTTGGATCGATCACTGCTGTGGGGAAAACACATCAATGAAGTAGGTCAAAAAACCCTTACATTTCTAAACACATTAAAAGTGTTAGCTGGTTCGTCGTGGGGGGTGCACCCAAAACATGTCAGAAGGCTTTACATTTCTATCATCCGAAGTAGACTAGATTATGCCAGTTTTTTATTCGATTGCGCGGCCAACTGTCACCTTCATAAACTGGAAAAAATTCAAAATCAAGCCATGAGAGTAGTAGGCGGATTCATTAGAAGTACCCCAATCCATGTTATGGAAAGTGAATTAAGCCTCCAACCATTGAATATTCGGCGACGTTACTTGGCAGGGAAGTTTTGGTTAAAGTCGCGATCTTTCTCTAACAATCAAAATATTGAAAAAATTACCGAGTTAAGTAGGCTTTGTAGTGACAGGTATTGGGTAAAAAAGCGAAAACCACTATTGGCAATTACACACGAGTCTTTGAAAGATCTTAATATTCAGTCTACTCAAATTCTAGAAATGTACAGTTTAGACACATGGGTCGCAAACATTGATGTGTTTTCCGTGATAAACATAGATATTAAAGGTGTTGACAGATCAAAAAAAGCACTGGGAACTTCGTACCTTAAGGAAAAAGCAGAGAGCATGTTAGTTGAAAAATACCCAAATTACTATACGCTCTACACAGACGGCTCAAAAGACGGAGATAGAGCAGGGGCAGCGTTTTATGATCCGCAATTAGGCATTAATATGAAATTCCAACTAGACTCGAAAATTTCGATTATGCATATTGAACTCTTGGCCCTTTCAGAATGTATCTCCTATGCTAACTCACTTGTCTGGGATAAAATTGTCATTCTTTGTGACTCAAAGAGTGCGCTACAACACCTGGCTCGGTGTACTTCGAAGAATCGAAGTGTCCCGATAGCCTATGATATTGTCGATTCTATAGTGAAATTTAATGCTAATAATAAGACGCTAGTGCTCCAGTGGATTCCGTCCCATGTTGGAATCAGGGGAAACGAAGAGGCTGACAAACTAGCTAAGCTTGCGCTATCTGAAGGAGATCCCCTGAGGTGTACCCCTATTTTCTCAGATATGCTACCTATAGTAAGAGACCAATGTTACGATTTGTGGAAAGAGCATTTTGACCAAAGATCTGTCGAGAAGGGAATTTGGTATAAAACTGTTCAATGTTGCCCTCTTCGTTCCCCCTGGTTCGATAGCGGTGATCTCAGAAGAGGTGATTTAGTATTAATGTTTAGACTACGTTCGGGACACATTCCATTGAATAAGTTTAGACACATGATGCGGAAGGTAGACACACCAAACTGCAGTGAATGCAACGTCCCAGAAGATGTATACCATGTACTGATGGAGTGTGTGCGGAACGAGCCGCAGAGACGCCAGCCATTTTGCAGACATCTATTCGAAGTAGGTGGCTGTAACATCGCTTTGGCCTCTCCAATGTCAGCTGAGGCTAAGTCTGTACTTGATTTAGTTAAGGTCGCCCTTAGATTAAGAAGAGATAATTTAGTTTAACTTTGTTTTGTTATTTCTATTGATGTGTTGGTATCACAATGTGTTCTATTAGGGTGACATGATCACTATGTGACCAAGCCCTTCAATAAAGATTAAAAAAAAAAAAAAAAAAAAAGGTTTGAGTGGCTAATACGAATGTGAATACGTGCCACAGGAAGCCGGCGAATACCTCGCAAGTTGACGATGTCGGGCGGAAGGTCGCCGAGCTGATTGTAGGACAGGTCTAGCTCCACCAGCCGCACCAGGTAGCCCATCCCGGGCGGCAGGCTCTTCAGCTGGTTGTGGGACAGGTCCTAGGGACAACAAATCTACAGACAGGTCTGTTATACAGAAAAACCCACTTTTATTATAGAGAGAGTAATCAGGTTCATGTTCTAAATTACACTAGGTAATTTTTAGCAAGCTAACTCCCGCTGTCTGTTGGACAAAGGGCAAACAAAAAAAAAAAAGGGCAAGTGCGAGTCGGACTCGCGCACGATGGGCTCCGTGCCATTATCTATATAACATTAGATCGAATTCGAGAACAACGCTATAGAAACCAACAAGAAGCGTTTAACATTGACATTAACGACATGACATCGGCGCTGTGAAGGTTACATAGATGGCAGCTGGCGAGCGCTGTTTTTAGACAACGTCTGCTGTATGGGAGCCCCCCTTAAATATTTATTTTATTCTGTTTTAGTATTTGTTGTTATAGCGGCAACAGAAATACATCATCTGTGAAAATTACAACTGCCTAGCTATCACGGTTCATAAGATACAGCCTGGTGAAAGACAGACAGACAGACAGACAGACAGACGGACAGAAACACCGACAGACAGACAAACAGACAGTGAAGTCTTAGTAATATGGTCCCGTTTGTCACCCTTCGAGTACTGAACCCTAAAAAAGAAAACTAACAGCAGATTAACAGATTGTTAGTGTTCAGTCGACATCAGGGCCGAGTTTCAAAAAACTACAATTCGTAGTTTATTATGACAATTCGAGGTACATTGCGTAGCAGCTTCTACTTGTTAATCTGAGGGCTAATCGACTTTGCAATGACTATCCAACTGTCAAAATAAACCACGAATTTCTAGAAACAGGCCCCAGGACAACCTCTACATTTTGTTGCAAAGTTTTCCTTAACTTTACTGATTAGAGCGCACGTATGTCAAGCTCGATGTGCTGTCGACTGTACGAGAAATCGAGGGCGGGAGAAAACCTATCGAGGAAATATTTAATTATATTCTTTATTACACTAATCCATGCTGAGGACAAATTAAACATTTTTTGCCTCTAAAGAGGTTTTTAAAATATTTAATTGCACATAAAAAAAACACACACACACACACACACACACACATATTTAATGACTCCCGTAATCGACACAATGCCTGCAAATGAAAATTTGGAATCTCTTCGGAAATATGCTTCTAATCAATAATAGGCTTAGCAATACAAACCAGGGCGTACCAGAAATGTCAACATAACGAGGTCCCCGATATCAGGCTCCAACTGCCTTATGAGGTTGTGGGACAAACTCAGCACTCTCAGCTCCACCAGACTATAGAACTCCTTGGGCAGCTTAGTTAGTCTATTGTGATCCAGACTCAAGTTTGCCAGGCACTTGAGCTGACCGATCTCCAGTGGGAGCTCCGTTAGGGCATTGTCGTGAAGCTGAAAGGGCAAACTTTATTAATTACCAGTTGACTCGGCAAACATTGTTTTGCCATATTAATTAGCTTACGACCTATTATATACAAAATTGGTGAAGCCGTTGCGGAGGAGTTCAATAACAAACACTGTGACACAAGATTTTTATACATTAGATTACTAAGGATCGAAATTTTTTCCGACATTCATTGCCATACTCAGGGAAAACTTAATTTAAAGGTAATTTAATTAAACATTAATCACTGTGAATAAAATGTCTAGTGTTTCAATTGCATTGCTTTTTACTGCATCCTGTTTTTAAAATTAAATGTTGCCACAAAATCCTTATTTCCAAAATTTATAATTCTATGCTGTTTGCCTCGTAGGTCTGGCACCTATCACGCTTGACTACCAAGACAGAGGTTGTGGGCTTGATTCCCATTCTCAAGTTGTACAAAGGGCCTCAGTCTGGGTGTATTTCCATGTTTGTGATGACCTTGCATGGTTACCATAGCACAGGGTATCCTAATTTGGGACCAGCACCAGCACACAAAAACTGATCCTGGTTCAAACCTACATACATACATAGGTACATACATAAACTCACACCTGTATCCCAGAGGGGTAGGCAGAGACCAGGGACTGCCACTTGCCATGATCCTGACAGATCACTTTCGCTTCCTCAACATTCATTAGTCATTCTATCAAATCAAGAAAAATCTATCCAAATACTTTCAGATATTAAATTGCGCACTGCATCATTCAGTAACAAAGAAGATATAAATGGATAACTAAATCAAGGATCAACTGACTACTTACTGAAATTGCCTATGTGAAGCTTAAGCATATGACATCACTGCCACTAAATTTATTAACAGCGTGTCTCACCTTGAGTGTGACTAGATCCACCAATTGTTTGACTTTGGGAGGGATTTCTTTAATGGCATTCGAACTGAGATCCAGCAATTTCAATGGTAATGCATTCCACCAACCATCAGTATCGGACCTATTGAAGTCCACCTCTTTGGTCTCCTCTAACACGAGTTCTTCGAAGTTCCACACATTTTCCGGAACTGAAAAGAGAAAAAAAGTATTGGTTGTTTATTTTTATGCTAACGTGAAAAGGATCTTTTTTTTCTTACTCACCGGAACCAAGACCTTTTCCGCATAAGCACAGCTGGCCAGTACGCTTGGCAGACTTTATCAGCCCACGTGTGAGGACGGAATCGTCAGCTTTCTTGTCTTGAAGGTGAAATACAGGGTTAGTAACTTTAATTCGGGAACGCACAGGAATCCTTCGGGACATTGTTACCGACTGACTAGCGTCACTGAGTGCCGCGTTGCTTTTGCTTATACAAACTCATTAAAATAGCAAGCAAGCAACGATGCGTAGTTTGTTGTTTTGCAATTGATATTTGCAAGGTTACATATGTAGTTTATTTATTTTGAAGTGCCCGTCTCTTTCTAGCACAAGGCACACAACAATACAACAGCTGTGAAAAACCGAAATAGCAATAAACAACTGTCAAATATGACATCATTTGAAGCGTTTACGAAGAATATTATAAAGTTTTGCTTCTTGGATATTTTATTTGGAAAATTATTTTCAAAATTGAAGATACTGCTGCTGATTACGGACAGTCAGTGAGTAAAAAATACAACATACGATGTTCGAATTGAGTATACTCAAACTTACCGAGCTCAGAGAATAGCTAGGCTGAATGGAATTATCACGAAAAAACAATTTTACTTGACAATTCATTTCCAATTTTCCATACCTATAAACGTTAGCAGGGCACTGGCTTCTCAGAAAGAGGGCATGGTGGTGGAAAGCTAAACACACGAAGGAAAACTCGTGAGGAAACCTCAGGACTGAGTGCTCTTATTGGTACTTTAGCGCATGCTTAATCATTAGGTATAACTTCCACACAACACACTGACTTGTCCACCTTCTTTGCCTTCCTGAAGCTTCTTGTGAAAGCTGCCAAACTAAATCAACAAACACCTACTGGAACTTATCTATACACGTGCGTCCGTAGACAGGCGAAACAAAACACATCTAAGAAACATTTTGCCGGGTCATATTTTTTGCACTTTGGCAGATGCTGTAGGTACATACTCTACCAGATTGGTAGCGTACGAGAAACTGGGGGTAAGTTGCGTTTCGTTTT
The DNA here is from genome assembly GCA_963969515.1 of Yponomeuta evonymella. NCBI lineage: Eukaryota > Metazoa > Arthropoda > Insecta > Lepidoptera > Yponomeutidae > Yponomeuta > Yponomeuta evonymella. Next base: position 18,949,740 of record OZ018352.1, on the reverse strand, counting down.
GGTAGGTACCTAGGTAGGGATGTCAGCGACGTCCAGAGATTGACACTGGTTGGTTGGTAACTAAGAGGTAGATACATAAAAGCTATTAGACACGGTCGTTCTTTACGTAAGTAATCTGAAATTAAATGGACCCACTATTCCGATAACAAACAACAATAGTCCAAATTCCTACTTTTTTAGCCACATAAACTCACGCCTGTAGGTATCCCGGAGGGGTAGGTAGAGACCAGGGTGTGCCACTCACTTGCACATCCTAACAAAACAAACCGCTTTCGCTTCATCAACATTCATTAGTCACTGCATGCACGCACGCCGCGGGACAAATATACTGGGCAAACCCTGGTCTCTACCTATGTCTCCAGGATACAAGGCGTGAGTTTATGTACTTATGTGTTTATACTTTAGTTGCCGATTGGTAAATCCTTTCCCTCCAGGGGCGAACTTCGTTTGCTATCGATACTTTCACATCAATCTTTGGTGTACGATCTTTGTCTATAGGTAGTTTGCTTTCAGTAGTTACATAATACTTATGCTATCGAAATAAAGTAAGGTATATTAATTGAGTAGATAGGCACTAACTTCTGAAATAATAACAAGGCCCCGGCGGCTCTTCATCTCCTGGTATCAAATCACTTTCATCAATTTCTTCCATCGCGGTTTCAGCAGACTTTCACAAAAATAAGGGTTCCTTGTTGACTATGGAACCCCAAAAAGCTAGACGTAGTTATTTCAGTCGATCAACTAACAAAAGAAATTACTAATATACCTAATAACTACATCACCACAAATATAACTTAATTTTGATCAGAGAAAATCGAATTTGTGGTTTTGCTGTTAAATAATATTGACAATAGGAACTTTTATTACTTTTAAAATAATTCGGTCATCGATTCTATTACCCAAGGAGGTCATAAACTAGATTCTTACAAGTTTCGACTGCAAAAAGGTTTTATTCATACTTCGGCGACCCCACCCCATCGATTGGTCAGGGCGGGCGGGTTTCGTGCCTTACCTGTGGCGAGTGCGATCATTAACCCAGTTGCGAGCAGACGCGGCGCGGGGCGGCACGGCGGCGGGCACGCGAGCCCTCGCCGCAGCCGAACCTCACTCCTGGACCATGCAGCTGCCAGAGCTGCCGCCTCCGCCGCTGACCTCCCTGTGGGACCGCATCCTCAGAGCCAACGCCTTACCGCCGGACTTGGATGTTCAACTCCTCTACGTTGCCATCCGTGACCGACTAATACATCCCGAATGGGAAGTACGACTACACGCCCTACGAGTCCTCGCCGACCTGCTGCCAATCTCCGGGAATGCACTCGCCTTCCCTTTCGACCAAGTTGTCGATAACTTAGGCCACAACTCGCCTAATGTGCGCAAGGCGGCACTGGACGCTTTAAAAGTTTTCTGCTCTTACTGTGAAGAACCCGAGTGTGCAGCGAGGGCTATTTTGGACAAGTGTTCATACGAAAATATTAGACCACATTCGGCTGACGTTGATGCAAAAGCAAACGTGGTCACGGGCCTGATACTTTCCATTCCGTCTGTGATAGGAATATTAAAGCGGAGAAACCCCAAGTTGAATATTTATCCCATGTTTTTAACCCTCGGAGAAAAACTGTTTGATTCGAGGCACAAAGATGTAGCATTGCGGTCGCTGGTGAAACTTCGACGGGTGTGTGGTCCACGAGACTACATAGTACATCTGAAACAACTGGATCCGGAAGTGCAAGATAAGTTTCGTCAACTCTGCGAGATGTACGACGAAGATTCGAACGACGTTTACTATGCACCAAGAAAGTCCAGTTACCAGGGTTTTAATCATCAGATTGTTAGAGCAAACGTATTTAACGGGAATGTATCGACTCCTCTGTCATTATCAACAGATTCTTCCGATGATTCATTCAACAAGCAATTTTATCGCAACAACTTTGGAAAAATCATAATAGAGACCGAAATAAAGTTCGACTCGGACACTGCCATAACTATGACCGTACTTGAAGAGAGCGAAACTGAACCGGAGAGTGATCGAAAGTCTGGCAGCGAGGATGGCTTTGACAGCTCGGATCATAACGCCTTGAAATACAGTGATTGTGACGCCGAGTCTGTTGAAGATCCAGACGTTGTGGTTAAAAAGGTGCGTTTTGGGGGTGAGAGTGTGAAAATACGGACGCCAGACAGTGAAAATCAAGTAACAAGTGAAGACGATAAGCTCTCACCAAATGAAAAGGACAAAGAAGACAACATCAAAGAAGTGACTGCTTCTGCTACTCCAGTCATTCTTAGCAAAATGAATGAAATAAAAAGCGAGGCTCTAGAAAGGGAAGCCCTTGCAACAAATAAACTTAAAAAAAGTGGGATACCGCTACCCGTAATCCAAGCTAAGAGCAGAAGTAATGTCCAAAGTGTTCCTTTAGTCCCTCGCAGTAAAATCATCAAACAGAAGTCGAAATCACTGAGTGAATTGTATGATTACTTCCAAACTAAGAATAATATAAAGCCAAGAGAAGAAACAAACTTTGCTCTCACCCTAATAGAAGTACGTAGTCCACAGAAAATACCAAGTCCAGTAAACCCTCATAGGGAGATCGAAGTACTCCACAACTTGCAACGAAGTCCTGTCGTATCACCGCGCAGAACCCGCATGCGATTTTTAGATGATGAACATTACGGGTAAGTCAAACAAATCGACAATCAAGTCCTTAGCTTGGAATTGGTAGGAGAGTAAACACTGACCATATTGTGTAAGAGAGACGCAAATAGTTATAGAATTTTCGGTTTCAAAACCTTTATACTATTGTACTACGTATATTAATATTTCTACGACCATAACTACATTTGCCCGCGACTTAGCTCGCGTGAGGCTTAGGATTTGAAGTACCTAATAAAATTTTATTATCAAAATTTATTTGATCAGCAACAAAAATCCACAAAAAAGTCATATGATCAGCCAACAATTAATATTTAATAATAAAAAAATCCGCCTCTATATATTGATGCGTGTATGCCACTATAAAAATAATAGATCTATAAATTAAGCAGTCTATAAATTTCAACGAAAAATTCTACATTGATCCGCAGAAAATTCCAAATTGATGAGTAGAAAACTAAAAATACAAATTGATCAGCAGAAAATTACAAATTGCTCCGTTGGAATTTCCTATTGGATCAGCACAGTACCTAAGTATTACCAATTGCTCAGCACAAAATTCCCAATTGATCGACGGAAAATTCCAAATTGATCAGCAGAACATATCAGATTATAATAGATTGGTCAGTCGTGAGTTACCTACCTATGATAATAAAATAGGATCGGACTTTTTTTTCTATTTTAAAAATAACTGGTACAGCGCTCTAACAGAGAGTTGGTATAAAATAAGTAGGTATGGTATGAGTTGTCAGAAAGAATGGATCAGAGATTGTCAATTGTTAGAAAATAATGATAAATATATAGGTACTTACCTACTTAATTTCCTATACCAAAATACCTGCTTAAACTTGAGCGCCTCCAAAACTTTGCTATAAGGTTCATATTTGGCTTACGCAAATATGACCATGTTTCCGAGTATCGCACTAAGCTCAAGTGGCTCCCCATCCGTTTCCGCAGGAATGCCCACATAGTTTCTCTTCTCTACTCAGTACTGTTCAATCCAGCCACCCCTCTATATCTTAAAGAGCGCTTTAACTACCTCAGTGACTCCCACAGTCGGGCCCTTCGGTCTGATCAGAATCTGATGCTAAAGATTCCAAGTCATTCGACGAGGTTCTTAAGCAACTCATTTGCTGTTAGGGCCGCCCGGCTGTGGAACGATCTGCCGGTTTCAATAAGGCGCTCTTCTTCCCCAGCTATCTTTAAAAGCAGGGTTCACGCTCTATATCTATCACTCTAATTTATTAAATAGTCAATTATTATTGTTTTCCTACATGTAGGTATGTCTTATCTTTTGTCCTCTGGTAGAACTTTATTGTAATTTATGTAACTTTATGTATGATTATAATTGTTACACCTATAGTATGTAAAGGTATAAGTAAGTATATTATTATTATGTATAAGTATTTAAATGAATATTCATACTTGCACCTACTACCCGTCTCACTTTTCCTTCAACAACTTTCCATCGTCGGTTGCCTGGAAGAAATTGCTATAAGCAATAAGGCCGCCAATTGTACTGCATTTTTGTAAACATTTCATGTCTGTGTTTTTCCTGGTACAATAAAGAATATTCTTATCTTATCTTATCTTATCTTACCTGCAAAATAAGTCGATAATCAAGAAAGCAGAAATCAATAATTTATTTCAACGTAAAGAATTTAAATTCTGTTTGCAGAATGTCAATGTACGTATTTGTAGTGGAGAAAAAGGCAGCGGGAAAAAAGATACCTGTAGGTACCGTAGATTTCAATCCTTCAAAAGTAGGTACCTACAGATATCGACAAAAATTTTTCATTTAGCCAAAAGTTAGATTCTGGCTATGTGAAAAAAATAAGACAAATTGGTAAAACATCCTGGGCCCTATTCCATAGAACTACAAGTCATGGTTTACTATGAAAGTGAAAGTGAAAATATTTATTTACCATAAAAATAAATTTTTACATCATACAAATCAATGAGTACTTTTATTTTTATGGCAAAAGGGAAGGGGCTCAGCTTATTGCTATGACTGCATGCATAGTCAGTAGCGCTGGTTTTCAGCCAGTCCCCTATAACAATTCGATTACATTGCAAAGTTGATTCGACAGATTAACAAGTACAAACAGGGCCGTCTTTAACCTATTGGAGGCCCTGGGCACATTACGATAAGGGGCCCCTGCAACCTTGACAGAACACTATTTAGTTAGATTAGACCAAGAAAGTAGATAAGCAATGTATAATTTTAATATATAATATAATTTAAGTATAATGTAGGCCGTGTGGCGCCGGATTAAGAATAGCGTCACTCCATTTCCTTCCGTGGATGTCGTAGAAGGCGACCAAGGAAATCAGTTAGCAGGAGACGGGCAGCAGCGTCTTCCTGAGATTCCAACCGCATACTGCGATCGCCAACCCGCCTGCCAAGCGTGGCGATTATGGCAATACCCCTCATGGTTATGAAAACCACGAAGGAGGCCTATGTCCTGCAGTGGGCGTCAAATGGCTGATGATGAAGTATAATGTATATTATTACAATAATTATAATTTTTGTATGTACTTTCTCAATAAATATCGGTTATCGTTTGGAGATCTGGCAGGATCAAGGGGGCCCCTATCGATTGCGGGGCCCTGGGCACGTGTGCAGAGTGCCCAGTGGGAAAGGGGGGCCTGAATACAAAGTAGGAATGTACGTCGAATTGTGATAATGAACTACCTACTAATTGTAGTTTTATGAAACGCGGCCCGTTTTGTCCTTGTTAGGCTGCCTGCGAGCCACAGTGCAATCGAAGAGCCAAGTCTGCTGTCTCCAAGGGCCGATTATCGTCTCCGTACTCGGTACGATTGGGAAGACTATGGCATTGTCCCCGACCACATTGCTGAACAACTTCATAACCAGGTAAGTATAGAGGTAGATTAGCGAGAGCTAGTGCGTAAATTATAGACATTGCTGTGTCTCTTTTGCATGGACAACGGTAACGTCCCGGAAAGAAGACTGGCATTGATGGTACAGTAGAATATTATGAGTAATTTGACTTAGGTACCTTCCACAGTCAAATCAAGCAATTGGTTTTGTGGGGCCTTATTGTAAGAAATGTGCGAGTCGGACTCGCGCACGATGGATTCCGTACCATTATTTATACAACATTAGACAAAGATCGAAATTGAGAACAGCGCCATCTATAGAAACCGACAAGAAGTGTAACATTGACATTTAACGACATGACATCGGCGCTGTGAAGGTTACATAGATGGCCGCTAGATGGCGAGCGCTGTCTTTAGACAATGTTTGTTGTATGGGAGCTCCCCCTCCCCTAAAATATTTATTTTATTCTGTTTTTAGTATTTGTTGTTATAGCGGCAACAGATATATCAGCTGTGAAAATTTCAACTGCCTAGCTATCACGGGTCATCAGATACTGCTTGGTGACAGACAGACAGATAGATACACAGACGGACAGACAGACAGACAGACGGACAGTGAAGTCTTAGTAATACGGTCCCGTTTGGCACCCTTCGGGTACGGAACCCCAACTAGTTCGCGAAATATACTCTGTTTATTTCGTGACAGAGTAAGTAGGTACTCTAGATTGGATTAGATTAGAACACTATATTGTACACACCAGAAAACAAAATACATTAAAAGTCTTACATGTCTAAGTCTCTCTCTGTCTCGAAATAAACAGAAGGGAGATATTCTAAAAAAACCCGGCCAAGTGCGGGTCGGACTCGCGCACGAAGGGTTCCGTACCATTATCTATACAACATTGGAATATTTAAGCGTCTACCTGTTACGGCGTTATTAATATAGCTAGGCAGTTGAAATTTTCACAGATGATGTATTTCTGTTGCCGCTTTATTAATAACGGCAACAGAAATACATCATCTGTGAAAATTTCAACTGTCTCACTAGCACGGTTCATGAGGTACAGCCTGGTGATCTCAGAACTTGTGTTCTGAGCCGGTGATAGACGGACGGACGGACGGACGGAGGAAGGACAGCGGAGTCTTAGTAATAGGGTCGCTTACCCTTTGGGTACGGAACCCTAAAAAGACGGAGTCAGTGACTAACCCTTTGTATCTAGTAGGTATGTTCAAGGAGTGTGTGACCCTGTGTGACCCAATAGAGTGCGAACTATATTGTATGAACCCGCAACTCTATTACAGTAGGTAAGCACTTTGTAATATTTTTGGTCAAATTCTAGGAGAATTGGATATCAGCTGTGAAGGCAGCTGATCAGCTGCACAGTGCCCTCCTAGACCCCGAGGCCGTGAAGGCGTTGGAGCCGGCCGCGTTATCGCTGGTGCAACACATGTGGGCTCTCAGCGATGCGGTATGCTAATCGATCGATAAAATATTTCACTTAATGGGTACCTAGGTAACTGCCGTCGCTACAAACGTTGCCGCGATAAACGTTCATAACTTCTTATCGACTAGCGTGGTGTCGCTTTATTTCACTACGTAATAAAGCAAGATGGCGCTACGCGATAGAAATATTAGCCATCAAAAACATAACTTGTAAAAAAACCAAGTCTCGCAACTCAAGTTCTTCTACCGTAAAAAGTTGTGAAATCCATGTCGGTTAATTTATGCAGTCCCTGCTTCTGTCTTAAATTATTACCTACGTAATTAGCTAACCTAACAACATTTTATAGAGACCATATTAATATTAAAAAAACTTTTATGTCTTAAATAAATAGATTGATTTGGCCATCGCATGAAATCACAGCCTTATATAATATGTGTGGGTTTATTAGTCAAACAAACCGACAAAGAAGTCAAACGTTTCGTCCATGATTAAAAACATCAAAAACAAACACACATGAAAAAAGTCCGTAGATATATTATTTATTGTCAAGAATTGATTGATTGAAAACAAAATATACCTATCAGGCATAATATCAAACCACCTCGAGACATACCCGACCCGAAGGTCCCCGTAACTCTGGCAGCACCACGATACACAGCGAGGGAAATCCTCTGCAAAAAATTTGCCTGAGAGCCGTAGCATTGAATTTAAAATTAATGGCCGTAGTTTATATTTACTTCAGGCCAAAGTTCCTCAAGCGACGCCTAAAGGCTCTTCCTTGGACCACCTTACCCCATATCCTTCGAAGAAGAACAAAACCACCCATATGCTCCGTACACAAAACTGCGAATCGGTGCGATGCGAATTCGCAACGCGTACGTGTGTCTGTGTGTGTGTGTGTGTGTGTGTGTGTGTGTCTGTGTGTGGGTCTGTGTGTGTCTGTGTGCGTGCGCGTGCGCGAGCGAGTGCGCGCGTGCGTGCGTTTAAGGAGATTATTTTTAGTTCCATCAATCACTCCCGAGTTATCCCAGAGGGGTAGGCAGAGACCAGGGACTGCCACTTGCCACGATCCTGACAGATCACCATCGCTTCCTCAACATTCATTACTCGTTGCACGCACGCGCGCCGGTTTCGGGTACTTTTTATATTGCCCTTTGCTACATCCTAAAAAAATCCCGTCGTTTAACTGTCATATTCCATGCATATTGCTATTTGTTTTGGTGCTTCAATTAGGCCTCAGAAGGCAAAACACGGTGACCCACATGAAATTTAACTTCTGTTGGCGTATTTCGCATTACAACTATAGAGCTAAATGTAAATGTAGGAAAGGAATTTCAATGCCGTAAGTACCTACGTGGTGGTTTCTTCTAGCTAAATGGAATGACTTTGGAAGGATTTCTTAATCCGGATTATTATTAGCGAGCGCCCTTGAACTTTTAAATACTTACTGAAATGTGTGAAATGTGTAGAAATGTAACCTTGAATAGACTGAAAGAAACTGCTCGTAATACTTTCCTAAGGAATTAAAAGGAAAATAGTGATAACAGAATGTTTTCACACAAGCTTTTCACGAGCAAAAAAAATCTGCTAATTGCGAGTCGGACTCGCGCTCATTATCTATACAACATTGGACACAAAGATCGGGAAAAAATGGCAAAAAATCACGTTTGTTGTATGTTGTAAAATCAAATAAATATTTAAGGGGAGCCCCCCTTAAATATTTATCTTATTTTAATTTAATTGTTTATTTTTTAAGCGAATATAAAACTAAACATTCTGTGAATGTTTCAAGCGCTAAGCGTCTACCTGTTGCCGTTATTTATATCGAGCAAAAAAATAACATTTATTGTATGGGAGGCCCCCCTTAAATATTTATTTTATTCTGTTTTTAGTATTTGTTGTTATAGCGGCAACAGAAATACATCATCTCTGAAAATTTCTACTGCCCAGCCTGGCTATCACGGTTCATGAGACATAGCCTGGTTACAGACAAACAGACAGATGGACAGACAGACAGACAGACAGACAGACAGACGGACAGTGAGTGAAGTCTTAGTAATAGGGTCCCGTTTGTCACCCAACGGGTACGGAACCCTAAAAAAACACCGAGTGAGAAGGGAATAATCTAGAGGAATAGAAGCACACTTTAATGGCTGTGATAGAAGTAAGTGAATTTCAAACCAGATAATAGGACAAAGCTATTGCCTCGGCCAGCGGTGGTAGCCTAGTGGGTTGAACATTGGACTCTGAAGCGGGAGACCCAGGTTCGATTCCCAGTGCGGGCATGACTATGACTTTTCTTTCTAAATTATGTACATTTGTGAAGTTATAGTAGCAATACCACTCGCTAACGGTGAAGGAAAACATCGTGAGGAAACCTGGGTGTCTGAGCTATTCACATACCTCAGCGCTTGAAATCGCCAATCCGCGGTGGGCACGCGTGGTGATTAAGCCCATACTTTCTCTCTGAGAGAAGGCCTGTGCCCTACAATGGGACGTATATAAGCTGCTTATGATGATTGCCTCTGTAGTCTTGCAGTTAACACTTGGATTCCCACTGGAAGCCGCCGTACTTAATAATAATAACCTACACACAACTCAATCGCCGCAGTCTCGGCCTCGGTGTGCTTCCAAGTTTGTGATATACTTAGGTATCAAGATATATATTGTTGCAGGTCTCAGCTGCCAAGGCGCCGGCCGAGGGTGCCGTGTGCGCGGTATTCCGGAGTGCCAGTAACGACGCTGCCAGGGCACTGCTTCCAGCCCTGGTCTCCAGGATGGCCCGAGAGCCCCTGCCCGCGGCGCTCCCCCACGCGTTGCTGCAGCGACTGGCGCTACACCACCTCATCGATCTCATCTTTGACCCGTACATGATTGGGGTTAGAGAATGCCACCACCGTAATTCAGGGAAATATGGTGGAGTCATGCGACAACGCATTTGCTTTGTTTACTTTATAGTAAACGAACCTTGTAGTTATGCCGTATGGAATACCTACAATTAGTGACACTACAATTGCAAAAGCCAATGATTTTTATATCTCAATTTCCACAGGTCTCCGGAGACCTGGACATACTGCAAGCAGCTCAGCTCCGTGCTACGCTGTGCTTAGCGCGGGCGGCTGGGCCTGCGGCCGTGTTATCAGCAGTCAGGAGACGGTTGGCAGGCACCACTAGGGCTGATGTCTTCTGTCAAAAGGTAGCTACTGTTGACTGCCACAAGCTAACAACATTAGGTGCACTATGATACGCACGCACGCACGCACACAAACACACACACACACACACACACACACTCACTCACTTAACACGCATACGCTCATTGAGTACGCATGCATCTTATTCTTATATTAATTTACTGTTTTAAATATTATATTGCCTGTAATAACATTTTACAAACCTATTTAGAGGCTAAAAATTGCACCCCGCAGTGTACGTAATACAGAGAAGTTTGTAAAGAGGCTCGAAATTTCACTAATGCCTGCACTTACCCATTAGCTCAGTTGGGAGAGCGCTGGCACAGTTAGCCAGAGGTCGTGGGTTCAAGTCCCGGCATGGATGCAATTTTTAGCTTCTAAATAGGTTTTTAAAATTGTCCTCATCACGGGTTAGTGCAACAAAAAGAATATAATAACATTGCCAGTTATAATTTCCTGTTAAACTCAAGAACTTTCAAAAATGTACATACAATTGAGAAACAATGCAATAAGTTTAGGGAAGGCCTGGTGATCTGTCACACAGGATCTTTCCAAATGTGGACTTCAGCCTCTCACATAGGAATAAGTCCTGATTACTCAAATTGTTCTGATGGTACCTCCGTGAGAGGGAAATAAACAAATTAGTTTCTTACTTAACCTAATACAGAGATTCTTTTGTCAACAGCTCCGCGACCTTTTGAATCGACCGATCAACAATACAAGAGCTAGTCAAATCGTAAGGTAAGTCCAGTCAACTTCTACAGGTATAGCTGCTCAGCTTCAGCTAAATACACAACGTGCTGCAGAACGGACCGGTGAAATGGATTGTTCTATTCATCAACACAAACCACACGGAATATCAGTAGTTGGTACAGTTGTAAGTTTTTTGGGGATTCAGATCAGAGTTAAAGTTGTTTGTTTTGATGAATAGAAGAATCCCCTTGATTTCTACCGGAGTTTCTGCAATAAGCTATATAACTAACGCCAAAGAAACATATCTTGCAGGAGTTCCCAACTGCCAGTGCCCTTAAAAAGAAGAGCGAGATCGACTCCACCACCAGCCGCACCGCTTCCCCCAAGGAGACTGCGCCCTTTGCCCGACTCCGCTCCTTTGCCAGGTTTCTACTACTTTCTACTATCCTAATATGAGCAATTCTTGCTTAAGTTATAGACGAAAACTGGTTGAAATTAGTAGGTAGGCATATTTCAAACAGTACCTATAAAAGTTAATTCCTCAGAAGCCAACTCATTGCTAGCTTGCCGGAGATCAAACCTAGGCATCTCGATTGAAGGTCTCGTAATACACCCATACCATTCATCGGATTATGACACCGGATTAAGAATAGCGTCACTCCATTTCCTCCCGTGGATGTCGTAGAAGGCGACTAAGGAAATAAATTACTAGGAGACGGGCAGCAGCGTCTTCCTGAGATTCCAACCACATACTGCGATCGCCAACCCGCCTGCCAAGCGTGGCGATTATGGCAAAACCCCTCATGGTTATGCAAACCATGAGGGAGGCCTATGTCCTGGAGTGGGCGTCAAAGGGCTGATGATGATGATGATTATGACACCTTCGTAGGCCGTGGCCACATAGAAGGGAAGCGCGGCGAGGGGCGCGGAAAAGTCGCGACGCGTTGTGTACCTAGAGTTCGCGCCCTCGCCCCGTCTCTTCGTGAGCGCTTCGTCCAGTCCCCTTCAGTACTACATTTATCATCATTTATGAAAGTGAATTGGAAAGACGACGCGTTTTCTCCGCGCCTTCGCCACACGTCCTTTCTGTGTGTCTCAGGTCGTAGTCCTAAAAATATTATCTACTAACTTATTACGGGTCGCGAATTCCTAAAGAGACCGTGAGAATAGGGGATGTATTAGCAAAGGGCAAGTTAAAAAGTACCCAAAACCGACGTGCGTGCATGCAACGACTAATTAATGTTGATGAAGCGAAAGATATCTGTCAGGATCGTGGCAAGTGGCAGCCCCTAGTCTCTAACTACTCCTTTCGAAATACGGGCGTGAGTTTATGTTATGACTGTGTCATTCAAAACTCTTCTGTTTCAGGTGCTTCACAACCAAGAAAGGAGCATACTCTTATACCAATACCCCTGAGCGATAGGTAAGTTCATCACAAATCGCTAACCTATTCCATTTCTTGCTTCACGTAGGTATGTTGGTCCGCTTCTTAGATACCACTGTCATGTATTATTTCAAATCATTTGCATTTTTGTGGCCTTTTGGTAAAATAGCCTTTTTATCAACACAAAGGCTTGCCACGTCTAATTTATTATTCCTTTGACCAGTAAGTACGTAGCCTCGACTCTCGACATCTAGGTAGGTACCTATGTTAACCATACCCAGCTATTTACCAGTCTGGCACGGTATTCGTATTTCCCTTCGCCCACGTCAGACCAGTCACTCACCCTTGCAAGGGCTGACTAACACAACATTAATCGATTCGACGAAGGACGTCCATGAAAAGGTTGTAATAAGATCCAAGACCTTTTCAAGGGATATTACGTACTTAAGTAGTGGTGAGTGGCCCCGAGTGGAAATTGCAAAGTAGATAGATGAGTCGTATCTCTAGCCTCTAAAATGGTTCAGCACGCAGTCATTGGTAGCTTGGTAGATAGCATGTAATCAGTACTTACATATCGTCGTTATGGTGACCAAACTCTTCTTTACGTATGGTAAGTATACCGACAACCAGACAAAGCTTTTATTTCAACTTGCAGCAGTAAAAGTACCTGCCTCAAATTCTTCGTAGACCTATGTAAACTTCAGCGCTAGGTGGGTGAAAGTTTCAAGTACCATTTATATTATTTATATTACGGGTAATAGACGTTAATTGCGTGTCCACCTCTACTAACCTACATTTTGGAGAGAAACTTATTAAACGCCCTCCATTCTGGGCATTAGTGGATGACCTATTTTGTTATATCGCTCGATCGGCCCAGTTGGATTTTAACAGTGGTCAAATTGTCTCTTGTTTATTTTTATTGTTTCTGATGTTTGCGATAGGTAGATTCCTACTTGTTCTGAAGTTCCTACCTACCTACATATAAAAGCACAAGATTTCTGAAGTTAGAAAATCATATTCCAAGTAAAGTCAGTTCCATGCACGTATACTTATGTACCTCAAATAGATTAATTTTTAAGACACCTTTTTTAAATTACATAATAAATGGGTTCCATTACCAAGACTTCATTTACATATTATGCAGGCAACGTAAGTAGCGGTTAGTGTAGCGAGTTCATCAACATGTAGATAATCGATCGTGGGTGGTGGTGGTGTAGTGTATAGCAGTTGTAGTCCGTTAGGACCCGCCTCACTGGGGGTGGTGGGGTAAGTTTTGAATGAAGAATACGACGGGAGTCTTGGGGAAGTGCACGAGCTACGGCGGGTAACGAAGTGTGGAAGCGTCGAGGCGTCGCATGGTGACGCCTTGTTGTGGGGCGGTCGGCTCACTCGCGGTGGCGGCGCGGCGGCGAGCGGCCATGCTCCGGCTGTGGTGCTGCACGGGGCCCGCTCCCATCGCCCCCTCCGCCTCCCCGCGCCTGCAGCCCGACCTCGTCGCTGACCTGCCCTCTCACACCCGGTAACAACTGACCCGACAAACTTCATTATAATGCCGCTACCTATCGCATTTAACGACTACCTTTTTCCCACAGAGACTCGAGCGCTACTACAGCGAGCCTAGAACCAGAAACAAAGCATAATAAGTTAGAAGACGACGTCATATCGCACAAGAGCGTTATTGGCGAAGTTACTGAGGTGGAAGTCGAAGATAATCAAAAATCTCCCCCGCCACCGCCCCGATCGCCTTCGATACACATTGAAGACTATTCGGAGAAATCAAAAGATCTGTCGCTAAATGGCGATGATCGCCAATCAAATGCGGGTTCGACGTCGCAAGATTTCGAAGATAAAGTTTTTGGGGAATCCGAGTCCCCGTTTGGCTCGCGAAAATCTCTAGACACGGAGCCAGCAGAATCTCCGGCTAAGCTCGCACTGAGTAGAGCATCGTCGACTAGCCCAGCCCGCTCGGTGAAAAGTACTTTGTCTAGTCCAGCAAAGAGTCGAGCCAGCACCCCGGCACCCACAAGCGAGCCTTACCACGAAGAGCCTTCGCCGAATCACCCCGCCACTCGTGACGTGCGCACTGCGCTGTCCGAGTGCATCGTCCCGCTTCGCCACGAGGACTGGGAAGTCATAGTCAACGCCCTTTTGGAAATCGAGAGGCTAGCGGCGGATCCTACGGCGCGAGCTCCAACGGCTTCCTGGAGATCGATAGTCCGATCTACCGCCGGCCACGTGCGTTCTCTACGATCACGAGTTGCCAGGACCGCTTGCGGAACTATAGGCGCCTTGTTCGAGCACCGCGGCCGAGCATTGGACCCTGAGCTGGAAGAAGCCATGAATGCCTTGCTAGAACGTTGCGCTGACGTGAATAGGTTTTTGAGGGCTGACGCGGCGGCGGCGTTAGTCAAGGTAGCGTGTGGCGGAAGTAGCGTGCGGTCGGCCGTAGCCTTATCTCGGAGAGGATCCACGCACCGCGCCGGGCCTATCCGCGCGGCTGCGACGCAAGCCTTAGCTAGACTCGTTAAACACCACGGGGCTAGTAGAATACTAGACTTCCCCTCCGAACCAAGGACGGTGTTGTTACGCGCAGCCGGGGATCTGTTGGGAGATGCACACGCTGATACCAGAGAACAAGCGAGGCAGTTGTGCTTAGCCCTAGCGGAGGATATGCGATTCAAGCCCATGCTCAAAGAATCTATGCAACCGACGCGATACAGAGCCGTCGAAAAGTACGTGGACAGGCTACGCTGTCGGTGAAAGGATCCCTTTGTCTGGTTTGATAGTTTATTCTCCCAAATCTTTCGCAAACGATTCCATCTGGGATGGACCGTCCGCCCCATAATGTGATAAGTACAAGTATTTCTGTATATATTTTTATAAATATTTATTGATTCAGTTGAACTGGACTAAATAGTTATCACTTACTTATGTTATGTAGATAGTATTATGGGTACCTAATATGAACCTACACTTTCTACTATATTTTTCTTTGAGAAGTATTGTTATCCTCCATTGGAGTGACCTATAGGCATGTAAGACACGAAGGAATATTTTAATGTGTTAGAATAATTGTACTTTTACTAAATTATACGCATTAAAACATTTTTTTAGTTCATTCTTATTATTTCATTGAGTTTGAATGCTCCCAGCGTTATTTCAATAGATTCAATGTACAGTACCTGAATGACCGAGCTTTGCTCCGCATTTTTCTTTGTTAATCGTGTTTTTTATTTAGATACGATAAAAAATTTTAATAAACAATAAAAACCGACTTCGAAACACTACAGCACTAAAAAGTTCTTCTAATTATTTAAAGTTTCATGACCAGCACATATTTTTTGGGCAACGACTCCAAATTATACTTCTACAATACCTACCTACATGTATACATACAACTAAATTACATAAATTATTTCTAACTTTTTAGTGCTGTAGTGTTTCGAAGTCGGTTTTTACTTTTTATTTATTTAAAAAAAATTATGCTCATAGATTTTTGGAGCGACTTGACATCTGGGCTTGACGCACATTGTCAACCAGAGATCAACGTCAAAACATCACTAAACATAGTAAAAATTTCAATACACCCAAATCACATATTACGATTTTCTTAAACAAATCCTGTTAGCAGAGCCATGCAATACAACAATCAATCTTTATGAATGAATGAAATAGACGATAAAAGCTCGGACGAAATTGTCCCCTACTGTCAGTATGCTACGTTATTTCTTCCTCTTCAACTACCACAATGATTGACCAAGAGCTATCGAATACGTCGATGCTCAAACTGGTGTCGTTTTTGTGGTGGGGCTCTCTGTACGTGATCGTGGCTGTGAAGGCTCCACATCGGTCTCCCGAATGGTGTTCTCGGGCTGTGACGCTGATTCACGCCACCGTGTCCACTGCCGTCGGTTACATGCAGTGCATAGCTTCGGACCCTTTTAGCAAATGTAGCTACAGTGGTACGTATTGCAGAGGCGGTATTTTGAGTTCAATGAGTCCTCTAAAGCAGTATTTTTCAAACTGGGGTCGGGACGTCTTGCTCGGGGGGTCGCGGTCGCCAGCCAGGCAAAAGTAAAACGCAAAGTTGTAAAAAAAGTGTTGACAGTGGCCATACGTCCCGTTTTCAGTCCTCTCAGAATGCGTCCTGCTATCACCGTGAGCGGGACGCCTAATATAGCAATTTCTCATCGAAATAGCCAATAAGTCTGTGGTAGGATAGCAAAATATGTTAGGGAAGGAAGTTTTTCTATTAACTAAGAAGGTCTCGGGATTTGGGTTGGTTAAAATTGGGCGCTGACTTTTAATAGAACTAAGTGAAAATGCCAGTCAAAATTCAATAATATCCAGTCCCTGTGGGTCGCTACAACTTTTTACTTGTAAAAAGTTCTAGCCGAGGGTCTGGCCCGGGGTCGAGTCTACAACAAGTTTGAAAAACACTGCTCTGAAGGTTTCAGGTACCTACTTATAGTGATTAGTGGTTTGTATTGAGGAAGCCACCGAAAAACTAGTTGCTTTGTACAATATTTATAGTACCTAAGTAGTAGGTATACAATATAAGTACCTTTACAAATTATTACTCATCAATTAAAGTCCAAACCGCATTTTAGCGAAAATATCACCGGCAAACTACGCGCTAATGTTATGGTCGTGGGGTTACTTCGCATTCGACCTGCTGTGGTGCATACTGGCGTGGACAGAGAGCTCGCTGATGGTCTGCCATCATCTCAGTGCGCTCGCGGCCATCACTATTTACATGAAGAAGGAGTTTACGGGATGCACATTCGCGTGTTCCATAGCTATGATGGAAGTCACGAATCCTCTGCTGCAGACGAGATGGTTAGTGCCGTCAGGTGGTCATCTTTGTTTATTTGGCGGCCAAGTGTCTGAGGGTCTGAACTATAATCACTGTCATACAAAGAACATTTTTTCCTCCTCCTCCTTAACTTGTTACGAAAGATCAGTTACGACTTTACGAGGCCGGCCGAAGGGTACAAATTGATGTTCCCATTTTGACTCGCTAATGAAAATTGGCTAAAACCGTGACTTCGGACTTTCTTTTAATGCTTTAGTTCTGTGATTAATAAAATGGGTTAATATTTAAAATTCAAAAGCAAAAAAATTGTTCATAAATTGGTTCTTTTCAGAAAGTACGCTATGCCAAGAAGGCTTACATGAACAAGAACATTAATTTGATGAGACATTGGCTGTACCGTGCAACTTAGACACTGATCTCCATAAGGGATTCGACACAAAATGACCCGTCCTCAAATACGTCCCGCCTTTAAAACAGTGTGCTTTTGGCAAATGCTTAGGCAGTCACGGAGGTAGTTAAAACCCTTCTAGATTTAGTGTCTTCTGCAACTACCACTAGCAATATGTGAGTGAACTATGTTGTGACTACAGACGCAGTGGTGTCTGGGATACATTTTTAGATGGGCTTACCCTGCCTCGATACCATCCTCTCATCTTAGTTGGCTTAATTTCAATTTCAATCGTTTATTGCTTCATGTACATCTTAATATAAATAGTATAATCCTCAACGTGAGCCCTGTAAGGGCACTGCAACATAGTAGGAACTAATGTCTTACGTTTATACGTTATTAATCCACAGGAAAGACAAAGTCAATACATGCAGAATTAACTGAGATAATATTTATAACTGTGAAATTATTCAACATAAAAAATATATCTAACTAAGTATTCAATCTAATGCATAAAAATGTCGTGTACCTAGTTATCGAACGCCTCCGAAACGGCTTCACCGATTTTTATGGGATTTTTTGTTTATATTTGGTAGTTCTGAGAATAGGTCGTAGGCTAATTAATATGGCAAAACAAAGTTTGCTGAGTCAGCTATTAACATACATTCCTATATAACTTCGGTCGAACCCTGCGACTTATCCACGGAATCTAGTTTAGGCTTTAATGACAAACCCTGATCTGTGCCTACCTCTGCGGGATACAGGCGTGACTTTACATCACAAAATAAGATTCACCAATTATGTGTTTATAGCAACTTGCGTTTCAGACTGGACATTTTGAGAACGGGACGTTTTGCAAATGGGACGTTTTGACAACGAGACATTTTATAGGACGCGGGAGTTTCTGGCACGCGAGACATTTTGCAAACGGCAATCGAATAGACTGCGTCGAATCCTCCAATACTACCTCCTATTACCAAACGAATACTATTGAAGATCGGTGCTATTTTATGTAACTATTATATGACTGCCTCGTTGGTCTAGCGGTATTACGTCTGATTACCATGCCGGTGGCCATGAGTTCGATTCCCACTGGGGGCCGCAGTACATTTGTACAAATGGCCTCAGTCCGGGTGTATTTCCATGTTTGTGATGTCCTTGCCTGGTTACCATAGCACAGGGTATCCTAGATTGGGACAAGGACCCAGATTGGGTTGTGTGGAAGTTATTCATAATTATTTATTTCAGGTTTTTGAAGACCAGCGGCTATGAGAAGACACTTATATATGCATTCGTAGAGGGGGCGTACGTAGCCTTATTCTTGCTAGTGCGGGGCGTCTTTGGTACAGTCATGGTCTACCAGGTCTTAATGTCCGACGCATTCGATTTTGACGAAAAGTTAATCGGAATCGTATTCTATGTTGTATCCGTACTCTTCATTTGGGAAATTATTGGATACTGCCGTTATAAGTACAAGAATAAAATAGTAAGTATGAGTGTTTCCAAATTAAATAGTGGGCCGCAAAATGAGCTGAGAAATACAACACAGTAGGCATATCCTACTAATACGCAACACAGAGAGGAAAGTAGGTACTTTAAATATTAACGGTCTTGTTTATAAAAAAACTCTAAAACTCTTCTGAAGACATTTTTCCCTCAACCTCAGAGCTTTCGGACTGTTGGTTCCATTGGAAAGTTCCATTGATGGGCCCAACAGGATTTTCTAGACCTTTTGTCTCCACTACTTAGGATGAGTGGGTCCAACAGGATTTTTACGGTACTCATGTCTCCATGTGGGTCCAATAGGATTTTGACGGTTCTCATGTCTCCATTGTTCGAAATAGTTGGAGCTATTAGGATTTATTCAGTACTGTTGTCTCCACTGTTAAGATACTGGCCATGTAAGTGTAATTGACATTGATTGACATTTGATCTAATACATAGATTACTGTAAGCGCTTTGTAAGTAATTCACTATTCACACTATTCTATTTGTATTTACTAAAATGGACCAAGATCTCCGTTTTTTGGAAATCAAGGGTTGTAAAGTTTTGATTTACAATGGTTACTAGTTTTATAAACACACGGTTTATAAAAATACCAGAAACCGTTGGATTTGCAGCTGTAAAAAGAAGGACAAATGCCTTGGTGCGATTACAGTTCATGTGAGTCTAAAACTAATTTGATTTGATTTAAGCATATCAACCATTAACTGCGTTAACTGTCAAAATAATTGTTTTCTCGATTAATTAGTTAATTGATTGACTGAGTGATCGTTTCATCCAAATTTATGGTGATACAACTTTATACAAGTTACCCCACGTTGATTTGGGTAAAATCTATGAATGACTCGATCAATCAAAGAATTACGTCATCAATCAAACAGTCGCGCCATTAATCAATAAAACACGTTATTAATCAAGCATTGAGACCATCACTCAGTCAATCAATTAATTAATGAATCGAGAAAACAATTATTTTTACAGTGCACGCAGATGAGTGTAGATATGGTTTTTGACTATTCTTTCGGAATCGGACGTGGGACAACTTGTATCAAGTTGTATCACCATCGAATTGGGTGAAATCTATGAATCACTCCATCAATCAAACAATCGCGCCATTAATCAAGCATTGAGACCATCAAACAATCACTCAGTCAATTAATTATTCGAGAAAACAATTATTTTGACAGTTCATGCAGATAAGTGTAGCTATGGTTTTTGGCTATTCTTTCGGACGTGGGACAGATCGTTGTGAACGTTAATTGTATACGTTTACTGGTATTATACGTCAACAGAACTACGTAACGGAACAGTTGGGAATATTTGAGATTGAAGCAGGGTGTAAAGCAGTCTTATACAGAACTAATGGTAAAAAAATCCCAGTAGTTCTGCCGACAGAACTACTCAACAGAACAGGTGGGAACAAAGGAATTTGACACCTTTTAAGTAAATGTTTTGACAATGGAACCACGAAACCGGATTTGGACCTAATAAAATTTCGATTATTGACTCCACCATCTACTTAAATGGGACCGTCGGAATTTGTAAATCCTGTTGGACCCATCAATGGAGCCATGAAAACTTGAGAAACCTATTGGACCCATTAATGGAACTTTCCAATGGAACCAACAGTCCGAAACCACCTCAGACTATTTAAACTGCCTCTGAGGAGTGTTTCAAGGAATCATGTTTATATAAATAAGACAGTAATATTTCACTGAAAGGAGACTCATTTATTTTTATAATTAGATTTAATAAACTAGATCTGGGTTCACAGATTTTTGCAAAATTTCATTCCTTGACCAGGTTTTGAACCTGCAGAAAAATAAGGTTTCCATATAAGTACCATAATGCCTTCTATTGTATGTCTAGCAAGTGGATTTTAATACCAAGTGTGGCCCTGTTCACAGCTATATTATTGCGAGACTTCCAGGACTGGGTCAACTCTGAAGAAATCAGAAATCAATAATTTATTTCAATGTAAACAATTTACATTCTGTTTGCTGAAAGTCAATGCACTATGTTACTATGTTAGCCGCTGCCTTCGGGCCGTATTTGTAGTGGAGAAAAAGGCAGTGGGAAAAACTACTCCACTCTGACCATCTTTTATATGATTCCGTGATAGCCACCAATAACTTTAAAAGCCAAAATAACACTTCTGAAGCTATTTAAGGATTTCTTCTAGATGAAAATATATCCACATAATTGAAATATAAGATAAATAGAGAATCTAAGCATTCTAAACACACATTTTCAACCATCATAATTTTCAGGATGTGGCATCCTGGAATGAATGGCTGGCTACTCATAAATAAGCTGATTTTATCTGAAACAATATATACCTATATAAAGAAATGAAAAGGCTGTTTCCTTTTAACTCAAGTGTTAAGAAGCCTAAGTAATTAGAATAAAATAGGTTTGGTAGATGGCTTTTCATTCGAGCTTGTGTTGCATGCAGAAATATTAAAGTACATTATATTGAATGAAGGGTACATATTTGTTTTGATCATAATTTTTATGATTTTGATGTCTACCAATGCTACAAGTAGTTCATATTGTTCAGTAGAATCCTTCTTTTCCAGGTAAGGGG
Organism: Yponomeuta evonymella; assembly: GCA_963969515.1. Classification (NCBI taxonomy): domain Eukaryota; kingdom Metazoa; phylum Arthropoda; class Insecta; order Lepidoptera; family Yponomeutidae; genus Yponomeuta; species Yponomeuta evonymella. The sequence goes on along the minus strand of OZ018352.1, from coordinate 18,928,238 downwards.
ATTTAGTAACACCCTATATGTTGCTTATTGTATGAAAAGCAAATAGGATTACCACCATGTTTGATCTCTTCTTTAATTCACTGTCTTACTCCCACCATTTTTTGTGTGCATTGAAAGAACACCTACCTTAACCAGCTTGTACCTGACTTGGTTTTTTTCAGTCACATGTGAATTTATAGCAATGTCACTGTCTTACAGTGAAGGAAAACGTTGTGAAGGTATGTGAGCATCTGAAGTGTTCACACACCTATAGTCCATGTATGAGGCTCAATGCGGGAATCTCCGGCTATACAATTTGTATCCAAATCATACTTGGCAACAGTTACTGAGGATATTAAATGAAATTTCTTTTTACAGGGAACCCCAAGATTATATAAAATTGCAAAATCTTTGACTCGGATAGCCAGTGTAGCATCTCATAAAATAACAAAAGCTCCACTCAATGTGTCATTACTACATTAAAATGAACAAGTATAAAAATCTATTACTAAATAATGTAATAGTAAAATAAATTGCTGCATGCAATACGTCTTGCTTGTTTTTCTTAGAAAATATCTATTGAGTTCTTAGTAGAGATTTACAGAGACTTTGTCACAATAGCATTTAAGTATTAGAATGTTATGTTTTCTTTAGATTAGTCTGTAATTAATCTCTTCTGCGATGATTCCTTCTATTATTATACCGTCCACTGCGCGAACTATTCCTCATGTCGTTCCAATCCCGTCTCGGGTTGCCCTGACCACTTCTTTCAGCTTGATTTTCTCGACCAGAGTCCTCCCTGTAGTGCCATCGGTCATCCTTATTCCTTCTCTCATAAGGGTGATGTCTTGGGGCCGACCAGTTGCCTTGTAGACTAGCTATGACTAAGTCAGGGCCTTTAAACTGTTTCGCGGCCTGTATCGACCTCTGGTCTTCGTTTTTTATAGTCTGTGTCATTTCAGCAAACTGCTGCTTGATATTAGTCTGTGATAAGTCTAAAGAGGAGGCCAGCGTGGTGCAGCGGATGGGGGGTGGGAGCAACGGCATGCGAGCGCGACATTGCAGCGTCAGGGTCCGATGAAACAGAGATGTGCCGCGAAATAGTTGAATCGCGTAGGGAACAGATATATCGTGAGCAAATGTAATGAATGCAAAGTTCTTCTGTCTTCCATCTCGCTCTCGGGGTATTCTAACTTTTTCTAGCGGTCCAGCCTAAGAATGAACACCAATTCGGTTAATAGGTGATGGTCTTAATAGTAGCGAAAATAAAGTAGGTATTTCTTGCAATTTATTTCTTACTGATCTTTTGTAACCTACCTGAAGAAACAACTCGTACAAAAGTTCCTCAGTTACTTGTTCAGCTATGTTACCACACCAAAGAGTCTTATTATTTTCGTCAATCATGTTTACCTTAATTTTACTTCGAATTCAACGAAAACTACATCACACATCATCAACAAAACAAATTTCGAAATTAGTGATGTGAACCGGTTTCATGTTTTTAACAAAACCGGTAATAACCGGTGTTTTATAAAAGTAATCTATTACTTTTAAGTGTAATTTGTAGGGTCCGAACGGGAGACAAAAAAAAATCACTTTGTTTTTTTTAAACGAAACCCTTATTTTCAAACAAATACAGGCATTATACCTCTGCCAACGATAATTGGTAAGTTCAGACTGAACAGACTGTAGTATTATGGCGTTGACCTGTTTTTGCACCAAAACTATAATTTTGTAATTTAATTACAAAACAGACATAAACTATTTTATTTCAACAATGCAATTTCATAACTATTCATAAATTATAAGACATTTCGACCGTTTTTTCTTCCAAAAGTAATTGGAAAATACCGATGAAAAAAAATACCGGTGCTAAAAGTTGTAATGGGTTACATCACTATTCGAAATCGATTTTTCTAGAGACAAAAACCACAGACCACTTATGTCAATGTCAATACCTTCTTGCACGTTTCCCAAATGGAAGTGTCCAGATAGCCACAACCACAATAGGTCGTTTAAAAAAAAAAAATGCACATCGTTAGCTGTTGAGTAATAACCCCCGGTTTCTCGTACACTAACAAGCTGTTAATCTTCTGTTAACAGCTGTCAGTGGTTTTTTTTGTATGCACTGGTCATTTGACAGCTGTTAACAGCAGATTAACAGCGTGTTATTGTACGAGAAACTGGGGGTAAGTGACCTGTGCTGTGTTCAGTGACACTGTAGTTCAAAACATAGGTGTCTAACTAGCACATAACATTACCCCAAGTTCAATTGTGTTTGGGAAGGCAGGCGGGGCTTGTCAATTGTGTTACCAATCGGAGCGAGTTCAGTACTACCCGGGATAATATCTCTGCACCCGCCACCGTCAGACCGCCATCTTGCTAGATCTTTCGACGGATCAATGGTTTGACGCTTTTGTATAAAACCAATAATAAGTTACGCTGTCATTTACTATCGCCCAATCAACGTTCACGTCGTCACGCGTGGCGCACAGAATGAACCAACCACAGAGTGTAGCACATCTTGCGCTCATTTCATTGGTACAGACAAAGAGGATGTAATACTGGGTACAGAGTAATCGAGAGGACAAGCGCTGTTTTTGAGAGTGAATTTCGTAGGAAGAAATCCTTCTATGGTTTTTTATTCGTAGACTAAGTGGTATACATTACGCAGCAAAAAAAATATTCTGTATGATAAGAATATTCTTTATTGCATGTACACAAGAATTACATTCGATACTTGGATATACAATAAAGTTGGTCGACCAGTAAGTCGAGTGATATACTTGAACCATTACAAACGTGCAAACTGAGTCATAATAGTAGTTTATGCAACTGTCATATAATGAAGGGTATTAAAACACGAGTGTGAGTTTATGAAACGAGCGCAGCGAGTTTCATAATAGTAACGAGTGTTTTAATACCCGTGTTATATGCAGTTGCATACACTACTTTATCTTCACTAATGCAATTAAAAATTAAATTCACGCGTACGTGTATAATCAGTGATTTTGCCGCCATTAAAATTTAACCAATGAGAGCGCAGCTGCGCGCTTCAATAAAACGCGACCAACCTGATTGGCCCTGCAATCAAGTCGGTCGCGTTTTATTGATGTTATAATGAGATTTTACGATATCGATGTGAATATTGTGAAATTGCTTAAATTGAGTGTTTTGTTGTCTGCGCTATAACAGTAGTAATTATAAGTCAAGTATTGAAAACATAAGTAGAATGTTACAACATTAGTGTAGATAAATTATTTTTATCAGACCTCTCTCTCACACTTAAGGTATAGGCATATCGGAACTCTCGCTCGCACTTCTAGTGTTGTGTGTAACAACAAAAAAGGGATTTGGTGATAGTCAATCAATAGTAGGCAATGAATGAGCCACTGTTGGGTATTCACCATTATCATAAAATGATGAAATGGTGCGTTGCAACAAACAAACATCGAAGGTATCGATATTTGTAACTGTTTCTGGTTTCATCTATGTTTCTCTTGGTGTAGATGGATGTCCAGATTGAAGTATTTCTTTCTTGACTTTGTCTACAGTTCTCGTGCTAACTCCACAAAGAAGCGCTGTAATTTGTCGTGGTTTATTTAAATTTAAAGAAGATATTTTTTCCGGGTCACTTTTCAATTCGTTAAACACTGTCAACACATTATGAATAACCGAACGAGTTTGAGCGTTAATATCGCCCTTTAACTTTAACAAAATTAAGTTGGAGAATAATGCGTCCATGGTTCGCTTGTGATAGTCTAATGACAACTAACACGATTTTTACAAACACCTGCATTTTACCTAATTGCATTAGTCATCAACGACCGTGTCTTTAAAGCTACCTGCATCCGAGCGGCATCCCTTTGTCGATAATGAGTGGCGCGGCATTGTTCCATTCCTACAGCGTAACGTTTTATGACTCGGTTTGCACGTTTGTAATGGCTCAAGTATAGTGTAAGTTGGCAGTTTTGGTGCAGTTGTCGACTGCACGGACGGAAACTGGATCCAAACTGCCATTTTGCAGACGACTTCCTCCGTCTCTGTTTGGGCCCTTAGCGTGCGTGCGCGAACAAAGTTTCGACTAAACATTAGTGTGTGAACGTAACTGTAGAGTTGTTGACTAATCCAAATTCTTAATCTGTGGTGTGGTGTGCATCATAAGTTTGGAAATGCTTTAGAAGAAGTAAACTGTCAACAAAAATACTTCGTGACGATCCTATGCAATACATATCGAAAAATTGCGTTTTTTACGAAAAATCTTGGTCGATCGATAGTTGCTTCGCAACAGTTCATACGTGTGAAAATGCACTTCGCACTCGCACTTGTATGTATCAAGGGAAGCGACTACTGACGCACTCCTGTGAATACTTTACTTCGTTTATTGTTTTGGAATTTTTAAAGGTTAAACTTCCTGGTGCACCATGGAGGAGCATACGTTCCAGCAGATGCAAGATGAAATGTCAAGGTAAGAATCAATACGAATCCATCGTAATGAGTCGTAGCTTCTGTATTTACCGAGGTCTAACTCTCTTAATTTTTTGGTTAGGTTCGAGGCGGAGATTTCCGGGGCAGATATGTTTATGCCCGGACTGCCACAAATGCGTCCAGTCATCGGGGCTGGGACCTTCGGTGCCGTACAGCAGCAGCTGGATCGCGTGACGCTACCGCCTCCGCCGCCTCCGCCATCGATGATGCCGTCATACGAGCAGGCCCTGGCTTCGGGGATGCTGTTCCAGAACGTTCCGCCGCCGCCACCCCCTCCCAGCATGATGGTGCCGCCACAGGTGTGTACACAGCTGTCTAACATCTTGATAGGTTTCTCACTGACATCCATCTAGATAGGCATAGGCACCATGGGGGTCAATATCAATCAAGAAGATACAACTTCTTGTCTTCTTGCTTGATATCGACGTTGGAAAGGAAAAACACTTGAAGCGACACTGGTCGAAATTGAGTTGTATAATGTCGCAGGATTATTGATGGAATTTTCATGAAAATTCGATTGATGTTGCAAAAACATGGAAGATTTGATAATGGTGATGACATATTTTCTCAATCATACTGAAAAAAGATAGGGTTTTTGCGAAAAAACGAGTTGCTTTAGTAACATTTAATATCCTTAACTCTGATTGGCTTGATTTTGGCATATAACTAAACTGATTGTGATTGGTTGTTAGTTTTGCCATATAGGTTTCAGGCATTTTGTCATAGAGTTATAAAGGGTAAGAAAGAGACAATGTTTATTTATAGAAACTTTACTTTTTATTGAAAATTTTAATTGAAATACAAACTTAGGACCCTTTAGGGTGATACATATCAATCACAGAACATTTATTTAAGATAAATCACATAATAATCAGACTTCTTTTGTAAATCGGTATTCTCATACCTTAATATACAATTATTAATCTTACGCGTATCTACCCTACAAGTTATGGGGTTGTAAAGCTGTATATTAGGTTAACAAAAAAGAAACACTATTTTTCTCTTATTAGTACTAACATTAGTCATTCAAAAAGATAAAATAACATCATACCTTTTTGCATTTCTATACTGTTGCTGAGTCTTAGCTTGTTTAAATATAGTTGCCGAGTTACATCCTTCTATTGAATTAATCACATTATTAATTCTTTCTCTAGTCCATTCTGGTTTGGTTCTGCCCTGTCTATTAGCTTAAAACTTTCTTAGCTCTATGTCGAACCGTTCTTTCTCGGACATAACCTCAAAATTGTTTCCGATTGTGTTCAATGTTCAGCCCGAATTTCACTTGCATCTGGCATATTGTTGTATTTGTCATTGCAGACACAAATATATATAACTTTCTGCACTGTTTTAAAACTCCAACCACACTTTTAACTGCTTTAAATAATTGAAAATAGCTAACTCGAACACAAAAACAATAAACATAAACATTTACATTCAGGCATATACATTGCTTCTGGCCCCACACTAGGATACCCTGTGTCGTGGAAACCAGAAACAACGACATCACAAACATGTAAACATCCAAGACCTGGGGTTTTTTTTTGTTCCCAGCCGAGATTCGAACCCGGGACCTCTCGCATGGTATGCAGATGCACTACCGCTGCGCCACTAGGTCGTCATAAATCAATCAATAACAAACAAAATGCCGCAAGCATATCACGTGACAGAATGGTTTGACAAGTGAAACATCAATTCATCAACCAATCAGAGAAGATGTAGGTTTGAGCGTTCCAATCAACCAATCAGTGTGCTTAGTTCATAATAGCCAACAATTCTGTTCGCAATCTGACTACTGACTGGTGTCTTCGCAAAAATCCTTTTTTTTTTCATTATGATGGAGAAATGTCATGACTAATGTCTAATTATCCGTGTCTTCGCAATATCCCTAGAATTTTCGCGAAAATTCGATTTATCAAATCATCCTGCGACAGCGGCTGTGCAGCATCATAAGCTTGATGCTGCACAGCCCCTCCACAGAAGCGCATCTGACAGGGTGAAGAAAAATGTCAGACAAGGCACAATCCGTTGCAGCATCTGCTTAGTAGTGGTCTAATGTCACTAGTGTGGAATTCTACAGTTTACAGTTTCTGTGAACTTTGCAGATTATTCTGTTTGTTCGTACAGTTTGTTACAGGTAGTTTTAGTACAACACACAAATGGACTTATTACCACAATTCGGTATTTGACACGATCAACAATAAATTATTTCATATAATATGCTCGATTAGAACAAAAAATACAAAATATCTCGGAAAATATATCTCTTTTAGTCAATTACTAGTTATTACAGTTTTTAAATAGATTAAACATACAAAGAGTGCTCTGAAATGTGACGTCATAAGCAAGTATTTTCATACAAAATTCTGTTTTAAAAGTAACTCATTTCATATTTTGTCAAATACCCAATTACTAGGGGGGTTCAATAAGTAGAATGACTAAGATGCAATTAACTTTTATCAAATGTTATTCTATTCTTCAACATAGTCACCTTTTAGTTGCATTGGCCTTGGCTTCATCTTGGGAATGTTTTTGGTGGGGTCGACTTGTCATATATATAAATGTAAAGTACCTAGATATATATATATATATATATATATATATATATATATATATATATATATATATATATATATATATATATATATATATATATATTTATATTGTATATTAATATCTCACAGCTGTAAATTGTTTATGTGATTAAATATTAGGGGTTAAAGTATGAAATTGCCGTTTTATTGCAATTGGTTCTTTGAATTGACATAGAATCTTCATGGTTTGAGGTTTTCGAATGAAACTTTTTTCAAATGGTTACTATGATGTTCTTTTTTTAAAAAATGTGAAACATTTGAATATCGACTTTCAATTGTTTTTGTTATTCAATTTAGACAAGAAAGATGGATACTGCGAAAATTCGAGTGATTATGAGGCACCCATTTTTCGTATTTTTTTATTTTATTGATTTGACGCAGTGAGTCAATATTGTGGGTAAGGTAACATTAAACCATGCCGCTAATTCCTGGGTAGTTTGACTAGGGTCGGCTTCCACTATCTCTCTTAATTCATCGTTATTCACCTGTGTGGGCGGTCTTCCTCGTGGCTCGTTCTTTAAGTCGAAATTTCCATCACGAAAGCGTTTAAACCAAAATCGCACGGTGCGTTCATTAGTAGACCCCTCTCCAAACGCAGCATTGATATTGCGGGCTGTTTCTGCCGCGTTAGTTCCGCGTCGGAACTCGTATTCAAAAATCACTCGAATTTTCGCAATATCCATCTTTCTTGTCTAAATTGAATAACAAAAACAATTGAAAGTCGATATTCAAATGTTTCACATTTTTTAAAAAAAGAACATCATAGAAACCATTTGAAAAAAGTTTCATTCGAAAACCTCAAACCATGAATATTCTATGTCAATTCAAAGAACCTATTGCAATAAAACGGCAATTTCATACTGTAACCCCTATTAAATTTGAATTTGTTTTGTATATACACTTAGCATATCTTTTTTCTAAAACTAAAATTCCGATCTTAAAAAAAATCTTCATCTTGATTCTCTAAAAAAACCTGGTACTGCAGCATCATCATCGTCGAATTTCTGGCCTCGTACATATTCTTTCAATCTCAGGCACCCAATGCAATGAGACTTTTTTCAGCCCCAAATGGTCATGTATTATATTATGAACACTCCCAAACTCTTGAAATCTTTAGTTCTTTAGCTATAAAACGAACAGTAGTATAACGATCCACCAAAACAATTTTTTCAACATTTTTTATCATTTCGTCAGTTACTGCAGTCGTAGGGCGCCCTGAGCGCGAGTCGTCATTAGTGGATGTTCTTCCACTCTTAAATTCAGCACACCAACGCGCAACCGTAGAATAAGGAGGAGCATGAACCCCTAACATATCTTGCAAGTCTTGATTTACTTGTTCCGTAGTAAAAATTTTCTTACATACATATTTAATTACCCCTCCATTTTCGATTACTCGTTGCGACAGAATACAAGACCTTCTATGATTGAAAAAACAAAAGAGCATCAAACTTTTTTTATTTTATTATGTCGAAAAATAAGTAGCTTATGCCAGCCAGTATTTTCTTCTTCTTTATCCAAGGAGTTTATACCTCATTCTCACTACTTATTGAACACTCCTCGTCTAATATAAACTTGTTCCATTATGGTTGGTTCCATTGCTATATAATGGAACAACCATTATGTTTAATCAAGGATGTTCTTGTGTTTAATACAACCACACACGTTTTAAAAGGTTTATTGATATTATTGTACTATGAAGGCTGGTAGGGACTCAACTTGCTACAGCACAACCGTACTAGCTCTCATGTTGCAATTGCAAGTATAAAGATCTGAGCCGGATCAAGAGTACATTTGATAATAATTCCTCATTATGTTTTGTATAATTGAACAAGACTTTCCAAGATATCTAAGAAGTTGTGACTGATTCATAATCATCCAATTTGGCTTATCATGCACTTTACCCACCAACCTGCATTTGAAATCCAACGTGTGTTTGATACCATGTGACTGACATAAATCTGTTCGTTGTATAAATAAGTGCACCATGTGGGCGTAATGTGACAAATAATATAGTTTTTTTTTAAATAGATAGAATGAATATTCTTTATGGCACACAGAAATTATATTAACAGAAAAAATATATTTTAATCTGGAGGCATACTGTCGCGCCCGCAAAGGATATAAAGGGGGTAGATAAATAATTAAATAGAAGCAGTAACGGTTAACACGTTACAGATTTATTTTACGTAGGTTCACAGTAATCGAACCGAAAAGTGACTTACCATAGGGTAATCCATAGAAACAGTCAGTCACTTTTCGGTTGGCATGGATAGGCACTCCCCTGAGGTCGGCAGGTACGTGGTGTGATCCTCGATAGTGCGACTGCCAGGCAAGGAAGTCTTCCGTCCGGTATTTATCGCAAAGAGGTCTGCAGCCGAATGCCTTGACGGCTCGCTGCAAGACCGTTGGCGGTCGGTTGTTGCCAGGCCAGTTTTCAAAACAATAGCGCTCCGAGTGGCTAGTGATGTAGGCGCAGTCTATAAATGTACTTTAGGTCTAGCCGTCGGCTTGACCCTTCGGAGATAACGTCTAGTTCTCTCTACGTGTCTATGTGTGCATTGGACCCCCATCGGACAACCCTCCCCGCGCCTCGAGTGCTGGCGGGGGTGCGGGGAGGGGCACGCTGCGGCCGGCGGCGCGGAGCGATCCTCAGTACGCTGATTTTCTTCGCGTGAGTTGTGTGTATTTGGTTCGCGGAACAACAGTGCAACTGTTCGAGCGTTTATTGTAAGGTATTTATCCTTCTAATATTGTTTTCTACTCTAGAGGTAATTCGTTGAACCCATTAACGTAATATCTATTTTAATTTTCGAAAGAAATCAACTAACTATACTATTTTTCCGTAGTATTTTTGGTTTACTTGCAATAGTGAAACTTGCAAACAATTTAGATATCTAGGTTTTGGTACTGGTAGGTACATGTTATTTATTATGTAATGTCCTGTTATATCATCTTGTGTATGTAATAAAATATAATCATAAATAATAATAACACCGTCGAGACGCCCTAGCTGCAATCGAATTTCTCTGGGAGTACAGGTCTGTGCCTTACTTTCTGAAATATCCTCATACATGCCTTTCGGCCGAAGTTTGGTATCGCATCCAGAAGGATCCATATCAATGCACCAAGTCGAGACGCCCTTGCTGCAATCGACCTTCTCTGGAAGTACAGGTCTATGCCTTACTTTCTAAAATATCCTCATAAGTGCCTTTCAGGCCGAGGTTTGGTATCGTATCCCCAAGGATTCATATCAATTATCAATGTATCAAGCGTCGTGTCAATTATTGATGCAAGTCACCGTAATCTTTGACGCACGTCGTGACAGATCTGCTCATGTGTCGTATCGATTTTCGCAACGCGTCGTGTCAAATGTAATGACGCGTCGTGTCGATTTTGGCAAGGCGTCGTGTCAAATGTGACAAAGCGTCGCATCGATCTTGGCAAGGTGTCGTGTCAAATGTAAAAAAGCGTCGTATCGATCTTGGCAAGGTGTCGTGTCAGAAAGGCATTGTATCAATGCATTAGCATTGCTGATTTGTTCACGTCAAATTCTGACAAAGCGTGCTGACCGAATGCTATTTTGGTTCTACAGATGGCTCTCAGTAAGAACACCATCACCTTGGCGGACATGGCGACTCGCCAGATGCCAGTCCTGGAACAAGAGGACCGGGTGGTGCTTTCTAGGATTGTAGAAGCAATTTCTATTCTCTACCCCAAGGGTTGGGATCAATGGTTGGTGTGCGACGTATCCTGCGAGGATCTGGTGGGGAGAAGACCGGATTCTGTACTTCTTAGCAAGTTACATTTCGCTATTCCGACAATTACTATAGTTAAGGTGATTTTCGATCCCGATGCCAAATCCATATCAGAAAGAATGTATCGCCTAATCAAAGAGCAGATGCTGCGCTTTGATTTTTGCAGAGCCTTGATTATACAACCAAAGATGGTGGCTGTAAAGGTACATGGATCGATGTCCCAGCTGGAAATTTTTAAGAAGGCTATAGAACCCCATACAGGTACGGTTTGTATCAAGACTGGCGATTTCTAAACTCCTAGTTGGGTCACCTGCACCAAAACCAGCAAAAAGGTCTCTGAGCGTGTCGACATCATCTCCCCCAGCTCGACCAGGAAGTTGCTGAATTAAAGAACTATTATTTGCCGACCAAATATCGAACGATTGTTAACTGAGCTGCTTCGACAAAAAGAAGACTCCGAGGTAGAAGAAGAAGAACAAGACGAAGATTTGTCGGAGTCTGAAGATGGGTTTGAAGCCCCACCGCTGAATATACCAGCTGCTTTCGAGGAACCATATGCAGAAAACAAGGAAAATTCAAATTTCGATTTTACTCCGGCTGTGCATGAGGCGGAACTGACCATACCTCCGGCAGATCCAGCTGTTTTAGTGCAAGGAATACAGTGCCAGAGGTTTGGGCAGCATGGCTGGTCGAAACTGCGATATGTTGACGTACAAAAGCGTTTACAGGCCACACCCGCCTTTTCAGCCTTGGAGGTGAATTCACAACTTGTCAGCAAAACCCCTACCTATACGAGTTATGACCAGCTAATCCGATCAGATCAAGCTCTTGGAACGATTGTCCATGGTCTTTTACTCCAAAGAAACCACTTGCAAGATGCTTTGCAGCGCTGCGTGGAAAAAGCAAAAGTGCCAGGATTGGCACCCATACTTCAAAAGCATTTTGTTGAGCCTGGTTCTAAGTTACGGGAAGTGACTAACGATCTTCTGCAGTACACAGTTGGAAGGAGAGCAGAGACAATTGAGGCTAGACGTAAGGTGTACACGTTCAAGTCTAAACACCTACACTCGCTTTTACATAACATTCCTCCTTCGCTCACAGCCCTGTTTGAGGATAAATCTCTTGCACAAACATTTCAAGAAAATGGGGGTTACTTCAAATTTTTTCCAAAGTTTAAGCCTAGTCCCTCTTTGGGAACCAGACCGAGCCACAGTCAACCAAGCCGGTTTGCAAAACCAAGACCAAAAGCAAAACATAATTAGACCACAGCCCAAACGTTCACTAATCCACGGTCCTCCCAAACCAATAAAAAACCCAATAACAGAAAGCCTTACTGAGGAGTACAGAAGAGATCGAGAGCTGACCAACCTCGCAATCGTTCCTCCTATTGACCCTTTGACCTGCCAGAGCTTCAAAGCAGCCAGCCTCAATTACAGAATTTGGGCAAACTACAATGCACCCCCACACATCCAGAAAATTCTGAAAGGGTTACGAATTCCATTCCGACAAAAGCCTCCACTGTCACGTCTTTAAATTTCCCTATGCAGGCAAATGCAGACAAAGAGGTCTTCGGAAATGGACGTAGAAATAGAGAAGTTAGTGGGATGTGGAGCACTAGTAAAGTCATCACTGCAAACAGGCTTTGTCTCCAGAATGTTCTTAGTTCCAAAATCCGATGGAGCGTTGAGACCGGTGATAAACTTAAAACCTCTCAATCTTTATCTCATTGCAAAGCCGTTTCGATTGATCAACCACCGGAAAATCCCCAGTTTTCTACAAAAAGGCGATTTCTTAAGCAAGATAGACCTCTCAAACGCTTATCTACACGTTCCAAATGCAGACGGCCATCAGCGATTTTTGACGATGGCATACAACGGCATCTTCCTACAATTTACAGCCCTGCCTTTCGGTCTTTCAGTAGCTCCCCACATTTTCTCCCGACTTAGCAATTGGGTGGCAAGCGAACTAAGGTCAAGAGGTATTCGAATAATTGTATATCTCGACTACTTTCTTTTGGCTCATCACAGTCCAAAAATCCTTCTTTCTCACATCCAAGAGACAGTCAAGTTCCTAACGATACTAGGTTGGCAAATAAACTGGAAGAAATCTTTCTTGACCCCACAACGAACAGTAGAATATCTAGGTGTAGTCTGGAATCCAAGTCAAAATCAAAAAAGTTTGAGCACTCCTGAGGAGTCATCGAATCAGCTGGCTGCAGGCAAAATCTCTATTAGGTCGACTGACATTCGCTGCCTTTGTGGTCCCATTAGGCCTTCTACACTGTCGAAAACTTCAGAGAGCCGCCAACCTCCTTCCGGAAACTCGCCCACAACAACTTTTCAAAATTCCCCAATCAGTTTTAGAAGATCTGATTTAGTGGCGGAACAACCTGCACAAATCGTCGCAAATATTTCACGATGGTCCGAGGAGCTTCATCGTCTCCGATGCCTCAGGTTCAGGTTGGGGGGTTTCAGTAAACAAAAAAATTTTATCAGGTATTTGGAAAGAGCACCAAGTTCAATGGCATTCGAACGTGAAAGAAATGTTTGCGGTTTTTCAGGGACTCAAAAAACACTGTCATCTTTTGGCAGATCACCTGGTGTTAGTCCAGTCAGACAACCGCTCAGTAGTGGCGTATATCAATCGCGAGGGGGGCACCAAGTCGATCATCATTCAGCCACAAGAAGTCCACTGCTGGACATAGGCCTCCTCCATGGATTTCCAAAAAGACCGGTTGGAAGCGGCCTGCATCCAGCGTCTTCCTGCCACTTGAATGACGTCATCTGTCCATCTTGTGGCTGGTCGTCCCACGCTGCGCTTGCCGATATGTGGTCTCCATTCGAGAACTTTTCGGCCCCATCGGCCATCAGTTCTGCGTGCTATGTGCCCCGCCCACTGCCACTTCAGCTTACTAATCCGCTGGGCTATGTCGACGACTTTCGTTCGTCTACGGATCTCATCATTTCTGATTCGATCTCGTAGAGAAATTCCGAGCATAGCCCTTTCCATAGCTCGTTGCGTGACCTTGAGCCTTCTTATGAGGCCCATAGTGAGAGACCACGTTTCAGTGCCATAAGTCATCACTGGTAACACACACTGGTTGTATAATTTTGTCTTGAGCGATTGAGGTATATTAGACGAAAAGACTTTTCTAAGTTTCCCGAAAGCTGCCCAGCCGAGTTGGATTCGACGATTGACCTCTTTCACGAAGTTGGACCGGCCTAGTTGGATTGTTTGTCCTAAGTAGATGTATTCGTCTACAACTTCGAGAGTCGTGTTCCCCAATGTTATTGGGGTGGGCACAACACGAGCGTTCGACATGACCTTCGTTTTGTCCATGTTCATTTTAAGGCCCACACGTTGGGAAACTCGACTGAGGTCGTCGAGCATTATGCCGAGGTCTTCCATCGTTTCTGCCATGACTACTATATCGTCGGCAAATCGAAGGTGCGTGATGTACTTGCCATTGATATTGATGCCGCGTCCCTGCCATTCCAGAAGCTTGAAGGCATCTTCCAGTGCGTTCGTGAACAGTTTCGGAGAGATAACGTCTCCCTGTCTCACGCCTCTTCTCAATGGAATTGCCTCCGAATTCTGCTCCTGTACTCGGACCGACATGGTGGCGCTGTTGTACAAGCACTTCAGCAGCTCGATATACCGATAGTCAATACGGCAACGCTGGAGAGACTCGAGCACTGCCCATGTCTCGATCGAATCGAAGGCTTTCTCATAGTCCACAAACGCTAAGCAGAATGGCAAATTATACTCCTCAGTCTTCTGTATAATTTGCCGCAGCGTGTGGATGTGGTCTATGGTACTAAAGCCCTTTCGGAAACCGGCTTGTTCGGGAGGCTGGAAGTCATCAAACCTGCGTTCGAGACGATTCGTGAGGACCCTCGAAAACAGCTTATAAACATGGCTCAGAAGCGAGATGGGTCGGTAGTTCTTCAATAGAGAGTTATCCCCTTTCTTGAAGAACAGCGTCACCACGCTTCTGTTCCATGCTTCTGGCGTTTTTCCTTCGAGCACGACGGAATTGAAGAGCTTCTGAAGGACTTTAAGTACTGGTGTTCCACCCGCTTTCAGGAGCTCTGATGTGATTCCGTCCTCTCCTGGTGCCTTGTTATTCTTGAGCTGTTTCAGGGCCATCCTAATCTCGTACAGGCTGATGTCCGGGATGTCTTCGGTATAATGTCGGGTCAGTTTGGCTCTCGGATCTTTGTTCAAACTGCTAACAGGTTTTGCGACTGAGGTGTATAGCTGTCCGTAGAAACTCTCAATCTCCCTCAGCACCTCTGATTTGGTCGACGCTATACTGCCGTCCTCTCTCTTCAGCTTCGTCAGCTGGCTTTGCCCAATAGACAAGTCTTTTGCGAACACTTTGGAGCCCTTGTTCCGCTCTATAGTCTCTTTAATACGTTCGGTATTAAAGGACCGAATATCGTGCCGCATAGTCTTTGAGATATGTCTATTGAGCTGCCTATATGACTTAGCATCCTCGGAGGACTGCAGTTGCAACGCGCGACGTTTAGCCATGAGGTCGAGAGTATAGTTTGAGAGCTTTTGTGGTCTACTCGTACGGTTGGGTCTATAGAACCTCGAGCCCACTGTACGGACAGTTTCTACAAACCTGTTATTACCAAGTCGATACTTCTCCACAATTTGACAACCCAGATTTTGATGCTTTGTCATCAATTTCGAATCAAACTTACAGCCTTTCATCTTCCAGGCCGGTACAATATAGAAATCGATCATTTGTCGCGACAGAAACGTCTCCCCGAATGGGCCTTGTCTCAAGAAATTCTTCAAATAATTTTTCACAAATGGGGAGTTCCTTCCATAGACCTGTTTGCATCAAACAAGTCAGCGATCGTCCCAGTCTATGCCAGCCTAGATGCCAGGGATCCTCATGCGGAATTTGTGGATGCTTTCAGCCGCCAGTTGGCCAGGCACTTCAAACTTGCATACATCTTCCCCCCTCCAGCTCTTATACCTCAAGTGTTACAACACTTAAACACTGCCCGGGGAACGTAATAGGGGTTAAAGTATGAAATTGCCGTTTTATTGCAATAGGTTCTTTGAATTGACATAGAATCTTCATGGTTTGAGGTTTTCGAATGAAACTTTTTTCAAATGGTTTCTATGATGTTCTTTTTTTAAAAAATGTGAAACATTTGAATATCGACTTTCAATTGTTTTTGTTATTCAATTTAGACACGGGTAACATTTTGGCCTCGCTTTGGGTCTAAAACCGATTCAGCTCGACGACGCAAAACGGGTTGGCAACTGTCCTGCAGCAATACTGAAAACTTAGATCCAGTAAGATGGATCAAGTCTCTAATCCGAATTTCTCAATCACGCAGAGGCACAAAAAACAAAATTTCCTCCCTTTTTATTTCAACTAGAGGTCCGATAAAAGCGGCTACGCGTTGCATTATAGCCGGATGGGTAAATTCGGTTTTTAGAACTCTGGGTATTGATGCTCCTCCAGGAAGCGTCAGATCTGCGGTAGCTACAAACAATCTTCCTCTTGATGAAGTTCTGGCGCGAGTTAACTGGAGAAACGAAAATACTTTCTTCAAATTCTATTTCAAAGAGGTGTCTAAGACCTCTAATTCTGAGGATTCATCCTTAACCGAAGATGTCCAATCTACACTGACCTGCAAAAGTAAGTATCACACTTTTCATTTTATATTTTTTTCTAAACTATAGAAGTTAAAGATTTAAAATAAAAAAACGTTTATCAACTAATTTTATCAGCTTTCTTTTAAACTATACTGCAAAATAAAACTTTTTCCAGTCCTTTTTATTTCTAAATTATATCTTGTGTACATAAAAAGTTATTGCAATTTTAAGAGCGTGATACTTAGTTTTGCAGGCCAGTGTATTTTCACTCCATTGAATAATTGATTTTTATGTTACCTTAAGTTTCTAATGATGATTATAGATCTTAAGTAATAATTATTGATCTCATTGTGTTTGATATGTGATGTTAATTTTGTGTTTCTAAAGAATAAAGCATTTAATTTTAATTTTCTATACGTTGGGTCTACATTTTATATCTCTAGAATATTGTTAATTTTTCCCCATTTCACAATACGCTGCCTCTTGACCGGCAGAAACTAAACATATCTCCGAAAGGTCAAGCCGACGGCTAGACCTAAAATTGAACCGTTTTCCCCCTGAAGGGAAGAAAACGTATATTTTGGGGCTAGCCAAGGCTTGACCCGAGCAAGCTCTTGCCGTTCGCCTCCGGAGTAGGTACTGAGGATCGATCCGCGCCGCCGGCCGCAGCGTGCCCCTCCCCGCACCCCCGCCAGCACTCGAGGCGCGGGGAGGGTTGTCCGATGAGGGTCCAATGCACACATAGACACGTAGAGAGAACTAGACGTTATCTCCGAAGGGTCAAGCCTTGGCTAGCCCCAAAATATACGTTTTCTTCCCTTCAGGGGGAAAACGGTTCAATTTTATCGATAGTTGCAAATTTCCTATCGATAAGTCGGAAATAAATTATCGATACCAGCTTTACAGAAAGTTCTGGGAGTTCAAGGAGCTGGGTCCTTTTCACAAACGCAGTACATTGACACGGCATGTTCTTTGAATTGTGTAAAATGTTCGAGATTACCATTGTATTCTAGCTTTAAGTATCATTGTACTGTTAATTTATGTACAATTAATTTGTGAATAAAACTTTTTCTATTGTTTTCTATTCTATACTCAGTATTTCAATAGGTTTATATTTTAATAATTTAATAGGTTTTAGGTATAGATTTCATTTTATGTTATTTTAAGTTTATTTATTTATAAGTAATAGGTTAAGTTTGATGTTTAAATATATTCTCTATTTTACATGATAAATAACGCTGCAATACCGAAATGCCTGTAAACTAAATCACTTAAAAATACTTGATAATTTTGGTGTGCTGAATTGAAGCGACAAATGTAAAAGTGTCAATTAATTGTCTACCCACATTACAATGGGCCGGCGTGCGGGCGCAACCATGCAAACCAAAATAAACCTTCTTTAGTCATAATGTTACAGGCAAGAACCTTTAAGCCTGGTGACAATCACGTCCGCCGTGACGTGCGGCGGCCGAACCCCGCCTGAGCAAATTCTACCTCGTCCGACCACCCAACGTGCCGCGTCCGTGTCTCGTCCGTCAAAGCTAGTTCCCGCCACCTCCCCAGCCCTTTTTATTGTGGATAGACCTCAAAAATACTACCTAGCTTAAATGCGAAACTGTGATGGAATACAAAAAGAACTTTTTGGCAAATGTGTCCTTTTTAAGACAAAAGAAAGCACATTCTATGGAATATAAAAGACAAAGATCTTATGTATGTATGTCTATTTCATCTCATATTAATACCCTGAATGGAATGTGTTTCAAGTCCGTTGGACGTCGGGGATGTTTCTGCCTATTGCCCTTGTTTATTCTTCCTTCATCTTCCCTGCAGGTCCAAAGACAGCGGCACGTGAACCCGATGAGCTCGATGACCCACATGAGTCCAATGATGGAGCAGGAGCAGTTCAACCCGTTCATGGGCCGGCCCGTGCTGCCTGGCCCCCAGATTCCGCCACCCAAACCGCAGCCAGTCATCCTCTCCGCGGCACCCAAGCTCTACAAAAAACCCACGAAGACTGACGACCGGAGTGGCAGTCCTGAGCATAAAAAGAAGGTGGGGACGGAGGGAATTTCTCCATTGTTTCATTAAATGTTTCATTTCATTCATTAAGCGGGCTAAGTAACCAATGAAAAAAATCACATCTTTTTTTACAGATACAATTTGCAAAAGTGTCTGTACGATCTCTCAATCATGTTAAAAGAGATCTTTACGACCCATGGCCGTGAACCTTAGGCAAAAAACTTTGGCTGTTTTTTGCATAAATGATGCTAGGTTCTTTTTCGTGAGACCTAAAAATCAATGTTAACATGATTGAGAGATCGTACGAGACAGTTTTTGCAAATTCTATCTGTGAAAAGTGATATGATTTTTTCTCCTCGGTGGCGCGCTAGTATTGGGCTCCCCCTTAAGCACGCCGTTATGCATTCACTTTTATAATGAGTGCAGTAGAGAATTTAAATAATATTAATAATATTGAAGAGAGAAATGGAAACAGTTTTGTAATACTTATATAATTTGTCAGAAGCGGCTAAGGACGGGAAGTACTAGTCCGAAGTGGGGGAGGCCATTGCCCTGCAGTGAGGTGCGCGTTTAGTGCAACATTAAAAATGTATATTGTCAATAGAATAAACTATGAGGGCGATTGTAAACGCGGCCCGTAATCATACGGAATAATCACAATAATCATAATCAGCCACTTGAAGATTTGATTGCAAAGGAATTCAATATTTTATTTGGCAAACTACATGTTCCGGATCGCCAAGCCGCCTGCCAAGCGTGGCGATTATGGCAAAACCCTTCATGGTTATGAAAACCATGAGGCCCATGTCCTGCAGTGGGCGTCAAAGGGCTGAATGATAATGATAATGATGATGTTCTGGATATCAATAAAAAATGTTTATTCGGCCCTAACATTAACAGGTACCTCAAAAAAAGCACAATTCCTGATACAATTTGTAGTGAAAAAAATATGCTATTCTTAAATATATTTCTATAACATCTTTGACTCAGAAACACATTATAATTGAAATACTTTCTATTTTATACCCCTTAAAATAACCAATTAGCAATAATTTCTCCCTATTTATCCATAAGTTTTGTTGATTTATAGATAGGTAGAGAACACTTTTTTTCACAACCAGGAGAAAGAATTACAATTGGGTTCTTATATCTAATTATATTTCAAATTAATTTACTGGCAAATCCATTTTTTCCAATTCCTTACTTCAGTGCCGCGCCCTGACTATCTTCTTTTTCATTATTATCCACACCTCTTGGGTGTCGGCCTCTTAAGTTGCATGCATCCACAATTCCACACATTCAAGAACTATTTTTGCCACCGACATGATCCACCACCGAAGAGGAACTATCTTTAAGATATCCATTTTTCTTCGTCTTAGAAACGCGAGCACGCGTCGCCGGCGCTGCCGCAGCAAACCAAGCCGGAGCCGCCCCCGCCCCCCGCGCCCGCACCCGCGCCCGCGCCCGCGCCCGCCCCCTCTGCGCCCGCGCCGCCGCCGCCCGCCATCAATGAGAACCCCGCACCCAAAGCGAAGAAGGATAAAAAGAACAGAAAGGTGAGCACGATGTTGCACTGCACAGGTCATTGTACGCTAATTTACAGAAGAGGCAAAAACATTTTTTTTTATTTTAGAAACAGTTTCTGCGGTATCTTGCGAAAAATATTTGCGTGGTGTTACATTTTTTTTTTAATAAAGGCCGCTGATTAAACTGAATGTTTGAATCTTATAGGTTGATCGATTCGCGCTTAAAATCGCTTTGGCTCTGCACCCCATGCACGCCCTTGTACACTAACAATGTAATTAGTGCAATAAAGAATTAAAATAAATAAATAAATGTCATTCAAATGTCAAAACCGTCAAATAGTGACCTGAGCGGTGTTGTTTACTAAGCGACGTTTTACAATAAACTCAATTCAACACCGTTTTGGGTACCCGCTGCGATCGATCAGTGTCAAAGTTTTCTCGTAAATAAAAGCTCCAGAGCGTCCTGAGCTACCTGAGGACCAACCGAGAACCGAGAAGGTTTTTTGCCTCAGGTTCACCGCCGTGGGTCATAAAAAATCACTATTAGCATGATCGAGAGATTGATCTGACACTTTTCGCAAAAACGATCTGTAAAAGAAAAAAAGGCAATAAATACTTTTTTTATCTTATCTTAAAAGGAGGTATGAGTTTTTTTCCATTGGTGGCGCTAATTGCCTCATTGATCCCTTTAAGTTGAAGATGGTAAACCAGTCGTTTGTGACGGCAGGTGGTGCGGACAGCCGGTGGTCAGGTTTGGGAGGACGTGACTCTTCTCGACTGGCCCGACGACGACTTCCGCATGTTCTGCGGGGACCTGGGCAATGACGTCACTGACGAACTACTGGTAAGAAGTAAATAATAAATAAAATGCATATAGATCAGGTTGCAAGACCCACATTAATAATATAAAACCAACAAACAGAGACAAGACATGTATTAGAAATAGAAATATATTAATTGTGAAACTAACAACTTTGACGTTCATTAAGTAAACATTCTGTTTTTATAATGAATAAAAATATTTGAATTGGGTATTTTAAAAAATATCAAATGAGTTACTTTTGAAACGGAATTTTGTATGCAAATACTTGCTTGTGACGCCACATTTCAGAGCACTCTTTTTATGTTTAATCTATTTAAAAATTGTAATAACTAGTAATTGACTAAAAGAGATACATTTTCCGAGATATTTTGTAATTTTTGTTTTAATCGAGCATATGAAATAATTTATTGTTGATCGTGTCAAATACCGTATTGAATTGAATTGAAACAAAACACATAATTCCGTTAAACACGAAGTTCAGTGACACCAAGAATGATGCCAGTAATCCCACTAAGACTATGACCACCATCATTGACCCCACTTTTGGGCAGTGGGCAGAGGTGGGCTGATGATGATTATGATGATGACGACTGTTGGATACACTAGCGGCTTTGAGCTGATGCGTGTATATCCTATCACTGCACACGTCTCGCCTCTTGCCTCTCGCTCATACAATATTGCCGTCTATATAGTGCGAGCGACAGATAGTAAAGAAAACATTATTATAAAGAAACTTTAACATGCATAAACGAGATTTACTTAAAATCTATAATTCAACGACAGCCCCCAAACTCGGCTGCGCCGGTATCTTGGGGACTCATTTTCAGTTGTAACATTTTTTAATGCTATTTAATAAAAGATTGTTTAAACCAATACAATTTGTTTTAGACACGCACTAAAATTACAACAAGTTTTACTATCGGGTCGACCTCGAAATCGCGAAAAAAAAAACAAATGTGCCATACTAAAATTTGATACCTACTGAACAAAATGTATGGAACAGCTGTTTCTTTTTTAAAGATTTTAGAGTAGGTCCCATGGTAAGAGTTATTCATATTGATGAGCCCTGAGTCGGTCGTTACTTTACAAATCAACACCTTGTGTATTCTTGATTTGTAAGTTAAAACTTCTATTAGGCACAGATTTTTTGTTTTTGTTATTCAAGATACCTCTTCCTAGAACTAAGTTACGCTGGGTTGTATTGACATAAATAATGTATCTTAATAAAGCACTTTGAAGATCAATCAATCTCTTACAGATACGCACGTTCAGCAAATACAGCTCGTTCCAGAGAGCCAAGGTGATCCGGGACAAGCGCACTAACAAGAGCAAAGGCTTTGGCTTCGTCAGCTTCAAAGAGCCAGTGGACTTCATCAAGGCCATGAAGGACATGGACGGTAAGGATCCTTCTATCTCTCGGCTGCCTCGTCCTAGCGGTGACACATTTAAAAAGAAAAAAGAAGATGATACTGCACAGTTTTTTTGACGTTCGTGTATTTTGTTTGTGTACCATCGTGTTTACTTTGTGTTTCTGTGACAATTTAAATAAATGTCTTCTTTCTTACGCACAGATACTTGCACATAGAAACAAAAAAAACCGACCAAGTGCGCGTCGGACTCGCGCACGAAGGGTTCCGTACCATTATCTCTACAACATTTGAATATTTCAAGTGTCTACCTGTTGCCGTTATTAATATCGAGAAAAAATCGGCATAAAATCACGTTTGTTGTATGGGGGCCCCCCTTAAATATTTATTTTATTCAGTTTTTAGTATTTGTTGTTATAGCGGCAACAAAAATACATCATCTTTGAAAATTTCAACTGTCTAGCTATCACGGTTCATGAGATACAGCCTGGTGACAGACAGACGGACGGACCGACAGCGGACCTTTACCCTTTGGGTACGGACCCTAAAAAACAAGTCAGGAGATAGATAATAACTCATTTGTTTACTTAAGACACACGTATACAAAGCATTACAAATTTTATTACTAGTAACAGCATGAAGGAACGCATACAGAACACACAAGCGCTGGCACGGTTAGCCAGAGGTCGCGGGTTCAATTCCCGGTATGGGTAGAATTTCTAGCAAGAACGATTTCTAGCCTCTAAATAGGTTTTTAAAAAATTGTCCCCAGCACGGGTTAGTGCAACAAAAAGAATATAACATTATAATTTGTGAAGTGGTAATCAGTACTTAAGTTATTTCGTAAAATAATGTTTTTTATGCGTCTACGCTCTTATTTGAAAACTTTTAGAATTCAATGAAAAAGCTAAATTATACAAGTTTTTTTATTATTAGAGTAACTTGATATTTCGTACTTTTTAGCCCTGTAAAAACCCAAAAAAAAAATTATGGTTATTTTATTTTTTTCGGAGTATTTCTACGTTTTCTACTGTAGGAGGTTACCTAAGTCCTGACCTTGAAAATAACAAACGAAAACCATGTTTATTTTCAAGATCAGCCCCTCAACTCTCGACGCTCTTGTGTTCAAATTGCGTCACAATTAAATGCAA
Source organism: Yponomeuta evonymella (assembly GCA_963969515.1). Lineage (NCBI taxonomy): Eukaryota > Metazoa > Arthropoda > Insecta > Lepidoptera > Yponomeutidae > Yponomeuta > Yponomeuta evonymella. The sequence goes on along the minus strand of OZ018352.1, from coordinate 18,904,914 downwards.
TACCTACTTAGTAAACGTTTTAGAAATAGAATTAAACTTAAAATTGCAACTACTTGCTCAATTTTAACTACTTACTCAATTGTAACGCAAGTTGGCTAAATTACCGTTGAGAGTAGAAGGGCAGATGTGGTTTCCATTCCCGCTGAGATACGATACGTTTTATCATGTTTTTAGTGTGAAATTAAGTACAATACTATAAGACTGCAGACTAAAGTATAGCGGCCTTATTTATAAAAACACGATTCCTCTAAAGCACCCTTAAGAGGCAGTTCATTTAATCTGTGGTTACGACTTTTCCCTGTTAAATTCTCCACCACAAACTATTTTAATCGGCGTTTTAAGGAACCGTGTTTTTTTTTTTTTAAATAAGACCGTTAAACTACAAATTATAATTAATCTTAATCCTACGTTAATGCATGCCATGTAATTTTAAGTTTATTTTCTCATTAATTAAAAGTGAACTGTAGGTTCTTTATGGGCAATAAATATCTTTGAACCCGTATCTAAGGAGATGCAATTGCGCCCGCGCAGGTCGCTACGTGGGCAGTCGGCCGATAAAGCTGCGCAAGAGCACGTGGCGCAGCCGCGCGCTCGACGTCGTGCGCAAGAAGGAGAAGGAGAAGGCCGCACTGCTCTCGCTCCTCATGGCCGGCAAGAGCTGACCGAGCTACCGCCGTAATGACGCGAGGGCTCCGGTCGAGGAACTGACTGGGCGACTGTCCGCCACGAGCTCATACGATGCGGTCTGTGTTGTGTGAACTGGATGGAAATACTTTTTACATTAGTTCCTTTAAGGCTGCCGTCACGTCGGACGCTGTCTCGCTCGCACAACCTAAGATTTTACGCCGACTTGCACCGCTTCTTAAATGTCACTTAAGTCGCCATTTCTGATTTCGGCCTTAATGATTTAAAAAAATAATGAGTATCCTTTTGATAAATGTCATCTGAGGGTTTGATAGATAAAGAAATTACGAAGATTCAAAAAAATATGTTTCTTATTCCTTACCTTGTGTTTGATTGAAAAGAATTTGATACTAAAATTAATGATTTTGGTAACAACTTTTCTTTATCAAGGAAAATAAAAATCTATTTAAAATGTCCGTAGTTTTATTATCTATCAAACCCTCAAACCACATTTATCAAAAGTATACTAATTTTATTGAAATCACAAAAAATTTTGGATTGTGCGAGCGAGAACGTAAGGGAAAAAGCAGTCTTAAGTTATCGTGTTATATTCGCGTCAGGAGTCAGGATTTCGAACGTACGGCACTCGCTCTTCTGCCGCTACATTGTTATTTTTCCACACACCTCCTTAGAAGTCTTTGGAGGTTAGTGCTGTATCTGTAATTCAACAACCGAACACAGCCAACCTAATTAAGTCCTGTAATATTTTTCTGCTGTACAATAAAGAATATTGTATCAATCCTCTACCTAATGTAAAGACCACTGCTTAGAGTAATGTTATTATACATTGTATTTGCTTACGCTAGACTTCGCCATCAAGACAATCCGATTTTGGAGGAGTCTTTCTTTAAACCTATTTAGAGGCTACAAATGGCACGGCTAGCCAGAGGTCGCGGGTTCAAGTCGTTCATGCCGGGGCATGGGTGAAATTTTTAGCCTCTAAATAGGTTTTTAAAAATTGTCCTCAGCACGGGTTAGTGCAACAAAAAGAATATAGTCTTTCTTAGTTAAGGTATTCTTTTTTTTTATTATTCGCATCTCTGGTAAGTTTTAAACATCTTTAGTTATCTTACTCAAGGCAAGGCCAGATACGAGTTACAGGTCGGACAGCGAGTTGATCCTTCGAGCCGGACTTTACCGGCCTTATCGCGCAAGGCACAGAAGCGAGTGTCGATTAACGTTCAGAATTCTGATTCTGCATTTTCCAGCTAGGTCTTTTGAAAAGCGCCCATGTATAGTTAACGTTAGGGCGTAGAACTTGTAACACTTTCCCTATTACAATTCAGATATTTTTTATTCATTATAAAAACAAACAGGCTTATTTATAAAAAGTCGATTCCACTAAAGTGTTTTAAGACGGAGTTAAAGCCGGTTTATAACTGGAATTCCTGCCATAAACCGGCTTTAACTCTGTCTTAATAGTGTTTTAGTGGAATCAATATTTTTCATTAAATGAAACTGAAAATGTTTACTTAGTGAACGTCAAAGTTGTTAGTTTCACCATAAATAGATTCAATGTGGTTCAAATTCAGGTCTAATGTGGTAAACGTTAAGGTAAGTGTTACAGGTAAAAAAAAGTGGCGCCATTTGCAGGTGGCTTGATTCAGAAATACCTAGACATCACTTAGGCACAGGTATATATAGTTTCATTCAGCGTTGGCTCTACATGTAAACAAAAGAAAAATGACAAACTCAAACAACTTGTAACAGAGGTTGATATTTCTTGAATTGAATGGTCGATGAGGGTAGGCAGAGACCATGGACTGCCACTAGCTACGATCCTGACAGATCACTTTCGCTTCCTCAACATTAATTAGTCCTTGCAAGCACGCACGCCTGTTTCGGGTATTTTTTATCTTTCCCTTTGCTAAAACATGCCCTATTTGGTCGAAGTATGTCCGTATGAGACGTCCCGTAACGGCCCTTCCACCCATATTCGCTCGATATATTTCGTCAATCATTCTTCCTTCATCCCCTCCACATGTGCATACCAACGCAACATTCCTTTCTCAATCTAGTCACTATATCCTCTTTCAGTCCACAACGGCAAGTGGCGGACCCTGGTCTCTGCCTACCCCTCTGGGATACAGGCGTGAGTTTGTGTATGTACCTATGCATGTATGTAGGTTTGAACCAGTATCAGTTTTTGTGTGTGTGGAAGTTATCGACTTCTTGGAACTTGTTAGGCATTATTTCTTCCCGTATTAACGTTTTATTCACGGTTTGTTTATTAATCTTTGTCGACTGTTTTGCTGTTAGTTCCTTTTATAGCGCCTCAATAAAATGGCAAAAAGAAGAAAGAAAGTTTCTTTTAACTTTGTATAGAATATAAATTGCAATATTGTTATTCTAGGCAATTTTGTAGCAGGTATTAACTATATACACTTAAAAAATAAAACACCTAGTTTTATGGATCTTTTAGTTTTAATAAACAATAATTCAGTTACATTATTTGTTCTAAGGATGTAGAGGTTCGAAATTTCGCCAATGCCTGCACTTGCCCATTAGCTCAGTTGGGAGAGCGCTGGCACGGTTAGCCAGAGGTCGCGGGTTTAAGTCCCGGCATGGGTGGAATTTTTGGCCTCTAAATAGGTTTTTAAAATAATTCAGTTCTTTTAAGACATGATTAATACAAGGTGGGGCAAAAGTAACGTCATTATATGAATGTGCTATTGTTTTTTCAATTGTCATTTAATATCGTAGTGCCTTGACATTGTTTTACATACAGATGGAGAATTACTGTTCATCCACAACCAGGCCCTAGTCTAATACACACATACTTTTTCAATAGAATGACATAAGGATGACAATAGTTGTTATGAGGTATAAATAACAACTATTGTCGTTTAGCCGTCGCCGTGAATTTGGTAGTCTACTAAGCAATAGCAGTACAATGTCATGCCAATGATATATAAATCCGCACAAATTAAATACATCTCTCGCGAAGAACATCGAATCCGCCCTTCATCGGCCATCAGTTCTCCGAGTTGTGTGCCCCGCCCACTGCTACTTCAACGGAGCAATTGTTCCAGCTATATTAGTGGCATGATATATGCATGACATGATTTTTTGCCCACTTCGTATACCTTTGGTAAACATCTTAATTCATTCAATGGTATCAGTTTTGTATCAAACATAATTAGCTTACTAAATAATCAATAACTTATGCGAAGTCGTGCTTTATTCGATACATTTCTGACTTTTCCATCAAAGCCATTAGTTTTAAGACTTAAAATAGATATTGCAGTGATGCTTTTACAGCATACCATCTGTATGTTTTCACTTATCACTGAATAAACATATTATGCTCAATGCAGGTTGTACTGATTTAGAACCCTCCGATACTACAGGGAGACTTCGAATTATTTTGAATCTTACACAATTGTGGGTTTCTGACAACAGTTCCATACACACCACAAACGCAGCGCCACACTTTCGTCCGCTCCTCCTAATACGATTCTTATCCGCGCCTTTGTGCCGACATAACATGGTTCACCACTCGCCCGCCCGCGAGATCAACGTTTGCTTGAGGCGGGGACACATAGAAAGGGTGTGGGCCGAGGAAAAGATGCGTCGTCCTTCCAATTCACTTTCATACAAAATGTGCTGACCCAGAAGGCCCTGGCCCCACAGAAGGGACGTAGGGCGAGGGCGCGGAATAGACGCGACGTGTTGTATAGAGTTCGCGCCCTCGCCTTTTTCTGTGTGGGCTTCGTCCCATTCCTTCAGTACATTTTTTCCGCGCCCTCGCCCCAGGTCCCTTCTGTGTGGCCAGACCGAAGACACGAGGCAAGGGCGCGAACTCTACAACGCGTCGCGTATTTTCGGCGCCCTCGCCCCACGTCCGGCCTCCCTATGTGTCCCACCTCTAAGCATTAAACTTTTTGTGGGGACGCGAATCATTTACAGCTCTTCACGCATTTACGCTCGGAGTGCCGCGCCGTGTGGAGGTGTGAATGTACCCGAAAAGAAGACAATCCGATAGAACGGGACGCTTTAGCTTTGGATATCGTCTACTAAACTGAGCTAGTCTTCCGTTGCTACTTCGTATTGCTTCCTTTTCCGGGATCGCAGCCTGACCAGCGGCCGGGGTCGGTTCCTAGGAGGCTTCTCAGACGTGGCTGCGACGGCGTACATGTTGTCGAGGCAACAGCGGGGATCCCCGTCGGGAAGCCCGCTGGGGCCGGACGGGCAAAACGGAGGCGTGAACTCTTCAACGCAGTACGCGCCCGATGCCCTGTGGACATAGACAATTACTTATCTACGGGTGCTGTATGATTGGGAACAAAGATATCAGAATGCTTGTCACCAGATCAGATACTATTACAGGTGGGCAGTCAAGACCTTATTTTAAGCCATCAGCGCTATAAATAGAAAACACTCCTACTCGTTTGCGCTCACGAATGTCGAACCAATCAGCTTCACTACTTGCTTAGTTTCAATGTTTATCGATGGGAACAAGGCATTCGAATTCTCCACAAATAACGAACGGGTTGGTTTTGTGAAAACAGAAGGCCAGTTTCTTGGATTAGTTTCTTGTTTTCGGAATTAAATTTGCAGCATATAATGCTGTATAAACTAGCGGTCTTATAAAAAACAACACGATTCCTTAAAACGCCGATTAGAAGATTTAGGAGATTTTACAAGGAATATTCGTTACCACAGATTAAATAAACTGCCTCTTACGAGTGCTTTAGAGGAATCGTGTTTTAATAAAAAAGGCCGTTAGAGTTTTGTTTGTGGATATAAAGTCTTACATCATAGGAGTGGGCTGCCCATCAGCACGGGCAAGGGCGGTGGTTCAGGGGCACGTGGATTTGTTTGCGTACAAGAACTCACGTCATACGAGTGGGCTGCCCTGTCGGCTCTGGGATTGCGTGGCCTGGTTTGCGTAGAACTAACGTCATAGGAGTGGGCTGCCCCGTCGGTTTAGGGAGTGCGTGGTTGGTTTCCGTAGAACTCACGTCATAGGGGTGGGCTGACCCATCGGCACGGGCAGGGCGGAGGCGCGGGCAGGCGGCACGCGCACGGAGCAGCGGCGGCCGCACGGCGAGGCGGCGCGCGCCGTGAACAGCGACTCCGCTTGGTAGCAGATCGACCAGATGTGGCTGCAGAGGGCCTCGTCTGGATGGAGAGGAAAGGATCGTAGTGATACTTCAGCTCCTATATTATGCGCACCAGATGCTGAACGATGCCAATCATCTAACCGTCAAATTATGTCGTACTGTCATACTGTCAAATGCTATCGCAAGCATTTCGGCATTCCGAAAGGATTTGGTCTGCATAATTAAGCCCCTGCAGGATCTTCCAGCATTTTTAGGCATTGCCCTCTTTCTACCTCTCGGTTAATCAAAGTCTGTGCATAATACCTAATGGTGGTTATCAATGATGACGATTGGTTTTTTAGGGTTCCGTAGTCCGACAAGCAACCCTTATAGTTTTGCCATGGCCGTCTGTCTGTCCGTCCGCGGCCTACCGCAAAGACCGGTGGTAGGTAGGTACTAGAAAGTTGTAATTTTTTAAAGTAAAATTTAGTACAAAATCCATTGAAAATTACGTCGATGAAGTTGTTAGTTCTGTAAAGCAGATTAAAAAAACCCTCTTCCTACGAAACCCTACATAGCGCGTGGCCCGACGAGCACTTTGCCGGTTTTTTTTCGTAGTGATGATTGTTTTAGGATTTCTTAGGCAAGATCGACGTTCATTGGGCTTAGATTATGGATCAATATTTATATTCGTACCGACTATTGGTTGTTTATATGAAAAAGGAGGTACCTAAACATGAAAAAAAGAGAAAATTAGAGGCACCTGTCCCCAATTTGTCAGGTAATAAAGGAACAGCCCGTCTCTCTGTATTTCCTCCGGATTTATGGTGTTTTGAAGAAATTTTCCTTAAACGGGAATTATCTTATTGTCTTTCGTTCTTATATAATTTGTATCTTCCCTCGTGAATTAGTGTTTTTTCTGCAATTGGTCGCCCTATACGCTACTTATAGGGAGTAAGTTTAGATTATTAGTCTAGCTACGTTTGTTACACGGTGGTAGCGGAGCGGTAGAATGCCTTGAGGTCGTAGGTTCGAATCCCGGCATATACTTTGTTTTACAACTTACGTACATTTGTGAAGTTATAGCAGCATTACCACTCGCTAACTGTGAAGGAAATCGTGAGGAAACCTGAGTGTCTGAGGTGTTCACATATCTCAGCGCTTGAAATTGCCAATCCGCGGTGGGCATGTAATTAAGACCATACTCTCCCACTCTGAGAGAAGGCCTGTGCCCTGCAGTGGGACGTAGTATGACGTAGGCTACATAAAAAAAATTAAAAAAACCGGCCAAGTGCGAGTCGGACTCGCGCAAGAAGGGTTTCAGTACCATTATCTATCTATACAACATTAGACACAAAGATCGAGAAAAAACCGCAAAACATCACGTTTGTTGTATGGGAGCACCCCTTAAATATTTTCTTTAATTTTATAATATATCAAGCGTCTACCTGTCGCCGTTATTAATATCGGGCAAAAAACGACAAAAAAAATACGTTTGTTGTATTGACATTTAACGACATGACATCGGCGCTGTGCAGGTTACATAGATGGCCGCTAGATGTCTTTAGACAACGTTTGTTGTATGGGAGCCCCCTTAAAAATTATTTTATTCTGTTTTTAGTATTTTCTGTTATAGCAACAACAGACATACACCATCTGTGAAAATTTCCACTGCCTAGCCATCACGGTTCACGAGATACAGCCTGGTGACAGACAGACAGACGGACAGTGAAGTCGTACCCTTGGGTACGGAACCCTAAAAAATAGCTAGGTGAACTCACTCATGGTGTCCTCACAGAAGGGCTGGCTGCGGCCCCCGTTGAGGCAGAAGTCCGCGTGGCCCAGGCGCGAGGCCTCGCCGTACCGGCCGGCATTCGTGTGCAGCACGTGGACAGCGCGCGCGTCGCCCGGGTCCAGCCGGAGGGCGGGCGCCGAGCGGATGAGCGGCCGCGCCGGGTCTAGACCTGGAGGGAATTAAGATAGGCTAGATGGAAGAAAATACTGCCTAGTATTAAGCTCGCCTTTGTAAAAAATGTTTTTTAGTGCAATAAAGAAGTTTTCAATTCCATTCAAGATTTGATAACCGAGAAGTTGATAAAGATATTTCATTTATGGAACAGAGTTACTGCTAGTTTTTATACTATTACAATATTCTAGGGCACTATCATCATGATCATCATGACCATCAGCCATTTGACGCCCACTGCAGGACATAGGCCTACCTCATGGTTTTCCAAGCTTCCCGGTGTTGTGCCGTCCGCATCCAGCGATCCCCCGCCACCGTAACCAGGTCGTCAGACCAACTGCGTCGTCCGGTCCGCGGTCGCCAGGTCAGAACTTTTTCGCCCCAACGGCCATCAGTTCTTCGAGCTATGTGCCCCGCCCGCTGCCACTTCAGTTGAGCAATTATTCGAGCTATATCAGTAACTCGGGTTCTTCTCCGGATCCCCTCATTCCTGATTCGATCACGCAGTGAAACTCTTAACTTAGTTTATTACGGCACTAAGGACATTTGTACTCGTATTAAAAGTATTGACACATCAGCATAATCTATTGACGTCATGGCCTACTTTGAAGAAGTGCCGATGAATGACATTTGGAGGGGTTGGTCTACCTTAACTAGGGCGACTCTCAATCTTATATCGTAGGTACCAATATCATTCTATTGAACAAATTTTAAAAGAGTGTTTTATGTACAATAAAGTGTTCTCTATCTATCTATGTATTGGTACGGTTGTTTTATTGACACTATTGGTACTCTACTAACTAATCGCACTCTAATGGTATAACTCTCGAATCACTGGGTATGAACCCGTGCAAATTAACTCGACGTCTCGCGCGATTCATGTTGTGCGGAATGCAATTGGAATGACATTGTACTGCTATTGAAAGAAAGAAAGAAAGAGGATATTTATTTAAATTGTCACAGAAACACAAAGTAAACAAAAGGTACACAAACAAAAGACACGAACGTCAACACCGCCGTCTATTGCTTAGTAGATTACAAGATAGAGGCAAATAGCAGACAGTGTAACCATATTCCCATCCTACTAATATAGGTATAGGTATTATATTATAAATGTGAATGTTTGTGAAGATGTTTGACTCAATCACGCAATAACGACAGAACGGATTTAGATAAAATTTGGTATGAAGATAGTTTGAGCCCCGGGGAAGGACATAGGATACTTTCATCCCGGAAATTACCCATTCCATGCGGACAAAGTCGCGGGCAAACGCTAGTATAGTATCCGAAAATGGAATAACATACCTACAAATGAAAATATTCCACTCGTCGAAACAAACAACTTTTGCTTGAAATATCTAAATATTTTTCTCACACCAAGAGATGCCGCCTCGCTATTGTTTCCGATCTGAGTTTATCAAAGATTATGAAACTTCAACTTTATTGTTAAATTCTCATATGTAATTCCTGGTGTACATACAATAAAGAATATTACATCTAGGTATCTATCTATATATCTTCAACGTGATACTTACCTATGATCCTATTTAGCCGGAATGTCAGGTAATTCGCCATGACGCCACAGAGATGCGCGCCGAGCGAGTGCCCGACGCACGTGAGGCGGTCGGGCCTCAGCCCGGCCCGCCGCAGGGTGGCTAGGGCTTCGGCTGCGCACCGGGCCACGGGCCGCAGGTTGCTCACGGCCGCCACGTAGCACGGTGGCTGGCAGAGCCCGCCCCAGTCCAGCATCAGCACGTTGTAGCCGCCGCGACGGAGGTAGGCTGTGGGGAACATGAGGGGCACGGTAGAGCGGACTTCACCGACAAATCAGCTGCCGCGCGAGGTACACCCTACTGCAGCATACACATAGGTACATGCATGTAGGCTGTAATGTAAGAGATATTGAGAGTTATGGTAGAGCGATATGTAGGTACATAAATATACAACGCGTTATCGAAATATTTTATCTGTGTGGCGCCGGATTAAGAATAGCGTCACTCCATTTCCTTCCGTGGATGTCGTAGAAGGCGACTAAGGAAATCAATTACCAGGAGACGGGCAGCAGCGTCTTCCTGAGATTCCAACCATATAGGTACTGCGATCGCCAACCCGGCAGCCAAGCGTGGCGATTGTGGCAAAACCCCTCATGATTATGAAGCCACGAAGGAGGACTATGTCCTGCAGTGGGCGTCAAATGGCTGATGATGATCATGATTGAAATATTTATTTACTTACTTTGCACATCTGTATTTGGGTCATAGGGTTACACCATCCTACCAAATTTCACCTGATTTGGTCCAGTAGATTCGGAGCAAATTCGCTGTGACAAACGGACGGACAGACAGACGCACGAGTGATCCTATAAGCGTTCCGTTTTTTTTTTTTTGTACGGTGCACAGAACCCTAAAAACACATGAAAACCGTTTCTTTAGTATTGACCGCATCAAAATGAAAAATACGTTTAGGATTTTGAACGATAGTTTCGATACTGAAGAAACTGTTTCCAGGTTTTGCTACGCTCCTATCTCTGTCGGGCGAACCTTGTGTATCATTCTATACCTATTATCTATACGTACTTACTTAGTAGTTTGCGGCGGCAAGTGAAGGAGAAAGTCGTGAGAAACACCAGTTTACTGTTTTATGTTAAACATAGCACTTTCAATTAAGTAGGCAGCTACTTAGACATTCTTAAATAATCTTTCCTGACGTTATCGGTTCCGCCTCTTTGTGCAAGTTAATACCTACCTACCTTGTAGGTATTGTAAAGGAACGTAGAGCCTATGGTAGAGCTTTCGTGGAGTAATTGTTTTGGTCGTGTGAGAAAAGCTGTTCTACCCCTATATTACGCGCACCGAATCCTGAGCGATTCCAATCGCGTAACTGTCAAATTAGTATGGAATTTGACAGTTAGACGATTGGAAACGATCAGGATTTGGTGCGCGTAATACCTATAGGAGCCGATCTCGATTATTCAAATGCTACCTGTAAGTTACCTACTTTTACGAGAGACACAGTATCCAGGGCTTTCCTAAACAGGCTTTCTCTATACGAAAGTTGCCTACAACCAAGAACGTTTTACCCAAAACAGATTGGCCACATTAAATTCAAACATTTTTATTCATTACTAGATGACCCCGTGAACTTCGTTTCACCTATAATTCTTTTTTTTGGGTTCCATACCCGAAGGGTGCCAAACTGGACCCTATAACTAACACTTCGCTGTTCGTCTGTCTGTCTGTCTGTCCATCTGTCTGTCCATCTGTCTGTCACCAGGCTGTATCTAATGAACCGTGAGAGCTAGGCAGTTGAAATTTTCACAGATGATGTATTTTTGTTACCGTTATAACAACAAACACTAAAAACAGAATAAAATAAATGTTTAAGGCGGGCTCCCATACAACCAACAGCGCCGATGACATGTCGTTTAATGTCAATATTAAAGCTTCTTGTTCGTTTCTATAAATGGCGCTGTTCTCAATGTTGTAAGATAATGGTACGGAACTCTTCGTGCGCGAGTGCGACTCGCACTTGGCCGTTTTTTTTTTGTTCTCACCGTTCAAACCTTCCACAAATATAAAAAAAAAAGAAAAATTAGCCAAATCGGCCCAGTCGTTCTCGAGTTTTGGCGAGACTAACGAACAGCAATTAATTTTTATTTATAAAGAAGAACATAAAAACAAAATGTTTACTTAATGAACGTCAAAGTTGTTACTTCCACAATTAAAAGATTATGCGGAGAAGAAGCTAACAAAGAAACTCCACATTCGATGTCGCTTCTGGAATCATCATGGAATATTTCGAGAGGCTATCTTACCATCCCGCAGCACCACGATGGGCAGAGTATCGTCGCCGCCGGCGTACCCGTGGATGAGCAGGATTGTCTCATGTGAAGGCTCCCAGCCGCTTTGACGCAGCCAGTCCTCGCTGAACAGATCCACCTGGAGATCAGTCAAGAAAAAACTGGTTAAAAATACTTTGGTATTTTCAGTGGGTGTTTTACTAACATTAAAGCAAAACCTCGAGAATACGTCTTTGATGGCCCCGTACGTATTGACATCGTCTTTCCTACGTATTCTTCTTCTTCTTTCAGTGCCTTTCCAGGTTAGGATTCAGCTCTGCATATCCCTATCTTTTCTTTGCCAAGCGAAATAGATCTTCTACCTTCGTTCTTTCTCTGATATTACGGAGCCATGATTTTTGTTGACGATTCTGCCGTTCATGACGTATCTGCCGGCTCGCCTTTTCCCCTCTGTTTTGCTTTTCACGATTATAATTTGAACAAGTCTGTAACGTTCGTTTCGGAGCACATGACCCAAGTACGATCTTCTTTGAGTTCTCGGGACTGATTAATGAGGTAAGGGAAGGAATACCCCGTCCTATGCCCTGTTTAGGATTTCCGGACTTGAGATCGACTCGACTAGTGCCTACTTAGCTAATTTAAATAACATTATTAAAGCATGAACGTATCTGCAACGCCTAAAGAGGACGAGGTTACCTAACGGGTGTTTGGACGCATTTTTCAGAAGCGTGATGTGAATAGGGAACCGAAAGCAAGGCAGGCAATGGAGTGGGTCTTGCATGACTAAGTCGCAATATTGATACATCTTTGAGTACATACTTGCTAAAAAAATATCCTAATAAAGTAGAGAATACATAGGTTTCGAGCAGAGCCTCATATATATAAAAAAAAGTACAGTCGACAGCAGGTCAACCTCTAGGTCAAGGTTATTGTCTGAAAGCCGCCCTTAACGTAACTTACGTAGTAACTGATTAGAATTCTCTTTTGCCATAGCGTTTGTAGTGACGTAATTAAGACCCATATAACAATCCAGCTTGTCGGGAATTAATGCAAACTCTATTTCTATCTTGACTCGACAATATGTAATGGGTGATGTCGACTGTACACTCTGTTTATTAGAAGCTGCGCTAGACCGACGCGACGAACAGTCCACGGCACATAAACCTTTACATTTCAGTAGCAATTCCGCCCGTGTCTGTGTGAGAACGTGCTCAGTTCAGTAGAACCCTGATGTTTGAAGTAGGCCTTACGAAATGAGAATAGATTTATTTCAGAGATATATGTGAATTTTTGGTACTTAAAAGTCTAGAAATTACCGCAATTAATTAACAAATGTCTTCTAGCATTCTTTTCTCTTTTCAGACTATCTGAAGAAGCGAGCAATAGCAATTAGTGTCGTAAAAAAAAACATGATTGCGTGTGAGTGCGACTCGTGTGAGTTATCTATCGACCGTCATCGTGAAAAGGTAATTAATGTCTAATGATAATATTATTTTACAATTTCCATTGTAGTGATGAAAATTTAAGATTCACACGTCAATTTGTCTTGTGTAGGTACCTAGGTAGTACACGTTACCTAATCGTCTAATCGTTTATTCATTTATTCCTGAGAAACTACTCGAGTGCTTGTACAAGAAGATAAATTCTCTTTAGCATAATTTTACATATTTACCTAAAATGCGATGATTTTGATTGCAGTTAATTACTCTCTAATTGGGCCAATTAGATACCTATAGCGTGTGGAGTGTGGGTTCTACAGACTTTCTGTAGGTCTTATGATGAACGATTTAAATATCTGCCAAATAGATATATTTTGGCAAAAATTGTACAAATCGGAAGTGCAACGTGACTAATTACTTAGGTTTCAACGAGTACAACACTATTTTTAATTACCATTTTTTAAGCCTGGACCTGCAAGAAAATATCCACAAGAAACAATAATAGCCTTTTAACATAATTGCACTTTTTAAATTGTAGTATTTTTTCCCTAAATGTACCTACAATCGAAAGCAGGACACTCTTTAAATTTTTGTTGCGGAGCCAATATTAAGGTTGACGTGTTGTCAACTGTATTTGCCTCAATGATTTCTAACAGCCTACAACACTACGTCGACATTTACGTACGTTGGCTGTACAATGTACATTCGATGGTTGATCAACCTTAACATAAGTGCACTGTACAGACGACAGCCCATCGGTCACGTAGCTTACTTGCTCTAATCTGTTTCTGTTTTAGGGTTCCGTACCCGAAGGGTGCCAAACAGGACCCTATTACTAAGACTTCACTGTCTGTCTGTCCATGCGTCTGGCGGTCAGGTTGTATCTCATGAACCGTGAATAGCTAGGCAGTTGAAATTTTCACAGATGATGTATCTCTGTTGACGCTATAACAACAAATACTAAAATCAGAATAAAATAAATATTCAAGGGGGGCTCCCACAACTCGATGCTCGATATTAATAACGGCAACGGGTAGACGCTTGATATATTCACAGAATATTTAGTTCCATATTCGCTTCAAAAATAGATAATTAAATTAAAATAAAATAAATATTTAAGGGGGCTCCCATACAACAAACGTGATATTTTGCCGTTTTTTCTCGATCTTCGTGTCTAATGTTATATAGATAATGGCGCGGAAACCGTGTGCGAGTCCGACTGACACTTGGCCGATTTTTTTTTATGCAGCCCCGATTCTGTCCCACTGCGGATTGAGGTATCTAAACTACCCTAATAGTTCGTATACCTATACCTGTAGGTAGGTGCGTGCGTAAGCACATGACATGAAGTCCAAGCGGGCAATTTCCACGTCGGCTAACGTAGCATACAAAATAAATCTACTTTCCAAATTCACCGCTAAGACGAGCATAGAATTGTGATGACAAACGTTCACTCAGAATATATACAATATAAGACCTGTGCCTTATATTGTATATATTTTGAGTGAACGTTTGTGATCATGATGAGTACCTATATACTTAGAGGGCCTACGGATGTTTTGAAGAACTAAAATTAGATAATTTCTATCGGTTCAGGAGCCACGTTATATACAAAGTACCTAGGTTGCCAATGATTGCTGGATTATAGGAATGGTCAAGAATCACCAGCATCGACAAAATATGTGTACCGATGTTGGCCTGGATGATAATCTGTGTGGCGCCGGATTAAGAATAGCGTCACTCCATTTCCTTCCGTAGATGTCGTAGAAGGCGACTAAGGAAATCAATTATGTACCACGAAACGGGCAGCAGCGTCTTCCAAGGGCGTCGCCAAGGGGGGGCAGGGAGGGGCAGTTGCCCCCCCCTAGAGATTCTAAAAAAGTTGCCAAATATAATGCAACCAAAGTCTTAAGTCTTTGAGTTAATTTGCTTGAAGTTCAAGCCTTGAACAATCATTCCCGTACGTCGAAACTCGAATGAATTTACCAATTCCACTCCTAATATTCCGTACGCTCAATTACGCTCTGCTCTACTCTGTCGTTGAAGAGGGAGAGGGGGAGTGGGGAAGCAACATGTAACCGCGCAGCGCTCGCGCCCCCCGCACAGCCGCCTTTGTTTTAGCGTCTGTCATTCTGTCAGGTCGTGCTCGTGTAGCTTTACACATTGGACTCTGTACTGTCACAGAATATATATGTATATAGTACTAAGATACTGTTGTAATTACAATCGCTGTAGATGTAAGGCTCGTAGTACAAGTGAAAAGCTTCCTGTGCTGTCGACTTTACCTACAATTCATACTTACTTTTCTCATTCATAGAGAATGAGAAAAGTATGAATTGTAGTAGGTAAAGTCAACTTGCCCCCCCCCTGCGCCATCGGCTGGCGACGCCCTTGGCGTCTTCCTGAGATTCCAACCGCATACTGCGATCGCCAACCCGCCTGCCAAGCGTGGCGATTATGGCAAAACCCTTCATGGTTAGAAAACCATGAGGGAGGCCTATGTCCTGCGGTAGGCGTCAAATGGCTGATGACGATGACGATGTTGGCCAACAACGTACGACGCCGCATTCGCAGATTTATGTTGAAGAGCATCGGCGTCCTTCGGTGTGACTAACTCGTGGAAAGAGAGGTCAGTCAGTCACCACACCGACTGACCCCTCTTTCCAGAGATTTTCGCGTCAGTGGTTTACGGGGAAATGGTCACCGAACACATCCAGCTGATGGACTCTGTCTCCATTAACTTAAATTTACTTTCCCCAGTACCGTCAATATATTATGCCTAGTTGGAGGGGTTTGATGTAGGTACGGCATAACTGCAAGGCAAAACATGGGTACGGGGAACTTAGTAGGTACTTCAGCCTTCTTCCTATATATTTCGTTTGAAAAACTGGTTTAGCACGAGAAACACTGAACTCTTCCGAGGCGCACGATTCTCAGGACAAATAAGTAGTTACATAATTAGCTAATCCCAGACATGAGATGGCACCCAAAGAAATACTTACGACTTTCTTGGTGGGTTCAGCCTCCGTGTAGAGGTGGAACTTGAGCTCTGGGTCGGGGCAGGGCTCCCAATCGCGCCGCCACACGCAGTCCTCGAATGTGGCGTTGGTAAGCGTGTCATTGTGTAGGAACAGGGCCTCCTTGATTGGCTTTCGCTGAGCGGCCACCAGTGATGACCCTGGGGTTGGGCAAGGGTAGAAAGTTATGAGTAAGTGGCTTAAATTAGGAGCTTAGTAGTGCCCGAGAAAATTATCTGCCTCCGAAAGATCCACACTTGGTAACGTACAGTCAAGCCACTGTTGCGGGCTATGGGTTTACTTTGCCTGAGGCTTTTCACCCCATTTATGCATCTGTCTGAACACATTCATGTGAAAACTTTTTTTGTGCAGTCAAGATAAAACTTATATGTCCCATCGGAAAGGCCTTAGCAGGCAAGGCTTAGACTTCAAAACTATATATGACTAATTGCCGATTTTCTAAAACAATCACGAAATAAGCGAAAACGCTATACACGAAGTGTTGTAATGGTTTTAGTAACGTACCGAGCAGCCCGATGACTGTCGCAACGAGCACACACAGTTGCGTCCGCACCATTCTTGCACGGGCACTGCGCTTGCGCCGGTAACTACGCCAGCTCCACACTGGGATTGCGGATTGCGAAGGAGGGGACGAGCGCGCGTACGGGCACAAAACATGACTGGAGACGTAGAAGCTACGGCTTGGTGGTAGGCGAATGCGATGCAGATGTGACAGGTGGTGCAAACAATAGTGGGACGTTACTTTGTGTTTCTCTGACAATTTAAATAAATGTCTTCTTACTTTCTTCTTCAATGAGACTCTAATGGTTCCAGGAGAACGCTGACGAAATTTTACGAGGTTATCAATATCCATGTACCTGTCATCCAAATGCTTTCATACCTTTGTGTGTGGTTGCATGAACAAGCATTACGTGAACAAACTTTTATAATATTAGTGACACTGTGGGATCATTCATGGGGTGGGCTCGATCGAAGCTCGCTGGGCATGTGTGCTAGCTGTCGACTATGCACGTTATTTCATACATTGATGTGAGCCTGTTCTTCTGGTAAAGTTGAGAATCGTATGTGACAGGTAAAAGGAAAGGACACAAAAGGCGCCCATTGTTTTGGTCGGTGTCTAGTCGGTAGGTAGCCTTTAGGTAGGTAGACTCATTACCTTTTGCTCATTACCGCTTTTTTGTTAACTTCTGATTTCTTTGTACAGGTAGTGAGGCGGTTGAGGTCCCCGCACCGTTTTGAAATCAGGCGTGGGAAAAGGTAGTGAACCTGCAGTGGCGATGTAGCCCTCAGGTTTGTGATGCAGCCGCTAGTAGATTATAGATAGTTTCAGGCATTTTTTTTTACCAACTCCAAAAAAAGGAGGAGACTCCCAATTCGTCGATATATTTTATAAGTATGTATAAACATAAACATTTACATACAGGCACATTATGTTCAGCGATAATTCAATACCTCGTTGTCCGCTTATTTTTTAGGGTTTCGTACCTGAAAAGGAAAAAATGGAACCCTTATAGAATCACTTTGTTGTCAAGACTCATAATCTCGGGAGCGCGTGAAGGTATCGAGTTGAATTTAAAACCAGTTACTTAGGTCTACGAGTACAGTCCCTTCAAACTTCTAAGTAAACGTAAAAAAAAGATATGGCCGTCCATGCCGCAAAAAACGTCTATTTCGGCACTCAAGGGAATCAAAATTTGGTAACTAATATCGTCTTTTACTACAAGTACAGGGAAAAATATGAAAACTATAAATTTGTAATTAAATCATAAGAATAGTCTTTGAAGTTCGGGAAAAGTTCGAAAAAAACTGCGACACTCGATTTCTGAACTATTTACTTTAATAATAATATGTAAGTACCTACAAATTTGTACGGAACTCTCGATGGGCGAGTCCGACTCGCATTTTTCCGGTTTTTTTTTAGAACGAGCGGTAACTCAATATTAGTCCCATATAAATTGGGCTCTGTTGTAAGATCTGTTGGTAGAATCCATGACGAAATCATGGAAATCTTCTTTTTAGTGCCTTTTTTCTTGCAGTCGTTTTTTTACTGAAAAGTTTTTTCGCCGAAGCTGGGTTTTTTGTATTACCTACAGCAATACAATTCAACAGCATAGTTATACGTTGGTTGTTTATGTTTTTTTGTTTGTTACACTTCATTGCACAAAATAAAATTTAATAAATAAAAAATAAACATGTGATAAAAATTAAGTGAACAGGCGGACTTCTTTCAACAAATTAATTTGTTATTACTTTCATTTGTTTAGTAGGCACCCGATACGTAACTAAGAACTTTTAACTAAGTATTTTTAAATGCCTACTACGACTAAAGTAAAATTAAATACTCTCCAAAGCTTAAATTCTAAGCCCACGATTCCGTCACCAATTAAGTCTTTATAATGTTGCAGTCCATCAGCGGCGGTTGTTCATTCAGTTTTGAAAAAGACTCCTATCCTATTTTGTTGCGTACCCGAAGGGTGCCAAACGGGGCCCTATTACTGAGACTTCACTGTCCGTCTGTCTGTCTGTCTGCCTGTCCGTCTATCTGTCTGTCTGTCACCAGGCTGTATCTCATGAACCGTGATAGCTAGGCAGTTGAAATTTTCACAGATGTATTTCTGTTGGCGCTATAACAACAAAAAAACAGAATAAAATAAATATTGAAGAGCGGGGGGCTCTTCAATACATAGAACCATACAACAAACGTAATTTTATTGCCGTTTTTTGGTCGATATTAATAACGATAACAGGTAGACACTTGAAATATTCACAAAATATTTAGTTTTATATTTGCTTCAGAAATAGATAATTAAATTAAAATAAAATAAATATTTAAGGGGGCTCCCATACGACAAACGTGATTTTTTGCCGTTTTTTCCCGATCTTTGTGTCTAATGTTCTATAGATGATGGTACGGAACTCTTCGTGCGCGAGTCCGACTCGCACTTGGCCGGTTTTTAATTTTAGTACAATAAGAGTGTCCTTGGTGTGCATGGTTCCGGAACGTGAAAGGGCCGCGCCGGCTCTCGTCAGCTGCGGCTGTCTCAAAAATAAACACAGTAAGGGACATTTTTTTCAAAACCGAGATATTTCCACTATTGGTTACTAGTTGGTTCTATTCTAGTAACCAATAGTGGAAATATCTCGGTTGTCCCTTAAAAAATCTTATTTTTGGTCCCAGCCGCTCACCGCCTGCCTTATTGCAGATGTCGCAGCCCAATTTATTAAGAGATAGAGTCATCTCGCGGGATCCCAGTGCCTTGACCGCGCCGCTTGACTTGGCTTGGTTTTACCATTGAATTTTTAAAATTCAATGGTTTTACTTTTAATATTGCGTCTATATTTTTTCTGATCGCAGGATAGGCCATAACTACCTTGAATATTTTTTTTTTGCGTAAATTGAAACATTGTTTTTTTTTAAACAATTTTGTATTTTGTTCCGGTTGAAAATTGAACAGACGTTATATTTAATTTAATTCAGTTTCCGTCTAAAAAAACCATTGATCGAAACCAGAAAAGATTAAAACACGGAAAGCAAACACGTACTTATGTCAAGTGGTGTGCCCGTCTTAGGTCACCACATCATCGCATTAATTCAAGAAATATCATCCCCTAATAAACTTTCTAGCTGACCCTGCAAACGTTGTTTTGTTTGCCATATTAATTAGCCTAAGAACTATTCTCAGGCCTACCAATATACTTACACAAAAAAAGTCAGAAAAATCCGTGAAGCCGTTTCGGAAGAGTTCGATAACAAACGCTGTGACACGAGATTTTAATATTAGATATATATTAAATTAACTGTGACAGAATTAAAAATAAATATGTTTCTACAAAATAAATATGTTTCTGAGCGTTGGTAGCCTAGTGGCTAGAACATCGGACTCGGAGGCGAGAGACGCAGGTTCGATCCCAAGTGCGGGCATGTACCTATGACTTGGTTTTCTAGGTTATGTACATTGTGAAGTTATAGTAGCAATACCACACGCTAACGCTGAAGGAAAACATCGTGAGGAAACCTGAGTGTCTGAGCTATTCACATACCTACCTCAGCGCTTGAAATCGCCAATCCGCGGTGGGCACGCGTGGTGATTAAGCCCATACTCTCTCCTTGAGAGAAGGCCTGTGCCCTACAGTGGGACGCATACAGGCCAATTATGCTATGTTTCTACACGATCAAAAGCCGAATATATCAATCCAGTAGTTTTCAGACCACATCAACTAGATACTCCTCACATTATTTTTTTCTATATTTTAACGATGTTTACCAACGAGTAGTTCACATCCAGGGAAATCCTATCTGGTACGTTTGTATGAAGTACCTAAGTTGGAAAAACTATTGCTCGTCAAACTTTATCAGGCGTAAATTAGTAACGAGTTGCCCTTAATGATTGCGAGGCGTTTCTGCATTTCTTTCCGTCGTCTGTTGATACTATAAGGACATTTATGGATTGTCTAGAAAATATTTATGACTCACCGCTGATATAAACACGGAGGTAAACCATACAAACGTCTTAAAGAGCCTATAAATAAGACCATAACTCGGTTCACACGCTATAACAATGGTTGAAACGTATGTAGGGCTTGTAGAGTCAATGGCATAGTACGAGGCACGGTGACGTCGCAGCGCGCGCGCAGACGGGCGAGACGACGCTACGGGTGCGAGCGGGAGGTCCGCCGCGAGAGCCTGCGCGAGGTGAGCCAGGTAGAGCGCGCTCCAGTGCCGAGCCTCGCGCCCCGCGCGCGCCTGCCCCGCGTTGAGCAAGCCAAACACGAGCAACCTCCTATCAAAACGATTACAATACACAAAACAAACGTGATTCCGAACTACGATAGACTAGCTATCTTCGCAATCGTTGCAACTATTACATTACAGCCGTGCAATTGCAAAGCTCAAGATTACAAAGTGAGAGTGATCGTGTGAACCGCGCGCAGCCTACGCAGCCAGCCGCTCGCCCTGCGCTCATTGAAGGAACAAATTAGAGCAAGCTTTACTTACGACGCCTCGCTCGACATCGAATATGGGAAGGCAATGCCTCGACTGAGCTGAAGATAGCAGCGTCGCAACAATGTCAATCAACCAAAATCCGGGTCAACAAAAGCCGAGACAACAACTAGGTAAACAAGGTTTGGAACCAGTCAACTTTCCGCCACGCTACCATCCACCTCCGTTGGCCGCCGGCGGCGCCAAGCTAGCCACTGTCGACGCGGCCGCCAAAGAGTTCAAGACACCGTACGCAGTCAAGGCACTAGACGCCAACAAACCGCAGTACCCGGGCCCCGCGAGCAGTGCCGCCCGCGGTCCCTATCCGGGGGGGTCCATCCCTTACGGGAAGTATCAACCAGGATATCCGCAAGGCTACCTTCTGCCACCTGGTACGATACGTGTGCTAAGACCTCCGGAAGAGATTATAACGAAGGCGATCGTTCACGAGCCCACGGAACCGACGCGAGCGAGAAGCGCCGACGACACGCAACGTGCGCAACGAAACCTTGAAGAGGAACAAATTCATAGACGATCCGTCGACATGCTGAAATTCACCAAAAGAGTCGACCAGCCTGACAGCTCTAGAGCCTCCACAGATCAACGGAGACAAGTACAATCCCTACTAGAAGAAATAAAGTCTTTAAAGGAGGCCAACCGTCGCCTGAGCGACGACAATCAAGAATTGCGTGACTTGTGCTGTTTCCTAGACGACGATCGGCAGAAGGGTCGGAAGTTAGCGCGAGAATGGCAGCGTTTCGGGCGGTACACCGCCTCAGTGATGCGACAAGAAGTTTCCGCGTACCAGAGCAAGCTGCGAGAGCTCGACGACAAGCAGCAGGAATTGATCCGTGACAACTTAGAGTTGAAGGAACTTTGTCTCTACCTAGACGAAGAGCGGGAGAGAAGCACTTGTGTGAACTGCGGTAGAGCCGCTGGGCGGGAAAGAGACGACGGAGACGGCAGTAGCAGCGGCACTAATGCTGAAGAGGGAACTCGGACACCAGCGCCGCCGCCTCCAATAACACATCCCCAGTTAGCTGAGCGAACCGTACAATACGTCAGAGACTTGGAACAAAAGGTAAGGAGGCTTGAAGCTGAGAAAGGAGTCAATGGAGGCGTCGGAGAGAGACCAGAAGCCGTAGTACGAGCTTTACAGGTCCTGGAGGTCCGGGAAAGGGTGGAAAGGGAGCGCAGAAGACCAGCGCCGGACTTGGACATGGGAGAGCAAGCTTTAGTGAGAGAAATGTGCAACGTGGTGTGGGGCAAACTTGAAGATTCGCCGCCGCCAGCGCCGCCGCGATAAAACGCATTTGGCAATGAAATAAAAAAAAATTTGGCTAACTTGAAATGGTACCTAAGTGTTGATTGGAATGCCAGCCGATTGAGGTCAACGAATGCCGACTTTCGTGCGGCCTACTCGTTGGTTGAACAGTGACCCTGATCATTGGTCGTGAATAACTGGACCTGTTGTTGTTTATACGCGCACGGAACTGCAAAATATCGACAGGATAAGGTACTCTATCTGTGGGTACTCTGTTATGTTAGTGATAATAAACTTGCCTCCGAGTCTCAGGCCGACTTCCACCACTTTTTTAAATGCGGCTTAAACAGCATTTAACTAAAAAAATTCATACAAAAGTCGTATACCCTTATATATGGGTACTTCATTTAAGAAGTGGCGCAAGTCGGCCTTAGTGTAAACTCGTTGGTAAACGAAGTACAAAGTAGCAAGTAATTCGATACTCTAAATTGAAATTAAATATCTTACAGTCTGTCAAAAAGAATTTGCTAAGACTTTCGTCCGTCTGTTATTTTCTTGTAAGTATTTATTTACTCGAGTCACGATAATAGAAGACTCATCATAAATTAATGTTATCATACTTAAATAAAGCTAGGTAAGAATTTTTTGAACTGTCTGTAAAATAAGTAAGTAGGTAGTTTCACTGCCGATTTGTATTTTTTTTGCCAAGTTGCAAGCCGTGTTTAGTATAAGGACTTAATTGCAACTTGAAAATAACTGGGCTCTATTTCATAAAATTACAATGCATGGTTTAGATACTATGACAATTCAATTGTCATGAATTGTCATAGTAACTAACCTTTAATGTAATGTACAGTGCATAGCCGATTAACGCATAGATAGTTTTTTTTTAGATAGACAGTTTTTTATTGTCTCTCTTTTCAAATTAATGTTACATGCCCGACACAAGGGCAGTGAATATAGATTGTGTATGTCCGCAGGGGATCTTACAATTTTGATGTAACTCAGGTCGCTAGTTAAAGATAATACTTACTATTACAGTTGTTTAAACAGAAATATGGAGTGGGACACAGCTTTACATTCGAGGTTGACGAGGGGGAATCGATCTTTTGTGGACCGCTTCGCACCTCTCTTTTTTGCAAATATAGTCAATTTCGCCTATCCTTAGACTGCGCAGCATGGGATTATTTAACGCACAGATAAACTATGTATTGTAGTTTTATGAATAGAGGCCCATTTGTAGGCCTAGATTTTTTCTAGACCGTTACAAAATATTTATAGGTACTTAGGTACGAACGACTACAGTCTCCAGCGATTGCGTGAAGTAGTAGATTTTATTCCGCGATTTCAGTGTTGTTCCCATATTAAAAAGTTCGTATTGAGGAGTAAGACAACCCCCTTTGATAAAGTACTGTAAAATCTTCGATGGATTAGCCTTGAACTTTTGCTTTCTCTTGCCCCTTACACGCTCTAGTCAGTTTGAGTTTACCTACTGAAAAAGGTCGAACGAGCCACGAGACCCATTATCTATCTATGTTCTACGTTAAAACGATAGGTACCTACTACTACCTACATAAGTTAATCTTAATAATTTATTGAAATTACACTAAGTGATGTAAAATATACAATAAACCTTTTAAAATTACCGGACAGTCTAATTTATTTCTCTGATGGACCATTTACATCAGGCGATTTGAAAGGCATTCCCCCAAGCAAAATTCGTGTCGTTCTTTTACACATTTAAAGCCAGCCGAGCAGACCCTGGGGTGCGACCACGTATGTCCTCCACTGTATGGAGTTGTCTGATTAAACCTCAGTTTCTGAAAGAGTGATCAAATGTAGCATGAGATTAATCTAAGATTAATTCAAAATACCGGCACGTGATTGGCTGAAATTAGCTTGACGTGAGATTAACATTTGATCGCTCTTCTAGAAACCGAGCGTTAGTCTACTCCAAACTGTCAAATTCATACATATTTTGACACTTTGGAGTTGCCTAAATGCTTAACCCAATATAGTGGAAAGTTACAAGGGCAGTTCAGATTCGGACGCTAAGTATAGACGAAAAATAAAATTGCTTTGAGGGCTACGTTCAAAAATGTTTTTATTTTAATGCATAAAGAGATTTTGGATATCTTAGAAGAAATAAATTTTAAAAGAAGATGGTTTAGGAGATTTACATTAGGTCAATCCAGTCTCATCTTAAGAGAACTTGAAGTCGAAGATCCTAAAAAATTGTGCATGAGAATGTCGCCTGACAACATCCAAAATAAACAACACGTGTGTCCGGCTATTGAAAACAAAATAACTAGTGGAGTGGCTAACTCGCTCGGACGGGAACACGCGTTCACATGAAGCCAATAAATGAGCATTGGCGCCAGTTTTGAAATCGTTCTATTACAATGGACTGACTTCATCAATGGTTTGAGGACAATCCAATGTAGTGGACGGCCTCTTTTTACACGATGCCAATATTGGACTGGCTTAATGGATCGTCTCAAGTATTGTCACCGTGTAAATGGTGCATCATGCACCATTGTCGCGACACACACAAATAAGGTTCTAATAATAATGGTTCATAAATCTAAATTTTTTGCATTATTTGTCAAAACCTAATCTATGGATTGATTCACAGATAAGGAATTGTTTGACTTATCTTTTCACTTCACATTTTCACTGCAAATTAGAAACTTATTTTCACAAAATGTCCTATACCGGTGAAAAAGGTGAACAAGAGGAGGGTCTTGGAGTAAGTACTCAGTTGCATATCCAAACCGTAAATGTTCATTCATATCATAGAAGCACTAGCAGAACAACCTTAGGAGATTATGGATTCGCTAGGACTCTTCTCCTTCCTAAGCTATGTCATGTTCATACTATTATTATGAGAATATTACCTGTCAGCCGTTTCAGTATCGGCGTGTCACCGAACGCCAATGCATGTTCGCCCGGATCCCAATATTTTTATAAAAGCGCCTTCCGAACTGCAATAGCAACAATCATCTCGGAGCAAACAAATTTCAGATCTACGTAGGCGGCCGTAGCGGCGACGGCGACCGGCACGGCGAAGGCTGGGCCATCCTCCCCAACGGAGACTTCTACAAGGGGTGCTATTCGCACGGCCTCCGCAACGCGTGCGGCTTGTACGTGTTCATGAAAAACGGGGCCCGGTACGAAGGCGAGTGGCGGCACGCGATGAAATACGGCGTCGGCAAGTTCTACTACCCAGACGGGTCTAGATACGAGGGCGACTGGAAGCACGACATGAAGCAAGGTTTCGGAGCTTACTACTACAAGAACGGGGACATCTACGAAGGCGCCTGGTTCAGGAACAAACGGCACGGCCTGGGCACTTATTTCTACGCGGAGACTCAAACGAAGTTCATGGGAACGTGGGTTGACGGGGAAATCCAGGGTCCCGGGCAGATAATCTACCCGCGCGTGCGCTGGCACGGCGCGTGGAACCGGGGCAGGCCCAACGGGCCGGGCTGCTTCGTGTTCGACACCAACTGCATGCAGCACGGCTTCTACACCTACGTGAACGAGCCCGTGGATCAGCTCGGGGAGGAAGAGGAGAGAGCCGAAAAAGACGGTGAAGAGAAATTAGCCGGTGAAGACGAAGATATTGATGAGAATGAAGGTAAGTGTTCTACATATTTGACTGTAATTTTTTAGTTAATTCGCAGAGCGACAACATTCACATAAACTCATGCATGTATCCTGGAGGAGTAGGCAGCGACAAGAGCCAGAAATCGACAAATATTTCAACGTAAAATCGACAAATTTACATTATGTTTGTTCAATGTCGAACGTCTAGTTGTAATCTCTGTGTAAGTACAATAGAGAATATTCTATCTATCTATCTAGTTGAGTTTCCCACATGCTGTTAAGTTTTCTGGAAAATTAGCACAGGTGGAAGAGAGATAACACACAAAACACCAGTCAGTAACCACATTAAAAAAAATAAAAAAATTCAAGAAGGAGAATGGCACACCGCGCACCGTGGCAATAGGTTTTGTCGGTAAAGAAGCCTATACAGAGTCACAAAACTTTGAAATGATTGCTTTGCGATTTTACCGACACATATTATCAATTGCATGGTACATCTTTGCAAATTTTTACCTTCCAGGCAAGATTCCGGTATGGCGTGCGCGGAATATCACGGCCTACATGGCGGAGTTTCTGCCACCGGAGGCGGTTCCTCTGCCCGTGCACGACTCGTTGCCATCGCTGTCTGAGGGCAGTATGGTCTGCGCCTCCCTGGAGTTCCTGGCGCCCAGCGTGGTGGAGGAAGAGGAGCATAGCGACCACGACTCCTGGCTGGTGCATCGCCAGAAGTTCCTTGAGGAGACCAACCTCGATCCCAAAGAGGATTGAGGTGTTAGTTGGGAGGGAGAAGTTGTTTTTACATGCATTACATAACTTTGGCCTTTGCATCTACGCAATGAGATGATTTATACAGCGTCTAATGGCACCTTCACTCACACTAGATGGCTAAATGTACCACGCGGACGCTGCAGTGCCTGGGATATGGTTTTTAGATGGAGTAGATTTGCCCAACACCTATGCCATCCTGACAGCTTAGTCGGCCTAGCCCACTGGATAGACAAGTCAATATGTGCGGAGCCAACCAAGCCGCGGGTTTCCTCACGATGTTTTCCTTCGTGAAGGAAACGTGGTTAACCGTGGTTAGCGTGTGGTATTGCTACTACAAATTCAAAGATGTACATTTAAAAATAAACAAAGTCATAGGTACTTGCCTGCACTGGGAATCGAACCTGGGTCCATTGTTCTACCCCCTGGGCTACCACCACTTGTTTATGCATTACATAAACTCCCTGTTTCATGGAGAGGTAGGCAGAGACCAGGGTGTGTCAGTTGCCACAATCCTGAAAAATTTCTCTTTCACTCGGTTTGAGTTTTTTTACTGCCATCTAAAGTGAATTCTGTTTATCTGTAACTTGATTTCAGAACTGTATCAGTGTGGTGAAATTGGGGCAACTCTTTTTAGTGGTTGAGAGTAGCAGCAAACATAAATCACACTATAAACAAAGGAATAAGATTTGCAAATAAACTATTAAAGAGTACCATACTCAGCAGTGTGAGCTAGTTCTAATAGCATGGTGACAGAATAAATACTGTATTGAATAAAATATTTCTTCAGAAAATGTTTTTGTTTAATTAACTAAATATCTCACCCCGAGCATCACATAGAAAGTAAAACAATAGACCTTAAACATAGATAGCCTGATTGAATCACAATCATGTCATCAGTTTTTTACATTTAGCTTTGTTAAGAACGTCATGCCAACAACAGATGAGAGAGTAGGCAATGTAACGGGTTATGAGGCTTTTTCAATTAATACAGTGGTTGTGCTAGGACACTGTCCAGTAACAGTTACTGTAACTGTTAAATTAAAATGTACATATGAATAAAGATATCACAATACATGGACTTCTAAAAATTAGGGTTCCACTGTACATGTGTAATAACTGACATTTCTCAATTTGACTATTTGCTTGACTAAATCTAGGTTTTCTGTTATAAATGTTTTTTGAAGAAACTTTTGTACCACTTTTCATCAGAACTATAATTTGTAGTACAACCTACCTTAGCTCCAATTTGGATTTGCTTTGCTATTAGATTTTCATGAATTACCTATAACTATTACATCGAGCTCAATACTCTGGCATTTATTTACTAGAACTATACGTTAGGCTTCAAATATTAGATGGAAATGTAATCTTACAGTATACATAAACCGATTAATTATGGCTGAGTTTGCCCTACATTAGGATTAGTTGCATTAGCGCTATCAAAAGTATTCTTGTTCTTCAATAAATATGCAGCTAAGTAGTTGATTGGGTCCGGAGGCCTTTCCTTGGCTAACGCTGACAAGCCTTGCAGTAATATTGGTACAACAGTCTGATCTAGGTATTGCCGAGTCGGTAAAGCGTTTAAATCAATGCGAGTTTTTCGGGCGGCGCTGTCGTGTTCCTTTTCCATTGTTATTACTCTCTGCAAGAGATAAATCTTGCAGTTAGGCCACAAAATATAAACTAGACGTGTAAACAATGCAAAAAGAATTTGATTCTAACCTTAACCGAATTCGGTATTTTAGACGCTGGACCCTCGTCTTTGGGAGGTGTTTCTACTAGCTGAAGATGAGATAATGGGTTCGAAGACGCTGCTGACATCGATCTTTAGATTTTTACCATCAAAACTGGTAGCTATTCCTCGGTTTGCAATTTAAATTTTTGAAACAAAAAATCAACAAGCAAATCAAAAATCAAAACTAAACTAATCTAAAAAAACACAGATTAATTTGGTGTTAAATCATTTTTGGCTTGATTTTGAAACGCAGGAGGGGTTAGTAACGTTTAAACGCAGATGATTACTCGACACATAAGCAAGAAAGAACGTTAGAGTCGAAAGTCTCTGTTTTGTGGCTATTTCTCTATTTAGGGTCATTGAAATGCCATGTTCATGATTTAGCGTTTCGAAATAGAGTTGTCGTCAAGGCGAAGAAAAGTGTTCTATGGGCTGTAGCAGTGGATTTTTTATGCAGTTTTTTTATAAGGTAGGACCTACAAATAAAAAAACCATAGAGGTGTTTCTTCCTACAAAATTCACACTCCGGCCCCAGTCTGTCGATTAGTCTTTACCAATGAAATGAGCTCAAGATGTGCTGCAGAGTGTCGTAATATGAAGAAATGTGTCAAATGTCACTACTGTCACTGCGTAAACAAAGCTTGTCTATATTTTTCAATGTGCAATTCTTTTAGCTTATTAAAGCCTAATTAAAGGTTCTACTTCTTTTATGTCCGACAATTTAATAAGCTAAAAAGTTCTGAAGCAACCATGGCTAATAAAGGAGATTCGGAAGTTCCACCAGTCCAGAACATGTCACGGTTTTTAAGACCAGACCGATTTGAGACTGACCCCAGCAGCGTCGGCTCCGAGTTAAAATGGAAACACTGGTACTACACCTTTAATAACTTCATATCTGCCGAATTTCCAAATTCCACTAACGAGGTAACCAAACTCATGTTACTTGCAAACCACCTATCGCCTACAGTTTTCTCATTGATATCGGAATGCCAGGACTTCAAAAGTGCCATTGTCCAGTTGGAAAAATCGTATGTGAAAACTAAAAACGAAGTACATGCGAGACACATACTAGCCACAAGAAGGCAGCACGAAGGTGAATCGGTTGATGAATACCTGCGTGAACTGAAAAATCTATCGCAAAACTGTAACTTCAAAGCGTGCACAGCCGAGGAACATAAAAGTGAGTACATACGAGACGCGTTCATTCGAGGACTATCATCGAACGCTATCCGACAAAGGTTATTAGAGAACCTCACACTAACGCTTGACGGCGCACATAATCAAGCGTGCTCCCTAGAAATGGCCGAGAGGAATACAAAGTCTTACACTGTCCCTCACATGAGTAATTATTCAGCTAATATCAGTCAAAACAATGAAACTCAAGCGAGACCTTCAACTAGTTCAGAGGGCTTCGCCGTAGCCCAGCATCAAGTCTCTCACAAGAAATCGTGCTTTTTTTGCGGAAGCCCCACTCTGCACCCCCGATTCAAATGTCCAGCCTTCAAGGCCACTTGTCTGAAATGCGGAAAGAAAGGCCACTTCGCTAAAGTTTGCAGAAACGGCGGTAACATAAACTTCATGCAAGACGTCACACATAACAGTTCAGAAAACCTGATGGCGATATCCGCAGCAGCGCCGGGCGCACTCTCAAAAGCAACAACTCCAATAACGATAAACGAGCATAAAGCAGAAGCACTCATAGATACGGGGAGTACATTGAGTTTTATCGACAGTAATCTGGCAAGTACTCTAAAGCTCAAAAGAAAGCCTTGCAACCAATCTATAACTCTCGCATCCCACGACCACACATCTATTGTCAAAGGTATGTGCTATGCCACTCTCAAGATTCAGTCGCATGTTTACAAACAATTGCCTCTCCTGATCGTAAACAATCTTTGCGCTGACGTCATCATAGGGCATGACCTTTTAAAGGATCACGAATCATTGATGCTGGAGTTTGGAGGCCCTAAAGAAGCTCTTAAAGTTTGTAGCGTCATGGCCGCTACTGTACCCGCCGTGTCTGTCTTCACAAACATGTCTCCAGATATAAGACCTATTGCCATCAAATCAAGAAATTACAAAAGAGATGATGAAGAGTTCATCAAGGCTGAAGTCACTAAACTCCTGGAAGACGGAGTAATAGAACCGAGCATATCACCGTGGAGAGCGCAAGTGCTAGTAACAGGAGGAGACGGCATTCACCGTAGGAGAATGGTAATAGATTATTCATTAACTATCAATAAATATACATTACTAGATGCCTATCCTCTACAGAAAATAGAGACTATCGTGGCAAAAGTTGCTAAGAACAACTTCTTCAGTCAAATCGACCTGAAAAGCGCTTATCATCAAATAAAAATCCTAGAAAAGGAAAAAATATACACAACATTCGAAGCTTGCGGGAAGCTTTACCAATTTACAAGAATCCCTTTTGGCGTGACAAATGGCGTAGCCGCATTCCAAAGAGCACTACAATACGTAATAGACACGGAGAAACTAACAGGAGTGTACGCCTACCTCGACGATATTACTATTTGCGGCAAAGACAAGGTAGATCATGACGTTAATCTAGACAAATTCATGAAAGCTGTCGAAAAATACCAACTGACTATCAACATAGAGAAAAGCGTGTTCTGTGTCGATTCTATCAATTTACTAGGATATACAATCCAAAACAATGAAATCAAACCAGACAAGAAAAGATTGGAACCCTTGGTAAATCTGCCACCGCCATCGGATCAAAAGGAACTTAGAAGAACACTCGGTATGTTTGCACACTACTCTAAATGGATTCACAACTTTTCTGAGAAAATCCACCCGCTGGTCATCACTACATTCCCGCTTACAGAAGAAGCGACCTTAAGCTTCAACCGACTGAAGCTAGATATAGCCGACTCTGTGTTGACTGCTATCGACGACCACGAAATGTTTACGGTAGAGACAGATGCTTCTGACCACTCCCTAGCTGCAACGCTAACACAAAAGAATAGACCAGTGGCATTTTTCTCAAGAACCCTGACAAACTCCGAAAAGCGGCAAAGTTCAATCGAAAAAGAAGCGTGTGCTGTTGTCGAAGCTCTAAAGAAATGGCGGCACTATCTTATAGGCAGACACTTCCTCCTGATAACAGACCAACGATCGGTTTCGTTTATGTTTGATCAGAAACATAGCAACAAAATCAAAAATGAAAAAATTGAACGCTGGCGCCTTGAACTCTCATGCTATAAGTACGACATTGTATACCGGCCAGGGAAAGAGAACATAGTAGCAGATGCACTTTCAAGAGTTTGTGCGAACGTAAATACTGATAAATTGTACAACCTTCACAAACTACTTTGTCACCCGGGAGTTGTAAGAATGACTCATTGGGTGAGATCAAAGAATCTGCCTTACTCAATTTCCGACATTAAGGCTATGACAGAAAACTGTGCGATCTGCGCTGAAGTAAAACCTCGTTTCTATAAATCACAAGGAAGACTAATAAAAGCGACCGCCCCATTCGAGAGGCTGAGCATGGACTTCAAAGGACCGTTACCATCATCGGGAGCAAATAGATATATATTGACTATAATAGACGAATATTCAAGGTTCCCATTCGCTTATGCTTGTAAAGATGTGTCCTCCAGTACAGTCATAAAATGTCTAAGAGACTTGTTCCATGTATTTGGCACTCCGAGCTACGTTCATTCCGATAGAGGAGGAGCATTCATCTCGGATGAAATAAAATCATACCTAACATCACAAGGAGTTGCGTGTAGCAGAACTACGCCTTACAATCCTAAAGGAAATGGCCAAGTCGAAAGACTAAACGGCACGTTATGGCGAACCATACAGTTATGTTTGCTGTCGAAACAAAGCCCCATAGAAAATTGGGAAAGCGTCTTGCCAGAATCCTTACACGCAATCAGATCTCTACTGTGCACGGCAACAAACGAAACGCCCCACGAACGGATGTTCCATCACCCTCGACGTACACTAAACGGCGAATCTCTCCCGTCCTGGTTGCTAGAGCCCGGACCTATCCTGTTAAAGAAAAACGTGAGAAACTCAAAGTACGACCCACTAGTAGAACAGGTCGAACTTCTCGAGTCAAATCCGCACTATTCGACAGTGCGAACCCATGAAGGACGGGAGACCAATGTGTCAAACAGGCATTTAGCGCCACTACCCGTATCGGAGAGCGACAGTGACAGCCTTTACGAAGACGCAACCGAAGACGCCGCTGAACCAAGCGAACCAACACCGTCAGCCGCCACAGGATCGAACGAACTAGCGCCACCGGTGCCGGCCCCTCGTCGCTCGAACAGGGTCAGACTACAGCCGGCGTACCTTCGTGATTATGACACCTCTTAAACATAGAGGGGGTGAATGTCGTAATATGAAGAAATGTGTCAAATGTCACTACTGTCACTGCGTAAACAAAGCTTGTCTATATTTTTCAATGTGTAATTCTTTTAGCTTATTAAAGCCTAATTAAAGGTTCTACTTCTTTTATGTCCGACACAGAGTAAATGACTCTGTGATTGGTTCAATCTGTGCGCCATGCGTGACGACGTGACTGGGCGTTGATTGGGCGATAGTAAATTTGTAAATTTCAAACCATTTGTAACCCGCCAAATCTCGAGGAAAAAGGAAAAAAGCGGCACGGCCCTGTACCAACAATCCTTACCATTTTTTTTCGACCCCCTTTAACTTCGTTGTGGATAAAACTGGAAGCCAGTTACCAAGCAGGCATTGTATAAACACCCATATATCAAAATTTATTCAATTTCAACCAGTAGTTTAAGAATTATAACTACTTAGTCAAAAGTTTCTTAATTTTGTCACTCACTCACTGACCGACGGACCGATCATCTTTTGATGATCCTAAAGGCACGTCTAGCAGACACAGAAGCTTCATCTTCTTTAGAATACAATTTGTGTTTAGTGTAGGTATAAATCAAGGAAAAACTAAAATATTTTGCAATTTCGGTCCAGTTTTTTCTTGACAGTTCGGAGTAGACTAAATCAGACAATTATTCCATACAGGCGAGGACTCACGTGGTCTCATTATATTCTCTGTGGTGGTCTCATCCCAGAATCAGAGGAAAATATACCTACTGTTATCTTTTATACTTTGCTTACGATTCTACTAGTGATGTGAACCGGTTCCACAAAAACCGGGTATTTTTATAAACTAATCGATTATTCGTCATAGTGTTATGTTAGGGTCCGAATGGGAAGCAAGACAAATTCGCACGTTTGTTTTTAGACGGAATCCGCATCGTCAAGCTAAGGCACGCATTATATAAAAGCTTATTTAATTCTGTTTATGTTGCGGTAACCTCTGCCGACAATAATTGGTATTGACCACATTTTTCACCATATGATTTAATTACAAAACAGACTTTAAGCTACTTTATTTTAACATTGAGTTGAAAAAAGTCTTTTTGTGCATGGTAAGGTCCATGCACAAAAAGACTTTTTTCAACTCAATGAGCTTTTCATCCAATTAGGTGCTTTTTTGTAAAAGCACCTAATTGGAAAATACCGGTTCTAAAATTTGTAATCGGTTCACACCACTAGAGAGTCTACCATTGGAATCACTCTGTTATTTTATCGCGGAAGCTGTTTTTTTACTATTAATAACTGCCACACAACATCCTCGTAATCATAAATAGTAAGAAAACAGGTACAATACAGTCAACAGCACGTCGACCTTTTACATGGGTACACTCGCTCTACTAATGTAGGTTACGGCGCTCTTAGCAACGAAAAAACAGGCCCATCAGCTGCTGACCCTTTCAAACATAGGTACCTAGGTAGGTACTACATCAATGAATCAAAGTGATCATACGAGTCAAATCCGTGCAAGGGGTTCGTACAGTCCACAGCCCATCAATTTTCACGGAAGATTTCAAAAGTGTAGGTATTATAGTTTGATTAGGTAACTACCTAATAAGACTAATAACACCATCAAGCTTGCATGTACAGTCGACAAACATCAATCTTTACATCCATGAACTCTACTCAGTTAAGTTGCGGGCGAGTTTGCAACAAAAATGTGATGTCCTGTCGACTGCACAAGGTAAGCCAACTTTTACTACCATGCACTGTACTTGTTTACGATAGGGGATATTTAGCAATCAAAATTAAGAGTTAATAACATACCTCCAATAATATTTATAATAACAAAAAAAAGAATTAATAGAATAGGTACCTACCTTGCAACCTAATGTGTAAAGGTCGGGCTGCTGTCGATATACTCCTGGTAGGTAGATAGTAATAAAGAACACTAGCAAAAGGTTAATAAAAATCACGAAAATCCTACATACACGCTTTTATTAATTTAGTGAAAATATTTATTTTTCTCAAACATGCTTGGAATGAGCTTTATTTCGACAACCTTCTTAGAGATAAATCGAAATTGCTGTACGGTCAATTACACGCGAGCAGCGGCCGGAAAAAGTTCTATGAAAATTCATAACCGTCGTGTTTTGCGGCCAATAAATTACATAGGTAGGTACCTACAAAACTTATATCTGTAGTGTTATTTAAAAATGACAACCCCGAACAATGACAACCAAGGAGGTAACTTATCAGAGGTATTATTTAAATTTCGAACTCTTTCGGTTTTTAATATTGTAATAACATGAGTAAACTTTTGATAATTGAGGTTGCCCCTATATTATGCGCACCAAATCTTGAGCGATTCCAATCGTCTAACTGTCAAATTAGTATGGAATTTGACAGTTAGACGATTGGAATCGCTCAGGATTTGGTGCGCGTAATTAGGCCCCTGAGGGTTTGATGCATAATTAAACTACGGGCATCCTACTAATATGTATATAAAATGTGAAAGTTTGTGATGATGTTTGCAGGATTGGATGTTTGTTACTCAACAATTACGCAATAATGGCTGAACGGATTTACATGAAACTTTGCGAACAGATAGACAAAGACCTAAATTGAGACAGCATACTTGATAGTCCGGTAATGCGATCCCGTGACATAATATTAATTTAAGTTTAAAATAGATGGCGTTGTGCGAGCGAACGTTGTGTTTTAAAAATAGATGGCGTTGTGCAAGAATCGTATAAATGGATTCTGTGGCGGTGCGAAGTTCGCCGGGACAGCTAGTCTTAAATATATCTCTGTTTTCCTATACGTAGGTAGTTTTAGTAATACGTAAAAGTTTTAAAAACCTATTTAGAGGCCAAAAATTCCACCCATGACGGGACTTGAACCCACGACCTCTGGCTAACCGTTCTCAGCACGGGTCAGTGCAACAAAAAAAAAGAATATAATACGTAAAAGTTGTTTCCAAAATTGTTAATTTTGAAATAAAATTTTCTCAATCAAAAATTTCTAGGATGTTTCTTACATATGCCTTGAATGTTCGCAATTTTATTATGTATCAAACCCTAAGACCAAATTATAAAAAGTATACTCATTTTATTACAATCACTAAAAATATTAAAATGTGCGAGTGAGACAGCATGCTCCACGTAAGAACAGCCTTAATGAGATTTTTAGGACCCACGACCGAGAAACTGGGATCATGGACTTAGGAATACAGGGTGACTTTGAATTCGTTCACCGTATTTTAAGAGGACATTCGAACTATGATTTCGATAAGATGCTAATTTAAAAAAAAATTACACGTAAAAAATATTGTTTATTACCGAAAAAAAGCATAAAAAAACAATATGGGGACGAAAAGTGATAAAAATAAAAAATATATATTTTGAGCGTCTTATAGTCGGTACCGGCCTATTCAATTGATTTTAATTGTTTACGCATATCGGACGTCAGTCTCTTAAGCAAAAAATTTCATCGTTACGGTACTTCCTACCACTTCGAATTTGGATTCACAGTTTGGAGCCAAAGGTCGGAAATCACGAATATTTACAAAATATGTTATACCATTACTGATGATAAGTCATCAATTACCATACTGTTTTTACAATAAAAAAAACATTCCATCAAAATACGGTGAACGAATTCTCACCTGTAGATAGCACGACCGTTTTTGGCATAAATTATATCTAGGTAATCCTAGGTCCATGAATGATCACAGATTCCCAGTCGTGGGTCCTAAAATCTCTTGGAGACTTTTTGCAAAAATGATTTATAAAAAAACGTACGATTTTTTTCATTGATAGCGTTAGTGAAACCTCATGGAGCACCTGTAGCGTTAGAATATGAAAAAAAAAATTCGAAGAAGTCTTAGAAAATAATCTCAGTTGTATCTAATTCAAAAAAGTTTGCTACAAGACTAACGTTTCCAGATTACTGAGATGAGTGAGAAATATTAAAAAAATAAAAAGATTTATAGTTTCATGGTTTAGACTCGAATTCATTCATAATCACCAAAAGGTAATATCGAAAGGCATCTATCTATTTCTTTGCATTTTATTAAATTACAACACTTCACATCAATTCAGTTACAAAAAAAGAACACATTTCAGACATGATAGATATTGGATTAGTTTGTTATGTCCGATTATCCATAATAATCCATCTGCTTCCTAATTTAGGTACCACTTAAAAAAAGGGATTAACGTACAAAACTGCGATTTTATGCGGTTGGATCTTTCTGTGGGAATGAAAATTAAGGAAGATTAGTAATACCTAAGTACATATTTGTTTCCATACTTTTACAGCAAGATCATACTGAGCCCTTTTCGAAGCCCGTGTAGTCTGCATCGTTACGGACATTCTTTCCAAAGGTAGATACAGTCGACAGGCTAACCCTTACATTTTTGTTGCAATGTCGTCCTTAACTTAACTGATTAGATTGCACGCATGTAAAGCTTACTGTGCTGTCGACTGTACCATGCCAGTGAGATCAATGTTTTTTTTTCAAGAATGCATTCCTTTGAGGTACGTAACGAATTTTAAATTTCAACGAAAACCTCGGGATCTCAAACAAGTGTAGTTAAGAACGCTGAATGTTTTGATATTTTGGCAATCCAAAATTGTTTATTGATTTCCCAGGTAAATATTATAAGACTAGTTTGTTTTGGTGTCCACTATGCCTAGGTTTCGAGTCGGGCGTCAGTAGTACGTTAACACCTGTACAATTTTAGTATCGCCGACAAAATTGCTTGAAGAATTTTCATTACAATGAAATTACTAGAATTTCACGGAGAAACTAATTCATTACGAAGGCCATATTACACTAGACTATACATAGGCCGGTGGTAGCCTAGCGGGTAGAACCTCGGACTCGGAAGTGGGAGACCCAGGTTCGATCCCCGGTGCAGGCATGTACCTATGACTTGGTTTTCTAAGTTATGTACATTTGTGAACTTGTAGTAGCTATACCACTCGCTAACTGTGAAGGAAAACATCGTGAGGAAACCTGAGTGTCTGAGCTATTCACATACCTCAGCGCTTGAAATCGCCAATCCGCGGTGGGCACGCGTGGTGATTAAGCCCAGACTCTCTCCCTGAGAGAAGGCCTGTGCCCTACAGTGGGACGTATATAGGCTGCTTATGTATACATAGGCCGAACTTGGCCCTAGCTGGTTCCGTAGAGCCTTGCCGGTTTTTGTCATGAACACGAAATGTATGAAACATACTAATAGTTACTTCCACACACGACTTGTCCTGGTCTCCAGCTAGGACACCCCGTGCTGTGGTAACCGGGCAAGGCCATCACAAACATGGACATCCACCCAGACTGAGGCCATTCGTACAAATGTACGGCGCCCCCAGTGGGAATCGAAACCCGCATGGAATGCCGGAATATGAAATTCTTTGGTTTTATTTTGTGAGTTGAACAGTCTTTTGGGTGTGTTTGACACATCACTCACAAAATAAAATTAAAGCGTTTCGGCAAACACAGACAAGGATACGGATCCAGGTAGCAGCAATGTAATATGGCCCTGATTCACAAGCTCGAGTAATTGCTGGATGTTCAGTGGACAGCACGCGAATGTGGGAGGAACTTACGGTGGACTTCACATCTAATTATAAAAGAAATAAATGCGAACCAGGAGTGGCAGGTGGTGAGGTCCGCTGCATTTACAGTAGTAAAACTCCTACAGCGGATGCCATTTTACAAGGCTACTACTATAATGCGCAATTCCCAAAATACATCATTAGGTTTATATTTAACTAAGCTTTAGACCTACGCGGTTTGCTCACATGTTTATTTTACTAAATATCATTTCATTGTTCATCCCGAGTGAAAGATGCGGAATATGAACGAAAAGTGAACCCTCTGATGCCGCCTAACAGACGTGTTTCCGGAGCTGCGCATTTTAGAAGTAACCATGTATACAATTTTTATTTGTAGTACCAATCGATGCGGTACAGTTCAACAATGTACAGTTGGACACACGGAGTGAGATCAGTTAGTATCAACGTCAAATAGAAATTAAATTACAAAACCAAAAGAACTTTGAACTAGACACTGGCTGCCACAACCATAAAGAAAAAAGGTTTTTGTTCTGTTTCACTCCGTTTTTTCAGCGGAATAGGCAAGACACCCGTCCACACAGTCAAATACGTCACAGTACTAGCGTCTTTATTTTTATTTTTTTAAATCTCAGCCCGCGGAGGCAAGGCTTCCACTAAGCAGCCAGTGTGTCCGCCCCGGGGCCGCTCAGGTCCGCACGCCGTAGTGCGGCGGCGGCGGAGGCGGCGGCGCGGGGCGCAGGCGCGGCGCGCGCTCCAGCTGCCGCCGCCACGCCGCCATGGCTTCGCTCAGGGACCATAGCTCGGAGAGCAGGGACAGGTCCAGCTGCCGGAGGCCCGCCTGGAAGATGGAGAGAATGATTTCAGTGAGAGGAACAGAGCTGCCGAGACACATGGGCGCCCCAGGATTACTTTCAGGGAGGTGCGTCTGCATGTACACATTATTCTATTAACTACTTAATATGAAATAAAATATAAGAAATAATTAATTATTCCAGTAACATGTCTGGGAGACGCGACTCAGGAAAAGAGAAGAGGAAGATACTGAATTTTTTGAAAAGGTGATGAATGAATTTGGACAGCAACCTTGACGTTTTCAGTTTTTATTCAAACAGTAAATTATATAACGGAAAAAAGTGAAACAAAAGGAAAAGCTCGGAAAGGACTGCGAGACTCGATTCCTGAACTATTTATAATATGTACAAATTTTGGCCTTTGGAGATCCAAATGAGATAATTCATACAGCGTCCAGTGGCACCTTCACTCCTTCGTGAAGGGACCACTCGGATGCTGCAGTGCCTGGGACATTGTTTTTCAGATGGAATAGGTAATATTATGTAGGTACCTACAAATTTGTACGGATCCCTCGGTGGGCGAGTCCGACTCGCACTTATCCGGCTTTTATTTCATTTAGGTACTACTGGGTGGTTTTATATTGATTGGTCTTGTGATTAATATAGCACTAGCAAACACAACTATGAAAGCTCGAGATTGGTAAATTCTATATTGTGCCTAACTCTAATAAATCTCCGTGATAAATTGAGAATCGTAACCTACGATATCTACTACACTAAGGCTGACTCGCACCACTTCTTAAATGCCACTTAAGTCGCCATTTAAATAGAATTTTGTGTGAAGAATTTTAGTTAAATGTTGTTAAGCCACATTTAAGAAAGTGGTGCAAGTCGGCCTGAATATAGGTACTTTGATATCAACATACACAGAACTGGAGGTAATATAGAATACCAAAAGTTTCAGAGTTAAACAAACAAAACAATCGTGCATGACCCACTTTGATGCCAATTCCGTTTCTATTTCCGAATCCAATGAAACAACGTGTGCATGTCGTTTTCAGTAATATCATCGGCTTGGGCTATTTCACGTAAGTTGGAAATGACCACAAACCAGCTATTTTCGTTCGAAATCAGTATAATTAGGTATGCTGCGCGGGATATACCTCAGCAAACATTGACTGTCCCTGATTGTGAAGCGTGTTACTTACCCCCGCTTCCCGTACACTAACCAGCTGGTAATCCACTGTTTAACAGCTGTCAGTTGGCTAAAGTAAATCAGAAAAATCTAACAGCTGTTAACAATAGATTAAGTATACGAGAAACCAGGGGGGGTTAGTATTGTTGATCAAAGACACTATCAACTGACTAGCATTCGAACTGGGGTTCGATCTGATCGACACAGAAAGGTAGATAAATATTAAACGATTATTTAAAATGTATTGAATCGCATATAAAGTTGATTGTGGCTAACCACAATCAAACCAGTATTGTAGCAGCAGTATTGTATAGTTTTTAAAGATTTTATTTAGAAAAAAAATTACAGTACTTGCCAAACTGTGCAGAAGTTTATCGGGAGTTATTTAAGTACATGATGTTGATGTTGTTAACAATTGTTACTGACAAAATCATGTGACGGAGGCATTATAACTTCACTTCCTCTTCGATAAATGTATTATCTCAAGATTCACGCATCTACGATTGCTTTTTGAAGTTTCTGAGCGAAAGGAGTCTGCGTATGTGAGAAGGCCCGTTGGATTGCCATTTGCCGGTACGACGCGACGGCGACCTTCCGTGGAACGATCGAGTTTGACGCTTGCATTGGAATGCGGAGCAATCACGACTCTATGTAGGACACCTTGTAAAGTTACTGCCACAATCTATCTATCGCAATGGGCGTAGCTGTCATAAAAAACTATTAAGAGGGCTTTCACATCATTTGCTCAAATTAGGAGGTTTTGGGCGACTAATTTTCGTATTTTAATACTAAATATTCAATTATGAAGTATTGTATCAAGAAGCACAACCTTTAATACAGGTATTTGTCAACTTAGTTTATGAAATTATATCGTTTATTTTGTTTAATTGATAAAATACCACAGCATGTTTTGTCAAAAATACGCGCCGAGGTATCTTCAGACACGTGATTGTACTATTAGAATTTGTAAAAATCACTAGGAAAAAATACGCAGGACTGGGACATATAAATCTTATTGTATTTAATAAATCACATTTCAAATATTTTATTCTCACTTGGCTAAAAAAAATCATGAAGTAGGGCGAATTTCTCCCATTTTTACCTGGATATTTTACCATTTCTAAACATTATCATCGATTTAAATTTGTACAATAAGGTACTAGAACTTATCCTTAACAGGAGTGTAATAAAAAAATACACATTTTTAATAAATTGCAATGGAAAATATATTTTTTACTTCCCTATATATTCTGCTGTAATCGTGCGCATCGACCAGTGTCGCGCGAAGCGCCCTTCGAGTAGGACCTACGTCACTTTTCTCGCCGATGCCGGTTGCGTATTCTACTATTGAATTTTAAATTCAATGATTCTACGAATTTATGAAGCGCGTGCATCCGCGACTGACTCTTTTGATACTTTTCAAGTAAGTACTTTTCGAATTTGTTATACATTATTATTGTATACATGAATCATTGTAATTATCCTTCATGATGTTTTCAGCAATGGGACGAAAACATAATACGTACCGTTTTTTGTTAAATAAAAGAAAGCATAAAAATACTGAGTCTACTGATTGCAAGACAAGCAAAGTACGTACCTATCGGCCCTAATCTACTTTAATAAGTTATGTAGTTAGTAGTGTAGTTAGTTTAGTAGAGTATCTTCTAGTACGGTCTTTTCCGATTTCAATGTTTGTGAAGTTTTATTTTTACTATATATCATTGCAGGATAAAGAAAGGACCAACTAACAACAGCGTTTCCGAAATTGATATTACGAATCCATTTCCCAAGGGAGAGGAAATATTATGTATGGTAAGACTTTCGAATACCCCTTCAAATAAAAGTAGAGGGACCATCTACCCTCTTGCTTTTAGTGACCACGGCTATTATAATTTCTTAAAGTTTTACTTTATTTACAGGAGAGAACATGTTGCTAATGATTCCAAACCAGAAAAAACTGATGGAGTACTGACCGTGACATCGGGAGAGAAATCCCAAAACTCGAATTTGATTGATGTAAGCAATTTTTTTAATTTTACTAGTCCTGTTTTTTATTTAAATTAAAGAAGCTGGTTAGTTAATATAATATTTTATTTTATTTTATAGAACAATGCAAATGAGTCCACTGAGTTGTTTGTGGTGGATACGGAATCTTCGAGTGCCATAATTGTAAGTAAAATAAATTCTAACTATAAGTAGTGGTGTTGTGATAAGGGTCGATGAAAAAGTACAAAACTATAATAGAGATTAAAAACTGTAAAAAGCCCACATTTATTCAGTAATGTCATATAAGAACAAATATTTTTATTTACAAAATGTTAATTACGCAGATGAAGTGCTTATAAAAGTTATTACATTTTAAATTCTATGAGACTAAGTACCTATACATATACAGGGTGGTATTTTGTAATGCCACCTGAAGGGAAAGTACTCTTAATATTGTAGACAGAAAAAAGTACTCAAAGAAAACATTCCTGTATTTTTGAAAAGAAAGAAAACTTGTTCTATTTAGGTAGTACAGAAATAAAATATTTACTAGTAGGTAAAGTGTTTCATTTAGTTTAAATTTTTACCACCTGTAAATATGTATACATACGTAAGATGATTGAGTACGTCCTGTTTTTATCCATCCGAAATAAATCACGTTAGAGAAAAGTATCAAAAAACTTTCTTCATAGTCGAACTATACACCCAACGCGCGGCATTGTGCCCCGGCTCTCGAGGTCATGCATGACTCATCGGCAGTGCAATGGGTGAATTTACCTAAACTTGCGGTGCGCGATTTTGTGAAACGCCTCTTAATAAAAACCGGCCAAGTGCGAGTCGGACTCGCGCACGCGTGGTACCAGTATGGAGGTTATATTACGGAGGTACAAACATAAAAATGTATATACTTTCCTTCAGTTCGTTCCGGTCGGTGGGCGGCTCAGACTTTGCCAATTTTTATTATAGGGCTGCTCTATAATCCCACCAAGTTTGACCCTTGTATTATCGTTCGCAGTTACAAAGTAACACTAAGCGCTGACTAGTTCACTTAAATTCCTATTTAAAACTGTAGATGGAAAACGAAGCATAATACAGAACTATATACATTTCTACACATTGAAAATCTTTAATAGCTTCTCCTGCACAGTTTACATTTTTCGCTAAGTGCCAGTATTGGATTAAGGGTGCGATATATTCAAGATATATTCTCTGAAAATTTTACTGACTACCTGTTAGCCCCTGGCCACACAGAAGGGACGTGGGGCGAGGGCGCGGAAAAGTCGCGTCGTTAATCCAATTCACTTTCATACAAAATGTACTGAAGAGACGGGACGAAGACCACACAGAAGAGACGGGGCGAGGCAGGGTGCGATTTCTATACAACGCGTCGCGTCTTTTCAACGTCCCCCCCACGACCCTTCTATGTGGCCAGGGGCTTAGATTCAAGAAATTATAGGCCAGACAGCCAGACGTTGAATGTAAATTAATAGGGTCCCATTGGGTACAGTAAACAGTATATCAACCTTACATTTTAGATGCAAATTCGCCGGTAACGTAACTGAGTGGAGTGCACGGGTGTAAAAGTTGATGTGATGTTGACCGTACTCTTCGGGTGCGGAACCCTAAAAGCAAAACCAAGTAGCGTTCGCGCGTATTGTCCATGTAAAAGTAGCCGTTTTACGCGAACTGATGAAAGGCAAAGATAAATCATAATTATTGTACACTGATTGGTAGTTTTGTTCTCGAATAGGTTCTATTCGAGAACATCTATTTAATGATGTGTGAAATTAAAATGGAACCCATTTAAAGGCTCTTTAAAAGTAAGGCAAGTAAGTAACTATAAAAATAATGACTCACATAAATAAGTGAAAATCACAGGTGAAAATGCTACATCCCACTATGAAAAAACTACATCCGCATACAAAAGAAAGGTACATATTTATTCCCAAATTAATTCCAATTCTCCCCGACTGTACCGACAGCACGAATAACCGGTAAGATGTTAATTGTTTGTGGTGTTGGGATGATTTTTATCTACATATTTTATAGCAAAATCAATGTTTGTTACCAAATGATTTAAGAATTGTTTCAGAAAGGTCCGAC
The DNA here is from genome assembly GCA_963969515.1 of Yponomeuta evonymella. Classification (NCBI taxonomy): domain Eukaryota; kingdom Metazoa; phylum Arthropoda; class Insecta; order Lepidoptera; family Yponomeutidae; genus Yponomeuta; species Yponomeuta evonymella. Next base: position 18,860,602 of record OZ018352.1, on the reverse strand, counting down.
AACACTTACAGGAGTAATTCTACTCATCAATAAAACAACTTTTTTATGAGACCAATACCGAATTATAAAAAATATCGACATAAGCTAGAGCAAATATTACAATTTCGTATGCAACAGATGTAAATTTTTCGGTTTTTTTCGGAGTGACCAATTTCGAATATAGAAAAAAAACGGGACAAGTGCGAGTCGGACCTGCACACCGAAGTTTCCGTACAAAGTAGGTATCGAGCTTTTCCCAAACTTCATAGACATTTTTTTTATGATTTAATTACAAATGTATAGTATTAGTATAAGACGATATTACTTGGCAAATTTCACAGTTCTAGGTCAACAGAAAGTACCCTAAAACTTTTGATTCCCTTGAAAATGTCGAAATATACGTTTTTTGCGGCTTAAACGCCCGTAACTTTTTTTACATTAAATTAGAAACATTATGGGACCATAGACTTGAGTATATGGTTTTAATTTCAACTCGATACCTCCATGTGTTCCCGAGATAAAGGGTCTTGACAGACAGAAGGACGGACAACAAAGAGATCCTATAAAGATTCCGTTTTTACTACGGAACCTATAGGTAGTCTATAGGTATACGTCCCACTGCAGGGCACAGGCCTCCTCTCAGAGAGAGAGAGAGAGTATGGGCTGAGGTATGTGAACACCTCAGACACTTGGTTCCGAAAACCACGAAAAGTAGTTATTGATGAGTAGAATAACTCCCTTAACTTCAATTTTGCCGGAACTTTCTGAAACACCTATACATTGATTCTCATAAAAATCTTTTGACAGCTATATAACGCGGGAAAAAATGGTTATTTCCCAAAGTTGACAAATGTCAAACTAATACTATTCACTCATAGAAAAAATAAATTGAAGTGTTTAGCGGATATACCATACCAATTTTTATGATATACTTATTCTAGACGTTGCCGTGCCTAAAATAGTTTCAGTTTCACTTTCAAACGAGATATAATAATAATGACTCTCACTCTTCGTTGGTTTTTGCTAAACGAACGCTGCACATCGATTCATTACGGTTGGGTATTAAATCAATTTGATAGATGTACCAGCATTTCTTGTTCGGAATGCAGCCTCTTTGCGCAGTCCGAATGCCCACATGCGATCTACCATTCAATTGTAAAAACGTTTAAAGCTGTTACAGTAACGAAAAAAGTAACGTACAGCTAAGCCGTGTCTTCACGATCTTAGTGCATTCGGACCATCATCATCAGCCATTTGACGCCCACTGCAGGACATAGGCCTCCTCCGTGGTTTTTATAACCATGAGGGGTTTTGCCACAATCGCCACGCTTGGCAGGCGGGTTGGCGATCGCAGTATGCGGTTGGAATCTCAGGAAGACGCTGCTGCCCGCCTCCTGGCAATTGATTTCCTTAGTCGCCTTTTACGACATCCACGGAAGGAAATGGAGTGACGCTATTCTTAATCCGGCGCCACACGGGAGGGCGCCATTCGGACCGAGTGAGCTAAAATGGTTACTCGGACGCTACTTGAAGTTAGACACTCTGATGAAGTTAGCCCATTTGTGTACTAAGATCGCCGGTCTACACGATACGAGTAGCCTCCGAGTAGCAAAAATAGGCCACTGTCCGACCCTACTAAGGTGACAACGCGGCTTATAAAAAGTAGCATTGCATTTTTAGGTTTCCGTACCCGAAGGGTGCCAAACGGGACCCTGTTACTAAGACGTCACTGTCCGTCGGTCTGTCTGTCTGTCACCAAGCTGTATCTCATGAAACGAGTAGCTGGGCAGTTGAAATTTTCACAGATGATGTATTTCGGTTGCCGCTATAACAACAAATACTAAAAACAGAATAAAATAATTATTTAAGGGGGGCTCCGATACAAAAAAACGTTGTCTAAAGACAGCGCTCGACATCTAGCGGCCATCTATGTAACCTTCACAGCGCCGATCTCATGTCGTTAAATGTTAATGTTAAACGCTTCTTGTTGCTTTCTATTGATGGCGCTGTTCTCAAATTCGATCTTTGTCTAATGTTGTGCAGATGGTACCGAACCCTTCGTGCGCGAGTCCGACTCGCACTTGGCCGGTTTTTTTTTACAATATGATTAACTTCAAACACGGCATTTAATGAGAAATAAATTTTATATATGTAATTTAATTTTAAATATTTAATTATTGTGTACTTACTGTGTGTTTTATGGATGCTTATCTTCCGAAATAAATTGATTCTACAAATAATAAAAATAAATTTTTATTTGCAAATTTCATCTAGCTCACTAGCTTACTTTTGACTGCCTCGTTGGTCCAGCGGCATCACGTTTGATTACTATGTCAGAGTGCGTGGGTTCGATTTCTGGGGCCCTCGGTACATTAGTACAAATGACCTGAGTGTTTTCCATTTCTGTGAAGTCCTGGTTACCATAGCACAGGGTATCTTTAGTTGACCAGGACAAATGTGTTGTGTGGATGTTATTACTATTTAAAGGATATAATGGAAATGGTCGTTTCTGCCAGCCAACATTGCATTTGCTTTGATAATTAATGAGGGTAGGTGGTCAGCGACTGTAACTTCTCTGCAATCAATCCGAGTGTCGGTTCTTGAAGGAAAGTGTAAAAGTGGATTCGTATCTCGGATACGCGCCATCGACGGCGATGAAGTGTACAATCCCAATTATTTCGCTATGTGTTGACCGTATTACAATTATTGATGATGTGTTTATTTTGTGAGTCGAGACAAATTCACTCTAGTTGACAGTGGTTTGCGGCTAGCAATTTCAATCGCTTGCGTTTAGTACCTTCCGTTCCGAACCTCTGGTTAATTACATAATTATTCCCGCAGGGGTGAAAGTGCTATTCTGCGAAGGTAATAAAGTTAGCATTGTATAGGCAAATGTTATAAGTACATAATGTAAATCCGTTTCTCTAATATGGGGTATTAACAAGATTGAAAGGTCGCCGCGACACAGGTTCGCCTAGTGCGGAGGCCACCGGAAAGCGTAGTTTGTAAATGATTTAATTTTGAGCACTAATTAGATTCCAGAAGAGAAGCGATGGTAGCCTAGTGGGTAGAACATTGGACATTGGAAGCGGGAGACCCAGGTTCGATTCCCAGTGCGGGCATGTACCTATGACTTTGTTTTCTAAGTTGTGTACATTTGTGAAGTTATAGTAGCAATACCTACCACTCGCTAACGGTGAAGGAAAACATCGTGAGGAAACCTGTGTGTCTGAGCTATTCACATGCCTCAGCGCTTGAAATCGCCAATCCGCGGTGGGCACGCGTGGTGATTAAGCCCATACTCTCTCTCTGAGAGAAGGCCTGTGCCCTACAGTGGGACGTATATAGGCTGCTTATGACTCATTAGATATAGACTCATAGTATATAACACTTGTAACCTTTTTTTGGTAAATAAAGAATTTGTATTAGCTTAAGAACCACTGGACTAGTCCCGACTTAGCTTGCACTCGTTGGTTATCCATAGACCACTATTGTCGATTTCGTCGGTCAACAGGGTCTCAGAGAACGCGACAAATCAAAAACCTCTAACAACGGTACGGGCCCTTTCGGCCTGCGAAGTAGGCCTCCACCATTTTATTTCTGTTTTGGATAATTAGATTAGATTAATACTCTCCATTGCACACCATACATTATAAAGATACATGGAAAATCTTAAATAGCAAATACCCCGTTATATTTTTTAATTCTAATTAATGATATTCTTACTAATTTAACTCGAACTCGTAATCTCTGTCTCTCATACACAGATACAAACACAGAAAATAACTTTCTTTTAACTTAGACACCTTCTCGCAGCCGTTTTTGAACGAACTCGGGCCCTCGCCGCCCCAACCCCCCGCGAAACCTACTTCCGACGCCTCTGTATGTCCGGCATATTCCTAACGCCATTACACGATACACATAATATGTGTCACATAAGATATTATCTTACAATGCTAAACTCTTCACCGCCAGAACGATCCAAAATAGCTTCTAACACTAGACAATAATTGTTAACATAGCTTTTCGTCAAATAAAAAACACGAGGGTGCATGGACAGTTCAGTACAAATGGAATCAGATATGACTTCTCTGTTCGAAGCCAGGACTGAAAATTAAGGTTATAAAAAAAAAATTGCTCCAAATTTCATGTTTTCAGTTGGTAAAGTTTGAAAGTAGTTAAAAAATCGAGATTTTCGACTTAATGAAACAAGATCATAAAAAGTAGGGCAGTTAGTTCTACAGGTAATTCAGCTAGTGCTTTAAAATTTGACAACGATAAGACAACGGAAAAAAACTTAAAAAATATACGGGGTGACCGGGTTACACAGGATTGTAATTTGAGAGAGGGCAACTAACTAATCCGATATACACAGAGAAAATCATTGCTGGGAGACCTCCCCTAAATATTAAAGTAACGTCTGTCGGAAGTAAAAAAAAATTCACTGTCACTTTTTACCTTTCACGTGAGTTTAGTTGAGGGTGAGTTGACGCTTACACTTTCACGTCTACAATTTAAATTTTAAATTACTATGAAAAATATAACATAATTTTAAACTTTTGCTTATTGGAAGTGGTTTAATTTATCAATACCGAACAAACGGTTTTCATGTTTGGGTTATTTTAATAACACGTTGCTGTAATTACGTCTATAGTACTTATTGGTCGATCGTAACAAAAAGTCGTGAAATCCGTCAAGAAATACATAAAGATGGGCACTACTGTTTTTAACGTTTATTTCGAAGTAAAATGGGATTATTAATTTTTTACGTATTGGCAACACTTGGGTTGATAATCTTGGGTTTGAGGTTTGACACATTCATGAAGACCTAATTTTCTTTCAAAAATGAACGCGGGTCCGTTACCATAGAAATCGTTGCCCGCGCTTCTTCAAAGTATAATTTTAACTTTGCGCATTTTAGTGAGCTTACTTAAGACTCCTCCCACGATCTTGTTATAAAAAATAAGACACGGTCGACCCCCCTACCACCTAAATCGTGTTACCTAATAAATTCCTGGCTCCATAGGATGACAAAAATGTTTATCGCTGTGTCATGCACGCCCCGGGGCCTGAATCGTTCGGCCGCAGAAGCGCATAGCGGAAGACGGCGCAACGCAAGCCCAAGCGGTAAAGTACAGGGCGCCGTGCAGTTGCCCCAGGCATCACGGTGAATGGAGTGCCAAGTATAGACAGATTGGAACACAATGGAGCGGATGTTAGAGCCGCGGTTGTACACGTTTCCACGAAACCGCAAGGGTTGGCAGTTGAGCCGATTGCATTTGTGGGGGGGGGGGCTGTAAAATGTAGTGAGGATCTGATCAATGTACAGGTGATGGGTTATTCTATACGTTCGATAAACGGAGCCACGAATAGGAGGTAAGCAATATTCCGGTTTATAGCTTTACATGAATCTTTCTGAATTACGACAATGTTCTAAAATACTTTAGAGAAACAGGGCTGCAAAACATACCAAAACTATAAAAAAACATTAGTTGCAAATTAGCTTTAGCAATTTTCAAAAGCATTCAATTAGGTCAAAAGTTATAATTTTTACTTATTAAGTAAACATAATAACCTTATTACCCGACGTGTAATAACGACGACGTAACTACCGATGTACGAGCATCGCGAGTCATTAAAATGCTACTTTCGATGTCATTAATTACTATTAATTAATTATTACTTTATTTTTCTATGTGATTTAAAAACATGTATTTTCTAAGTTTAAATTTTTTTTTAATCTCTTATTACTAACGTAGTTCCTGGCATGGCATTTGGGGAAAAAGGCCTATACCCAGCAGTGGGCAGCAGTGGGCTGATAAAGATGATGAAGGTAGTTCCTTATTTCCGACAATTGAAAAAGACCATGATTAAGTACATTGGAGGTCAGTGGTCAGGAGCCATAGCGTCTGGTCAGAAATACTGACGTGCCGGTGGAAAATTCCATCATGAAGGTATAAAAATGCCTTAAATCTAAGCACCAATTGTCATCTAGACATTGAAATTTGGCACCGAGAATTTTGGAAACATTGGAAATCGGGAATATTCCCAAAATTCCCAGTAACAGCAAAACAGTAGTCAAAATTCATAAAAAACAAGCCCAAGAAAATACGAGTGCTTCTGAGTCTGAACTTTTGAATTTTCATGATTAAAAGTTACAATTCAAAAAGCACCTGAAACTCGCATTTTTATAGGGACAGTGTACAACCCTATATCGCGTAATAGCAGGCTAGCTGTTGTAACAACAAGTTAACCGTTGTTCGCCGTTTAAGGTGAACGCAGACCCGGCCGCACCGCACGCGCCGCAGTCGCTGCAGTCATCGGTTTTGTTACTGGTCTCGCACACCTCGGCTGTCCCAAAAATAAACACAGCAAGGGAAATTTTTTTTCAAAGCTGAGACATACTCCTATTGGTTACTAGTTGGTTCCAGTAAACAATAGTAGAAATATCTCGGTTTTGAAAAAAATGTCCCTTACTGTGTTTATTTTTGGGACAGCCGACCTGTCGGCGCCGTATTCACGTAGCGCCGGCCGCAGCGTCCGACGCGGGCGGGCCGGCGCGGATGACGTCATCAGCTGCGGCTTGGGGAGTTCGGCCGCTTCAGGCACTGCGGCGACCGCGGCGCGGGTGGGTGTTCGAGGTTGAATAGAACTTCATATTAAGAATTCGAATGCGGCGACTGCGGCGCGTGCGGTGCGGCCTGATCTGCGTTCACCTTAAAGCCGACCTATCGCCTTCCAAGACTGGGACCTGCTGCTACACAGCAAACTGCCGGTAAATATCCGGCGACAAAGGTGCACCAAACACCAGTTTCAACCGGTGTTAAGCCTGAGGCAGAATTTTTAATTACATTGACGTGTCAGAGTTGAGACGTTTGTGTGTACGGCGGTCTGGAAGTGGCAATGGAATAAACATATTTATCAAGACAGTGGGTTGATACTGGCCTTAAGAAGGTGGTGGGGATTTCTGGATAGAAAGTTCTCAAATCCCCTACTGTTATCTAAGTAAATATTTTGTCCATACAACTCTACATAACATGAGTCTTCACTGAGTGCCTAGTGAGGATCTATGGTAAAGAAATCCACAACGAAGAGAATTTTTGGACAAAATTTACACAAATCTACATTGGTGGGAATGTCCAGATGAATTAGTCGAATAACAAGTGTGTAACCTACAAGATCAAGATCTATAAAAAGTCAAGTCAAAAAAAAATTTATTCAAAGTAACACAGAAACTGTGACTTATTGAACGTTACAAGAAAAACTAGGTGTCCGTTTCAAAGTCTAGATCATTTGCAGAAAAAACGGACAAAACACTCCAAACTTAGTCTTTTCAAACATATTCCTTAATTAACAGAATATACAAGGTCTACAACATGCTCTACAACCGACATCAACGGAAAAACCACAATTAAAAAACCGGCCAAGTGCGTCACGCGTAGAGTGTAGCACGTAGAAAAAGGGGTTTTTAATCCGGTTTACAGAGCTAATTGTCGATGGATTTTGTATGAAGTTTTCATTTTATAACGTCCTACTCTTAACAAAAAATTGCGCTTTGAAGCTTAATATTTCGTTAACGGAACCCTTAATCGAAAAATCTCCTTACTACACTCACAATATTTCTAAACGATCAATCTAACGATACCCGATACTACGGTGTAATTTAGGTGTAGGGCATCATAAACATTTTTTTTTTAATATTTTATATTACCGTTTTGTTGCCGTGATAAATATTATGTATATTTATGCCAAATTTCAGCTCTCTAGTACTTATCGTCTCTGTGCTACGCCGCGGACAGAAAGACGGACGGATATGGCGAGACTATAAGGGATCCTTGTTGACTACGGAACCCGACAAAGCACGCTCTAAAAGATCTGGAGTATCATTTCTGTGCTCATATGTATGGCAGTTTTTCCGAGCTTTTCTCGAACTTCAGAATATTTTTTTAAGATTTAATCACAAATGTATAGTATTCCGATGTTTCCCTGTTGTTGTATCATACGACGATATTACCTGCCAAATTTCATAGTTCTAGGTCAACGGAAAGTACCCTATAAATTGTGATTCCCTCTAGTTTCGAAATATACGTCTTTTGCGGCATAGACGGCCGGAACTTTTTTTTGGGTTAACTTAGAAGTTTGATTTTTTCACAGCTTCAAGGGACTGTAGACCTGAGTTTTAATTTCAACTCGATACCTCGACGCGTTGTCGAGATAAAGGGTCTTGACAGAGAGAGAGAGAGAGAGAGAGAGAGAGAGAGAGAGAGAGAGAGAGAGAGAGAGAGAGAGAGAGAGAGAGAGAGAGAGAGAGAGAGAGAGAGACGGACGGACGGACAACAAAGTGATCTTATAAGGGTTCCGTTTTTGCTTTTGAGGTACGGAAGCCTAAAAATAAGTACGAATTGGAAACCTCCTTCTTTTTTGAAGCCAGTTCAAAGAAAACAACTGACTGAAACAATCTCCATTTGAAAGCGCTAAGTCACAAACAAATTAATTAGAATAACATACGGATCCACTCTTTCGTCTACGGCTGTCAGACCACTCTTTGAAGTGAAATGAATATGTCAAAGCTTCCCCAAGTACCTACACGAATGTTAAAAGCTGATATTATGCTGGAGACTATACAGGGTTATTTTACTTACATATATACATAAACTCACGCCCATGTATCCCGGGTGGGTAGGCAGATATTATTTATTAATATTACTTTTATAACACTGAAAGTAAATGTACAATACAGCGGATTTAATACCATAAAAGATATCAGACTTATTTACAAAATAAGCATAATATCTTGAAACACGTTAATTCGAGATTGTGTTTAACAACTACTTTTTTATTACATATTTAGCGAAAAGGTGACCGTTTTTTTCGTTCCACTGCAAGGCACGGGCCTTCTCTCAAAGAAAGAATATGGGCTTATTTACCAAGCGTACCCACCGGGATTGGCACTCAGGTTGGATCACGATGTTTACCTCCACCGTCTTAGCGTAGGGTAACTACAATGCTAACACAAATGTACGTAACTTAGAAAACAAAGTGATGGGTACATGCCGGGACTCGAACCCACGACCTACCGAATGTGAGGCCGGCGTTCAACAGCTGCGCTACCACCGCTCTTATTTTATTTATTGTTATAATAAAGGGACTGCATTGTATAGTTTTTACAATAGAACGTGACGCCGCTGGGACGTAATGCAATTAAAATTGGATGCCTAAGGAAACATTTCTCGGAACATTTTATCGGAACAATTTCTCCTCTGAAGTGAATGACAGTCTTCAGATGGATGCGCCTGGCTAAGGCCGTTGCGTATTATTGCTGGAGGACACGCAAAAGATCTTATTTGTGAAAGAGAAACGTCTAAAAAATCTAAACGTGCCTCTAAATCCACACTAGAATGGAGGTGCATTGTTGCTATCTGCTTTCTCCTAAGCCCTATATAAGGTAGCAGAAGTATCTACGAAAACGAACCCACAGAAGCTTTGCTCAACGGAGAATGTTGATTGGCAATTTTTAGAGTTCTGTACTAGAAGGGTACCGACGGAACCCTATGACTAAACCTGCGCTGTCTGTTTATGTCATTTCAGCACCAATAACGACACTTACGCTAAAAACACATTGACTTGACCATAGTCGTGTCTTGTCGTGGGTCCAGATATTTTTTTAATTAAGGGCCGTATTTAACTGCATCCCAAAATATCCCCTATTTTGGCGATAAAAATTTACAACTGCACATCAAACTATTGACAACAAAAAAAAAGCAAATTCAGCATTAAGTTTTCTTAATGTTTTGTTTACCTCAACAGCTCTATAACCCCGAAAAATGCTACAAGAACTTAGTATAGCAAGCCTTGATGTTGAAGATGAATGGGTCAAAAAGCACGCGCGCTTAAATCGAAATTTCGATTCAAGCCATTTAATATACCTTCTTCGACTAGATTGAAGTAGATTGGAGTCCGTTATCCGCAATACGTAATTTGATTACATACAAATATGATTATCAGCACTTTGAAACATCACTAAACGTTAATTTTTGCCAGATAATTTATTGGCAAAAATTAACTTAACCGTACCACGCCGTCCTCCCGGAAAGCCTATTAGCCGAACCTTTAAGCTTCCACGAAGCCGCACGAATCTCGGGTACCACTCACATATTTCGCGCATGTGCAGAACATATAATAATATTAATAATGTTAGTACCAATAGTATTACATAATGTGACTTGTCTATTTTTTTGTTTTTACTTAACATAATTCACTCCTAAAATGCTTGCAGTGAATGTTGAGGATGAATATTAATAGGTGCAAGTACTATAATAATATCTAAATGTAATGATACACTGCTTGTTTTCCTTAATAAATAAAATAAATACATTACTATGTATACCCGGGTTCAAAAGTCTCCGAACTGAAATAGACCTTCCGTGCCCAACCGGGTCGGGGGCGTCGTCGCATGCGCAAGCGCAAGCGCCTCAGGAAAGACATCCACTCCTACGCAGCAGCGTGTGTGTGACCAAATTTGAATTCGATATCGCGGCGTCAATGACCGCTAGATTCGTTTGATTGTTTAGTCTGTTTCCGCTTGGCTCCTTCTTCATTCCTTGATGCCAGAGGGAGATAAAGAACCCTTTACTTCCGGAGTATTTACATACTAAATTGTCGTACCTGTGTGGCGCCGAGGTGCTAGAAAGACCCAGCTTTTGTTCAGAATAATTGTATAGGCTCTGTAAATGGGGTTATAAGCTTAGAATGAATAAGGAAGGATATATCCACACGCAGCGAACACAAGCGAACACACTCTTTGTTACTTTGAGTTTTGGTCGAATATAAAGTGCACGTTTGCTGAACAGCATCTCAAGAAAAGTAAGAAAGAAAGCAAGAAAGAAAGGACGAAAGAAAGAAGGAAAGACATTTATTGGGACGAATTAACACATCACAAGAAAAAAAAAGGCATAACAAGTAACAAAACGAGGACGACGACGACGACGACGACGACAGACTACTTAAGTAGACGGCTAAAGACAGTGTTATCTTTATTTCCTTCGAATACAACAATGGCTGAATACGACTTAGGTTTTACTACTTTCGTTACACACATAACTCGAAGGCAGCCAAGCTGCACAGAAACGATCTAAAAAGAAGTATTGAAGTAAAACTCTCATTTCGTCAAGAGGTATTATTGGGTACAGTGGGCATATTATTTTGGTACTAAATACAAACATTTTTGTCTAATGTTTCCTAACCTAAATAATGTCATAAGACATGGGGAATAGATGCACTATCAGTGAAGAGACAGAGACAGTCAAGTCTGTAAGTTGGAAAATATCCTCTAAGAATATGACTTACAAATGGTAATCAAAGAAGACAAAATCCTCTTCTCATAAAACTCAGAAAGCCTCGTTATTACTGGTTTAGTCGCGATGACGACATTGAAAGAAAAACCCTTAATTATCCGAAAATGAGGAAAACTTATCAGCGAAATCGCAAAAAAAACTAGCTCCAGAACAACTGATCTTTCTTTTGGATTTCTAAGTCTTCCCCGCTATCATAGTGCATGCAACGCTGTTGAGTGTAGTCCTTCTTCACCATTTCTTCGGTCTCAGGCTTTTCGCATGCAGTCGCTATCTGCCACTTCAATCGTGTCGTCGGTCCATTTCATAGAGACCGAAAATAGCAGTGCGACTTAGAAAACACGTAGTTATATCCCGATAGCTTTGTACTAACGTGTGTTAAATGTCTGAAGTGGATTGTACAACAACCGCGTACTTAACATGAAGTACCTGGCCACCGCATATGGACAGGGCCAGAATGCAGCCGTGGAGGCGTTAGAAAAACATAGCGGCCTCGGGGGACTCGTTCACCCACCTGACACCGGTCAGAGTTGCCGGAGCCAATCGAATAATCAATTAGGTTGCTCTTTGGTACAGTCGATAGCACATCAACTTTTAAACGTGTGCATTCTACACAGTTAAGTTACGGGCGACTTTGCAACCGAAACGTAAAGGTTGACCTGCTGTCGACTGTACCCATCTAAAGGTTTTGAGGGATCGTAATGGTCGACATTCAATTACGGTTGGCAAACGTGTTTGCTACAACAACACCGCAAAGGGCATAAGAGGCATAACGGCACTTTTTGATCAATAAGCGCAAATGTTCGTGCTCAAATTCACCATAAGTTTAGTTTCCGAATGAAACCAATTATATTCGATGGTGTTTGAGACTTTCTCAATCTATAATGTTGTGTGTTTTTTATTGAATTCTACAAAGACACTGACATGCATGATCAACATCCGTGAATTCGTGATTGAATTGGATAACAAAGGAATAGCTTAATCTGTAGAATTCTAAAGGACCCGATCGGACCACCATAATAATGGGTTCTTTTCAAGGTCTAACAGGTTAAAGCTATTTGTTTTAACAGTGCTACCAAGGCAAGTGCGTAGGTGACAGAGTAGGTACTGGTAAATGTGTCGACAACTCGAGCTAATAAGCTCACGCGCTGCTTACACCTGCAATAAAAAGACACCTGTAGCTGAATGACTGGTCCGAAAAGCAGGTGGACAATCTGCAAGCGTCAATAATCACATTATACGCCCGTAAGTCAATGTTACGGCATTACGGCTCTGAGCGAGATCGATGACAATAACAAAAAAAACTCAGTATGGATTACCTCGACAGGGTCATTTCATAGCTTCCTTGCCTGTCTCCCGAAAAAGTCTCAAGAAGTCAAGAAACTTTGTGACGGGCACCAAATTTGATAGTTTACGCAGACGCAGCCGATATAAACTGATTGCGTCACTTTAGCTTGCAATTCTGAAAAATAGGATTCTTTACGAGTTACGGAGTTTCTTTACGACAGTTTATTACCCCGTAGCTATTATCCGGTTCAAAAACTGACGCCTGTCTTGATATATGCAAAAAAAAATTAACTGATTAATATTATTCATCTGACTGTTTTTCAGGACAGATGACCTCATCCAAGTGGCAGGAAGACGCTAAATGCAAGCCGCTTCCAACTGGTCTTTTTGGAAATCCACGGAGGAGGCCTATGTTCAGCAGTGGACTTCTTGTGGCTGAATGATGATGATGATGACTGTTTTTCTGACCCAACAAGTCATCACTGTCGCGTAACGCAACTCCAAAAGCTCGTATCTTAACAGCATTTGAACCGGATAATACTTGTCAAAATTTCAAAAATTCTTTATTTTATCACTCACTGACTGACCGCTCATCAAAACTCTAAGGCACTTCTAGCAGACATAGAAGCTTCAGATTTAGAATACAATTAGTGTTTAGTATACAAATCAAGGAAAAACTAAAATATTTTGCAATTACGGTCCAGTTTTCCAGATACATCAACTGCATAAGTAACTTTCTATAACTTTCTAAAATTCCATATAAATATCACAGGATTACAAAGTTACATTTGCAGTGAATGTATATAGTTACCTAGACATAATTATGTTCAAAGCTAACTTGTAAAATGGTCAAGAAAAAAAAGTAGGACTATCTACAAAAAGAAATGGGATGCCATTAAAACATAAATAAGTTTTTTTACAAGTTATGTTTTTAATGGCATTTGAATTTTTAAGTAGGTATCAATGGTAGGTAACTTAGTACCAGCTTTAGCAGTGGACAGCGGCATCTCTACAGATATTTTGCACTTAAGCTACGAGCCTGTATTAGTGTAAAAAACTATATTTGCCAAGCTTGTCGACCGTTAGACAGCTCGACTCGGCACCGTGAGTTGAATATCGACCAACTCTAAAAGGGCAAGCCAAGAGTTACATATTTTTCAAACACATTCTCTTTATAAGGAAAGCCAGTTCCCCGTACAAGGGGCAAGTACGTGTGTTTTTCTACGCGGCGTTTATTGGCATGAAATATCAATAATAAATATATGATATTGCTCCTGCATTCCTTATGCTAACATGGGCGAGTCGCAAAAGCGCGATAGCCATGAAGAAACAATTCATAATCTAACAACAATCAACAATGGAGTCTGCTATTATACTGGCCGCAGTTCCTTGTAGGCACTAACTACTTGTTACGCGGTTGTGTATCGCGAATTATGAAATGAAGGTTAACTAGTTCTATTCAATTCACAAGTATCACAGCTCGGTTATTAGTTAACATTTGTTGTTGTTACTTAATGTCAATTGCGTTGGTTTAGTTTAATTGTCAGTGACGTAAGAAGATCGCTTAGTCGAAAAAAAATTGGGTGAGAATCTAAGCAGGATTGCAAGTGACATTTGTCATTTGTTTTGTTTTGTTTGCAATATTTATGTGGTGATTCAGTTTGCTGTCGCCAAAATCGAAAACAAGAGTGGAATCCTGAAATAGGAACGTAAGCTTCAAGAATGAAAGACCTCCCACGGAGATTTATGTTAGTGCCCCAAGAAGACAACTATCTGGAAATGGAATGACGTCACAATTTCGCGAATTTCATACACGAGAAACATACCCCCGGCATGTCTGAATCACGAGCACGACTGCGCTCACCCGAGAGACTAGAGAGGTTATTTTGTTAACAAACATGGCCGCCGCGGTCGTGTGAATCATACTAATGCGATTAGGGCTTATCTTCCAGCTATTATTGTACTAATAGACTTTATTATATTTGCTGTATGGACAACTGGCCTACTGTTAGGAGATAGGAAGTTAATACAATTTGTTTTCATAAGTTAACTGATAAAGATGTATAAACAACATAACACATTGAAAGATAATTAAGACTTCGAGTGGACAGTTTTGAGAATACAAAAATAACATGCGACGCGATGTCTAACAGGCCGGTTATTATCACCACTTATAAGCTGTCCATTCGCTATTTCAAATGAGTGAGAAACAAGGAATTCAAGGAAACACGGGATTTTATTTTGGGTTCACGGGTAAAAAAAAACATTTTCCTGCGTACCCATCGGTAAAAAAGTTTTCTTTCATTAAGAATTAGGACGTGACCATTTTAAATGATAGACCTTTGAAGACATGGAATAAGTAAAACAAAAGTAAATAATTAATAGCTTCCAAGTCTCTAGACATAATTTAGCAATAGTTTGTCAACCACCTTTGTCAGGAGTGCAAGAAAAAAAATTGTGCTTAAGGAGTAATGAAAGAAAATTCTACGCCGGTGAGTCCTCGGGAATTTGTTTTTACTCGTGGGGTGGTTTCACCACTTTTGCACCGGCTAGACCCACCAGTGGGTTTAGCCGGTGGGAACACGGGCCGGGAGGAACGGATTGAGTCATTGTGTTCTACAATAAGTATCGTCAGTGTGAATAGCCTGCTTCAGTTTTAGAAAAACAATAATATTTGGAGATGCGTCGGCTGTCGCCCCGAAAGTCGTGTGGGCGTCCGGAATACTAACACTCACATTTAGCAATCGACAGTCAAAGCACGTCTGGAGGCGATTTGGAGGCACTTGCAGTGGTAATAGCTGTCGTCGAAGACATTGGGAAAGTAGCTCAAGGCGCCGCTGATGAAAGGTACCCGGAGATCGAGGATAATGCAATTATTTTAC
Source organism: Yponomeuta evonymella (assembly GCA_963969515.1). Classification (NCBI taxonomy): domain Eukaryota; kingdom Metazoa; phylum Arthropoda; class Insecta; order Lepidoptera; family Yponomeutidae; genus Yponomeuta; species Yponomeuta evonymella. Next base: position 18,845,103 of record OZ018352.1, on the reverse strand, counting down.
TAGAAAGTTTACACGCCTTTCATAGAGGTTTGCTCGCTTGGCTTAACCAGCTGGCGTCTGAAGTACGTAGATGATTTCTTAAAGTATTTTTGACGCCAGGAGTGTTTAGTCTTTTAGAAATTGACGGTCAGGATCGGCATCATGACATGGCAAGTCGAGTATAATTATAATAGGTTTTTAGAAGGAGTTTTTGTCTCTATTTTTTCCAAAATGATCTAGATTTTGAATTGGACATTAAGTTAGTTTCTGTGTTACATTGAATAAAAACTGAAAAAACTAAAAAAAATCGATAAGTTAATGTACTATGAAAAGAAAAAAAGCCGGCCAAGTCCGAGTGGGACTCGCCCACCGAGGGTTCCATACAAATTTGTAGTCTCGCAGTTTTTCCGAACTTCAGGCTAATTTTTTAATGATTTAATTACTAATGTATAGTTTTCATATTTTTCCCTGTACTTGTAGTATAAGACGATATTACAGTTCTAAGTCAACGGAAAGTATCCTATACATTTTGATTCCCTCGAGTGTCGAAATATACGCCTGGTTTTAATTTTAACTCGATGCCTCCACGCGTTGTAGAGATAAACAGTTTTGTCCGACAGACGGACGGACAACAAAGTGATCCTATAAGGGTTCCGTCTTTCCCTTTGAGGTACGGAACCATAAAAACCGCGAAAAAACACATTTGTTGTATGAAGACCCTGTTATTTTTTAATATTTAAAAAATATATTACTTGTTAGGTAATCAGCCGTAATTACAATGTCCTGTGAAAATTTCAACTGGCTAGTAGCCAGTGGCTACCTATTACGGTTCCAAAGATGGAGCCGTTTAAAGGACGGACCGACCGACGGACGGTCGGACGGATGGACAGACAGACAGACAGCGGAGGCAGAGTAATAGGGTCCCGTTTGACATCCTTCGGGTACGGAACCCTAAAAAGTATTGTTGTATCTTCTTTTTGCAAGTTCTCCATTAATATGAAATAAACAGACTAACGGTGTTATTTATAAAATCACAATTCCTGACTGTCATCAAATGCAGTTTAAATAGTCTGTGATGAAGTCTTTCTCTTTACCACAGACTATTAAAACTGCATTTCAGAAGTATTTTAAAGAATAGGGTTTTCTTATATAATAACTTCCACAGAATAAAATCACTTGTCCTGGTCCCAAACGAGGATACCCTGTGATATGTGATACCAGGCAAGAACGTTTAGCATGTACTCATGTAGGTACGATATACTTGTCGGCCTACGATACTAATTGACGTCACGCACGACACGACATTGAAGGCTGGAACCATCTGGTAAATCGCGAACAATATAATGAAAGGCAAATAAAATGAAAATGAAAATAAATAAGAGCCTTTGCATAACTAACATGCCTACAGCCACATTGTGTTACTTGTTTACTGACGGCAGATTCATGTTGCGAACATTTTTAACGACTATTTTACAAATCCTGAGTCCCTGAACACACAACTCTTTAGCATATTAGGTAGTTGGTGATATTTTGTCAAAACCAGTTGCCATTGAAGGATATGCAGGTACTAAAACGGTGACTTATAGTAGAAGATTCAGGTTAATTAACATTTGAGCTAAATGTCAAAACATAACCTTTTGCGCGGGCCAAGTGTGGGAAATATGGGGCATCTCGAAATAAACACTACTGCTAGCCGCGGTCCGTGGCAAGATTAGGTAACTACCTTTAAATAGATAGTTCGAGAACGCTTTATTTTACACAAAAAAATTAATTACGCATATATTTCTTTACTACGGATTGACGTCTGAGTTTTAGTAAGTGCCCGAACATTATTAACGGTACCTAGCCACATGATATAATATGAATAAAAATACAACGAGTCATTTAAATAAACCTGAAAAGTGTCGATAAATTCAAAAAGTTTAAAATTGTCTAATTTATTTTTTATTGACCGCGTCACGTTTCAAACTTTTGCTTACTGCGAGTGATAATCATTAATGCGAAGAAACGGCTCGTTCCTGTTTCGATTGGAAAATCCTCTATTGCACAAGAAATCAATCTGCACGCGGTGCTTTGGAGTAAGAAACAGGAACACATTATTTGCCATATTTAGCTATGTTGTTATACCAGTTCATTAACAAGCAGTCTGTTATGAAACTTTTTTGTTGATTAAGTTATGTAGGTATACCAGTCCTCACGTCAACAAAAAATTGTTACAGTGTAAAGGAAACAAAGAAAAGACCGTGAAAGAACGTGAGATATCGCAAAAGCATATTGGTTCTATTCTGATGCTAAAATTATGTAAGTAGGTAAGTGATATCAACACAGGCCACAACATTGAATAATTAGCTAAGTCCCAGATGAACAAATTAATATAACCAGCAAAAGGTCACAAAACTGAGTCATCAAGCGCCCGGACTGGATATTGGCTTAGGTCTAAAGTTAGCCTGTCCAGCCTATTCTCGACGTTATTGTGTCCAAAATTATCCCACAATGAAATGCAATTCGGAAAAGACTACTTAGTAAACATAAGTAACAGCGTTTAACTTTGGAACTTTAGAACGCATCGGCACCCGGCCTTTTGGGCTCCGCTGCAGTTGGATAATAACTTTATTATTATCCGACTGCGACGGAGCCCAAAAGGAGGGTAATGTGTTTGGCTCGTAGGTATATAATTATGTTTGTAACTATTCTTTGTTCCCTCATTGCACTTGATTGTGGTGCAATTTCACACAATATGATCGACAGTAGACATACACGTCGCAAGCATCGTAATAGGGCAACTCGAAAAATGTAAACGTCCATCGACTGGTTTGATTTCTAGCTCTTTATTGTTTAGTCCAGTCTAGTCAAATAGACTGTTGAAGAACCGGCCAAGTGCGCATCTGGGCACGCGCAGTGTGGGGTTCCGTAGAAGGAGGAGTTTATTACCTGGGCCTAGATTCTGTTAATGCATTGTAGTAACATGACAACTGCATGAATATGGCGGTTTTCATTTCATGGCTGCTTTAAGTCTACGCGGGCACACCCATCAAACCTTCTAGGCGTCAATGGTACGAAAAAACACGTCACGTGACCCGACAGTGTACCTGTCATTATACTACAATGCACTAACAGAATTGAGGCCCTGCTTTACAGACCTAACCATTTCATCAAAGTAATTTTCAATTGAATTTGTACAAAGTTGTCCTTTTGTAAGTTGGTCGCCTATTACTCGTTGCCTACTTAGCCGTGATAGTTTTCCCTTTGGAGTAGTCGCATATTTTAAGCCTACATATAATGCAGAATTTTTAGAAAAAGTATGAAACCGACGTCCGTGCGTGCTACAACCAATGGACCCCAAGGCGTAGTCGTAGGGCTGAGTTATGAGTATGAGTACTCCTTTTTGGGCTGACTTAGTGTCTACAGTATGTTTCATACTTTGTGGTCCTAGTTTTTGGGATGCCTGGCATTCTGAGATACAGATACGGATATTTTAGTTTCAGATCTAGGCTCTAGCTTGACTAAACACTCTTTCGAGCCATACCAAACCAATCATAACTAATCATAAGTGCAGTTGGCTTGCAGGAGTTTGCCAGTACAATGAAATGTTCAAAGCGGAGATGCGAGCAAGAGCTAGAACACACAATATCGAAATACTTACGTACAATTTGACAATCAAGTGGATGGCAAATGATGGTAATCAAGTACCCTATAATGGCGGCTATGCAGACTCGCCCGAGAGGTAACTATTCACTGCGAGCGTTACGCAATCAGCACTGAAGGTTAGTGCTGTAAGACCCGCAATCTAAGATAAACTCGCTGGCTAACATCGCTTAATGGTTCTTATGGGAGGAAACGAAAAAGAATAGAAGTACTTAAGGGTTCTAAGGAAGGAAATGAACAGTCGTGACTGGACATTTCCAAGCCTCGTGAATATTTTTGGCCTCATCATTCAGTTTAGCGTTCTGTTTCGCAGGCGGGATTCGCTCTTGTCTCTACCGAGAGCATCAAAACTTGTCCGGATCGCTGTCTGATTCTATGGAAATTTATTTAAAAAAAAATACCAGCGTCTCGCAGCTCGGCGACCGTGTCAGTGAAACCTCTAGGAATTCAATGTGCCGGCTATAATGCAACCGCGAAATGAATGGTTGACCTTCGCTATTGAATTTGGTGAAATACCAAGCTTGAGTAAGCTCCATTTAAAATAGGTTTGGTGCCTGTTTGGTGCAACACTACTACTTATGCCGTGTACGATAAGAACTTAAGCTACATCGTCGACTCTACAATCGATAATTGTGAGTAAAAAAATAATAACTATAGGCTGACTAGCAAAGGGAAGTTGAGTCTGAGGTACAATGAATTCTTGTTTTTTTTTCACGCGCCAAAGCATGAGATGGTGTGACTCACTGATCACGTACAGTCAGCATCACATAGCTAACCTGGGGCCTGTTGCATAGAACTAACAGTTCATGGTTTAACATGACAATTCGATGTACATTGCGAAGTCTATTAACCTACAGATTAACAAGTAGACTCTGCTACGCAATGTAGGTAACTCGAATTGTCATGATAAGTTTATTATGACAATTCGAGGTACACAAAGAATTGTAGTTTTAATAAAACTCAGCCCTGCTAAGCGTGACCGAGCACGGTAGCACGCGCTGTCTACCTTTTCATAAAGTTCATATAGGTACACACAATCACGCGTCTTAGGGGTAGGTATTAACAATAGAAAAGTTCTAAGATGCAACTTAACTTATAAGGGAATCCCAGCAAAAGTGTTGGCAATAAGTATGGTTGCATGAATATTTACGGTCTTATTTATAAAAACAGATTTCCTCTGAAACTATCCTCAGAGGCAGTTTAAGTAATCTCTGGTTATGTCTTTCCCTCTACCACGCACTATTAAAAATGCCTCTGAGGAGTGTTTTAAGGAAACGTGTTTTTATAAATAAGTTAGTAGTTAGAACTTTCAATGCTTTCCATGTAAATTTATTCTAGTCAGAACGCTTCAAAAGCTTTAGTCAGAACACAGCACCCACAAGTGTCAAGGGATTGCAGTTACCCGGATTTCACAAAATATAACACGTTTCAAGTGCAAGAAAAAACGTACCAAGGAATCGAGGGTCCTTGTCCAAGTTGTTCAATAAAACAGGATACTGTGATAACCAGGCAAGGACGCTACAACATGCATGACACATCAACCAGACAAGACAAGCCTTGTTAGGCTTCAAGGTACTTGCTTAGCAGTCAGGTGCTAGTTTGGAACAAAGGGATATTTCCATGTGTCAGAGTGTAGCTATACTAGCTATCAGTGTCGGAGGTCACACAGTACGGTTGGCTGGCTTCCTTGGCGATGGCACTAACAATAACCTTCTCACGGGGCTTACCTGCAATTATTTTTTATGTCCACATATAGCATCTCTGGGGGTCAGGTTGGGTCGATGAGATTCTTCAATTTGGATATTACGAGGGTGCGTTTTTAAGTTCGCGGAATAGGCAGGTATGTCATTATATAGTGAGACTACTTACTCGAGTCATTACGAATTAAGCAACTCATTATTAGTATAAGTATAAGTTTTATCGTAATTAGGTCATTCCCTCTGCGAATGAACTTCGGGGTCTGTAAGACTTCTGCCAGGGCTCGCCTAACGTTCGCGCTCGTCTTCGAGTAGAACAAGAAGCGGCTCCGAGCCCAGGAGGACTTCTTCCTACGCACCATTACCGGGGCGCCCCTTAGCGAGGAATGCGAAGATCGCGAGGGACCTGGTGGGAGGAGCTGGACGCCTTCGTAGCGTGGCTGGCGACCGACATGTTCGCGCGTGCGGACCGGTCGCAACTCCAGCATCTGCGCTAGCTGGCGCCACTGCCCGCGCGACCGCCTGACAGCAGCGCCAAGCCCGTCACCTGAAGCCTGGTCGAGTCCAGGGCCACCAGAGACTGAAGAGACCCACCTGTGACCCCTAGTGAAGACCACCGCCTGAAAGGCCACCCACTGACCTATCCGTAGCCGCGGACCGCGGAAGATCCCTGGGGAAGAGGGTCACGCCCTGACCCAACCGGGTTGCCAACAGGACCCTAAAATGTCTGACCTCTAAAAAAAACATTACAAACTTGTTCGGAACCATAAGGCCACGAATACTAGCACTTGTTTGACTTCTTTTTGTTTTTGCTCTGTCGTGAAAACAGTATTGGATCGAAGTGTTAAACTTGATGAGATTATAGTGAAGAAGTTTTGAACATGAAAATTCGAATTTGTCTTTAAAGTAATACATAAAAAATACTAAGATTCCATGGTTCAGAACTGAATGAAATAAACACATTTTGCTAAATGGTTAAGGGCGGCATAAACGGCGACGATACTATCTTAAGATACAATATCGCTCGCCAATCGCCATACAATTCAATGGACCACGACGACAAAGATAATAATATATTTTTCACCTCACTAGCTCGTAAAAGCTCTGTTTATCATTCGAAATCTGCGTGGAAAATCGCACTTTATCCGCTAGCGTGGAAAGTGTTTTTAAAATTCGAATATTTTTATTCAATAAAGGTTTCGTACAATAAATTACATATATATAGAACCTCATTGGTTTCGTAATAGTTTATATTCTCTGCAGCCAGTCCATTGATGATTGAAATGCAAATACTTATTTCATGTCATGCGCCAGCCTCATTTAAAGAATCGCACTGGCCGGCAAGAAAATTTGATTTAAAAAAAAAACTTTAAAATTTTCTTCTCTTTATTGAATTCACTTAACTTCCATTATTTTGGTTTGTTTTTTGATAAAATCGAAAGAAATCATAAAATATGAGCGAAGCTAGCAGCGACGAAGATATAAATTAACAGTAATTTAATATTTATTAAAACTGTTTTTCTTGCACCTAGCATTTTCCTCGCTTTAGTGAGGTGAAAAGTTATGTGTTGCGCTCGGCAGCAAAGTTATTTAGCGTCTCGTACCTTTGAAACCCTCGCTACGCTCAGGATTCTATATTTGAACCACTCGCTTCGCTCGTGGCTCAATCCTAGAATCCTTCGCTTGCTCAGGTTTCAATACAAGGTACTCGCGCCAAAAATTAACTTTGCAGCCTTGCATAACAAATAACTATTCATATCTTCGTGTCTGTCCATTGATTAATATGGCGAGCGATTTTGTATCTTAGGATAAAAATATTATCGTATATCCGCCGTGTGTGACGCCCTGTATACATAGTAGCAATACCACTGGCTAACGTGAAGGAAAACATCGTGAGGAAACCTGAGTATCAGAGGTGTTCAAATACCTCAGCGCTTGAAATTGCCAATCCACGGTGAGCACGCGTGGTAATTAAGCCCATACTATCTCTCTGAAAGAAGGCATGTGCCCTGCAGTGGCACGCGTATAGGCTACATGAAAACAAAACAAGTTTGCTAAATAACTAAGACAAATACATTATGATGTGGCACGGTACCCTCGGTGCGAGCCCGACACGCACTTAGCTGTTTTTTTCACACGACTTCATCATGTGGAAAGGTGAAATTATTATTTGAAGAAAACAAAACAAGATTGCTAAATAACTAAGACAAATACATTATGATGTGGCACGGTACCCTCGGTGCGAGCCCGACACGCACTTAGCTGTTTTTTTCACACGACTTCATCATGTGGAAAGGTGAAATTATTATTTGGAAAGTTAAATTAAGTGGAAAGGAAGAAGACCCTAATTTAATTTTGCACAGAAACGCGGAGTAAACCGAACACATGCATTATTTAAATGTTTCTATTAAATATTTAAAATATACACATACGAAATGTTTAAAAGCACATCATATAAGGCGAGCGCAATAAGTCGTGAGCACTCGTGAGTCACGCGAGGGGACCAGAGCGGTTTGTATGAAAGCGCCAGCATGAATACCTCATTAAGGGGCTCCGTAACACTAGCGCCACCGTGGAAAAAAAAAAACATATTTTTTTTTACAGATTGAATTTGCAAAAATGTACAATCTCTCCATAGCCGTGTAGCCGTGAACCTAAGGCAAAAAACGTAGGACTAGATAGCATAAACGCCATAAATCTAGTCACAGCTTCGTGATCCTAGGTTCTTTTTCATGGGTCCTAAAACTCTAACACTGTTGATATTATTGAGATACGATTTTTTTCCTTGGTAGCGCCGCTAGCTAGCCCACTGGATCCCCTTAAGGGGAGGCTCAAGCAGACATTTTCTACTGTGACGTCGATGTAACGAACTTGTTACATAGACTCAAACATGTACTGTTCATTTCAGTCAGTCCCGATCTTCTATTCATTAACAAAATTGATCATTATTTTGTACAATTGGTGTCAAAGTCACAATTTCAATAAAAAAATGCCATGTAATGTTTTAAAAAAATCCCATGCAAATCCTAAAACAGGGGGGTCTACTCGTCAAAACGAGCTACTTTCATTATAGGGGAAAATATGAAATCGCGAAAAAATGGAACAGGTATTTTTTTGCAATGTCGAAGTTTTCTTCATGTAATCTGTGCCCATGTTAAAAGTTGTTCTCAGTACAATCAGAGCCGGATTTTGAGGTCTGGAGGCCCTAGGGCAACGAAGGAGCGGAGGCCCCTAATTATTCCCAAATAAAAAACACGAAACAAAAACTACAATGAATACGACGATTTTTTTTTTTAATTTGAAAAACAAACAGACGTTATAAGTACTCATAAAAGATTGGCGTTTAATGATAGTACATATTAGCCTTTTATGGGGGCCCTTTCCTTGTGGAGGCCCCAGGGCAGTAGCCCCGCCTGCCCTCCCCTAAATCCGGCTCTGAGTACAATCCATCTCTTTCAGGTAGATAAGGGATATCAGTTTATACGTCCCACTGTAGGGCACAGGATTGTTCAGATCTAATGAAATTAACAGTGCCATAATGCAGTCTTAGCTCCAACATAAACTCAAGCAGAACACCTGTTGAGAAACAAAACACCGGAACGCAGTTGAAGTAAAAGTGAGACTAATCACTTGAGCGAGGCACGGACCTTTGGAACCGCACGAATGAAATCCGTGAAAAAATAGCAATTACACGAATGATATAATCGAAAAAAAAAAATATGGACGGGACTAGCAGAGGACCGGCGAGGTTGGCGTGACGGTGACGTATGCCCAACAGTGGGCGTCTTTCATGGGCTGTATAGAGAGATAGGTATAATCGAATCTAATTTGGGTTCGGACAACGTCAACAAACGTTGTAGGTACAAGTAACATTTTGAAAAGCAACAAGAAGGAAGGAAACTAGAAAGGAACCTTTTTGTTGATTTACAACATGAGCGTAGGTTTATTAAAAATAAACACTTAGGTCAGTCAAAGCGTTAGGAGGATCGATGGCATGGAAAGGCAATCGCAGAATCGTGACGGTAACCGAGTGTCTCAAGCCTGTGGTTACCGCGCATGATGCAGGGGCCTGTTACATAGAACCATAATTCATGGTTTACTATGACAATTCGATGTCCACTGCAAAGTCGATTAACCGACAGATTAACAAGCAGGAAGACTCAGGTATTTAATGTAGGTACCTACATCCCATTGCAATAACAAACTAAGAATTGTAGTTTCATGAAACGCGGCCCTGGAAGCGCGGGAGAGAAACAACTAAAATAAAATGAAGTCAGCGCAAAAAATACCGCCGAAGTTGAATTCATTTGGGAAACAACAGATGAAATTAAATGACACGAAGTGTGTGTGAAAGTAGCTGGAAACAACGCAGTGGATGGCGTGACACGTCCGCGGCCGCGATGCTCGTCCGTTCCGCACGATCGCTGAGCTCTGAATCGGATGTTTTATGAAACCAAATGCTCTTCTCATATCACTTCATAATGAGAGAATAATTCAACCCAGACTGCATTTTTATTTCTGTTCACAGGTTGTTATAAAGTTTGTCATGTCTTAGTTCAATGAATCGTTGTATTCATCAACGCAGACATCACCAAAAAGTTCTCTGATGCAGAAAAAAGTATTTGTAAAATAATTAATTAAAATAGGCACTGTATTTCACTCAACCCCAATATCAGTTTTAGTAATCGTATTTATTTGGTTATCAGCCATGCGGAATAAAGTAAGCCCTCATACATACAAAATTACCCAAACCTCTTTAATCTGTAGATTCTAAAGGACCCGATCGGGCCACCATAACAATGGTTTTTAATTGTTTTTTTCTATGGTCATAATGTAACAGGTCAAGCGATTTCTTGGTGTTGAGCTTGATACGCTTTAGAAATGACAAAAGTACTTTGTAGCCAGCTTATAAATCGACAGTATCTTTCTTTGCAGAACACTCGACACGTAAACTTTCAGGTGTTTCCGTTTCCGCTCTCTTACCAAAAAGGCAGGCCGGTTGCTAATTAAATATGTTTTGCTAAAATGCAGGAAACAACGATCATAATCGTGGTGAAGTAGACAATCAGCATGACGTCAAGCGTAATGCGATACTACGGTATGAACGCATTATTTCGCTCGAAATACTCGCACATATTGTGGTTTGCGGTGAGAATTTCATGTCGCAACTGGATTATCCCACAAATGCTCCTGAAACCTGTTCGGCTTCGTCCCAAAACTCTCGAATTACATTGCTTTCTGTACCAGACTACTCCGTAAGAAAACCGCCTAACTACACACTTAACGGCCTATGCACACGGCACACACGACGTTTCGCACAGACGACGAACGCGCAATATCTGCGCAGAAAAATGTGGCAATTGTTGGTAGATTAATGGCCAGTTTCTGAATTGAGAATTTTGCTAATTCTTGGAATTTCTCAGAAAAGAGCGTGACAGAACGTTACTTAAGTATTTAGTTAGTGAAATTATCAATTCAGAAACCGGCCCTAAGCCGACTAAGATTAAAAGAAGTGCGCAGGTGCTATATACTTCGTCGTGAACCGAGCCTTTCTGCATCGTCCCAGCTACGAGCCAGATTACATAATCCACAATAAATAAATGTAAAAGGCTATGTTTTAATGTTATAACGACGCATTGCTTGGGTTTGGTATAGGATTTATGTTTGAATAATTATGCTACTGAGTCCGCAGAGTCGGTGTTGCGTTGCGAGTTGCGACATAGAAACCGTTTATCATCGTGCCACAAAAGACAGCGAAGGGCCTCTAATGGACGCGTTAACACTCGACAAGGCAATGAAGAAGACGGTTCTTTTCACGTAACTGAATGTGGGGTGAGGTGAAGATAGAAGGAAGATAACTAACGCCCGTTTCCTGTCATCCATAAAGTACGTCACACTAATTTCGTGATTTTTTTACCCCTCCCCCGACTTTGCCACAGTTGGTCACATTTGAGATGTGAGATGAGAGTGAGACTGTGACGTCACATATTTTTCAATTTTACATTTAGAAATTATTAAATTCCGAAATTAGTTTTCTTCCCATTTAAATTATTTATTTAATATTATCAACATCATATCAAACATTTGAAAATATTAACAGAACAATAAACTATTAATTATATTATATTTTTGAAATGTGACGTCACGAAACTTAGGACTCCCCACCCCTGGGCACACAATTTCACACTTTGTCGACAGCTTTTTTGTGACCTTTTTTGACTGCCATATGGGTCGAAGTTGCGCAAAGGTGGCTCTAGCTTTGGCTATCCTAGAAATGATGTCCTCTTCAGTTCCTCCAGTTTCTGACACAACACTGCTGTACGCGCTTTATTTGCTGAGTGCCTAGCGTTAATGGTAGAGAGTTCCTTTCCTCGGTACGCATCTCTTGTGTCTTCCGCGAGTTAATTTTGAGGCTAACGCATGGAGTTTCGCGTTGCAGGTGGTCGAGTTTGGCTTGCATGTCGACGTGCTTGTGGCTAAACAGACAGGTCATTAGCGTAGTCTAGGTCATCTAGTTAGTCGGTTAAGCCCCACTCAAACCCGCGTCGCTTCCCATCGTTTGTTTTATGCACTATTGCGTTCTTTTCGTGTGGCGCCGGTTTAAGAATAACGTCACTCCATTTCCTTCCGTGGATGTCGTAGAAGGCGACTAAGCAAATACATGACCAGGAGACGGGCAGCAGCGTCTTCCTAAGATTCCAACCGCATACTGCGATCGCCAACCCGCCTGCCGAGCGTGGTGATTATGGCAAAACCTTTCATGGTTAGGAAATCCATGAGGGAGACCTATGTCCTGCAGTGGGCATCAAAAGGTTGATGATGTTTATTCCGTCCAGGACGATCAGGAACAGCAAAGGTGATAGAAGACAGCCCTGCTTGACTCCCGCGTGCACCGTATGTCGTCGGAGAGAAGTCCATCATGAGAGACTTTAAAAGAGTATTTCTTGTATATGGCTTTCAGCAGGTCTCTGATTTTAGGTGGAACTCCAATTTCATCAAGGGGGGGCCATATGTTTGCAAATCGAATAGCGTCGAAAGCCTTTTGGAAGTCAACAGCAGTGAGGTATACTTCCCTTACTTAGATGTACTTCCCATTGCCACTCTGATGATTCTTCGAGGTTAATCCGCAATGTGTTTATCTGGTCCGTGCAGGAACGTTTGGGTCGGAAACCTGCCTGTTATCTCCGCAAAAGAGGTTCAACTGCCTTCGATAGTCTGTCCAGTAGTATCCTGCATAGCACTTTAGAGGGTACAGAAATCAATGTACTCCCCCGCCAGCGGCCACATTTTGCCGTTCAGGCAATTTTTGCCGACAACCTTTGGCATGGAATCGCGGTATTATCACTTATCAGCCAACAATATTATTAATCAATTAGAAGCTTCATTTTTATGCAATATATTGTTGTGTATGTATATGTATAGATACCTACAGTTAGAATTCGTTCGTTTAGATACAGCATCGCCATGGTATCATATAGAAACGCAAACTAGTTTTATCTCGGTGAGGCTAATTCGGCAATAGATAAAATAGAGTAAATGTTAGTCGGAAGTTTCACTCAATAATATACGTAATTATACACTGACTGTTTCATTAGTGAATGAATTATTTTTGTGCCGTTGACTTTTCTAAAAAGTAAAGTAATAAAAGTAAAACATAAAAATAAAAATCCAAAGTAGTACAACATAAGTTGTTGTAAAGCATCTTAGGAATTGCTAGTTTTAGAGGTAACCCTGTGTAACATTTTTGTACTAAAATTATGTGCTTAGAGCCGATTGAGGTTACGTCATGTAGATAAATAATGAACGCTTTCGAGAAAATTATTTCTAGTCATTCGGCCAAATTAATCGACGTATTTATCATCGGTTACTTACAGAGACGCACAAACAAACTCGAATTACAAGAAAAACCGGCTGTCTAATGAAAGTAACGTGAACAGCAAAAAAGCTGATCAATAAAATGTTAAAGTGCACAATGAAATTTTACCAAGAGAACAAGTGACTGTTACGTAATACGCTAAAGAGCTTATCCCACATACAGCGTCGGTTATCGAGTCAGTCGTTACACGAATAGAATTTGTCTCCATACGAATTGGGTCGTAGTGAAAGCAATCCAATTATGCGAAGCGTCGTCCTAATAGAGGACAATAAAAATGATACAGCGATCATCGCACTTTGCAGGTAGAATAGAAATGCACGATCAAAATATCTGCTGTCAAGGATTCACTAAACTATTCTGTTAAAGGGGCTAACTAGCGCCGCCACCAATGAGAAAGAAATCTGATCTTCTTTTACACATCGTATCTGCAAAAAGTGTCTGTACAATCTCTCAATCATGTTAACAGTGATTTTTAGACAGAACCTAGGATTACGAACCTGGGACTCGGTCGTTTTTGGCGTTAATGCTGTCTAGTCCTAAGTTTGTCGCCTTAGGTTTACAGCCATGGGTCCTAAAAATCACTATTAACATGATTGAGAGATTGTACAGACACTTTTTGCAGATACGATGTGTAAAAGAAGATCAGATTTGAAGATATTAAGAAAAATTAAAAAGAATAGAGATCTTATTTGTCAAAATCTGACCATTGATTAAGAAGTTATAAGAGAACATAGAATCGGACAAATTTAGATACATACGAGCCCCTCTAATGAGGGTCATTACCCGGTTTTTGGGCTCAAACAAACCAGTGTTGGCCAAAAAATTTGCGACGCTGACTGCGTTATCACTTGCAGTCATAGGAATCCCACCTGTGTACAATTTCCTGTTGTCAATAGATCATTATCAGATAATAACGCGATCGCATTCTATCAAGACGACTAACTCCGATGGCGGCTCGTCGTCGGCCAGTGTGGTAATTGATGAGTCGTCAAATTGTAGCTCGCTCATCGGTCGGTGAACCTGCGCGCGTGAGGTTTGTGTGTGACTCATTCACAAGGGAATGGCATGGGTTGCAATTGGACTTGAAATTGAGGAAAATAGGAACTACACTGATTTGCCTTCGCCCCTTTAGCTAGACAAAAAGGTATTCTGCTAGTGGGGAACTACTTAGCCAAAGTTGACATTGTTAACGGGTCTTCACTGCACAGATATACAAATAAACATTTTTATTTGTATTTTTTACGTTGAATCAAGTGCAGTCTAAGAGACCAAGAGGAAAAGTGGACTAAGACTAAGTTTGGAGTTTTCTTGTCCATTTTTTCTCCAAAATGATCTACATTTTTAAATGGACACCTAGCTTTACTTGCAACGTTCATTAAGTCACAGTTTCTGTGTTATTTTGAATAAAAACACTTTGACTTTGATTGAATGCTGTTTTGGAATAGTAAAAAAATTTTGTACGTTTCAAAATCTCCCATGTTCTGGCTATACGCGCTAGTAGGTAAACTAAAAATAACTGTTAAGTAATGTAACGTAATTTTGTACATCCGTCTTCCGTGAAACGAATTGTCTTACCAGTAAGGTGTATTACGAGATCTCTTTTAAGATATTTGTAGATTGTGGCGCTGCCATACACAAGCCAAAACTGAACGGATGTTTATCCAATCGAGAAGAACGAAACCGGTTAAGCTACATTGGAAAAACATTCAGTTACAAAGAGGAGGTTATAATATCCTGCGTTTCACGTTTGCAAAATAAAGCAGTTTTCGTAAACCAGTTGACTTGAGGAACGCAAATTAGACACTACCGTCAATTTCGTTCATAATTATTGGTGTGCTTAGTTAGTTAATCATTGTGAATATGTTATCTAACCGGTGTGAACAACGGTAGACTTTAAATCTACAACATTTTATCTTGTTTGTGGCATTCCAGATATTGCAGGCATTTATTATTTCACCAAGCGACGCGACAGAAGTACCACTTATGTTTCCAAACTTTTTCGCCGTTCCATGACAAATTAACCGCAACGCGGATTAAGCACAAGCGAGTTCTTGATTGAGCTGAAAATGGAAGTCGTTTAATAGTATTTATAGCTTTCTCCTTAAGTATGACGCAATGCCACTGGGTGTCGCTTGGTGTAGAATCTAAATATACCTGTAGGCTTAGCACGCTGATCATTTTGCCTGCTCTCAACTGTCACATTAAACACTAAACAGTATTAAGATGACGTCACACAGGGATATCTCGCCGGTGCGAACATGAAGACCGCGTGAGCTGTTTCAACGCGCCTCCTTCTGTCAGTTTAATACCGTTTGTCTATATTTTCCCGCAACCGCGAACATGGAGGTGTTTTTTTCTCGCCAAATGACAGCTTAACTAAGAGAAATTTCTCTGTTGGTGTCGAGGGTAAAGACAAGGCTTTTAGGTTATGATTTATCTTTGCTGTCATATTCTCTTACCTAGATACCTACCATTTGCTGTCATTTGCGTTTCTTAAGTTTTCCTGTTCAAATTTTTTTGGGCTCTATCTAGGTACCTACCTATTTACTATTCATAAATTCTCTCGGCTTTTCTCAGACTGCTTTACCTTCTAAAACGACGACTTTGGCTTCGACGGTGGCCTGTGGCTAAGACCTACGTAATTGGATCTGTTTACATTGTAACGACTTTGGCTGATATTTCGAACTCTATTGTTAAAATGGCTAGGGCGTATGTAAGGTATCTTTACGCAATGAACGCGGAAAAAGAAGCCCGAAAAAAACAACGGACGGAAGTGCGGGAGACGTCCCTCCCAGAGGACATGCCCGATGAAGAGTTCCTCCAAAATTATAAAATAAGCAGAGAGATGGTTGCCTATCTGTGCGAGGAGCTGCAAGAAGATCTGCAGCCGAAGAGACCTGACGGATATGCAGTGATTTTTAAAGTGAGTAGAAGATAGGTACCTACCTACCTATATTTATTTTCTTAGGTAAAGATCACAATGTGCCAACCTAGGTCACTATCTGTTCGGAAGTCCATAATTATGTGTTATACAGTGAAAATAAATAAATTACAATTGATTCCCCTTATCCCTTCTTGCAGGTTCTGAGTTCTCTTAAAATTTTATTAACTGGCCATTACCAGCGCAGTACAGGCCAGGAACAAAATGTCAGCATTGGCCAGACCACAGTGTCCAAGTACTTAGAGCAATTTTTGATCTCGGTCAATAGAAGGTAATATACTTTTGAATTAATAGCAAAGCCTTATCACAACAATCACAAAGAGTATACCAGAACAAAATTCAGTTACAATAAATTCATTGTTGTAAATTACTTACAGATTGTTGCCACAGTGGGTAGTGTTCCCCGGAACACAGGCAGCTCGTGAGCAAGTGGCAGCTGGGTTTTTAGCCAAATACGGGTTTCCTGACATTTTGGGGTGTGTGGATTGCACGCATGTGGTTTTATTCCCACCTGCCATGGTCCACCAGGCTCAGTACCGAAACCGTCATGGAGACACTACCATCAATGTTCAATTGGTAAGCGCAGTGCAGGCTTAGTGTGACCGGCCATATTGAGGTCTTGTAACTCCTATGATGGTACACAAAATACTTAGTGATTTCTAGCTCAATATGTCAGTCATACTAGGCATGGAACCTTAATGGTCGAAAACAAATATTTTTAAATTGTTGCTAAGGCTTAAATGATCACTTTCAGGTTGCTGATTCAGATTGCAGGATTTTAAATGTCAACGCCAATTATCCTGGAAGGTGCCACGACCAATATATATTTAATAATTCAGTTGTGAAAACCGAATTAAAGAGGCTCCATGATAGAAGGATAGGAAGTTATTACTTGCTAGGTAAGTGTTCAACCTTAACATTATCCTACATAAAAAAATAAGACTAGTTGGTGTTACGTAATATAATAATTAGAATATAAAAATCATTAACAAAAGTGGGCAAGTAAAGCTTAAAATCAACAAATCAAACATAAAATCAACAAATGAGGTACAAAAAACATTATTTTATAAAGATGAGGTAGCCGCCAACCTCCGAACCTCCGATAGGAGACGGCACACAAAACAGTCATTTTAATAATTTATTGCTTCTTAGTGCTCGCAATCTGTAACAAGAGAAACAATTAATTTTTTTCAGGCGATTCGGGCTATGCTCTCGAGCCATGGCTAATGACTCCCATAAGAGATGCAGAACCTTTTTCACCGGAGCTCCGCTACACCAACTGGCATTGTGCCACGCGCAATTTAATAGAACGGACAAACGGATACTTAAAGGGAACGTTTCGGTGCTTGGGAATAGACCGAAGCCTACACTACAAGCCTGAAAAGGCTTCAAAAATGATTTACGCATGCTGCGCATTATATAACATTATGAAGCATTTTCGGTATGTATCGAATCTGTAATTCTTAATATACAAGTGCCCATCTACTTCAGTGCTTAAAGTGACTCTTTTTCGCAGTGTACCAATGGAGCTTGCTGATGTGATACCACCGGAGATGGCTCCAGCACCTGCACAGCAGCAGCCCAACCAGTTCCTTACAGCAGGCCAAAATAGAAGGGCAAACATAATAATACAATATTTTAATTAAAGGTCCCATAACTCATTGGTTTATTTACTTTGTAAGTACCTAATAATATGACATTATAATCAACTTCATTGTTTCATTTATAATTTTTTTTTAAATTGGGACATGATGAGAAGGCACAGGGCCCAGCTAGTGGGACACATACTTTTTAGGGCTCCGTACACCGTAAGGGTAAGGGACCCTATTACTAAGACTCCACTGTCCGTCCGTCTGTCTGTCTGAACCGTTATTGCTAGACAGTTGAAATCTTCACAGATGACGTATTTCTGTTACCGCGGTATCAAAAAATACTAAAAATAGAATAAATATTTATCCCATACAACAAACGTGATTATTTGTAATGTTTCATAATTATTGTTACGGAACCCTTCGTGCGCGAGTCCGACTCGCACTTGGCCGGTTTTTACTTATTTTTTATCGGACTTAATTATGCAGATCTTCGTTAGGACTAGCATTGAAATGAAAATCTAAATAATAAATTTTTAAAGTAAGAAGAGAAGACAGTTGCAGAGTGGTGGCCGAGAACTGGCCGTCGTTCGTTGGGTAGGCCCTCTACTCGATGGGTTGATGACATTAAGAAGGCGGCAGGAGGTCAATGGAGAAGATTAACAGGGGACCGGTGAGGTTGGCGTGACTGTGAAGAGCCCTATGTCCAACTTTGGGCATCTTTCATGGGCTGTATAGATAGATAGATAAAAGAGAACAATTTTATATTACCTTGCTAAATGGTTCCTCCGACTTTCTGCAGCAGCTATCATGTTTTTAATTTTTAGTGAATTGCTTATATCCTGAAAATAGAAACAAAAATATGATTCAGCCTTTAGTCATGCAAAAGCTAACTACTATGGAAGAACATATTATGGTAGAAAGTGCTAATGGCATTAGTCTGCCGCATTAGAAGATTTTTTATGTAAATGCAATAAAAGAATAAATAACAAAAAAATTAATAAATAAACATTCTGAAAGTACCTTTAGAATTGCATGTGATTTCTCCTCCATCTGGAGAAAATCATCTGTTTTTTTCTTGTTTGCCCTTCTGGGCTTAGACAGTATTGGAATGTAGTTGGTTGTGTCTGTTAGTGTGTGGGTGTCTGTGGTGGTTTGGGGGTGGGTGGACCGTCTGAGGTTGTCTGTAGCTGTCTGTGACCTATAGAATTGTCCAAGAATGTCTGTAGTGGCTGTGGGTGAGGAGGTAGTTGGTCTGAAGGTGTCTGCGGATGTTACTGTGTGGGTTGAACATGTGGCTGTTGGGACATGGGTGACGTGGCTGAGGGTGTCTGTAACTGTAAGGGGGGTGGAACATCTGAAGGTGTCTGTGGCAGTTGTTAGGGGGAGTCTGGGGTGTTCAGCTGAAGCAGCAACCACCAGCATCTGAAATTATTACAAGGTTGTTTTAAATAAATATGTTTTCATATTATAACACATTCCGTGCGCTGCATTTCAGACATTTAACAAATTAAAATGGGCTGTTGATCTATATAAGATGTGGTTGTCCTTTGTGATAATTTGTAATTCTTTTTAACTTAACAATTTACTAAACTAATAAACTAATAATTAAAACTAAATACTAATTTCTACACAATACAATCACTTGACCTGGTCCCAAACTAGGATACCCTGTGCTATGGTAACCAGGCAAGGACGTCACAAACATGAAAATACACCCAGACTGAGAAAATCATTTACAGTCAAATACACTAAGAAAGCCATTTGTTTAACATTCCTTGTTACATACCTCTCCAATTCCTGTCTCACCGACTCCCGACTGAAACCCTGTGGAGCACTCTCTTCCTATAATACCCAAAACTTTTGAGCCCTGCTCGCTCAGTACAGGTATATTTTTATAGTTCCCGGTTTGGGCCCTGGCACTATTTATTTTTGCCCCCTCGTCTCGAGCCCTTTTTTTTAAGTCACGCCATGTCTGGAAACAATTATTAGTAATTCTTAGTTATTGATTATAATTGAAAATGTAGCTACCTACTTTCCTTATAATATTAATACTTACGTGACGCCACTGGTCAACAGTTTTGTCAGGTCCATGTTCCTTCAAAATGTGACGCAATTTCTCCCAACCGTCTATAATCTGTTTTTGACCTAAAGGTCCATTAAATTCGCCATTCGCAAATCTTTGGTGAGTGGACATATAGTCCACCAGTACTTGAATTTGGAGAGCTGTGCTCCTCGTAACTCTGAAATATAATTTGTCTATCAGAGCATTCTCCACGAGTAGGATGATGTGACTGAATGATGGGTGGCTATAGCTATAACAAAAGTTTGCCGCTGCCTCTCCAGCCTCCGTGTACTTACACCCCCTTGATATCCGCTACCGGGCGTCACGGGGGTAAAGTACGAGGAAATAAGCGGTGAGGTAGCGGCAAACCTGTAGCAGACAGTTTATGTCATGTGATCCCAATGAGAATATGAGGACCCAACTTTACCCACCAACCTGAGGATGAATATGTGGCTTTACTACTAGGCCGGTAGTGAGGAGTAGGTAAAGAGCGCTTCACTTACCAACTAAGAGCGGTCAAATAAGTATAGCAAATAGTTGTGTGAAATTAGATGCCAGCGTTATTGTAAAAGTTTGACGGCATAAAATCTCATAAAGCCGTGTTGCATTAAGTTAAAGGCAGCCCAATGAACAAGTGCATATGTAAATATCGTATACTCACTTTTTTCGCTCCATTTTCACCTGTTTTTCTTTCACTTGAAGTTGAATTTGTTGGGTCGATTCGGTTGTCAGAAAGAAGAAAAAAACGTTTCGATATCATTCGTATATTTACGCTCGTTGTCAGTTCAGACAAAACACTATTAGGTTATACGACTGTTCTTACGAAAAAAAAATTGGGAACGAAACGCAGAAGATCTAATTGAACGAATGATTAGTGTTTTAATACAGTCCACAGAGTACTTTAATACAGTCGAAGTATACCGATTGAGTGTGACCAACTTAAAAAATATAAATATTGAAGTCTTTTTTTTAATTGGCATCCCCATTTTGCCGCCTGCGAGAAAGTCTATAAACAGTGTTTAAATTTCTCTTCCGTTCACATCATCTTCGCGGTTGCGACAAAACTAATAACGCGGCAAAGGTTATGCCGCGGCGCCTGTCATTTTCTCGCATGCTAGTGTGCTAAGCCTACTGGCGCGTGCCCCTTCAGTTTTTAACTGACGCCGGAGGAGATAGATTGCGTGTGAACACGTCACTCGCGCGTTTACATTTAGTAGCAGAGTAACCAATTAAAGTGTAAAGGTTGATAATGTTGTTCTGTTTCTATTTATGTAGCAAGTTAATTTAGACATCAAAGTTTTCTACGTTGCAAACTTGGTTGTAATTTCTATAGCTCACGAGGGATTCATCACATCAGTAGTTTAATGTCAAAATCTTCTTTTTATTAAAGTGCCTCTGCCAATTACTAATTCTAATACTGCTATGTAAATATTTATTATATATTTTATAGTAAGTTTAAGTATTTTTATTAATGTAATTTTAGTCAGTCCTATCTATCCTAAGGTTGTCTGGAAGAGATCGCTTTTAGCGATAAGACCGCCAGTCTGACTATGTAACTTAGACATTTAAGATTGTTCAAGTATTTCATAATGTATGGTGTGCAATAAAGAGTATTAATCTTGTCTACCACGATATCGACACCACTCGATTCTGTTAGTGCATTGCATTCCAGTAGAATGACAGATACACGGTCGGCTCACGTGACACGTTTTTTTCTTACCATTGACATTGACACGAGAGCGCGAGTAGACTTACAGCAGCAGCTCACTCAACGCTGAGTCAGCTGCCTTTTGTGGCAACTTAGATACACCACAGGCTACATCTATACTTATTCCTGTTTTATCTATTCGTTTTGTCTGTTGTGTATTTAGTTTTCTTTCTGTTGTTGCGCATATTATGTTACTTAGGTATTTTGTTTCTGTGATGTGTCTTGTTGGTACAATGTCTTTCTTCTTCATCTTCAATCGCGTCCGCGTCCATGATTTTGTCATTGTGCTACAACGCCTTAACAGAATCTATGCCCAGTCCGACACAGACACTTACTTCTTCCAGACATTTTCCCGTCTTCCGCTTTGCCCGTTGTCTGTAGCAGTCTCCTGGTACTGTCGCTCGAGGCCGCTTTATTCTAGGGACAGGCGTGCCAACCCGGCAGTGACATAACCGAGCTAGAGCTACATAACGCGGCCACAGGGTTAATTGATAGCGCAGATAGAGCAACTGTCTTCCGAATGGGCGGGCGACCCGAATCGGCTGCATTGTAAAAGTGTCAACCACGGCCCTGGGATCATTCCACGGGTGGGGTCGACGAACCTTGGGCAAGAAATAGTCGTGCGCCTATTGCAGGTAAAAGAGTGCCCAGTTTCAGAGGGCCTTGTAATTTCAGGTTCAGAATTGAGTTGGTGTATGTTGATACCTTTTCAGCCAAGCAAATTTATCTCTTAACTGTGGTAGCCTAGTGGGTAGAACATTGGACTCGGAAGCGAGAGACTCAGGTTCGATTCCCAGTGCGGGCATGTACCTATAACTTTGGTTTCCAAGTTATGTACATTTGTGAAGTTATAGTAGCAATACCACTCGCTAACCGTGAAGGAAAACATCGTGAGGAAACCTGAAATCGCCAATCCGCGGTGATTAAGCCCAGACCATCTCCCTGAGAGAAGGCCTGTGCCCTACAGTGGGACGTACATAGGCTGCTTATGTATCTCTTAGGCTACGTCTTTCGATTCGTCCCCGCAAAGAGAAACACCTCCGAGTAAAGTTGGTGGATATACAAGTATTGAGAACGAGCAGAGAACAGAAATTGAAATTGACTTGGACTACCTGAGATTCTATGGAAGTTGCTTTTACATGGATGTCTCGAGCGTCATTTTAAGACGGAGTTTCTATAGGAAATAAAAATGCAACGTTTCACACACCTGTAGTATACCAGTATGCCAAAGAACCCAAAAAGCTTTTTATGAAACAGGTGAAGAAAGTTTACATTCCTACAGTTATTATTTGAAGAATCTTCATACGGCTTGGCATCAATTTAGATCTCGATTCTTCTATCGGCGAAGTCGCCAATCCTTCAAAATGAACTTGGCCCCTTCACATTAATGTTTGGGTGGTATTCTGACTTGATTTCACATCTCAGGTCGCAGAATAATTTCATTAATCCTCTGACATTCCTGAATGCTGAATTAAGCTCAGGAAAAAGCCGACTTCGAATACCCAAAAGATTATATGTGCTGGTCATGAAACTGCGCACCGACTACAAATTATGCTTCTACAATACCTACATGTATACATACTTCTAATTATTTAAATTATTTCTAACTTTTTAGTGCGTGTTTCGAAGTCGGTTTTTATTTCAATTCTTTTATTTTTAAATTTTTAGTGGGTCTCAATTTCCATCTCCAAAAGCCTTCACCAGAACATCACCTAATTACCTTGGGACTACTTTTACGCTATTTTATGAAAAAGGATGGGCCCCATTAGGCCTTATTTACTGTCCATTAAAGAGTTTCGTTCTCCATCTCTGAAAGTCTTCATCAGATTTTCACCAAATTAAAATGGGACCAACAATGGCACGTTACATCTATTCGAACAAAAAAGAATTGTCGAAATCGGTTAAGATTTGACGGAGTTACGGAGGAATTGATAACCTCCTCCTTTTTTGAAGTCGGCTAAAAAATACTTAAACAAAAGCCGAAGCATGAATGCAGCACACAACACTACAATCTCCAGAGTATACTGCGAGTATTTTGCTCAGACCGATAGTGATCAGTCCCATCCTAACAAGTATCTCATGCAAGACTAATTAGCAATAATAAATACTCCAAGGCCGCTACTACAAGGCAATTGCTTTGTGTAGCACTTGAAGCTCTAACCTAGATTTACTATCGGCTAAACAAAGTTATATCTATAATTCCACCGCGGATTGGCGATTTCAAGCGCTGAGGTATGAGAATAGCTCAGAGACTCAGGTTTCCTCGCGATGTTTTCCTTCACAGTTAGCGAGTGGTATTGCTACTATAACTTTACAAATGTACATACCTTAGAAAATGCCCAGAACATGCCCGCACTGGGAATCGAACCTGGGTCTCTGGCTTCCGAGTTCAATGTTCTACACTAGGCTACCAACGCTCTCGCTTTATCGTAAAAAGGGTAATACCAACAGGTGTCAAACTCCAAGTGCGAACATAGCGAAGTCGCTATTATAACAACAAATTATAAAAAACCGGCCAAGTGCGAGTCGGACTCGCGCACGAAGGGTTCCGTATCTATACAACTTATTATTAATTTTACTTTATTGCACACACAAGAATAGAGTACAGGAAAGGTAACAAAAGAAAGTACATGTACAAAGGCGAGCTTGCCAATAATGAAAAGAATAAACTACATAAACAATGAAAGGAAAATACGTACTTACTTAAAATACATACCTAATGACAACCTACTTATCAGGAAGTTACAACATTAGACACAAAGATAAAAAAAAAACAGCAAAAAAATCACGTTTGTTGTATGGGAGCCCCCTTAAATAATTATTTTATTTTGTTTTTAGTATTTGTTAGCGGCAACAGAAATACATCATCTGTGAAAATTTCAACTCTCTAGCTATCACGGTTCTTGAGATACAGCCTGGTGACAGACAGACGGACGGACGGACAGACAGACAGCGAAGTCTTAGTAATAGGGTCCCGTTTTTACCCTTTGGGTCATCATCAGCCATTTGACGCCCACTGCAGGACATAGGCCTCCCTCATGGTTTTCATAACCATGAGGGGGGTTTTGCCATAATCGCTACGCTTGGCAGGCGGGTTGGCGATCGTAGTGTGTGGTTAGAATCTCAGGAAGACGCTGCTGCCCGTCTCCTGGTAATTTATTTCCTTAGTCGCCTTCTACGACATCCGTGTGGCACCGGATTAAGAATAGCGTCACCCTTTGGGTACGGAACCATAATAAAAACGGATTAAGTGTCAGTCGGGGAGCCCTGAACCGAACCAAAGAAGACAAAGAAGGTAAATATGTGTAGTGGTACGGCTCCCCTGGTGCGCAAAGTCAACTCGCACTTGGATTTTTTTTTATAAGTAGCCAGCAAGATACGTACAGGTGAGTTACTATACCACAAAAAACATGGAATTTTAACGAGTATTTAAATTTACGTGGATTTTTTTACCGGATTTTCCTCGTTTATGGAAAAAAACTCCGATAAAGGTTAGTTACTGGCATAACGAGTTACCTATGTGAAGAATGACGGTAGTACGTGATAATCTCGCTCATTGCAAAGCAGCATGCATTCATTTATGTGGAACGATTCACAGGCAATTACGCGGTAGAGCGACACTAGTATTTCGTTCCAATTACACATTTTGGTACTCTTTTCGTCACTCTTCTGTTCTTAGTATAGTTTTATCTCTTCGGATGTTTACAAAAGGAACAAGACAGTTACTTGAGTATTTACTTTATGAAATTTCCAATTCAGGAAACGGTGTATCATCTTTTGTCCCTTATTAATCAGGGATATTGTGTTCTCAAAACCGATTTTCCCGGTGGCCGATTTTTATTCCGAACGAGAGTCGTTGAAATGGCAGTGGGCGGGGCACATAGCACGCAGAACTGATGGCCGATGGGGCCGAAAAGTTCTCGAATGGAGACCACATAATTATCGGCAAGCGCAGCGTAGGACGACCATCCACAAGATGGACAGATGACCTCATCCAAGTGGCAGGAAGACGCTGGATGCAAGCCACTTCCAACCGGTCTTGAAAATCCATGGAGGAGGCCTATGTCCATTAGTGGACTTCTTGTGGCTGAATGATGATGATATACTCCGTTCCACGAATCGAACTCCTAGAGAACAAATTACTCGCATCTCATTGGTCAATGCGCGCGGCTAGAGATAAGCCAAACAATAAGCGAAGACGGATCGTAGGGTAGGTTTACTTAATGCAGTGGCTATTATACGCTCTGACTTTGCCTTGTCCTATCTGGTATTTATGTGACTTGCTTTTCCTTTGTATTTATGTTACTTGTTATGCCTTTTATTTCTTAGGATGTGTTAATTTGTCCAATAAATTTCCTTCTGAAGGTCACGCCAACCAACGCTTTTTCTTGGGGAGCTCGTTTCGTGGAGTGGAGCATAGATTTTTATTATACTTTATTTGCACACGATAAACAGTACAGAAAACATATGAACATACACGTATTCGTATTTTTTTGTGATAATTAAACCGTTTAATCAATTTAAAAAGGCGAGCTTATCTCTATAAGATATTTCTTCCAGCAAACCTCGGGGAGTCGGAGTGGAGTGTGAAATGTGTCTATACACGTGCACAAGATACACTACACTTACACAGATAACAAAATAGTACTAATAAAAATATCTAATACCCAAAAAATAATTTATGAAAACTTCCTGACACTGTGACACTCGTGAACACTGTGTCACGAGATTTTCATGTACGAGATCTCGTGTCAGCGTTTGTTACCGAACTCCTCCGAAACGACTTCACCGATTTTTATGAATTTTTTTGTGTATATTTGGTAGGTCTGAGAATAGGTCGTAGGCTAATTAATATTGCAAAACAACGTTTGCCGAGTCAGCTAGTTTTTAGGGTTCCGTACCCGAAGGGTGCCAAACGTGACAAAAATTCAAATTTATTTATTTGTGAAACATGCGTGTACACAAAAGTTCTTATAGGTAAATAATGAAGTTTCAGCATGTTTGGCCGTAGAGGCATACAAATGTCTACATCTAAAAATAATTCAATATTTATTATTTGCGCGTTGTTTACAAGATTATTATTATTTTCTTAAGTTTGAATTGTATAGAAATATGAAAATAAGATAAAAAATTTATATATAAATTGATTGCCAATTAATTAAAATGTCAGATTAAAATAATCATTCAAGCAGCATTTCTTGGTGAGTATTAGTTTCACCTGTCTTTTGAACACATTATCGTCACCCAATTCTCTAATACTCATTGGCAGTTTATTATATATCTTTGGACCCATGCATAAATGAAAGCAGTATTGGATATTCTAGTACTCAGGCGTAGGGTCTCTACGAAGTCGCATACCATTTGCTTCTGAGATGCGTGGAAACAGAGCAGGATTTTTTCTGACGAACATTAGTACTTCTAATACATAGAGAGATAGAAATGTAAGTATATCATATTTCTTAAAATAGGGTTGGCATGATTCAGTGGATTTTAAGCTAAACATTGCTCGCAAACATTTTTTCTGCATTCTGAGTACTTGTTCACGGTCAGTACCATTGCTCCAGAATATAACGCCATACCTGAAGACAGATTCCACAAGACTATAGTATGCTGTCAATAAAGTATGTAAGTTAACTATTGATGAAAGTTTGTAGAGTAGGATTTTTTTTTAGGAGATTTTTTTTACATGTTTTTTCTATGTGTAATTACTAAGACTTCTGTCCGTCTGTCTGTCTGTCACCAGGCTGTATCACATGAACCGTCATGGCTAGGCAGTTGAAATTTTCACAGTTGATATATTGCTGTTGCCGCTATAACAAATACTAAAAACAGAATAAAATAAATATTTAAGGCGGTCTCTCATACAACCAACGTAATTTTTTGCCGTTTTTTCTCGATCTTTGTGTCTAATGTTGTATAGATAATGGTACGGAACCCTTCGTGCGCGGTTTTATATTATATCAATTATATATTATGTTATATTATATTATAGACTTAACAGTTGTAACTCCTGAGCGTCACCAGGTGCTTCTATAGCGGCCTCTTTTTCTCGTTCCAGTGATCCAACACATATCGCACATACATTATACTCACTCCTACATCGCGGAGGGGCAAGCAGAGACCAGGGTTTGCCATGTCCCAACAAGAATCAAGCTAATAAAATTAAGAGATTTGTTCTAACACGAATTTAGACGTCCGTAATTTGAATGAACGTAGGAAACGTAAGGTGTCCTTGACATCAGGTCAAACTTTACATTTTTGTTGCAAACTCGCCAGTAATGTACTGAGAACAGTGCACATACACAGGACGACAAGCCGTAGACTGTACACACTGTTTTTGAGGAAACTAATCCGTGGAAGAGTCGGACCAGACTGCGATTATAGCTATTATTTTAATATTGAAACCTATTTGGTTAATCTACCGACACGTTTGTGTCTAATGACTAATGAGGTTATGCTGGGTTTTAATGGCCATAGCCTGGCCAACCTGGCCAGAAAGAAATATTACGAAAGAGAAGCAATGTGTGTGGAAGCTAGCATTTCCAGAATTAGATCAAATAAATGGCTGCTCTACCGACTCAAAAGGCGTGGACCACATCTGTTTTGTATATCTTTACGACTTTGTTCCGCCAAAATATATGTACATTAATACCATCATGCCCATATTGAGTCAAATCTGTTTAGATATGAAAGTTTAAATTTCTCCACTTATTACATACACACATCATAATAACATAAATTCACGCCTGTCTCCCGGAGGGGTAAGTAGAGGCCAGGGATGCTGACAACTCTTTCGCTTTACCAATATTCATTAGTCGCTGCCTGCACGTACGCCACCACCGGTTTCAGGTACTTTTTATCTTGTCCTTCACTAATATATCCCCTATTATGGCCAACTTATTATTTGGAAAAAACATTTTCAAAAATCATTTCTATTTTATGATAACATCAAATATAACGTCGTTATAATTATTTATGTATCGACCATTCACTGACCACAAAAAAGCCAGGTACAGCGTTGAGTCCTAATTATTTTGTCAATAAAATTTCTGTTCCGGTAATACCGCGGCTTCCCTATCTTTGGAGAAAATGCCCTTTATATCGGGGGGTTATTTCTTCAGTAGTAACCATCAAAAACAAGGTACAGGAAGACGGACATAACCCTCCCTCATTACGGTTTGTTTACGGCTGTAAAAATAGTGAAGAAACTACAAAAAGAACGCAGAGCACCATGTTTGTGGTCATAAATTTACGCCAACACACGCGCGCCCTACCTACATGAGCACTGCTTAAAAAAACCGAGCGAAAGTTACGCCGTCAAAATACTTTGGCGCAAAGCAAAAACTAACAGCCATATTTATAAAAAGTCGATTCCACTAGAGCAGGGTTTCTCAAACGTATGTCTCCACGTACCCCTGTTAAAGTTTGTAGATAACAGCGAACCCCTAATTAATAAAACAAATAAACACTGAGCAAACCAGTGTTTCAAACTATGGTTTTATATTAACTATAAAAATTGGTAGAAATTAGAAGATTTGAATAAAGAAAAACGGTAGATCTACTTATCCTATCCTTATACTTCAGGAGATTGCTAAGAATTTGCAAGAAAAGTCCGTATTAAAATACATTTGTATATTTTTTAATGACTCGTGAAGCTCATACATAGTAATATACGTAGTGAGTGTTGTGTGTCGGCCCGCTGCGAAAACCTAAGTGACTTGAAGGTAGACCACCTACCCTCACTACAATAATTGACTGTACTCGCCACTCCAGTCTACCCGTGACCACGGCAGCTGCAATGTTGCCGAAACGTCGGGAATCAAAGGTAATTAAATTTTACCTAATAAATAATCGTGGTTAGACCCGTTTAATATATTACATTTATACATTATGTGAATCTTGTCGTGAACCCCCTACCGTCGAATGGCGAACCCCTAGGGGTTCGCGTACCCCACTTTGAGAAACCCTGCACTAGAGGAAATCCATAAAGCAATCAACCGGCTTTAAGTCGGTTTAACAGAGTTTTAGTGGAATCGACTTTTTAGAAATAATACTTTCAAGTGTTATTTATAATGACACGGTACCTCTAAAACACTCCTCAGAGGCAGTTTAAATAAACTGTGATTATGTCTTTACCTTAACCTATTAAAACTGCCTCTGAGCAGTTTTTTTAAGAAATCTTGTTGTTGTAAATCTTGTTGTTGTAAATCTGTTGTTGTATGCTGTGGTAGCCCAGTGGGTAGAACCTCGGACTCGGAAGTGGGAGACCCAGGTTCGATCCCCGGTGCGGGCATGTACCTTTATCTAAGTTATGTACATTTGCGAAGTTATACTAGCTATACCACTCGCTAACGGTGAAGGAAAACATCGTGAGGAAACAGAGTGTCTGAGCTATTCACATACCTCAGCGCTTGAAATCGCCAATCCGCGGTGGGCACGCGTGGTGATTAAGCCCATACTCTCTTCCTGAGAGAAGGCCTGTGCCCTACAGTGGGACGTATATAGGCTGCTTATGTATGTTGTTGTAAATCAGACCGTTAGTTTTGTAAACAAAAAAACACACGGTTCCTTAAATCGGAGTGATTTCTGATTTTCTTTATTCCACAATCAGATGCAGATTGTGGAAAAGGGAAAGACCACGTTTCCCCTTTTAACAGACTATTTAAACTGAATTTGATGAGTGTTTTAGTGGAAACGTGTTCTAAATAATAAAACCATTAGATTTTAACTTACGCCTGTCACCCGACATAATCATCTCTAGAACCAGCAGAATGGATTTCAATTGTTGCACAAGTCGTGTCGTGATTTGCGCCATTTTGTCCGAACTATGTTGACAACCTTGACGATAAATACTTACTAACATGTAGTGTAGCTAGTATACACAACGCAATACGTAATAAATATGTGCTTGATGCTTTGAGTGGCCGTGCAAAAGATTTCCCTATTAACTTTCGTGTATTCCTATCCTAGACAATGCCTGTCTAATAAAATGAAAACACGTCCCCTATTTGGTCGAAGTATGTCCGCCTGGGACGTCCCTTACCGGCCCTTCCCCCCACATTAGCTCGATATATTTGTTTCGTCTATCTTTCTTGATTCATCCTCTCCACATGTCCAAACCAACGCAACAACAAAAAGGGAAAACGATAAAAAGTACCCGAAACCGGCGTGCGCGCATGCAACGACTACTGAATGTTGAGGAAGCGAAAATGATCTGTCAGGATCGTGGCAAGTGGCAGACCCTGCTCTCTGTCTACCCCTCTGGGATACAGGCGTGAGTTTATTATGTATGTATGTAAAATGAAAATATTAGAAACTCTATCTCATTCAAAATGCAACGTAATGAGTTTAAAACTTAAAGTGCATAATTCTATTAGCACGCTAAATGCGAGTCTAAAGAAAACGATTCTTCTAAAACACTCTTAAAATGCGATTGCTAGGAGGGTTTTAATGGAATGTATAAGTAACACGGTTTGTGTTTTTTAAGACTTGTGTTATGCATTCACGGTAAAAGCCAAATATTAGTAGATTACTAGCTGAGTCGGCAAACGTTGTTTTGCCATACTAATTAGCCTACGACCTATTCTCATCATCATCATCGGACCTTTGACGCCCACTGCAGGACATAGGCCTCCCTCATGGTTTTCATAACCACGAGGGGTTTCGCCATAATCACCACGCTTGGAAGGCGGGTTGGCGATCGCAGTATGCGGTTGGAATCTCAGGAAGACGCTGCTGCCCGTCTCCTGGTAATGTATTTCCTTAGTCGCCTTCTACGACATCCACGGGAGGAAATGGAGTGACGCTATTCTCAGACCTACCAAATATACACAAAAAAATTCATAAAAATCGGTGAAGCCGTTTCGGAGGAGTTCGATAACAAACACTGTGTGACAGGAGATTTTTATATATTAGATATCCAGGAGAGTAACATATGACACCTCTTATCCAAATCCCAGCGAAGGAAGTCCCGAGCATAGCCAGTATCTAACAAAATAAATTAAAAAAAACCGATCAAGTGCGAGTCGGACTTGTGCGCCGAGCGTTCCGTAACATCCCATGTTATTATACTCCTATTTGTGTTTTCTTTCTTTCTTCCCTTAACGCGAATCCAACTCACTCTTGGCCGGTTATTATATTGCACCCAAAATATATAACAGGACATTACATAAGAAATAACGAGTGCAAAGGCGCGCTAAGCGGTTTTTGTTATTTAACTTTTAAGAGCAAAAACAAACAAAAGTTTATTTGTTGGGACCCGGGCAACTAGCTAGATAATGACACATGTGAAAATTTCAGCTAAGGTACGGATCGAGAGATAAAGCTCTTTATATAGGTCAGACAGACAGACGCCTCAGGCGTAGTAAGTAATAGGGTTGCGTTGGCACCTTTCGAGTACGGAACCCTATAAATAAAACGTCAACACTCACCATTTCCTTTTTCAAATAGGCAAGTTGTCCGTCCAGGTCCTTGGGTGGTTTCTCCGGTACCTCCGGACTGGGCGTGTCCGAGTGGTCAGACTCTATGCACTCGGCAAATCCGCTCAAGCTCTTGGGTAGTGGCGGGAGTCCTTGTAAAGACATGGTGCTGATCGCGCGAAACTGTTTACGCAACCTGCGGACAACGATCCGAATAAGGACACTGGCACAGCGGCACTGTCAACATGGCATCGACAGGTTATTTCGGAATCCATCAGCTTGAAAACAAAGCACATTGTGTGTGCCAATAGTTTTCTTAACGGGGCCTTTGAAACATGCGACCCAGAAAAAACGTCGCTGCGTTTAACACGGTTCGTCGATTTACACAGCACAGCACGCGAATAAACACAACGCAAAACTGGCATAGTTTCAAACTATGTTTTTTTAACTAGACGTTTTGATGCATACCTCGATTTTAGATCAACGTCTAAAATATAGGCGTAAGCTTGATCATTTCCATCTTCCGTGTGACCGCTGAATTCCGAAGATATAGCATAGTTTGCCTCAGAATCTTCAGATTCACATGTATCCAGCTTTTCGTCGACTGATTCCGTATTTTCCAGAGTTTCGCGAACGTTTGACTGAGATCGCATTGTCTGCAGTTCGTAGATCAGCATCTCATGGTTATTCAAGTCCTTAGGCAACGAATCTACATTGGTGCCATTACTCACAGGTTGGGTATTTTTTCCTTTATCTATTACTGTGTTGACTTCGTTCTTATTATTTCTGCTGGCGATAATTTCGGATATAAGCATTTCTGTGACTCGCGATGTTTTGCGCTCTAATGAGTTGTTATTATTGACGTTTACTTCGGTTTCCGCACTGGCAATGTCCTTTTTAAGGATATTAGAAGAGTTACTGTCTTGCCTGCTTGGACTGTCCCTCAGCCTGTCGTCGAAGTCTTGTACTTCCTCGACGGTTGCGTATGGGGCTTCTAGATGTGAGGTCTGGGGTGGTTTCCTTGCATCGATTGGTATAGAGTACAGGCTTACTTCTGTTGGCTTAGAAGCTATTTTGTTCTCTAATGTGTTGCGGCGCATAGGTAAGGGCATCGCCTTTATTGGTTTCAGCTTAGGTTTGGGTGACAGCGGTGGGGGTGGCGCTTTCCGCATAGGGATCGTCGTGTCGGCGAAACTGGATGATTTGGTAACTTTGCACTTGCTCTCCTGATCTAATTTGTTAGACGTGGAAAAGGAACGCACTAAAATTTGTTTACACGTTCTTACTGTTTTTGAGTTGAGAGATTCGTTCGATGTTTTTATCGGGGACGCGACGGGTATCGAACTACTGTCACTTGAGCTTCTCCTGGAATTTGTTCCACTGGACCGCTTCTCGTCTGAGGACGAGTTTCGATCGCTGATGACATCCCGAATGAAGGACTTAACGCGCGCCAAACCGTTCTGTTTAGGGGAAACACTAGGCTTTTCCGAAGAGTTAGTCCGCTCCAAAGTTTTCGCTTTGGCTATCTGTTTTTGTTTATCCTTAGACGGCGCCTTTGTGAGATTAGCTCGTGACTCGGCGACGGCCTTCCGAGTCTTGGCGAGGGCCTCGGCGACTACGCTCTGGTTGGGCCGGGGGGGCACAGGCGGCGGCCCCTTGACTTTGACGTTCTTCATGGGCAGCTGGGCACTGCTCTGAACCATCAGCATAACGAGACCTTGGAACGGTCACTCGGGAGGCTATAATCGGGGATTAGAGTTTGAGGGGCGCGTTCACGGGGCAAGTCACGCTGTCGAGGGACTGGCGAGGCGCGGCGTCCACCGCGAGCGCGCGAGGCGTACTGGCCGCGAGCGGGCGCGCACGCGACACGGTTAGCTGCTCGCCGGCCGGCCGCTTACTGAATGACTCGAAAATACTCTGCAGTCGCCTGTCGCGTCGAGCTAACGGCCTCCAAACAGGGACCACCAGCGGTCGTCGTTGTCAACTCTACAACACAACGCCGCTGCACGTGTTCGAATTAAACACACACCTACAAGCAACACGCGCGTCACGGTGGTCGCGCAGCGCCGACCCGTGCTTGTAGCTTCTATGGCGGCCAGACGATTGTTTACTATGAGAATGGATGCAACGACAATGGGCACCTACTGCGCAAGACTGACAGGCGACATGCCACTATGAGGTATTGTTGCAGTGTTGATTACGAAAGAAAGCTTAAAGTGCCTACCTATTTAATTTAAGTGCGTGATCGAGTTGGTGCCTCTGCCTAAATCTTCGTGAATGGGGTGAAACTGAAATTTTGATGCGATAATCCTACAGAGGCTTTTGAAGGTACAGTCAACATCAGATCACTCTAAAATTTCATTACAATGTGTCCCTTAAACATTAGCAAGTAGGTAGAGTAAATGAAAAGTTGATGTGTTGTGTTTACTACAACTTTCAACTACAAGGAAAGGTAATTTGTCATGAATTATGTTATTGTTTACTTGTAAATTAGGTTCGGAAACATTATCTAAGTTACACAGAAAACAAAGAGAGCCACCTCAATTATGTAATAAAATTAGTCATAGTTAAAAGAATGCTAAAAGTAGAGTTTTTGCTAATTCTAAAAGTAAAAATAAAAAACCGGCCAAGTGCGGCTTACCCCCAGTTTCTCGTACACTAACACACTGTTAACACCTGTCAGTTGACCAAAATGCATACAAAAAAGACCACTGACAGCTGTTAACAGTAGATTAACAGCTTGTTAGTGCAGGAGAAACCGGGAGTGAATTTGTTTCATCATCATCATCAACCCATTATGTCCCCACCGAGGGGCACGGGTCTCTTCCCTGAGGAAGGTATAGGCCATACGCCACCACGGGGGCCAAGTCCGGATTGGTGGAGGCTTGTAGACTAGTGGCTCGTCTACTGTCAGAAGTTGTCAAGCCGCCCTAAGGCCTCTGACTTGGCTTAACGACTGCCATCTATCGACGGCAGCCGGCACCAACAGCTTAACGTGCCTTGCGAAGCACGGAACCGCTCGGAATAATGCCACTAGCGTTAGGCATAGACGGCGACCCATCCATGCACTGAATGCGCCCAGTGTTATTTGTTATTTGTTTACATTTGAGTTATTGTACATATGTGGCACCAGTTCACTTTTCATTCATTCAGTAAATTTGTCAGCTTTAGCATTCTGTTAATGAATTCCATCTCACCTTCTCTACTCGTTGTTGAACTTCCAGTCTTGCCGGCACATAGGACACTGCTGCTGTGGCTGCGAGTGGAGCCACTTCACTATGCAGTGGATGTGGAAGCAGTGTGAACACTCGCCCCAAACCTAACGAAGCAATTTATTTAAATACTAGCTGTGCCCGCGACTCCGTTCGCGTACATTTCGATTTTTACGAAGCAGCATTTGTATGGGGGCCACGTCTTATCATAACTGGAGCTAGAATTTAAATAGCCTATCCTGTGTCCCAGATGTCTATATGTTTTTATACCAAATTTCATCAAATTCGGATAATTGGTTTAAGAGTTATGGAGGAACATACATACATACACACATACAGAAAAAAATTCTAAAAATCGTGAAATTAGTTTCAGTATCATATATTGAGCCTATAAACACAATATCTCTGAAAACAAACTAACTTACTCCATGACCGACCCTTACAGATTTATTATTAGTATAGATAGATATAGCTTTTAGTTAGTTTGTCCTGTGGTTTCCCTACCAAGCCTCAT
Source organism: Yponomeuta evonymella (assembly GCA_963969515.1). Taxonomy (NCBI): domain Eukaryota; kingdom Metazoa; phylum Arthropoda; class Insecta; order Lepidoptera; family Yponomeutidae; genus Yponomeuta; species Yponomeuta evonymella. The sequence goes on along the minus strand of OZ018352.1, from coordinate 18,809,459 downwards.
TGGGCATTGCACATGAAAATATATAGCTTTATTGAGTGTCTTAGGTGCTATTAGAATCCTATTGCTAAGCCTGTGTTGCTTGCCAGGCTGTATGTCTATCTGACTCCCGTTAAAGCTCCTGAACTCAATGAAAGAAATCAAATTTTTGCATTGGTCTCTGCCTACCTGCGATTTTAAATGCTGAGGTAAGTGAATTCCTCAGTCATTCTACTCAGGTTTTCTCACAAATGTTTTCCTTCACAGTTTAATAAATATACTGAAATTAAATCTGACCAGTGGACAGTCATCACCAGGGAGTTTGCAATCTGGACAGCAGCTGTCAAAGGGCATTCGGCAAATCCCACAGTTGTCGTCGTTGGCTACCCAGCGCCAGGTGGCCACACCGGTCCAGCCTGAAAAGAATTTAACTATTTTAGAGGTACTAGTCAAAGGACTAGTACCTTCTTCCCATCTCCATTTTCACTGTCCCTTTTATACATCGAGAAGGTTGAATATTCTTTTTCGGTCCTTAACTTCTAAAGGAGCATAGGGTCTCAACCAGATTTCCACTTCTGACGGTCTACAACTACCAATTCACGCCAGCTAGTGCCGAAGGTTGAGGTAAGGGTTGAATATATCTGGACAAAGTTTAATATCAATAATCGATAGATTTCGTTGGATCCCTGGATTCTATTTGCACCATGGTGAAACAGCTTTGTAAAGATTAGGTTATAAAACGTACGTACTTTTAATTGTGACTTTCATTCCGTGACCTGAGAACACACCACATTACCACAGGGTTTCCTTTCCACTTCTTTTCAATATTGCTTTATGACCTTGCATCCGTAAACGTAAACTGAGTGAATTTGCGTTTGTTTTCCCTCAAAAAACCATAGTAGAGGTGATGTCTGTGTAGAGTGCGACAAACTTATCTGACCCGGTGAAGGCGTCACTTTTCTCATAGTAAACTTGACGTTTCCATACTATATTTGACACCTCTACCGGGTCAGATAACTTTGTGGCACTATACCTACCTATAGGTAGTCTATTTATTTTTTCGGATACTAAAATATGACATTGCCAGTGTTACCAACAACTCAAGACCTGATATTGCCATTTTTCAAAGCTTAGACTAGCTAAGTAGCCTAAACTGTGCCTAAACTCTAAACGCTGATTGTAAAATAAAAAGGTAATTTTTGACAATTAATTTATATTTTATGAAACATATTCTGCATCATCTGCTACTAGCAATAACAAAACATCCACAAGGTGACAAAAAATTCTTTTCTTTTACCAACTATATCGGTATAACATAGACAAATGACAATTGTTATTAACAGCGAAGCAACACTATTACATCCTTAATTGGGTTAAATAAGAGGGATGGATGGTATAGGTGCTGGGCAAGCCTACTCCATCTAAAAAACAATGTCCCGGGCACTGGTCCCTTCACCCATCTAGTGTGAGTGAAGGTGCCACTGGACGCTGCATAAATCATCTCATTACAGTTAGCTACTACGAATTTGGGGTATTCCCTGCAAGGTGTGGCCATCATAATAAAAATATTCTTGATAATTTTCACACGTTACTTATTCCGTGATCATATTTTTTTAAATTTACATCTATGTTGTTATATTAGTTCGGCTAATTTAAGTACTTAGTTGTCCTTTGACGGAAGTAGCCTAAACGGCGACCAGTCGCCTTTCACATTTTTTCGTCGCCGATTTTATTTCCGAGTAGCTTAAATGGCGAAAAATCGCCTACGTTGGCAGCACTGGACATTACCTGGGTTGCCTGTTTATTGCAATTTAAAATAGTGATGTGTCCCCCTATCGAGAGTTAACGATAAATTAAAGGACATCATTCATTAGTACAGATTACAATGTACATAATACAAAATTTAATTATATAATTTATTAACTAAACATATTTACAATGTACCTCGAATTGTCATAATAAACTACAAATTGTAGTGTTATGAAATTCGGCCCTGTAAGCTCAGAGGTCATCGAGTATTGCTATTTCTAAAGTGTCGGATACAATTACCAGTTTATGAAGACATTTATACTGTGTGAAATTTATAATAACATAGAGAGGGACGCATATAGGCTGATTATGATAATATGATATGAAACATATTTTTACCTTATTCTGATAAAGATTTCACACAGTATAAATTTCTTCATAAACTGGTAATTGTATCCGACACTATAGAAACAGCAATACTCAATGACCTCTGAGCTTACAGGACCGAATTTCATCGAAACGTTTAGTATTTCGGCAGTTTTTAAAACACATTCGTTTTCTTTTTTGGTGTCTCGGTTGGAAATTCGGTATTTTTTTCGTATGAACATATTTGTAAGCGTTCATAATCATGTCTTCCGTTTGGCTAAATGATGTGAGCTTACGCTTTTTTCTTGACGATACAATTTCTTCATTACGGCTACGTGACGAAGTAGATGGAGTCTGAGCATCCATTACAAATTATTCAACAAAAACGTAACAAAACCACAAAACTTAACACAAAAGAAAAAGCAAAGAAACAGAAACAAAAACAAATAACGGAAAAAGCAACGGACGCATTCGAACAATTCAGAGGTTGAAGCCTGTTGCCAACAACATTTTTGAAGGGGTCGTACCACAGACTAGAAAAAATCGTATTTTGCTCGGAATTCTAGTAAACAAATATTTCAGCACAAAAAAAACCAACAAAACAAAATCTGTGCCTACGCAACCAAACCTCATTGCTCCTTTGCTTTGTTTGGTAGAGAAAAACCTCTGTTGTGTTCTGTAATGGAAAATGGAGGGATAGTTTTGAGTACACCACTAAACAATAAAAGCTGGTATCATTATTGGGCAACTTGAGATTTGAGTTTAGTATAGATCTGAGATGAATAAACTACTATTCACAGAGTATATAGACTACTCTTTGTAGTCAAACAAAAAACAAACGGAAATAAACCACTGATCATTGAGCCACAGATAAGTGTTTTGTTATACCGCGTCCACACGCTGTGGATAGGACGTTTGTCTTGGATCCGAACTGTGTCGGTATTTTGGGCATAAGTCAAAGGAAGCTTGCGGCAAACACTTGCAACGGTTTGCAATGTTTCACATGTTTGTGGGTCGTTTAGTATCGATAGATAAAAAACCGGCCAAGTGCGCGTCGGGCCACGCGCAGTGTTGGGTTCCATAGAAAGAGGGAGTTATAATATCTGCTTTATAGAACTAACCACTTTATTAAAGTAAATTTCAATGGATTTCGTAACTTCGAAGTTTTCCTTTTATTAGGTGGTCACTAATTTATACTCATTAACTCGTAAAGCCTACTCAGCCATGGTAGTTTTCCTTTTAAGTTCATTATTTGTGCTACCACCATGAATTTCACGTTTATACAATCAACCGTCAGGAAGGGGAGGAGGAGATTTTATTCCCGCTTTGTCGGCGTGATTAGGTACCCAAACAGCTTTCTAGAACTAATCGTCTCTGAGCTAGGCCGCGGACAGATAGACGAAACTATTAGGGTTCCTTATCGACTTTGAAACCCTAACTAAAAAGAGATACTGATTTTTTTTTTGGTTTCGTTCGCCTATTACAGCAGGCAAAGGTTTATGAACATACAGCCTGAAAAAAAGAGATACTTTGACAGTAAGTTAGACGACGCCGAAGCAGAAGATTGTAGAATGAATCATCAAGTAATATTTAGAAATGGCAACATTGCTCCAAATGTCATGTCGATGTCGTGTTTCGGTCGGTGTGTTCGTGTGTTGTTGTCTCTCGATTTGAGAATTGATTGATTCTCAAATAATCATACAACATAGCACAAAAGCAATACCAAATAGTTAAGGATGACGACTTTCGATGCAAAATTTGATGTGAGTACTTACCATTTACAATGCCACGACACAAAAAACCATCGAAGTTTTCTTAATTCACTTCGATTGCACCTTTGAAGTGTTAATCAAGGCTGTTGGGGTTAATTTAAATGCTTTTAGCGGTTCCTTTTTTGCCCCTGCGGCTGACTGAGACTATTAAAAGCATAATTACACCTATATTCGTTACTTCGAGTGAGCTATACAAGATTCGAAAAGTTGTTTCCCAAGTATTTTCAACCTCAAATTGTTACACAGATGTACTCGGCTGGCGATGTCGGCGTTGTGGAGGGAGAAATGAATGTTCCCTCGAGAGGAGGAGTGCCCAGCGGCAACTCCATGGAGTTTAACACATTAGATGAACCAATAAAGGAGACTTTTGTAAGTCGTCATTTGATCAAACTCTGTTAAATCCGAACCTTACTATCCAACTGAGTTATCTGGTAGCTGTAATCTTGATTACTCTTCTACTTACATAAATGTCAGGCACACAAGTAAGTATCTTTTACTTTTTATTTTGAGGCAACCCATGACTAAATTTTAATAGTTATCAAATTTTGACAGCGCATCAGCCAATACAACAGTGCACTCTACACAGTTACGGGTTAGTTAGTTACAGGTGCAAGAAGGGAGTTTCCCGGACCTAGTGCTGCCTACTGTACAATTTACTAAATGCGAACATATAAAGAAACAAATCCTCCAGTCTTCAAATAAATCTAAAACAATCTGGACTATTATAAATAGGGAAACTGGTAAAGCCAAATCAGGAGATCGCGAATTTTCTCTAAAGATAGATGATAAAGTAATAACATCAAATGAGGACATTGCTGCGGCCTTTGAACAATTCTTTACAAATGTTCCAATTGAAACTACGGCTCCTTTAGACTCGTCTCCTGATCTTGCTGCAAGTTTATTAAAAGACAATGTCCCCTCGTGCGATTACGAGTTTTCGTTCGACTTCATTAATCCCCATAGCGTAATTAAAGCGTTTAAACTATTAAATCTTAAAAAAACGGAAGATTTGTGGGGAATGTCAGTAATCATAGTTAGTTCAGTAATAGATGTCCTCGCTTCTCATTTAGCAAAAATTTTTAACAAATGTGTAGGTGAGGGTACATTCCCTGACCTAATGAAATACAGTAGGCTCGTTCCGTTGTTTAAAAGTGGCGATAGACACGATCCCACAAATTTCAGACCAGTCTCGATCCTACCCGTATTGAGCAAAATATTCGAAAAGATTGTTTTAGTTCAACTACTTACGCACTTTAATAATTATCAACTTCTCCATAACCAGCAGTTCGGCTTCACGCAGGGACGGTCGACGACGGACGCTGGTGTCTTGCTAGTTAAACATATTTATAGTGCATGGGAGGATCGTAGGGATGCTATAGGTGTTTTTTGTGACTTGTCAAAGGCATTTGATTGCGTGGACCACGAGACACTTTTGCTAAAACTAGAGCATTACGGAGTAAAGGGGAAAGGTTTACAACTGATGAGATCTTATCTAAAAGGAAGGGTTCAAAAAGCGGACATAAATCGTATAAAATCCACAGGTTCACAAATAAAAATGGGAGTACCACAGGGATCAATTTTGGGGCCGTTCCTTTTCCTTGTATACGTAAATGATTTGCCGTTTATGGTACAAAACATGTCCGAGATAGTATTATTTGCAGATGACACGTCACTTATTTTTAAAATTAAGAGACAAGAAAATAATCTTGACGATGCAAATGATGCTCTCTCGCGTGTGTTGGATTGGTTCACGGCAAATAATCTGCTTCTAAATTCCAAAAAGACAAAATGTATAAAGTTTACCTTACCAAACGTAAGATTAGTTGAAAACAACATTGTACTCGGAAAAGAAAGACTAGAATTTGTAGAAGATACCGTTTTTCTAGGCATCACAATCGATTCAAAATTGCAATGGGGTCCTCATATTGTAAAACTAGCACACAGGCTTAGTTCTGCAGCATATGCAGTCAAAAGAATTAGAGAGCTCACTGACGTTGCAACTGCTAGGCTTGTTTATTTTAGTTACTTCCATAGTATTATGTCCTACGGCATACTACTGTGGGGTCGGGCAGCAGACATTGAGACGATCTTCATCTTACAGAAGAGAGCCATCCGATTTATTTACAAGTTAGGTAGTAGGGATTCGCTAAGAGATTTCTTCAAAGAAACCAACATCTTAACAGTTGCATGTCAATACATTTATGAAAATATTATGTACGTTAGAAAAAATATCAAAGACTTCGAAAATGTTGGTGGCCACCATAATGTTAATACTAGAAATAAACATAAATTGTCATTTCCACTATTTAGACTTGCAAAAGTTAACACATCCTTTATGGGGCACTGTATAAGGTTCTACAACAAAATTCCTCAAGATATATTAGAGTTACCTCCAACGCGATTTAAAAAATGTGTTAAGCACATTCTGTGCAAAAAGGCTTACTATAACATCAAGGATTATTTAGAAGACAAAGATGTTTGGCATTAAACAGTAGATTAATATTATTTAAAGGACGATTGTGACTAGTGTTCAACACATTCATGACTAATATTTTAAGTTGAAAACTCTGTTAATTAAGTTAAAACGTGTTTTGAAAAGAATAAATGTGGAGTTTCTTTGTTAGCTTCTTCTCCACATAATCCATTAATTGTGAAACTAACAACTTTGACGTTCATTAAGTAAACATTCTGTTTTTACAATGAATAAAAATATTTGAATTGAATTGAATTGAAAAAAAAAATTTACAAACTTCTAGAAAGTAAACATTTATTTTAAGCCACTGACAAACAAAACAGTAAAATAGGAACATAACACCAAAACGTAACAATAAGGGACTCAGAGTACCATGTAGTAGTAAAGTGGTTTCAAGCTTGGTATGCATTGGTTTTTGCCAATAGCACTGATTTCGGTAATGAAAAGAGAATTACGAAAAATATTATAAATGAGACGTACATCACAATCATACAATAGAATACAGACATGCTGACACTGAACCAAATTTGTACTAAGCAAAGGAAAATAGTGTCAGAGGGAGCAGATGCTGTAAAGAAAGACAGGTTCATGTTCTTGTCCTCACATTTGAAGCCTGAAAGGATTCATTTCTAAGTACATTTTAAATTCACATGCTGCTAATTTGAGTATTTTAAGATGGGTTCAAAATCTCTAGAGAATCTATATAGGAGTTGCTAAGCCTTAGTTCAATTCAACGGTTGACCTGTTTGGGCATAATATATGGCCTATTCTGGTTGATAGGATACCAATCGCTCCTGTCTGTAAACAACATCTATAAAATCATAAAAAAGTCTGTTTTTACCTACAATGATAGTTTATTTACCTACTTATTTAATTGTTTTCAGCTGAGAGACCTCCGTGCGGTGGGCAACAAATTCTATCATGTTCTATTACCACGAGAGAAGACCAGTCTACTAAAAGAGTGTATGTTTCTGTTCTTCAAACTAATAAAAATATAATCAAAATGTATCGAATTCTTTGAAAATTTTAACAATAGTCTGGGAAATAGTAGCAGAACCCTGCATTTTTCTATTTTCGCTTGGCACAGTTGTTCCTTAGGTGATTCTGAGCCAATTTAGACCAGGAGCCATCTGGAACCACCGTTCGGGTGGGCGGGGTTAGGGGGGTTTGCCTCTGCTTTCCTCGTCCTTCATTTACCTAAACATGATACCAAACTTGCCCTAGTAGCTTTAAGTAGGGAGGTAGAGAGCTTCATAAGGTAGAGGCAAACGTCTCCCCCTCCAAACCCACCCACCAGCACATTGGTTCCAGATGGCTCCTGGTCTAAATTGGCTCAAAATCACCCAAGGAACAACTGTACCAAGTGGCTTCCTTTGATAAAAAAATGCAGGGTCCCCATAGAAGAGGTGCCACTATTTCTCGGACTACAAGGACTTTTGCTATAAACAATATTTCACACCAATATTATTTATCGCAAATGTTCAGTAAATTTTTTAAGGATAGTGACTACCACCAATCACTTATACATTATATTTGCTTGCAGGGGATCTCTGGGGCCCACTGCTGCTGTGCACGCTTATGGCAACCATCCTCCAGGGTTCCGCTGAGAGAGCCGACGACTCCAACGACGGAGGGCCCGAGTTCGCTGAAGTGTTTGTGTTGGTCTGGATAGGTGCCGCTATTGTCACATTAAACTCTAAGCTTCTTGGTGGTAACATGTGAGTATGCCACTACAGTCCAGCCTATGTTTCATTTGACATTTACATCTAGTGTTAGTGAGACCTGATATTGTCACACTTAGCATCATCCTCATAGTTGGGCCTATGTGCATTGTTCGTAGCAAGGTTGAGAGATTACGCCAGCCATGTCACTGTAGGCCTACTGCAGGTATTTTGTGCTAGTCCATAACCTTTTAAAAAGTGATCTAAACACGTATTTAGTGGAAAATATGCAATAGTATTTATTCAGCACAAGAAGAAAAAACAGAGTACTACATAAAACGTCATGTCAATCAAACAATGTCGAGATGCGATCGGGCAGGATTAAAACAAGGTTCAGCCAGTCGGTGATGAAACCTCGTAACACTTTGCCACATTTATAGTGCATAATAGGCCGTCAATTTGTTCCATGATGTAGAAGGGTCTTAAGTGAGCAGTGGCAGTGGCAGTCAATATCAAGACTGACACTGGTTTGCGCAAGATTACACCTCCGCAGAGCAAGGTGTGTGTAATGCGTTTCGAGATTGTTGGTGGTGCCTCCCTGGCTTTTATAGCTACGTTAATTTTACTAAGAAAGGGACTGAATAGTAATTTGCCTCTAACTCACACAACGCTTTTTTCTGGGTGGTTTGAAAGCCGCGGTTGTGTAATTTGTGATTAAAAATGGCATCTTTGTAGACTATTACTTGAAAGAAAGAAAGAAAGAAAGAAATTTATTGGGCACAGAAAGATTACATCAGAGGCTTAGCTTATTACAGTCAAGTTGATGATTTGCTTTACAAAGTTGGGGTCGTTGATACCTGTACTAGTTAAAAACTGTATTACAGATACCAGCGCCTTCCAATTTAGTTGACACTTTATTCGTTCGAGTTGACAGTAGCCATTACATTCGGTAGCTTTAAGTAGGTAGGTACTTTTAAAATACGAGGCAGGTGCATAGTTAAATAAAAGGTAATAATTTAAAAAGAAGAAGAAAAACAAAGGTGTATGTGTATGTAATGCATGCGTATGAGGGTGTATGCGTGTGTAGTTGTATGTGTGTGTGTATGTGTATGAGGGTATGTGTGTGTGTGTGTGTGTGTGTGTGTGTGTGTGTGTGCGTGTGCGTGAGTGTGTGTGTTTGTGAGTGTGTGTGTGTGTGTGTGTGTGGACTTTAAAGTATAGTCCGTGTGGCGCCGGATTAAGAATAGCGTCACTCCATTTCCTTCCGTGGATGTCGTAGAAGGCGACTAAGGAAATAAATTACCAGGAGACGGGCAGCAGCGTCTTCCTGATATTCCAACCGCATACTGCGATCGCCAACCCGCCTGCTAAGCGTGGCGATTATGGCAAAACCCTTCATGGTTAGAAAACCATGAGGGAGGCCTGTATCCTGCAGTGAACGTCAAATGCTGATAATGAATAATGAAAAATGATAGACATAAATAAAAAATTTTTGCTGAGAAATGTTGTTGAAAAAATGCGCGAACAATTAGTACCGCCTCTCCGTCTAACAGAACAATGACCCACGGACAGACCTTTAAAACGTTATAAAATATAGCGCTATTAAATGTTATGTAACGTTTAAATCATTTCGTTCTGTTATTTTAGCGCTATTATATCGTTATGATAACAAAACTCTACGAGAAACATAACGAAATCATAACTAAATCATTAACAGTGTAATAACGTTATTAATAAAGTTATTGCGCTGTTGCCGCTCCGCTCTACCGGGAGGGCGTGGCGTGGCGGACGAACGTGTCCGGCGGCGTTGCCGCACTGAACGTGGCGGGGAATCGCCCGGAGCAAGCAACGAAAGTACTTACAGACAATAATACTCGTAAATAACACAAACAAGTTCGCGCGTTCCTCTCTATCCAAGCGCACAGTGTATTATGGGAGCCATGTTTCGGACGTCTGCAGGCTTATTACAAAAACTGATACAAATCATCATTTAAATTGTTAGAGTAGAACTCCCGTGCAGCAACAGTTAAGGAAAAAATAAAGTTAATTTACCAAATTTTAGGTACTTACAGCTAAGAAAATTTCTGCACTGAGAACAAAACGAAATACTATTTAATTGCTTAGGCAGGTTGAAAGCACTTTAATGATTCACCTTTCAGAACTTTAACGAATCGCGTAACTTGCTTAGAACAAGAGATATTAATTTAATTTAATTTTTGGTTATCATTTATTTTCTCAGTAACTCCACCAAAGTGGGAAAAGTTATATAGATGAAAATTAAGATCTTTTATTACTGTATCCACTATAAAAAACCCAAATACCATTCTCGTGGAGTCTAGATACTATAGCCTTTTTTAGTTATATCCGGATTTTTTGTCGTCAGGGTTGTCAGTCTTGCTTTCGAATAATAAAATTATCCGGGTGTTTTTTTACGAAGGTTATTATAGATAGAGTTACAAAATGAAACTGAATTACATAGTATAAATGGCGGTCTTATTGCTAAAAATTTCTACAAGGCAAGCTTTCGAAGGAGAGAAATTATAGTCAAAGGGTGATCTTTGAGATCAAAATGGGTGCCAAGTTTTTCTCCAAATGCCATATTATAAACTCAAGCGATCTTTGCTCCTTAGCGCCCTCGCCCACGGCGACTTTTTGTAGCGATGCAGTAGCGATGCTGTCGCGTGTTCGCATCGATACAGTCGCGTTGCGATCGCTAGCTGTGTGTCCTCGCCCACTGTAAACACGATTCAGTCGCGATGCAAACGCGATACCGTCGCGCTTCTGTCGCGATGCAAATGCGATTCAGTAACGGTACAAAAATGCCTGCGATCGCTACCGTTGCAAGATAGACTCCGTTAGACCGATGGACAACAGCACTCTCGATCTGTCTGTGTTGCACTACTCACGCGTCACCCTTCCTCCGTTCTCCTCCCGATGTCGTCCAACACGGATATGCGTTTGCATCGATACAGTCGCGATGCTGTACCGCGTTAGTAGCGCATCGGCATCGCTTCTGTAGCGCGTTGGAAATGCGACTAAAGCGCGTTCGTAGCGATGCAGTTGCGTAAACGCGCGACAGCATCACTACAAAAAGTCGCCGTGGGCGAGGGGCCTTAAACATCAAGTTTCAACAAAATTTAATTTAACCGTCTTAGAATCTTACAAATAACTGAAAAACTCGCCAATTTATATTTAGAAGCAAAGATCGCTTGAAGATTTGTAATAATCATTTGGCATTTTGAGAAAAACTTGACACTCATTTTCTTCAGCCTACGACTTTTACATTTATGTTTCTGATGAGACATAATATACTGAAATCAATGTAAATTCATTCCAGTGATTTGTTATGTGTGGCATTGGAATGGGTCCACCCTCTTAAGGTATTTTCCTAAAACCCCATGTCGATACATATAGCGTTGAGGAACGGGGGTGCGGGTGAGGGTTAAGATGTGGAGAATGACTCAGAAGTCAGAACAAAAGCGGCTCATTGATGCTAGAAAAAAAGAAATTAAAAATCAAGTAAGGGTAAAATTGGGTTTACTAGTAGATGTTGTTCGTCCTAATTCTGGCACGACTAATGACGGAAACACCACGCGAATTATCTGACAAAAACCGACAAACTTTTTCCGAAATTTTGGATCTCGAAAAATGGCTGCTTGATGACTTGTTATTTTAAGTGTTTTATCTAGTGGCTTACCAATAGATTATCAAAAATTTGGCGAGTTTTGTAAACAAGTTGCTTACCAATACGTCAACGCTCTCTGAACAGGCCTCCGAATCAAGAAACAAATACAGTAGAACGTCGATTATCCGAACGTCGGTCATCCGAACGACCGCTTAACTGAACTAGCTACCAACCTCAAGGTCCGTTTCTCCCCACTACTTGTGCCAACACAGAGGTTCAACAATGGATGAATGTCAACGATTGAGATAATCTGGGATAGTGAAATGGTAGACCTCGTGACTGATGCCTCTAGTAATTGATGAACTAGTGAGGCAGATCATGAAGAAGAAAACATTCGAAGCATTTGCATGCTTAGAGATACTCAAAAAGTGCGTGACCTTGCTGCGCTAGGTTTTTTGTATAAGCGGGTGAGCTTGCTTTGACCACCGAAGATTAAAGATTTTTTCAGACGTTGATTGTAGCTATTATATTATTAAAAATAGGTTTTCTTGGTAAATAGGTAAATTATATTCTTTTTGTTGCACTAACCCGTGCTGAGGACAATTTTAAAAACAGAAGCCTTTTTTTTCTACTTTGTACGTAATGCAGAGAGGTTTGTACAGAGGCTCGAAATTTCGCCGATGCTTGTACTTGCCCACTAGCTCAGTTGGGAGAGCGCTGGCACGGTTAGCCAGAGGTCGCGGGTTCAATTCCCAGCATGGGTGGAATTTTTAGCCTCTAAATAGGTTTTTAAAGTAGGCAAATAAAAGAACATAGTTCGATTATCCGAATAAATCGGTTTTCCGAACACCCATGTCCCCCAATTAGTTCGGATAATCGACGTTCTACTGTATTGGAATGGAAGGAAGAAACAGTGACAAATCTGTTTCATAGGGCTTTGGAATCTTCAGATCGTTTGATCTCAAATGGACGGCTAACCAAAAGACAAAATAAACAGCTGAAGATACCATTACCTGCAGCCGCAATAAAATTATTAAAATCTGTAGCTGTCCCAGATTTTAACCAAGATAATCCTAGTATTACCACCGACATAGAAAACTTTGATTTTACAGTATCTTCAGTACTCCGCGTAGAAGACGATTGAAGAAGAAGAGAAGATTGCATTATTTTGGTTTAACTAATAATATGGTTGCTAACATCTTGCATTTCTAGTACGTCAACTTTTCTATATAACTCATGGTATCAAGATGAAGCTTTATAACACTAAGTATGTACTTAATTTTTTCCAAATTGTATTCATATTATATTTTTTTGGGTGGTTGGCGTGGTATGTAACCCTTGGTACGCGAGTCCGACTCGCACTTGACCGGTATTTCTACATCCGGATATCCGGATATTTGTGACAACCCTTATAAGAAACAAATAATTTACTATTACTCATAGACTCCACGAAAGTGGGATGTGGGTTTTTTATAATGGATAGAATAATAAGAGATCTAAATTTTCATCTATATAACTTTTCCCACTTTGGTGGAATAATTGAGAAAATAAATTAAAACTAAAAATTTTCAAATAATTATATCTATGGTTCTAAGCAATTTGCGACTATCGTTAATACTGTGAAAGTTAAAGCTTTTAAGGTAGGTACTTATAAGCGTAGATTTTTTTTTTACTTTAACCGGATAAATTTTTCAGAAATTTCAACAATGTTTTTTCTTTAACTAGGTTCATTTGACCCACGGGAGTTCTACTCTAGCGTTTGTTATGATGATTTGTATCAGTTTTTGTAATAAGCCTGCAGACGTCCGAAAAATGGCTCCCATAATACACTGTGAAGCGTTACCAGCTAAACTTTTGTATTGAAAAAGTGTAAGTAGTTCGTATAAATTATATAATAGTGTAAATACATCGTTCCTTTGGTTTACATGTTTATACCTATTTGATTCTGCGCAAAAGACGTGTCGGTGTAAATAACCTCTAACCTACTTGGCAATACTTGAAGAATGGGAAGAAAAGGGAATAATGCTGTATTCAGGCATGTGGAATTGCTGGAATGTGGCAAAAAATCAAAGTGTAAGGTGGAGAATAAATTGTGGAAAGATTTTACATGTAAATTCTTCGTATTTATTTCATATAATACGATGTTCTAAATTCAATTTACTTTATCCTCTAGCGGATAAAAACGTCTTTTGCACTTGGATATCGAATAGCAAAAATACTCTTTCCGAGATTGGGGGATGAAGAAAAATTACTTAACCAATTTCTAAGTAGTTTAAGATTTTTCTGTTGGAGGAAAACTGGAATGATCTTTGTATATTACCCGCTCGTGCACCCAGATGCACAAGGGAGGGAGGGATACTCACATAACCACGCGCGATGCGTGAAAAAGATAGACTATAATGATGGCGGAATGTGTGTGAAAGAGATGCCATATAACGTTATGTTAAGTTACGTTAACGCTATTATAGCGCTATTTATAAAGTTAAGTCGGGCATAGCGCTATTGGAATAGCGCTATTCGACCAATATAATAACGTTATACCCCGTATAACGTTTTGAAATTATAACGTTTTAGGAAGCTTTTCATAGCGCTATGACGCATAGCGTTAGGAGCATAATAGCGGTATTTCAAGGTCTGCCCACGGACCACGCACGCACCGCTCTGGATGGCTACTAAGGTTCTAATAGATTTGAGTTTGGGTCGAGACATTTTAGAAAAGTGTGTTTTAAAAAAATATAAACTTTCATATTCGATAGCTATTGTCAGGCACGTTCAAACCACCCAAAGTTTATGCAGTTTAGACGGCAATATTGTCTGAGCGAGAGGCAAATAGTTGTTTCTTTAACAGTGTTACCTATATTTTGCATAGTGATAGGTCATACGGCCTTAAATAGCGCCAGATGGCGTTAACGTCGCGCATTCAGCGAACACCCCTATTACGAGATTCAAATGCAAATGTTACGTTATCGGTATTCTTCGTATTCTTATTATGCCTGGATCTGCTGTCACGCTCTCTAGCTCTTGTCATTCCCCACGAGATTTATGCCTTCGGTTTGAGAACTTAAGGTTGCTTTTAATTTTGGCATCCCTGTCGCTCGCTCGCACACTGTCTCGATGTGTCACTTCAGCCTGGATAGTACGACGACGCTAGTCGCGCGTTTTAAATGTCACAAGTCGCGACTTTCCCGTCCATTAGCTGTCAAATTCTGATTTGAAATTTTAGCGCCACCAAACGCGTGACTCGTGCCATCGTACTGTCCATGCAAGACATTTTGCCATATGACATCTTTATCCTCCGTCCATATAGGATCCGTCCGTCTATTTTAGACTTTTAGAGTCTGCCTAGAAATAAAAAAAATGCAGTTTTTTTTTCCACTAGATATGAAAAATTTTCACTGTTCTCTAAGTAATACTTTTCCTTGTTCCAGTTCATTTTTCCAATCGGTCTGCGTGCTCGGTTATTGCCTGCTGCCTATCGCTCTGGCGCTGGTGGTGTGTCGGGTCATTCTCTTCGCCACACAGAGCCACCTCCTTTTCTTCTTGAGACTAGTCATATCCATGTTCGGGTTCGTCTGGGCTACTTACGGTGAGTTCCACTCTGGCCGAGTGTTAAAATATTGGTAAGTGTATGGACAAGGCTGGACCTAAAGAGATTCTTGGGGCACTCGATTGTCACCTTTTTATTAAGGTTCTGTACTCAAAACACTCTGATCGAGACTATTAACTTCCTACTTCGAACACGCTGTCACGCTCTCGCACAATATATATTTTTTAATATTGTAATATGAGTAAACTTTGATTTCCTTAGTCGCCTTCTACGACATCCACGGAAGGAAAAGGAAATCAATTAGACGGGCAGCAGCGTCTTCCTGAAATTCCAATCGCCAATCTGCCAAGCGTGGCGATTATGGCAAAACTCCTCATGGTTATGAAAACTACGAAGGAGGCCTATGTCCTGCAGTGGGGGTGAAATGGCTGATGATGGAGTAAACTTTTGATAAATATCGTCTGGGGGTTTGGTAGATAAATAAAATTGGGGACAATAATTATAACTTGTCTTTATTAAAAACAATTCCGTGTGGCGCCGCATTAAGAATAGCGTCACTCCGCTTCCTTCCGTAGATGTCGTAGAAGGCGACTAAGGAAATCAATTACCAGGAGACGGGCAGCAGCGTCTTCCTGAGATTCCAACCGCATACTGCGATCGCCAATCCGCCTGCCAAGCGTGGCGATTATGGCAAAACCCCTCATGGTTATAAAAACTACGAAGGAGGCCTATGTCCTGCAGTGGGCGTCAAATGGCTGATGATGATGGTGATGATGATGATGATGATGATTAAAAACCACTAGAACAAAAATATATTGTCCGTAATTTAATTAGGCATCAAACCCTCGAAACACATTTATCAAGGCCGGCCCTAATAAGTGTTCAGTTTTAAAATAAATGTTCCAATTGAACTCTTACGGCTTTACAAATAAACTTGTAATATCAGTTTAAAATAAGAATTACATGTCCGTACAAAAATTTGAAATTAGACCTCCATATCCGTACAAAAAACGTTATCATTATTTCTAACTCAACCTCGATGTAATTTTCCGTCACGTTTATTTGTAAAGTGATTAATGTATATACAAGGTTATTTCTGAAATGCTCAATACCTGAGACAACATTAGAATTTGTGTTCGGCAACCACTGTTTCTCAGATTTTCGTTTTTCAGGGCTCATAATTCTAGGGTAGGCGGGCTAAAGCACATAAGTCCAAAACACAATTTTTTGAGGCAGTGAAAGAAACCTATTATAACATGAATCTGTAAAATGTTTATTATCTTTAATAAATTAAAGTATAAATCATATCATTACGTAGATGCAAAGGCCAAAAGGTATTTTTTTTTGTATATAACAATAATTTAATGCATTTGACTTCATGTACTTTAGTCCGCAGGCCCTAGAATAAT
Source organism: Yponomeuta evonymella (assembly GCA_963969515.1). Lineage (NCBI taxonomy): Eukaryota > Metazoa > Arthropoda > Insecta > Lepidoptera > Yponomeutidae > Yponomeuta > Yponomeuta evonymella. The sequence continues at coordinate 18,792,881 of OZ018352.1, read as the reverse complement.
TTTCCTTGAATTCGTTCTTTAGGCTCCACCAACGTCGTAGATTATAGTAAATAATATAATTGTCCTACGTGAAAGAATGTCAATTCTTTTTAACATCTCTAAGCGACGTCTCACAGAAATTACCCATTTTAGAAATAACCCTGTATACAATCTGTTCAGCGCCTGAATTGTTTAACTTTTAACGTATACAATGTGTGCGAAAGCGGAATGTTTACGTAGCACGCCGTATACATATGAGGCGTAGTTTGTATCGCACAGAGTGTGGATATCGCATTTCAGAGGATATCTAAGACGAGACAGTGATTGAAACATAACTTTTCGCCAATAGGCCCGTTTTTTGCACACAGATGTATACGTTAAGGGGATCCAGTGGGCTAACTAGCGCCACCACCAATGAAAAAAAAAAAAAACTTTTAAAGATCGTATTTGCAAAAAGTGTCTGTACAATCTCTCAATCATGTTAACAGTGATTTTTAGCACCCACGACAAAGAAACTAGGATCACGATAGCATTTATGCAAAAAACGGCCGTTTTTGGCGTAATGCTTTCTAGTCCTAGGTTTTTAGCTTTATGTTCACGGCCATCATGAGCAGCCTATATACGTCCCACTGTAGGGCACAGGCCTTCTCTCAGAGAGTTCACGGCCATGGGTGTTAAAAATTACTATTAACCTGATTGAGAGATTGTACAGACACTTTCTGCCAATTCGATCTGTAAAAAAAATATGTTTTTTGGGTTTCGTATCCGAAGGGTGCCAAACGGAACCCTATTACTAAGACTTCACTGTCTCTGTCCGTCCGTCCGTCTGTCTGTCTGTCTGTCTGTCTGTCACCAGGCTGTATCTCATGAACCCTGATAACGTAATAAGATAAGAAATTTTCACAGATGATGTATTTCTGTTGCCGCTATGACAACAAATACTAAAAACAGAATAAAATAAATATTTAAGGGGGGCTCCCATACAACAAACGTAATTTTTTGCCGTTTTTTTGCTCGATATTATTAACGGCAACAGCGAGACGCTTGAAATATTTACAGAATATTTAGTTCTATATTCGCTCCAAAAATATTTAAAATTAAAATAACATAAATATTTAAGGGGGGATCCCATACAACAAACGTGATTTTTTTGCCGTTTTTCTCGATCTTTGTGTCTAATTTTGTATAGATAATGGTACGGAACCCTTCGTGCGCGAGTCCGACTCGCGCTTGGCTGGTTTTTTCTTCCTCGGTGGCGCTGGTGTCACTCCCTGGAGCCCCTAAATAGTAACAGAATCCAGGCGCAGGAAGTCTTACAGGAATGTGTTTATTTTCCAGCCGCCATGAAGTTCCTCGGCGACAGTCAGCCTCTAGGAAAGCGAGGCCTGGCGGTGTACCCCATCTGTCTGTTTTACTTCATCCTCTCGTGGCTCGTGGTGTCCAAGAGTAACGTCTAGGCGCAGTCACACCTTAGTAAGTTATTTATTTAATTGAACATTGTGATACGGACTCGTCATTTCAACTTGTCAACAAGTTAGTTGTCAACGCGTTTTCGATTGACTGAATTTTACCAATCATTCCGTTAGGTTTTGTTACGGTAGCATGAAAAGGTGTTTCAAAAGAAAATAATGATTTTTATTAAGTTTTTATTAGGGACAGTTAAGCAAGAAATCAATATCTAAAAATGTACATTTCTAGATATTTGACTATTTAAATGAAAATAAATATTTTGAATTAAAAGTTCTCCGTTTGTAATACATTTTATTCGTATTTTTGTATATAATAAAGGAAAATGCATCTAAACAGACTATATATACTTAGTTGTGAAATTCTAAAGTTCAGTGCAATTCTTGGTATTTATTTCGACATGTTTAAATTTATATGTAGACTACTACACTAGTGCGGCACTGCAGCGTCCGAGTGGTCCCTTCACCCATCTAGTGTGAGTGAAGGTGCCACTGGACGCTGTATAAATCATCTCATTACGTAGATGCAAAGGCCAAAGTTCCGCACTAGTATAATCAGCCCAAATAGATGTCTTATTATGACATTATGACAATTGAAAAAAACGATCTGTTAACTGAAAGCAAGGTTAAATAAACTCTACTATGATTGTGTTTATTCATCCTTATTAATTTCATTGTTTTCCTCCTCTGAAAGTGTGTATTAAAACACTAGGTACTACTAAGATTTACACGTGTACAACTAAACAATACAGCTAGATTGTCCTAAATATAAATTATACGTTCCAATTATGCTTTTGTCGTTACATCGTATTCTATATATCCTCGGTCGGAATCATTCCCGGACCATCTCCAAAATCACGTGTTTTGAGTTAAGTACGCAGAATTATTAAGAATTAAAGATTTTTCCCTAAACACTAATGGTGCAAGTCAAACGTTAATTGTAACTATTATAAAACGACTTCCACCTGTAAAGAAACAATGATTGTAATGTACATTTTAAAATATTACAGATTTTTAAACGCTCATCACTCAAAACAGTTTGTTTTGGAATGTTCCAATAATGATTTCGACCGACGATTTCGTCAATTCATTCAATAAATAAATATGTTCCACTTTTTTATTACGACGACAATGAACATCAATCACACTAATAATCACATGCGTTTCACTAACCTATCTAAGGTTTGTGATTGTGCAAATTATTACAGTAATTCGTAAATTAACACACGCCATATTATAGTCAAATATACTTGGTGAGTCGGACATTTATCTGTGCATACAAATAAACACCATTTCCAGATTTACATTGGGTACATTAATAAACTTACCTAATTGTTTTGTATATCGATTTTTCTAGCGTTCGCAGAGTATAAATAGCTTATAAAAAGTTTAATACAATGTCTTGATTTGTAAACTCTGCTAATCATACTGAACAAATTATGTTCTACAAATGAGTGGAATCGTCCCTCAATCGGTTTACAATTTACAAATCAACACCGCGTGTGTTGTGTAAATATTCGAATATACGTTAGGTAGGATCAAATAATGTCAAGATTACTTATGTATGGGGTTCCAAAAATACGGCGCTTTCGTCCTCAAGCGACGATAAATATTGTTATCAAAAGATGGAATGTATTAAATGTAAGTTTCATCTCCCATAAAGTTACTTTACGTAAGATGTGAACTTAAAAAATAAGGTCGCTTTTCGGAATGAAATCCAGCCAATTTGTGATTAAATTCGATTAATAAAATCGATTAAAAAGTCATCTCAAACTTCTGCTGTGCGAGACAGCAAAGAGAAGTAAACATTAATTCCATTAACACCTTCGAATCCTTTTATGGCTCTAGCCTATATTACATTTCTATTTAATTAAAGCCATAAAGACGAACAGTCAACACAAAATCTATTTAAAAAAGGTTAATTGTATCGTTTAAATTTGGATTTGTCTAAAGGCCATAACAATGCATTCAAACGATGTGCATATTCCATGTAAGTAGGTACGAGACTACACTTCAATAGCATACTGTTGATAATATTGTTTTGGTCAGCGATAAAATATTCTCTATCAGCAATAAAAGTATTTAGGTCGCCAGTAAATTAAAAATTTAGTAGCAGAGTGATCAAATTAAGCAGCAGATAATTACAAATCTGCAGAATGTTTCAAATTTCGACTGCCTTGTTAGTCTAGCGGTATCGCGTCTGATAACCATGACAGAGTTCGTGGGTTCTTACTGGAGGCCACCGCTTATTTGTACAAATGGCCTTACTCTGGGTGTATTTTCCATGTTTTGGTTGTTCTTGCTTAGTTGCGTGGAAGTAATAAACTAAAAAAATAAATTATTTGCTGATCGCATATTGATGCCCATCAATTTATTTTGCTGACAAAAAATATTAATTATTCAGCTGACCATAATGAGTTTATTAAAATTGGCTGACAATATTTCACTTCCTCGCTGACTACGTGTTGCTGCTCATTAATTTATTTCAACCGAAATAATAAAATCGTTAGCTGCTCTGCGGCTGATTAATAATAGGGGTTAAAGTATGAAATTGCCGTTTTATTGCAATAGGTTCTTTGAATTGACATAGAATCTTCATGGTTTGAGGTTTTCGAATGAAACTTTTTTCAAATGGTTTCTATGATGTTCGTTTTTTAAAAAATGTGAAACATTTGTATATCGACTTTCAATTGTTTTTTTTTGTTATTCAATTTAGACAAGAAAGATGGATACTGCGAAAATTCGAGTGATTTTTGAATACGAGTTCCGACGCGGAACTAACGAGGCAGAAACAGCCCGCAATATCAATGCTGCGTTTGGAGAGGGGTCTACTAATGAACGCACCGTGCGATTTTGGTTTAAACGCTTTCGGGACGGAAATTTCGACTTAAAGAACGAGCCACGAGGAAGACCGCCCACACAGGTGAATAACGATGAATTAAGAGAGATAGTGGAAGCCGACCCTAGTCAAACTACCCAGGAATTAGCGGCATGGTTTAACGTTACCTTACCCACAATATTGACTCACTTGCGTCAAATCAATAAAATAAAAAAATACGAAAACTGGGTGCCTCATAATCACTCGAATTTTTGCAGTATCCATCTTTCTTGTCTAAATTGAATAACAAAAACAATTGAAAGTCGATATTCAAATGTTTCACATTTTTTAAAAAAAGAACATCATAGAAACCATTTGAAAAAAGTTTCATTCGAAAACCTCAAACCATGAAGATTCTATGTCAATTCAAAGAACCTATTGCAATAAAACGGCAATTTCATACTTTAACCCCTAATATTTAACCAGTTCCCTTTGTTTCGCTAAATACAACTTACGACACTAACGCATCTACGACTCCGAATCGCTCGAGTGTTTGTCCGGCGACTGCGGCGGGGAGGGGCGCGGGGACGGGCGCGGGGAGGTCTTCGGCGGGAGTTGGTAGGACATGTGCGTCTGTATCGAGTCCCGCGCCTTCCTCGCGTTTTTGTACGTGAGCGAGTTGGCGCGGGGCTTGCGCCGCGAGAAGTGTCGCTCCACCCACTTGAGCATGGCTAGCACAGAGTCCGTCGAGGAGAGACGGCGCTCCGCCGACGTCTTGATTATGTGCGACGAGGCGATGCGGAACGTCGCCGCCATACCCTTGAGGGCCTGTAACGACGACGATGTATTAAAGCTCAATAAACCAGTGGCAGTGTCTGTCCAGTGTCAGCGCTTGAAATTGCCAATCCGCGGTGGGCACGCGTGGTAATTAAGCCCATAATCTCTATCTGACAGAAGACCTGTGGCCTGCAGTGGGGCGTATATATGCTACATAAAAAAAAACCAGTGTCTATCTTCTATAATAATAATAACTTCCACAAAACACAATCACTTGTCCTGGTTCCAAACTAGGATTCCCTGTGCTAGGGTAACCAGGGAAGGTCACGACAAACATGGAAATACACCCAGACTGATGAGGCCATGTGTACTAATGTACGGCGGCCCTCAGTGGGAATCGAACCCGTGACCTCCGGTATGGTATTTAGACGTGATACCGCTAGACCGATAAGGCAGTCAAATCTGTCTCTCTATAAACCTGTCAAAGGCGCCCACTGTTGGGCATAGGCCTCTTCACCGATTGTCCTCCTGTGACAATCCTCCTGGACCCTCCTCCTGGACAATGATTGTCCTCCTGTCGCCTTTTGGCTGTTCTTACGTGAAGCATGGTGTCTTGCTCGCACAATTTAATTTTGCGAGTGTAATAAAATGGGTATACTGTTGATAAATGTGGTCCGAAGGTTTAATACGATTTTTTTTATTTATTTATTTATTTAATACGGAGATATTACAGAAACTTGCCACTTATTCTAAACTTAGATGATAAAAATATGTACTAGGCATGCATCCAAAAACATATCTCACTAAGAACTTTATTATGAGTAAGTTTAAGGTGAGGGCGTGTATTGAGTAATTCATGAAGAGTACATGAATTATTTTACAGCAATAATATGCGACACAACTTATAGAAACAAAATTAAAACTTAATGAACGTTGATGTGGGGTCCTGAAGTGAGTGCACAACACAATATTTAAGTCTTCCGGTTTCTCCCACATCAGCAAACCGCCAATATCAACAGCATATTGTATCACTTAATAGGCCACGGTACAAACAAAAAAAGAAAACAAAGGAATCAAATGAGCTGCTAACAACAGGCCGTGCCGGGTGGCCAGCAGACCGCTGGTGTACGAGAAACCGGGGGCAAGTTATATAATAATGTGGTATTGTAGGTGTGGTATTGCGGTGGAATAGTTATAAGAAGATAGTTGTTTTAATAACAATAACAATAATTAGGTTAGTGCTTTTTTGCAACACTGCTTATCATAGAAGTCATCTGAGGGCTACGGCTAATTTGGCTGGCTGAGCTTTTGGCTGATTTTGACACATGGTTTCACTTGTAACGTTCATTAAGTCGCAGTTTCTGTGCTGTTTTAAATAAAAAAAAATAATAATTTGAATTGAAAATTTGATTCTAAAATATGCTATTTGACTGGTTTCTGTAAACCATCTCAGATTTTAGGTTGGTCAAAAAGTGGGGTTTTTTTAAATTATTTCGTGTATTTCTTCTAAAAAACACACACGCTCGAAGGCTTGTTCGATGTCCGTGTAGACTACGTCCTCCATGCTCCATATCTCCGAATGGCAAGCCAGGTTGGAAGTTGTTGAACGTTCTCCAAAAAAGCCGTGTTGTTATAATAAGATAAGATAAACATATTCTTTATTGTACACTAGAGCACACGACATAAAATTTTAAAAATAAATGATTATTATAAATTAAATTGCTAAAAGCAATTTTTTCCAGCCAACCCTATGACGGAAAGTTGATGTAGGAAAATGAGACGGGCAGTCGGTGCGAATATGAATATTAATATACATACTTATATAAATAACTATATACCTACATAATGTTTAATTTTTAAATAGGACGGTAGTTTACTATTAATGATTTTGTGCCTTTTTTATGAACAGGGTTTGCCTATATAAGCTTTTTTCCAAATGGTATGGAATATACCAAGTCGTAAGGATTCGTTAAAGATAATAGTTAAAGGAAAGTACCTGGAAGGCCGGTATTTTATTTTTTTGTTGTTAATCGTGTTTTTTGGAAATTATATTCACGATACGATGAAAAAAGGGGCAAACAAGGAAAAAAAATAATCGGATTGGAGAGAGGCTCGAACCGGCGTCTTCTGGTTTCGGGACCGCCCGATTTCCCGCCTGAGCCATTCCAACTTTGTAGATGGTGGCGACATTTACCTTCGTATTCTAATGATATTTTAGCAGTTTTTCATTGCGTAAAGACACGGATAAAACGACGTTTTCTAAAAATGAAACCTTCATTCATCGCCCCCGAAACCCTCTGCATATTAAATTTCATGAAATTCGTTGGAGCCGTTTCCGAGATTCATCTTATACAAGAATTGTTCGTTTAAAGGTATTAGATGCTAATCTAGGTATTATGCGGGACTTATAATTTGACAGGTAGATAGGATGCACCGTGTGGCGCCGGATTAAGAATAGCGTCACTCCATTTCCTTCCGTGGACGTCGTAGAAGGCGACTAAGGAAATCAATTACCAGGAGACGGGCAGCAGCGTCCTCCGGAGATTCCAACCACATACTGCGATCGCCAACCCGCCTGCCAAGCGTGGCGATTATGGCAAAACCCCTCATGGTTATGACAACCATGAAGGAGGCCTATATTCTGCAGTGGGCGTCAAATGGCTGATGATGATGATGATAGGATGTATTCCGTCGCAACCGTGACCTTAAGATTAAGACCGCAGATTAAGTCCTCGGCTATGGTCTTAATAGAAATGCCAGCGATACCTACTGCAAGTTGCGTCCTGCGCGGGGGGAACATTCATGCTGTCGACAGGGTCCGCAAGAGGGTTAAACATTTTCTGGAAAAATGTATTAAATGCTTCAAAGATTTTGTACCATTGCTGTATTTTCTTTTGTCATTGCTGTTACTGTAACATTTTTTCCGGTATACAATAAAGAATATTCTTATCTTATCTTATGTTTCGTTTTCGAAAGTAAACTGCTTCGGATAGTTTTACGTATCTCTTTTAAATTTTACGTACCTATATCCAGAAATATTTCGGTGTTCTACGAATTTCCTATCTGCGCGCTTTGTGAATATATTAATACATTTTATATTTGAACTCGTTGTTGCCTAGCACCAAGGATGTTTTATCCAATTCTTGCCTAGCACGCAGGAGATAAATGTCATTGTAATCGCGAATATTATTATAGGCTTGCTGGAAGAAATCTTTACAGAGATAAGCTCGCCATTATGCGTGTTTTTTTCTTTTATTTATGTTAAATTCAATTCTTATGTACGCTTTGTACCTACGATTTTATGAATAAATTTTATCTTATCTTTTCTTACCTTGCCTGTACTGTGTTCTCGTGTGTGCAATAAAGTGTATATATTTTTTCCACTTTTTATGCAGCTCAACTTTTTCTCTCTAATAATGTTCGCTATCTATTTATCCATCTATGTAGTGTTTACATCTCTGATGGGACAAATCGAAACGTAACTTTGGACGCCCGCCCCCGCCGCCCCCGCTGCCCTCCCCGCACGCCGGTCGGCTCTCAGCTTCACGCGCCGCCGCACCGATCGGTCGTGCACTCGGCTCTATTTATCCATATTTCTTCGAGACACCTGCTGTTCCCGGAGGACCTAGACCAACAAAGAGGGTCTTACCAGCATGGCGTCTTCGTCGGTGTTGTCGTCTCCCGCATAGATTATCCTAATCCGTTCGCTCCAGTCGAGACCGAACGCCGTCCGCAGTATGTAGATGGAAGCGCGGCCTGACACAACCAAACACGTTTAAAGTAAATATCAAGAAAATGTATGAGTACTTACGTGGAAAACTGTAATTGGGCATGTTATTAATGTAATTTTTTTATTGATTTCGCTATCATTAGTTCTATGGTTCTAGTTAGACCTGAGATTTCCGCACTTAGCCTCATAGTTGGGCCATTGTGCGTAGCAAGACAAACACCTCAGACACCAGGCTTTCCTCACTGTTAGCGAGCTACTATAACTTCACAAATGTACATAACTTAAAAAACAAAGTCATAGGTACATGCCCGTACTGGGAATCGAACCTGGGTCTCCTGCTTCCGAGTCCAATGTTGTACCCACTAGGCTACCACCGCTTCTCTAAAAGTCAAAAGTGAATAATTTGACAGGATCTTGTGTTTTTATGACAAAAACGACGATTCGATCAAAATCTTTGTGGTTGCTCGCCATCTTGCACGTTTTTGTTAGTTTCGTTAGTTTCGCCAAGTTTTGTTAGTTTCCCTTAAAGGGTAAGCAAAGGTCTTCGGACGTAGAGTCCGCATGACCACTGAAGTCCATTGAGCTAAGACATTTTCGTTCTTATGTCGATACGGACAAGGTCTTCTCCGTGGGACATGAGTGATGGCACGTGCTCTACCGCCTCATTCGACCTGAACTTTTTTTTATGTCAGAAATAAAAAGTTAACATACCCAAAATAACAATGCTAATAAATAAACTAGTTCCGGTCACAGTTCCGAAACGTAAAAATTTTACACCCGATAAAATTTTGTAATGGGTGATAAAAAAACGAAATTTGCAAATATGCAAATATGAACTATGTGTGATTATTCGTGGTGGGTGGTACATAATGCTTAAAGAGATAATGTTTTTTGTACGTGTATCTTATTACGTTTCGGAACGCAACTATCGGTAGGTAGTTATTTTTTAAGTTCGCGTTGTTATCTTGGTTATATTGAATGTTTACTTCTGACACTTTTATTGTACATACATTTTATTATTCTACATTCAAAATCAAAATCAATTTTTTTTATTCAAAGTAGCACAGAAACTGCGACTTAATGAACGTTACAAGTTAAACTAGGTGTCCATTTTAAAATCTAGAACATTTTGGAGAAAAAATGGACAAAAACAACTCCAAACTTTCAAACCTATTTAATAGTTCATTCAGTTCTTTTATCACTTTTAAATATGTGCAGTACAAATTTTACTTACATTGCATTAGCAGTTTATTTTTATAATTCTTGTTAGTAAAACAACTGAGAGACTTATAAAAAGAGACATAATTTTATGCACCATATAACCCGGCGGAATTGTTTAGGCACATCGCAATATGGCGATGCCCGCGGTGACAGATATTTCCGACATGTAGTGCATACACTGACTGGTTTTTCATAACCTGGTTAAATGTATCCGTCATTTTGGGAAAACCACTGTTTAATGACCTTCCAGCTTATGGTGATTTTCTTACCTCTCCCCATGGACATAAGCGTGATGTTATGTAGCCTATAATACTATATGTTACACGGGAACCTAAGCTATAATTCTGGTGAGTTTTATTTCATTCCGTTCAGTGGCTTTTGCGTGATGCGCGCACAACGAAACAGAGTAAGACAGACATATATAAAGAAAGAAGAAGAAACAAAATCAGACAGAGACAAAATTTAAAGATTTATTATATTATTATGTATTTATAGATTTAACCAAAGTAAGCTTTTAGTTTCCGATGCGCTTTGAAGTTTGAATAGGTAAGTAGGTATACCTAATGCTATTTCTATTTACTAAAACGTTGTCTTATTCGTTATTTGCGTGCATTTAATTGTGGCGCAATGTGATTCACAATAACAACGAGAGTAGAGGTCTTTTTAAGTAATGTGGTACAAGGGCATATGGGTCAACCGACGAGGTCCCCGTCGCCTGACTAAGATAAACAAATACAATATTAGTCATACATGAGTGAGTAATACTAGAGACAAAATCCGCAAGACTCCGATGGCTCGGCCATGTGCAAAGAATGGTAGAGGATCGGGCTGCAAAAAGAGCATATGAAGGGTGTCCCGGGGCGTCGGCCGGTTGGACGCCCCAATTATCGCTGAAAAGACGCGGTGGAAAGAGATCTGCGTGAGCTCCAGGTGGATGTCTGGAGGGAGGCAGCGCAGGATAGGGAAAAATGGCGTCTTTTGGTTGCGGAGGAATGAATGAATGAATGAATGAGTAAGTGAGTTTGTTGTTCATTTGTTGACAACATTATTAACAATTGATAATAAGACTCACCCTTGTTCCATTCGACGGGCGGTTTAGCCTCAATGGCACAGTGCGCTGGCGAAGCCTTGAAGCCAGCTGCCTGGATCAGTCTGCTGGCTTGCTCAGCCAGGGCTGCGCGCTTCGGTACAGGAGTCTCTCTGAAGTGGAAAGTCAAGAGAGCACCCTTGTTCTCCACCCAGGCACCGTCTTTGCAGACCTGCGTGGTTAGGGAGGATGAGCTGAAGTTGATAGAGCTTTTGAACAAAAAGTATTTTAAATATAACAGTCTTATTTATAAAAACACGATTTCTTAAAACACTACTCAGAGGCAGTTTAAATGGTCTGAGGTAAAGGTAAACTGCCTCTTTTATAAAACACGATTCTTCTAAAACACTCCTCGTGTTATTAATTAATTTATTACGCCAGCATTCTTCATCGGTGAGGTATTAGATATGAAATATCATATCATTACCTACCAACTTTCGAGTGCATGATGATGATGTCCTTCACAACGATTGCTTTGATGGCGACACCCTAACAAGGACTTATTTCAGACCCCAGCGCTCCGGACGTGTGATACAAGACCGAATTTGCTCTTAAACATACGGTCACAGCTGCCGCTATACAGTTGACCGCTTGAGTGTAGGTATACTCCAATATGGTGTGAGCTGGTCAACAACGATTAACAAGTCGAGGTGACAACGACCTACGACTTAAATTAAGAACCCACCTGCTCCTGAAGTGACTTAAGCAGCTCCACGACGTTATTCTGCAGTTCCGTGGGCATGGGGTGGACGAACTTGCTGCCGTCGGGATGCAGGATCTCCAGGCCGTGGTTGCCGGCGTACGTTATGCCTTCAATGCCCACCTGGAAACCAGATATTGCCGGCTTAGATACCTAGTTACATAACAAGAGAAAGTGATAGTCAAGAAGGGAACCACGAGTTAGGAAGATGTCAGTAACAGACGAGCTTATACCGATTTGCCCAAGACAACTTCAGCACTTCGGTTCTCAGTGGTCCCCCGAGAGACGATCTACCTATCATCTAAAAAAGATGTTAAGAAGCAGGGGCGCCGGAATTAGGGTGCACCCGACGCTCCCCCCAAATTCTAAGCGCGTAAGTACGGGCCCGCGAAGTGGGCGAACTATTTTTAGTGTTCCGTACCCGAAGGGTAAGACTTATTACTAAGACTCCGCTGTCTGTCCGTCCGTCTGTCGCTAGGCTGTATCTCATGAACCGTGATAGTTGTTGAAATTTTTACAGATGATGTATTTTTGTTGCTGCTATAACAACAAATACTAAAAACAGAATAAAATACATGTTTAAGGGGGGCTCCCATACAACAAACGTGATTTTTTGCCGTTTTTTGCTCGATATTAATAACGGCAACAGGTAGACGCTTGAAATATTCAAATGTTGTATAGATAATTAATGGTACGAAACCCTTCGTGGGCGAGTCCGACTCGCACTTGGCCGGTTTTCTATTTTTGTGCTCACTTGCACAGTAGACAACGGTGTAGGTACGTCATTTTGTCTATTACTGCTAAGTCGTTATGGCCATACTATATTATGGACAAAATGTTTTTATTTTTTTATTCTATTTGAGACTAAATAATTTTAAATTAGGTACTCATATCCCTAGTTAACTTTTCATATTAATTGTATAGCTAAATAACCAAAGTTAATTGTTGCAGAATTTTAGGGTTCTAGCAACGATAAATAAAAAGAGATAATGCCGATGAAACACTGTATGTCATTATGACCGTATTTCCCCTAATGCTATCAAGTTTCATCCAGCTTCATGTACTTTGAAAGAAAGAAGACATTTATTTAAATTGTCACAGAAACGCAAAGTAAACACGAAGGTACACAAACAAAATACACGAACGTCAACAAAACAAAATAGTCGTGAAGAGAACATATGAGGCATATAGAGTCGAAGGCAGCCGGGTACCATACAGTAATGTATGGCACCCAGCCACCCTTGATTCGAATAAGTAAATGCCTTACATGAACTGGCTGTCCCTCAGAGCATTGAATTGAGATATCTGTAGGCTGTCCCGAAGGTAGCATGCTTTAGGTAGGTGTGTAACTGTAAACCCTCCAGAAACGGGTTTGATCTGTTATCGGCAATGTTATTAAACAAGAAGCTATATGCAAGCGATAAATATTTTTTGTGAACACAACAGATAGTATGCGTCAAAGTTCAGGGTAACTACCTACGACGTGAACCTTCTCTTTGTTCTACGTAACTACTATGCCAAATCATTTGTGACCTCTGATTGTACCAGAAGAAAGGAAGACAGATGTAAACGTGAGGCTAAAGTAGCGCGAGCGAAACAATTCGAACAAGATCGTTTCTTGGTCTTTGTTTTGTAAAATAAAAAAACCGGCCAAGTGCGAGTAGGACTCGCGCACCAAGGTTTTCTTGTCACTGTCAATATTACGTATTTAACTACATATTTACTTATTATACTTATTAAATATCATCATCATCATCTTGGGACTTTGCGTCCGTTACGGACGATTTAAGCAGTGCCTAGGAGTTTGACAGTTTCTCGAATGACTACAAAGTCCGAGAGCGACAGGCCCTACTGCATGTAGGACACATAAAGGAAGAGTCCGGAGTCGGGTCGGTACGGATTTTGTGCCTCCTGGCTCTAAGTATATATATAAATCTAGAAATATATCTCGATGAAGCGGTGGTAGCCTAGTGAAGCGGTGGTAGCCTAGTGGGTAGAAGAAGCAGTGGTAGCCTAGTGGGTAGAACATTGTACTCGGAAACGGGAGACCCAGCTTCGATTCCCAGTGCGGGCATGTACCTATGACTTTGTTTTCTAAGTCATGTACATTTGTGAAGTTATAGTAGCAATACCACTCGCTAACTGTGAAGGAAAACATCGTGAGGAAACCTGGGTGTCTGACCTATTCACATTTCACATACCTCAGCACTTGAAATCGCCAATCCGCGTTGGGTACGCGTGGTGATTAAGCTCTCTCTCTGAGAGAAGGCCTGTGCCCTACAGTGGAACGTATATAGGCTGCTTATGATATGAATTGAATTTGAATTGAATTGAATTGAATTGAATTGAATCGATATATTTTATTATATGTGCTATGGCCCATACAGATGACAGGTCCTATGTATAATTCATAGCACTTTACGGGTGCGAAAAATGGTCAAAAATGGAATTGCGATCGGCTGAGAGAATTCGAGATGTGCCGTTGGTGGAGAATAGAAAAAATAAGCTGGACAGAAAAAAAATACAAATGAGCAAGTTTAAGAGAGTCCAGAACAAAAGATCGGGGCTGGGGATGATCGAAACGATAAGGGGAAACACGCTGAGATACTTGTTACGTCACGACAATTTTATCAAGAATACTTATCAAAGAAGAAAAGGGAGGTAGAGAAAGCCCACGGAGAAACTATACTAAGTTAAAAAGAAGGTGGATGTCGTAATAAACCTGACGGCGATGTAATGCGGTGACCGGAGCACGTGTAGGGATCCACAAAAACTATCGATACTGTCATAAATGAATTTTAAATAACGCGCCTCCGAAAGGCACAAGACTAGTGATCTTCGGAAGCGTTTTATTGATTAAAAATATTTTTTTTTAATAAAAAATAAAAACCGACTTCGAAAGTGGTTCTACTCGAAAGTAGAAGTATAATTTGAAGTCGGTGCCCAAAATATATGTGCTGGTCATGAAACTGGGCACCGACTACAAATTATACTTCTAGAATACCTACATGTATAAATACTTCTAATTATTTAAATTACTTATAACTTTTTAGTGCTGTAGTGTTTCGAAGTCGGATTTTTTTTTTTAATTTTTTTTTTCTATTTTTAGTGGGGGAAAAATAAATAAGCCCTTATAACCATAATTTACCCTACTTAATTCGTTGCTTTAAAATTGGGTGTTCTAAATTTCCATCGCCCGAAAGTCTTCACCAGAACATCGCCAAATTAACTTGGGACTATTTTTACGCTATTTTATTAAACATACGGATATTACTAAAGGATGGGCCCCATTAGGGCTTATTTACTGCTGTCCATTGAAGAGTTCCGTTCCCCATCTCTGAAAGTATTCATCAGATCTTCACCAAATTAAAATGGAACCAATGGGACGTTATATCTGTTCGAACAAAAAAAGAATTGTCGAAATCGGTTAACATTTGAAGGAATTGAAGTCGGTTAAAAAATAAGTAGTGACGTGCAAAAACTGTTGCAAGACACGACTTGTATTCGTAACACTAAATACGTTTAACTTATTAAATCACCTGAAAATTCACCCTGAGAGGCAAACCTGTGAACTTTCAAGCTAAACCACTTACTGAATCATCATTTTATATCACGATACGTGTTTTTATTTACACTGAATGCCAAACACAAAGTACCAACTCGGTACCTGAGTAACCCGATGATTTTAATGCGAGTATAATACGATACCGGTATCGATTAGTGTTACGATACTACTCACGATAGTATCGATACTTTTATTACTTCTTAAGCGCGTGTAGGACGGAGGATGCTGCACCAAGCTTCCAACTTTAAAATTTTTAAATATAGTGATGGTAATAAAGTTAGTACCTCAAAGGGGCGCGTTGGTACCCTTCCGTTCATCATCATCATCATCATCAGCCTATGATTGACCACTGCTGGACATAGGCCTCTCCTATTGCACGCCACTGAGCACGGTCCTCGGCTACTCTCATCCAGCTCTTGCCAGCCGCCCTGCGAAGATCATCGCTCCACCGATTCTGAGGACGTCCCACACTACGTTTACCGATCCGCGGTCTCCACTCAAGAACTCGTCTACCCCATCGGTTATCAGTTCTTCGGATGATATGGCCGGCCCACTGCCATTTCAGCATGCTAATTCGGTGGGCTATGTCGGTGACTTTGGTTATGGACCCTTCCGTTATAGAACCCTAAAGACGGTCAGTTTTTACTTTACGTCGAATTCAGACTTACCATGTTCTTTACGTTATCGACGTTCCTCCCCGAGACAATGGCGATATATACGTCAGACATGTTGGATAGTCTCTGCAGGGTGTACTTTGTCTCCAGTGGTAGAGTGGCCAGGTCTGGATGAGGCGCTATGGGAGCCAAAGTACCGTCATAGTCGAGAAGTAAAGCCAGTTTCTGAGTGTAACCTATGTATCTGCAAATTGAAGAATACTCTGTGACGACATTTGGCAGAGTAGGTACTGAAAAGATGATCTGAATGTAATCAGGTGTGATTCTTGGTCTCATCACTTAATCGGCTCCTTCAATATATCATCGTTACTCGAGAAGATTTTCAGTATTCATAGGATTTATTATGAAACTATGCATGCTATTATTTTGTCGTTGATTGAGAGTTTATTTGTCTAAGCGAAGTTGACCCAAATCATTGATGATGTTAGGTAGATGTCAACAAACAAAGTTAAACAAACAGCGGGTCAAACAAATAGATGGAATGACCGGATGATTTGCAATAACGACGACAATTTATATCATTCTTATGAGAACGGAAAATAAAGAAACAAAACCACGATAGCAACCAGTGGGTAGGTAATTGCCGTCGACAATTTATCGCAATTACCGGTGCGATTAGGTAGTTTATTAATGGGGCCGACATAGTCTCGTGGCAGAGTTTTTTGATGTCCCCGTTTACCCAGACAGATTACAAAGAGACTTTTAGCATCTCCGTATTTCTTTGCGTAGGATGCATTGGTCATCATTAGAGAGTCCGCGGGTGCAGGATCGAGAAACCCTGAAAGTTATGGGTGTAATGGGGAGACCTATACCCACACCACACCTATGCATGCATACCTACATCTATTGCTACCAACTTTAAATTATTAACTTAATTCCGGAATGACGGAATTTTTACCATTTTAACATTTTTTTACTTAATTAAGCTCTTCGAGTAAGATCGAAACCTGGTTGGACTCTTCCGACAAAAAAATCAAGTAAGTGATTCCGGAATTAAGTTAATAATGTTAATAGTGTTTACGAAAGAGTTTGGTACAAAAACCGTATTTTGGAATCTGTCAACTGTGCTTTATTGGTAGCATTAAACGCATTTTTACTTTACTTTACCCATTTCCGAGTGAGATCGAATGACGATATCTCCCCCATTGTGGTTTTGACTTCTATATACTTATCTTCCTTGTGTTGCACTACCCCTGGCTGAGGTATACTTGACAAATATTTGTTTATTTCCTATCGCCTTTTGGAGCAATCATGGGTCTTATGTGTATCTCGACGATTTAATTTCCTCGAATGATCGATTAGGTAGGCACTTACTTAGATAGATATTCATCGAAGTCGTCGATAGTGACGGGCTGCATGGAGGTAGCTCCGATAGCATCGGTCTCTTCCTCCAGTGAGTCCATGGCTTTCAGAAAGGATTTCATCCAGCTGTCCACGTCGTTGAGATGCTCGCGTCTCCTTAGGTGATTCATTCGCACGGTTCTCTCGTCTTCTGGCATTAATAGCGCCCTGGAAGCCGTGAATGGATTGTTTCACAGGCAATTTGTTACGAAAGGTTTAGATTATGAGCACTGTCAATTGAGCGATTAACTTTAATTTTTTTCTTCGGTAGGTAGTTTATATAACAAAGAAGGGGTGAATTTGCTAAATCATCCAAACTTTAAAACCGAAGATGAGATCGCAAACGATCCGATATTTTAGAGGAAACGCAAAACATCCTCACCTTTGTATAACCTCAGCGGCATCATCCAGCTCGTAAGGGTTACAGATCAGGGCCTCGTGCATCATTTCTCCGGCTCCAGCAAACGGGGAGACAATAAGCACGCCAGGCGGCTGCTTTATCTGACAGGCTACAAACTCCTTGGCTACCAGGTTCATGCCGTCACGAAGGGGCGTAACAAGGGCCACGGCTGAGTCGCGGTAGAAAGCTGCCAGCTCGTCTTGTCCTACGCAGCCGTAAATATATCTGGAATGGAATGAGGGGATATACTTACGATGTTTTCCACTTCGATCGTGGCGAAAGGTGTCGAAGTTGAATACGTTTTTTTGATTACGTAGAGGTCTTCAAAACCAAGATTACAAATCAGCATACTAGTCTGTACTAGTGTGTCATAATTCAGCAAATAGGCGGGCTCACCTTATCGGAGACCAGTTGGGTGTGGTAAATCTACCATTTATTCTCCCCACCAACTGATCCATTTCCTCCTTGAGATCCTGATATTCCTTCACGTCTGTTCTAGAAGGTACTGCAATCTGAAGCAACATTACTTCTTCAATGTGCTCAGGGTGTTTTTCAAGTAATCTTTCGAACGCCTTTAGTCTGTGCACTAAACCTTTGGTATAATCCAGTCTGTCGACTCCGAGTATAACTTTTTGTTTCGTAGAGAGTACTGGTTTAGCGTTTTGGGCTAGCTGGACGAATCGGTCGAATGGTATACCGATAGGAAGAGGGCGGACGCATATGGTCCTCCCGCCCAATTCGACCAGTAGATTTTTTCTGTCCACACGACAACCCAAGCTTCTTTGGCAACAATCGATAAAGTTTAAACAGTAGTCTGTGGTGTGGAAGCCGACCATGTCACAACCTGAAACGAGTACCTGTATAAGTGGTCTCGTATAGTCAAATTGAGGACTTGCCGACCTACAACTTAACAAGGCTGAGATAATCTGGTAAGCGGACGGTCGATTTTAGTGAAATCATATTTTAGTTGGTCTAACCTATCAGGTATGTACAGTCACAGAGACAGCAGGTCAACCGTTACATTTTTGTCCCGTAATTAACGTAATTGAGTAGAGTGCACCCGTGTGAAGGTTGATGTGCTGTCGACTGCACTACGTGCTATACCTTCGTATTTACTTTATGTTTCTATGACAATTTAAATAAATCTCTTCTTTCTTTTTTTCTTTCTTTCTTTCTATAGTAGGTACACATTCCAAAAACAGTGTCTCAAAGTTAAGATTCACCTACAACTGAAAACAGATTATCGTATTTATAATGTTTTTCAAGTAGGTACCAAGCTAGTTACTACAGTATCTTAAAATACTGGTAATGACATTTTTTTTATTCAAATTTTGACGCTAAGGAGATTTTAGTCGCGGCAAGCGCTCATCATACACCAAATGCATTGCTCATAAGGTGTAACTTACCAAGAATGCCTTGTAAGACCTCGTCGGACCAAGGCAAGAGTCTGAAGATGTCCCAAGGCGGGAATGGTATGTGCAGGAAGAAACTGAGCTTACATTTTATCCCTTCCTCTTCTGCCGTCTGAAAGGAACAATTGAGGTCTAACAAAATATTATGTTGCTGAAGTTTTTCTTTAATATTGAGGTTAAGATTTTAGCCACTTCGGACCAATTTATTTGTCTAAGGTATTTGTATTAAGAAGGCGTTGCGCGCACGCTTAGTTTGGTTTTAATTTACAAGCGAATCGCATTGAAACGTTGGCAATATATTTAGAGGATACAAATCGAGGTATGATTGGTATTGGATATGTGGAAATACGAATGCACTAAACAAAAAAATAAATAAAAATTGGAGCGTTGTGAAAATTTTCTGAGGCGACAGCGATACTTAATAATTTCTTAGAGCCACGTGCCTATGGGAATCGCCTCGCGCAGCGTCCTCCTCAGTGGATTGGTAATAGAACCAGAAGAAGTATGTTGTCAGAAGTCAAATAATACAATCCTGAGTTTTGTGATACAAAGTAGGTATCCAAAAACTCAGAGGATTGTATTGCAGGTAATGTAGGTAGGTTTGGGATTCTTTGAAAAACGGCACAAATTCAAGTGTCTCAGCGAACCTGTCGAATCCAGTTAGCAGCCAACATAAGCTGGTAATCGTGCACCCATACAATCGGCGGCGAACTGTTCTTGTTATCCTTGCTGTCCCTTAACAGTTTTAGTGCGTATATTGCTTTTTTGGCGAACTCTTCATTGATTTTGACGTAGGCTCTCCAGTGGTCGGCGATGAAGGTGGCTCTATCGGGCATGGAGTGAAAGAGAGGCCATAAAGTGCCATTGCAGCAGCCGTTGTAGTAACTGTCGAAGAGTTTTGGCTCAGCGTAGATTGGAACGATCTGTGAAAATAATGAGTTGTCATAAAAAGTATACACGGTTTACTAATAAATGCGCAATTTCTGGAATACGTCAATAAAAGTTCGACATTAACAGTAGGTACCTATCTACCTAAGTTTTGTTTAAAGAGTTTTGAGATGTTTTTGTTTTTTTTTCCGTTTTTACGAAGGGTGTCAAACGGGACCCTATTACTCTGCCTCCGCTGTTTGTCTGTTTGTCTGTCTCTCTGTCCGTCTGTCCGACCTTTAAAGGGCTCTATTTCTGGAGCCGTAATAGGTATCCAGTTGAAATTTTCACACAATATATGTTATTACGCCGGATTACCTAACAAAATATAATAAAAAATAATTTCAAATAAGGGGGTTCTCCATACCACAAACGTGTTTTTTTGTCGTGTTTTTGTTTATGCTCTATCGTAAAAACGGTGATACATACAGGGATCAAACTTGGCGCGATTGTGGGACTTATTATAATATATTCTAACGACAAATAATAAAAGACGGCCTAGCGCGAGCACGGAACGATTACCTGCGGCTTTTCTGCTTTGTGATGGAGCTGTTTCATAGATCATGTTTATAACCATATGGGTGAATGGGCGTTCTTCTATGTAGTATAATGATTTTCTTAAACATGCGCGGAAATATTGTCATTACTTTTGAATAAAGAACACGCGAAGTACGAGTATCATATTTACGTAGACTGAAAAACCAAAATCACTTCCCGGCGCGTTCTTTGAATTTGGAACGAAGAGCGCGCCAGCAATGTTGTATGAAACGGTGTGCTTTTTGAATTTAGAACTCTTTCATCTATCGTACGCATTGCGTTCTCGTGGCTGTATAGCCACAGATGCGTTTATCTTTCGGCACAAACTGTAAAATAAAAATAAAAATTGGCGGTAAAGCGGAGTTCGTTGTTATTTTGTTAATAAAATAATTAAAATGAGTTCCGATGATTCTGAAAGTGAAAATGAAATGAACATTGACTGCACTACGCCAGATTTAAGATCGGAAGCTAAATTAGCGATGGAAAACCTGCTTCCAGCAAAATCAAAAGAAAATTTATTATGTAAAAGGCCCCTTTTTAATTCCTTGCATTTTTTTAAGAAAACTATATATGCCTCGGCTGAAATGGCAATTGCCTGTCTCGTATCATTGAAGTCCTCGCCTGCGGCTCGGCCTTCAAACTCATACTCGACCTGCAATTGCCTATTTCGCTGTCTTTGCAATAATGTACTATTACCGCCCACTGGAAAAAAGTTGTTGTAAAACACAAACTCTATTTGAGTGTTTCAGAAAATTTTAAGGTCATTGTTTTTGAAAGTAACTGTCAATCAAGAGTGTTATTGCATTGTTATTGAGTCTTAGGCTAGATCTCCGTTCTATAATGTGTCGGTAATGCTGTTTAACCCAACATCGGTTGGCTGTGCCTATTAAGTACCTAAATAAAATAAAAAAACCCTGTAGGTATTTTACTTTTTATTATGGCTCTAGGAATTCGATGTTCTTTGATCGTTGAAAATCCATTAGAGAAAGAGTACCCTTGAGAAATTAAGACGATTATCCTGTTTATATTCTGCAATAAAAGCAAACCTTGTTTATGGCAGGATACAATCGATATTATCTAGTCCACTAATTGCCGGTCTTATTTGTTATTAATGTCTGCCGTAGTTATTAATGTCAATCCACTCTCCCTAATAACCAATAATAATTGTAATAATATCGGTAGGATTATAAAATTATGATACTTATTTTGAAATCTCTATTTCTGTTATCTGATAACACTAAACCTCTGACCATACACATGCGATAGAATGGTAAACAATCCCATAAACCGACTATATTTTCCATGCGGAAAGTTACACAATAACGATGACCAAGTAGTAGATTTATCAAATTCTTCAAAGAATCATGCAACAGCGACGTGACCCAAGAGTGACTGGCCTTCTTCGATAGGTGTTTGTCTAATAATGTAGGTAGCAACTGATGATGATTTGTCAGAGTGGATTTTTTTTTCTCCGCTCAAAATCGACCCGAAGGCAGCGGCTAACATTCTACACTGACATTCACTAAACAGAATGTAGGTATGTACCTATTTTTTTTACGTTGAAATACATTTTTATGTCTGATTCTGATTCCTGGAGTAGTAGTTTTCTCTTGTTCCTGTGATGTGCCTATTGGTATAATATATAAAGGTCTTCTTCGTTTTTTTTTAGTCAAAATGCTACGAAGTTGGACATAATCCTATTTGTTAGGTGTCTGCGACCTATCTTTAAATAAATAATAATATATATATATATATGACACCTATACTAGGAAGCCCAGCTCTTCCTTTACTAGATTGATATTGTTGTTATATAAAATATTTTTTAAGTGAGAGTTAAAAACTAAATATCTCTAAGTATTGAAATAATATAAGACTTCCAAGATAAATCTCCATGTTGTAAAATTAATTTCGTTAATTTAGTTCAATAGCTGTTATCATTAGTTACCTACCTCGTGAATTTATTCGTAATCCTGAAACCATGTGATCGAGAAGGAAGTGAAATTCTCACCTTACTTGACAGCAGACCAGCAGTTGGGGTCTTGTCATCTGGCCGCGATTCTGGGATCTTCTCCTTAGACTCATCCAGATGTAGGCCCGGCCAGCCCACCCACAGGCCGCCGCCACGGATCACGACTGGCGCCACCGCCGTCACCAGGCCGCCGGCACTGCAAGATGGAACGATTGGGTTCAGGCAGACACCGAGCCAGTTCTTCGCGTGGCGAAAAGTTTGCAAGGGCCCAGGTGCTGCTAGACTGAGCGCAAAAATAACGTCCACTCGGCACTCAAAATTCTTCGACCGGCCTCTCTACTCTCGACGTTAATTTAGCAAACTTGCGTTAGAATTGAGGGGTTTGTAGAATCTGATCACGCGATCCACTATGTGTGGAAAGCGATATCGCACAAAAGGTGTGTTATGATGTCGATATCAGTTTCACCTACAAAAAAGGAATGAACAGTAGAATCTGATCGTGTGATTTCACCGAAAGAATATAATGTCGACTCTGATCACCCAAAGTTCACAGTGGCAGAATGACAATAAATGTGATGAAATTTATTGTTGGTTTTCAAATAATTTCTGACAGCGTATTAGTTATTTGCTATTGTTAGTGGGTACATGGATCTACCCACACATAATATTTAGTTTTAATAATAGTGTCAATCATAAGTATTCTTATTATATGTTGTTTTACACTTAGGGATGCAATTTTTTTTCTCGCCTACGCCATACTGTGGTGTATCGTCGGATTGTGGGGGCCGTTTAAAAATATTGTGCGTGTAGGAAGATAATCTTTGGATTCCGTTTGTGAAATATTAAGCTTCAGAAGGCGCAATTTTTTGTCCGAGTTGGCCCCCCTCTCTCTCCCTTCCTCTCCCGGCTAAACGGTTGATTGTAGAAACGTAAAAGAATTCAGGGCAGTAGCACATTATATAATGAACTTCAAAGTTCTTGAAGAACTTTTTAGGTGAAACTGATATTGAGATAAGAACACACCTTGAGCGCGATATCAGTTCCACCCACAACGAATCGCGTGATCAGATTCTACGAACCCGAATTGAGTGCGTTTATTTATTAACTAGCCGAAATATGCTTTCAGTTTCCGATGCCCTCTGAGTTTTAATAAGTTTAATGCTAACTCTTACAACTAAAACGTTTACTAAGTCGTTATTTCTGACGTATTGGATTTAATTGTGATGCAATTTGAACACAATAACGTCGATCGTAGATGTGCAGGTCAATAATTGCAGGAGAATGCTACTAGTTCAAGCCCAAATTGCAAAATTTTCAGGCGTCTCATGTGATATATGCAATTGGAATGAAAAGAACATAGATCAACACGACACAGTGCAAATTTTGAGTAACTAAATACTTTTAAGCGGTGGAACCCCAGTGGGTAGAACAATGGACTCGGAAACGAAAGACCGAGGTTGGATTCCCAGTGCGGGCATGTACCTATGACTTTGTCTATTTTCAAAGTTACGTACATCTGCGAATTTGTAGTAGCACGCGAATTTGTAATACCACACGCTAACGTGAAGGAAAACATGAGGAAACCCGCGGTTTGGTTGGCTCCGCACCGTATTGCTCCTGTCTTTCCTATGAGCTAGGCCGACTAAACTGTAAGGATGGTCTCTGACAGAGATCGGCTCGCCTTTGTGCATGTTATTTCCTGCTATAACGTCCTGTTATATATCTTGTGTATAATCAGATGGTATAGGTGCTGGGCAAGCCAACTCCATCTAATAAACAATGTCCCAGGCATTGCAGCATCCGAGTGGTCCCTTCGCCCATCTAGTGTGAGTGAAGGTGCAACTGGACGCTGCATACATCATCTCCTTACGTAGACGCAAAGGCCAAAGTATTTAAGTACTTTTAATAGCATTTTACTCTTTTGAGAAGAACCACGGGGATTATTGTTAGTGAATGTTAGTGACAATAAGCAACATGGAACAAGCTTCCTAACTTTATTCAAGAGAGTCCTCCTGTAACATCATTCAAGAAGAAGAGACTAAAAAGCACTATCTCTCTAACCTGGCATTGATAACAGGTTTATGTGCGTATAAGTATATATGTATATGTAAGTATATTATCTTATTATTATCTATTTATGTAGTTATAAATATTTTTCCTCTCTTTCCGTTATCTCAGTTTAAACGTAGGGTGTTTAACGTTGGCTAGAAGAGATCTCTCTTAGATAAGTTCGCCTTTGTAACAATGCTATGTAATTAGTTTTCTAATTTACGATTTGCAATATTAATTTATGTATGCTGAGTTGGAGCCCCTTTTTTGTTGTCACAGAAGCACCTGAGGTGTTTGGAGTCCGAGGTGGCTGGGTGCTGTATGGTATTACTGTATGGTACCCGGCTGCTTTCGACTCTATATGCCTCACATGTTCTCTTCACGATTGTTTTATTTTTGTTTTTTTTTGTCTTCTTTCTTTCAATAAGGAATATATATTTTTTTTTTCGTAGAGTAGGTCTAATGAGTTTCCCCTTGACTTTCTTATTTAAAGAGAACACTTAAATCCACAACCATCTCTGGTTACAAAACCACAGATATGGACAACTGAGCAAGCGATACCATGATAGGAGCCTGCGGTACCTCCATAATCGTACCTACGAGTTTCTTTATGGTAATTACTGCAGTGTGACCTTGAATTCGTTCACCATATATTGAGGGAATGTTGTTGTTATTGTGAAAAACAGTATTCATCATCGCATCATTAGCCGCCGACTCGACTCGACGCCGACTGTAGGACATAGGCCTCCTTCATGGTTTTCCTAACCATGAAGGGTTTTGCCATAATCGCCACGCTTTGCCGGCGGGTTCGCGATCGCAGTATGCTGTTGAAATCTCAGGAAGACGCTGCCCGTCTCCTGGTAATGTATTTCCTTAGTCGCCTTCTTCGACGTCCACGGAAGGAAATGGAGTAACGCTATTCTTAATCCGGCGCCAAACGGAAAAAACAGTATTATTAATGGTACAACATATTTGTAAATATACCTGATTTCCGGCCATTGTCTTAAAACTGTAGATCCAAATTCGAAGTGGTGGGAAATGCCGTAACGTTGATTTTTTTTTCTAATAATATGTTAAATGCTTAAGATTCTGATGTCCGATATGCGTAAACAATTTAAAAAAAACTGAGTTGGCCGGCGCTGACTCTAAGATGCTCAAAACATAGTTTGTTTGGAGTGTTATTACTTTTACATATCTCTTGCTCTGTAAGTAGTCACTTACTTCCCTGAATGCCGGGGTGTATGGATATCATTACAGCATAGGTTTCAAAACATACCATGTAATGTTAACATTACAGCATAGGTTTTGGAATTTGAAAAAAGAACTGTCATACTCATACTGCAAGATGAATATTTTTTTAAAGTTAATATTTATTTTCTCGGTATCGATTATTTACTCGAATCGGAATCGAGACAATTTATATTAGAATTTATGAAGATTTTATTTTAAATATCGAACTATTTGTTTCGCAGTCACATCGTATGTTAATTGAAATCGATTTAAAAATCAAACTGGCCAGCACGATTTGACGCGCTTGCGTGCCATAAAATCGTGAAGAGTAAAAAAGTCAGTCGACTAGCTAGGCACGAAAGTAAATTTTTTTCGTGTTTTGGGTTCTTTCTCAAAAGCCCTGCTTTCTTGTTTTTTTTTACTTACCTCACAATCGATATGTAAAGCAGAGTGTTTACCTCGGGTGTAAGCATCAATTGCATACTCGGGCTAATTAGCGCCAAAAACCTCGTATGTAGTTGATGTCATACGGCCCTTGGTTAACAATCTACTGTTAGTTCTGATATTGTTTGTTTATGCTTAAGAGGAGTAATTTTGGAAAAGAAAAAGAAAATTTTGACCCGTAATCTTTTTCAAAACTGGCACCATGTTTTTAAATCATGGTTAGAATGTCCCCACGGTGAACGAATTCAAAGTCACCCTGTTGTTAAGTCTACGACGTGATGCACAGGATGGCCTCCAACCTAGGATGAGTTCTTGCCTCCAACCAATGGTTCCATCCAATCAAATCCGTCAGTCCACGCCTATCTACTGTATTTATAAGCCATCCAATAGTCATATCCATTCTTATCCAACCGCCACTGGCAATCTGCCTCAATGGTCAGGTGAAGCAGGCGATCCAGTTTGTGATATCCACTCCAAAATTTTTTACCCTTATCAGTCATTAATTGAAAGAATGGAAAAAGGAATGTAGGGTTGGGTTGGACAATGGAGAGGATGAAAGAGCAAAGATTGACGAAAGTCTTATATTGAGCATATATCCCATGAGGGAGTCCTATGTCTTGTAGTGGGCGTCAAATGACTGATGATGATATATAGAGCGAATGTGGATGGAAAGTCCAGTAAGGGATGTCAGAGCGTCCGCCTGTGACGACCCTTTGACTTCGATCAATTAGGGAGGGGGGGGGGGTTAGCAAAGGGCAAGATAAAAAGCACCGACGAGCGTGCGTGCAACGACTAATGAATGTTGACGAAGCGATAATAGTTATTTGTTATGCAAGGCTGCAAAGTTAATTTTTGGCGCGAGTACCTTGTATTGAAACCTGAGCAAGCGAAGGATTGTTTTGCCTTATTTACTATAAATTACTGCCTCTTTTCTACTTCCGTGCTTTCCTATAAACTGTTTTTCTGCCTATGAACTATATCTGTGCTTGTGCTTGTGCCTCTTGCTCTTCTGTGCCTTCTGTATTGGATTCTTTGTGTCTGCCTGGACAATACATCGATAAAACTGTAAGTGCAGTGTTTTATTGACATCAACACCTGGTAGGCCACTACATATCTTACCCAAAGAGCCACGAGCGAAGCGAGTGGTTCAAATATAGAATCCTGAGCGTAGCGAGGGTTTCAAAGGTACGAGACGCTAAATAACTTTTCTGCCGAGCGCAACACACAACTTTTCACCTCACTAAAGCGAGGAAAATGTTAGGTGCAAGAAAAACAGTTTTAATAAATATTAAATTACTGTTAATTTATATCTTCGTCGCTGCTAGCTTCGCAAATAAAATATGTTATGATTTCTTTCGATTTTATCAAAAAACAAACCAAAATAATGAAAGTAAAGTGAATTCAATAAAGAGAAGAAAATTTTTATGTTTTTTTTTAAATCAAATTTTCTTGCCGGCCAGTGCGATTCTTTAAATGAGGCTGGCGCATGACATGAAATAAGTATTTGCATTTCAATCATCAATGGACTGGCTGCAGAGAATATAAACTATTACGAAACCAATGAGGTTCTATATATATGTAATTTATTGTACGAAACCTTTATTGAATAAAAATATTTGAATTTTAAAAACACTTTCCACGCTAGTGGATAAAGTGCGATTTTCCACGCAGATTTCGAATGATAAACAGAGCTTTTACGAGCTAGTGAGGTGAAAAGGTCTATCAGGATCGTGGCAGGTGGCAATCCCTGTTCTCTTCCTACCCCTCCGGGATACAGGCGTAAGCAATGTTTGATCATCGATTCTTTAGCGGATGTGACTAGCACTTTGCCACTCATTCTCTTATAGGCTATCTCATTCAATGCTTGCTAATATCTGATTCCTGAAATTATCCCTGAAACTATACCACTACCTATTGATAAATTATCCATGCAGAGACTCGTTGTCGTCATCATAGCGTCAGTAAACAAAATATATTTCATCACCTCAAATTAGCATCAGTTGACATAGCATCGCTGAAGCTATTTTAAAACGGCATGGTTTTGATAATCAGTTGTTTACCGACTTCAAAAAAGGAGGAGGTTATCAATTCGACGCGTAAATATTTTTTTTGGGTATGTTTTTGCATAACTCCGTCAAATTTTAACCGATTTCGACAATTCTTTTTTTGTTCGAATAGATATAAAGTCTCATTGGTCCCATTTTAATTTGGTGAAGATGTGATGAAGACTTGCAGAGATGGAACGGAACTTTTCAATGGACAGCAGTAAATAAGCCCTAATGGGGCCCATCCTTTAGTAATATCCGTATGTTTCATAAATCAGCGTAAAATTAGTCCCAAGTTAATTTGGTGATGTTCTGGTGAAGACTTTCGGAGATGGAAATTTAGAACGTCAAATTTTAAAGCAACGAATTAAGTAGGCTAAATTATGTTTATAAGGGACTTGTTAATTTTTCTCCCGCTCCCCCACTAAAAATTGAAAATATTTTTTTTTAATAAAAAATACAAACCTGCTTTGAAACTCTACAGCACTAAAAGGTTAGAAATAATTTAAATAATTAGGTATTTTAGAAGTATAATTTGTAGTCGGTGCCCGGTTTCATGACCAGCACATATATTTTGGACACCAAGTTTGGAAAACCATTATTCGATTTAGGGGATCCGATTGCGAAATATTAAGCTTTAAAGCGCAATTTTTTGTTACACTACTTGTAACAAAACATTGCGTCCCCCCCCCTCTCCCGTCTAAACGGTTGATTGTAGAAATGTAAAAAAATTCAAGGTTAAGGAGATCAAGGCCAGTAGCACAATATAATGAACTTATCACGGTTAAGTGGACTTTGCAAGTTAACACGTAACGATAGGCCTATAACCTATAAAAGGATAACCTCGTACAAATTCCATTGAAAATTACTTTGATGAAGTTAGCTCAAGAAAAGCAGGTAAAAAACCCCTTCGACGGAACCCAACACGACAGCATGACATGACATGACAACACCTTTTGTTTATATTCTTTATTTTAGCACTAACCCGTGCAGAGGACAATTTTTAAAAACCCATTTAGAGGCTAAAAAAGTCAAGTCAAGTCAAGTCCCGGCACGGGTGGAATTTTTAGCCTCTAAATAGGTTTTTAAAAACAACTTTTTGTTTTACCGCTATTGATTTTTTTTGTTTAATTTACCAGTTTTTCATTAAATATGTTTTTTTTGTACGTATACTACTTATAACTTACATTTAAATTTTCGCGGTTTTGCTGCTTTGGAGTAGCGGTTTTTGATAGATCATGGTTGATACCGTATGTGTTAACATACATACAATGGACGTTCTTCTATGTAGGTCAATGAATGATTTACTGGTTACGACATTGGTAGAGCGCGTAAAGCGCGAACTTTATAAAATGATGTAAACCCGATTAAAAAAAATATTAATCTGAGAAAAACTCCTAGGGAAAAAATTGTCGTATAACACATGAACACATGCACTAATTAGGGTGTTGCAGGAATTGCGTGGTTTAGAAACAACCCTGTTTATGACGTAATATTGTAGGTACAAATCATTGAACGACTATCCTATACCGCAGAAATCCATTGCGTTTGTGAAATAAATGTGAATATGAACTTAAAACAGTAAGTTTCATGAGGTAATCTTGTAATAAATTACATAAAAATCTCGTGTCACAGTGTTTGTTATCGAACTCCTCCGGTAAAGCCGTTTTCGCCGATTCTTATGAAATTTCTTGTGTAGGCTAATTAATAAAGCAAAACAACGTTTGCAGAGTCAGCTAGTCTAATATGTAAAACTCTCGTATTACCTTGTTTGTTAGCGAACTCCTCCGAAACGGGTTCACCAATTTTCATTAAATTTTATGTGTATATTCGGTAGGTCTTAGAATAGGTTGTAGGCTAATTAAGATGGCCAAACAACTTTTGCCGAGTCAGTTAGCATTTTTATAGTACGGTACAGAACCGGGAATCGTAGTCGGTGAAAAAATATTTTTTCTTTCCGTTAAGCAAGTCTTTTTGCGAATAATACGAAGAATTGCAGATTATTGAATAATAATTAAATTTTGTTATAGTATTACGAAGAGAGAGGTATTTACTATCTACGTTGTGAGATCTACTTAGAAGTTATGAGAAAAAAATTGTCTCTTTGTCTTACGAGTATAAATAGAAGATAGTTAAGATATTCCACAACCAGAAATAGAAAATTACAAAATATGACAACTTATGCTGTCATAGTCATTGAACAAAGAGTTTGTTCTGTAAGCGATTTAGGACAAGATAATTTGTCAAATGGCGGGCTTAAATTAGTGTACCTACTCAATCCACCAGCAAAGCAAGAGCTAACTAAACGCTGCCTATCCTGTGGCTTGATTGTCTTGAACTAGGAAATTCTGTAAAAAACGGCCTTGACCGCCTTTGTTCCCCAAGCATTCAATTCCAAGGTTCGGTGACATAACCTGACCGTATGCAGAGTGTACGAGTGCCCCTGTTTAATTTACGCTTCGCAGGTCAATAAAAGCAACGCACCCATCTTGACTCTAGCTGGATCAAACAATGCTGCAAATTACTTCAGTTCATAAAAAAGGACTCTTAAAGAAACTATCTAGCTATCCAACTTACATCACATAAACTCACGCCTGTATCCCAGGGAGGTAGGCAGAGACCAGGGTTTGCCACTTGCCACGGTCCTGACAAATCTCTTTCTTTTCATGTTTACTATAAAGATTAAACTTAACAATAATTCAGAGTATTGTTAACTTTTATCGTTATAATAATTTAAACTCTTACATACACAGCCTAAAATACAGGTTTATTTCTAGTTTAGGGTACAAACCTACTTACTCTTAGCTAGGTTAAATTTAATTCTATGAATAAATTTTATCTTATCTCTATCTTATCTTATCTTTTTCATCAAAATTCATCAGTAGGCTGCATGCACGTTGCACGTAAGCCGGTTTTGGGTGACTAGACTGTCACTTATACTGCCAGCTATATAACTTAGCCGGCTTATGCTTCACTATTCGCGAACTCACCGGCGACCGTTACTTTCATTATTTCGCACTTGTTTGTCCACAATTACGTGCTTGTTTTGTCGGCCCCTGAGGTCGGCCCATTTACCTCTACCTTTACTGAAAAAGTGTAGAGCGCTGGGAACTTTCTGGAAAATACTCGCGTTCCATCGCAGCGTGTGTCCCGTTATCGCGATGCATTGGATGCGATTATGGCAAAACCCTTCATGGGTATGAGAACCACGGAGGAGGCCTGTGTCCTGCAGTGGGCGTCAAATGGCTGATGATGATGATGATGATGATGATGGATGCGACGCCTAACTAAACAGTTCCCTAAACATTGCTCCACTGAGAATTGGAGACTCTTCAGGATACTTGGTAAACACAACTTGTGTATAAAGTATGTCACTGAATGTTCTTGTGTTTTATATAAAGTATGGATTTAATGGGATCTCCGAGTAATGTCGTTACCAAGCACCAGAGAGATACTCAAATACACCCAGATCTTTTATTAACAATATCGTTATGTTTATTTACTTACAAATCGTCTGCTTTATTCTCTAAAAGTAAAATTTTGCCCTGTAACTCACTTTCATAGCGTTAAACGCAAATACCACAACGCAAAATGAGTAAACAACATCGGGCAACCGGGCAACTGTGTGTTATTGTAAATTTAGCTTCAGCTGAATTTCGTCTTGTTAATAGAGTTTCACATTTACCTACCTGGCTTTTCTCTCCAGCTCGCCGGTCTTTTCATTTCTTTTGAGAATAAAAGGTAGTCGGTTAGACACAACGATCATACTGCCCTTGCTGTTGCACAGGGAGCGACTGCCGCTGTTTTTCGTGTCACACATATTTGTAACCAATCACAAGCCGAAACTCAACGCATGCGCAGCGAGAACCTGTTCAGTCGAACTTCACTGTATTGATTGCATCTGATGCAAGTTTGTTCTTTTCACGTATATTTTGTTTGTTTCGTGATATCAGTATGTCGACATCTTTAGCCGAGAGCGGGGGCAGACTGTTATTTGTCGGAGCGTCGGGTGGCTTTATAGACTTCAGTGAGACGCGTCGAGTTGGGGCGAAGTTCAGAACCGTCTCCGCCAGGTCAGCTGACTGACGGAGGTCCGGAGTGGTCCTAGCGGGCGGGTTATCAGCTGCTCTGACCCGGCCAGGGTTGTCGGATCTCTGCCTGTATGTTATACACACCAACTGATGACGGATTCCTGCCGATTGTTACGTTGCGTCTGTTATATCAAGGAAATTACAGTTAAATTGCCTTCAGGATTTTGTGTGCATAATTTGTGATGGTGCCTTATCAGGCTTGGCTGATAGCGCAGAAACGTTGCAGCGGAATAACGTTATTCAATATTGATATTTTATTAATAACCCTGATTTCACTTTTGATTTCATTACTTATCAATTTATAGAACTATCGGTTTAGTTTTATTTACGGTTTTCATCAACCTCGCGTGGCGAGCACTAAAGGGCGAAGTCACAGTAAAAATGTTAAATCATCTGTCGATTTTACTTTGTTTTTTAGCACAAATGTTGATTTATAACATGGAGGATTGGAGGCCCATGTTACGTTTGAGGTACAAATTCATGCGTATATTTAATAAATAAGTTAACAAAAAATACGTTCTGAAAATTAAATAAGTGTAATGCAATTTCTCAGTAAGGTCGTTATTTCTGACGTATTGCACTTAACGGGGAACTTGGCTTCAAGATGGGATTGAAATGACGTTGTATTTAGATATATCTACTGTAAAGGACATAGAAAGCATAGTTTTTAGCGGTTTACAGGTCTTAAGAAGTTTTTTATTAATGGTGTAAGACATATAAACGAGATAAGTAACTCTATTGATAAATGCGTCATCATACATTTATAAGGCGTTACGAGGACCTGGGCCTGATATGCGCCGCGTTTTCCTATCACGTTATTCGAGTTACGTCTCGACATTACTTTTGGAATTATATTATATTGCTATTGCTTTGTAGACTACCAAATAGAGGCAAATAACAACTATGGTCGTCCTCATATCATTCTCATATCACATTAGACTCCAGGGCCGACTAGACTCTACAAGCCATAACCGGACATGTCCTCCTTTTTACAGTCGTGTCCGGCCAATTTATATTAGGTCTATTTTTTCTTACTTGAGTATTCCGGTAAACAAACATTACTCGAGGACAAATTGCAGGATACCGAAGGAATCACAAATCGTAAAGAACCACAATAACTTTTGAATATTACCTTATGTACTAACCCACTGGATTATTTACAAAACTGCCCTTATATGTCCATATTTTTGTTATTTTTATCCGAAATAGTAATTCTTTACAAAATATCAGGACACTGGTTAACAAAACACACAAATTAGTTTTGACATTTTAATATAGGGATGGGCGGAAGTGAATGAAAGAACGATTTGAAAAGTGAATGAAAAAAAGTGAATGATCCATAAGGTACACTCCACTGAAAAAAACATAACTTCCAGATTGTTTTCGATAATCTCTTAGCCATTTTAATACTGATGCATTTTAAGCGGAAATGTTGTCTGTTTTTACTTATTTTTTCGGTCATGTGCTATGATCGCTATCGACATGATTGAAAGATCTTAACCGCTTTTTTATTTTCACTGTCATCGCTAGTGAACCTTATGGAAAGTGCTTTAGTTCGTTCGAAACTTATTTAATTAAGACTAGACTAGAATGTGCCTCTTAATTTAGTAACTTGATGACTTGAAACTGTAAATAAATTATTTTAGTGGTCAATGGAATGTTTTTTTTTTCTTACAAAATATGTATTCGGTAGCTAAAGTTTCCTAAGCTGGGGTCACTCATTGGAAAATTACATTTTATCATAAAAATTGCACGTCTCCTAGTAACCATCACCCCATGCATGAGTATTTCTAAAGTAATTTTATTATGAATTGGCATTCATTCGACATAACATAGCTAATTACGACTAGTTCATTCAGTTAGTCTCAACCCTATTAATGTCAAGTTATTTAGATACGCCATTGTTGTATACCGTAATACTCAAGTAAGAAAAATAGACTCTACAAGTCCGGCTTTTAGTTGAAAGACGAACGCACGGACACGCACGCATGACTCGCGATTTTGCGGTAGAAAAACAAACGGTTGTTGATTGAGAGAATGTAAAGATACATACTTATCTTGTATTTTTTTTATGTAACTACAAAATTACAACTGAATCTGCACGGATGTTTACCTACTAGTTTAGTTTTCATTTTACAATTTTCCGAGGTTTCGGCACTTTTGCAAGTCCCGTGGTCTCGGTCAGACTGAGGTGACAGGAGTTTTTTTGAAAGCTTTAACTGTGAGTTTACTAACTTCGGCAAACAATACAAAAAAAAAAAATTAATAAGACGTTCCAAAATTAGATTCAGTTTTTGTTATGTCTAGTGCTCGTGTTAACCTTAGAAAATACAATGTAACTACAAGTTCAATCGCCTGCCTGCGAAGATAACCAAAGTAGAGATCGTGGATTCGATTCAATACTGGGAGCTGCCTTACTTGTTTTTTACAAATCGCATCAGTCTCATTAGTTATTATTATTATTTAAGAATTTTCGATTTCTCCTTCATTTTGAATTTGAATTTGGTGCTGTGAGAAAAGAAGGGTCCCTACTCTGAAATGGGCAGGTCATGTTTGCCGCATAGAGGATGATAGATGGAGTCGCAAACTACTACAGTGGCAACCGAGGACCGGACGTAGAAGTGTAGGCCGACCCCCAGCCAAGTGCTACGACGACATTGATAAGGAAGTAGTTGCGCCTTAGTGGATATTGACGTGTTGGAGATGATGATGATGATGATGATGAGATACTGCTGAGATACTGCTTCTTGCGAGATAGGCGAATTTTACTGAAGAAAATGTTTTTCTATTCATTTAAAACACAAAAAAAGTCTTAAAATAATTTCATGACCCTGTTGCTGCACTCTGATATAAAAGAATACTACAGTTTTAAAACAACTTCAAATTTGATAAATCAAGATCGTAGTCACAAAATATGTAACACAGAATAACTACTTAAAAATATTTGTAAACATAAATGTAGGAGAAGATAACCATATTCTTTATACACAGAGAAACAAGCAAAAGATAATATAAGTACATACGTAAGAGGGCAGGCCCGGGCCTGTAGTGGGACGTATATTGCAGACTACATAAAAAAAAGTAAATACATAAGATAAAGAATATTCTTAACAAAAACTGAATTTGCACGGATATTTAATATTTACTCGTTCTTGCAAAAGTACCGAAACGTCGGAAAATTGTGAAATTAAAGAATAAACGAGTAAAACATCCGGGCAAATTCAGTTTTTATTATGTCTGGTGCACTTGTTCATCTTAAGGAATATTCTTTACTGTACACTAGAGCACATAACATAAATATTTGAAAAATAAATACATAAACTGATGTCTGTATTCCAAAAAGGTAGCTAGTTAGACCTGAGATTTCCGCACTTAGCTTCACAGTTTGGCCATTGTGCTTACATAGCAAATCTGTGAGATTAATCAAGCCAGCCTATCTCTTTCCAAAAAGCCAGCAGTATTCTGATGTCACCGCAGGCCTTCCCAATAATAGCGACCCGTTGCTTCCCCGGATCCCTGCTTCCCAATAATGCATCTTAAGCAGAGCGGGCTGTCAGTAAGTCCCGTCGTGGTGTGAATGGCCTGTTATAACTGCCACTGCTTTGCGCAGATCATCTCTCTTCAGACGCAGCAGGCTAAGTGTAAAACGTTTCGAAATTGTTGGTAGAGCCTCCCTGGCTTGTCTGTGTTTTGTTTCTGTACTCCATAGTTTAGCATGCTGGTTTTTTTCCTGTATTGGTCGTACGGTAATAGGAGCAGGGGTTCGGATACTAACCACTGTAGTTTTCCAGCCAGTTCATCCGCAGCATCATTGCCTAGAGAGCCGCTATGACCCTTTATCCATTGTGGAAAGGTTAGCAGAGAGAGATTAAGTTTGTCACTGGCTACACTTCTGACGTACCTAGCTGTTTCTCTTCATCAACATTAATCTGAATGGGTGCGGGTGCGGGTGCGGGTGCGTGTGCGTGTGCGAGTGCGCGTGCGTGTGCGCGTGCGCGTGTGCGTGTGCGTGTGCGTTTGCGTGTGTGAGTGTGTCAGCAAGGGAAGGGAACCATTTGTTCTCTTCAGTCATGTGACGTCACTTATCATCACAAATTGTGCCTTGCTTTTGGAATTAACTATTTCCTCGTGACCCAGTTCTTCAGCTAAGTACCTACATATTCAAATATCATTCAATATACATTAATTGAATCGAAATTATCATCTTATACAATAGTTACCTACGTGACAATCGATACCCGGACTTTGCCATTAAACATTAACATTTACATACAGACACATACATTGCTTCTGGCCCCACACTAGGATACAGATTTGAAGCACAAATAGTTTTGTAAACAGTTTTATCTACTCTGATACTATAATACAAAGATTATAAAACTGAAAACAAAACTCTTATGACAAACATTACGCATAGGCCAAAAATAAAAAAATAAAAGTTTTATTACGATACAGGTCTTGTATGGACACCTACCATAATAGGTATAGCTTTTAAATCATAACGATACACCTATACAACCTCCAGCTGGACCAAGAAGGTTGAACCTCTACTTAAAAAAAAAAGGTTTCAATGAACGAGTCTGCGGCGACGCAACACGCATGCGCAATCGATGTTTGCGCCTTGGCGCCAACATTTTACATTTAAAAAACTTTTCAATATTTAAACAAAGTTAGGTTCTGTTTGTAAAATAAATTAGTTTTTGTGTAAAAACATGTCTGAAAGCGAGGATAGTGGTAATTGTACACCACCAGACATTCTGGAAGCTGCGTCAAACGGGAGGCAATAACGCACGTCCCAATAACGCACACCCCGATAACGCACACAACGATAATGTACAGCCAATAATCCGTGCACATGTACACGGATTATTGGCTGTACACTATTGGGGTGCGCATTATCGGGCTGTATAAAATCGGTACGGGGCAATAATCCGTGTCCAACCACAGACAAGAAAATCACTTGATAGAGTGGTGCCTCGTTTACAGAAGCTAATTTGATTTACTTATTTTCAAAGCTGCGTTCAAAATAAATATAAAATAATTGTCAGACATGTTTCTCTTTACGCATCAGATTAAGTAGGTGTTTTAAAGTTCAATATTTTTATACGTAAGCTGATAGATAAGCAAGCGTAAGACAAACAATATCAGCCGGATTATGGTTGGAGATAAGTTCTCAGACCAACCTTCGTATGACTGCTAAGGCTCGTGGTGCTCCATCTTGAGCGAGAGCGTTTCGTAAAGGATTATCCATATTACAATCTGTGGTTACAATGCAGTGCCGGTAACTTGCTGGTGCAACAGTATAGACTAAATTACATCGGAATTTTTTTACGGTAGCTGCATATAAGCTAAATTACATAATTAATTAAACCTAACCTTTTTGAATAAACTCAAAGAGTCAGAACGTGATCGTGTGAGGCACAAAATCTGTGAATTTTTCAATAGAATTATATAACCATGAGAATAGCTGTTATTTGCCTCTAGTGGGCAGTCTACAAAGCAATAGCGGTTAGCGGTGCAATATCATTCCAATGGTATAACCCAAACAAATTAAATAGGCATCTCTCGGGAAGAAGATCGAATTGCGCGAGGCGCCAAATCAAGTTGCATTGGAATGCAATTGGTTATTTGACTACCAATAGTGTCAATGAAACAATCATTGCCGTAACAATATGACTCTGTTGAACAATTATGCATTTTAGTGAACTATGAGGATGGCTGCCACGGCGACTCTGTCGTTTGTCAGGTTATGTCATTCAGGGAAGAATGACGCGACAGTATTTTTTCTTCTTTTAATATCTTAAAAAGAAACTCCTAAAAAACTTACCTAAACGCTAAATAATGCTTTAGTTTTCGAACAAAATATACTCAATGAAAAAGATTTTAAAAGATATTTACCGTAGTACAGCTTTATAAATATTTTTTTATTTTCTATTAAAAACGAATACCTATGTCACGGTTGTTTTTTTTTATAATAAATAAGATAACTTCCACGCAACACAATCAATTATCCTGGTCCAAACTAGGATACCCTGTGCTATGATAAACGGACAAGAACATCACCAAAATAGAAATACACCCATTCGTACAAATCAAGTATTACGTGTAATATTATTTCCGATCACCGTCCTTTGAAGTCTCCAATGCGACTATAGGAAAATAATTTTATTTTCTTATAACCTAATTTTATTAGAAGCGTGATTTTGCTTTCACTAGTATGATTGTTTACGATCTGCTAATCTTTTACTTATAACAATTTCTACAACAAATGAACTTGTAAAGTCTGTAATTAATTTGGTAATTTGTCAACTTTCAGTTTTTATTTGTTTATTAATCCGTTCATTGCGCATAAGTGAACAAAGTCAAAGTCAAAAATTTTATTCATTATAAGAACAAAATGTTTACTTAATGAACGCCAAAGCTGTTAGTTTCACAATTAATAGATTATGCGGAGGAGAAGCTAACAAATACACTCCAAACAATAAAAACCAACTTCAAACACTACAGGACTAAAAATAAAGAAATAATTCAAACGAACATGACCTTTAAATTCGATGTAGGTATTGTAGAAGTACATTTTTGAGCCGGTGCCAAGTTACATGCCCAGCACATACATTTTGGGAACCGACTCCAAAGCGTTGTAGTGTTTTGAAGTCGATTTTTATTTTTATTTTTGTGAATATCATTATGACTCAGTCAAATAGTGTTTTCAGAAAGCAAATGCACGAGCTATTATAAAAAAAAAACACCCAAATCGCTTCAAGAGCCTTTAAAATTTAAAGAGTTGCCTCGATTTCTCCAGGGTCCCATCATCATAATACCCTGATTCGATGACTATGAGGCTACCTGTGAAGTCTACCCTTTCAAACAAAAAAAGAACTTTCCAAATCGATCCACGAGTCTTCGAGTAATTGGGGAACATGCATAAAAATGAGAAACAAAAGGTTCCGACGAATTGAGAACCTTCTTTTTGTTTGAAGTCGGTTAAAATACAATGGCAATGTGAAGGTCCAGTTTTTGTCTCACCATACCAAAATAACATAATTATTATTGCAAAATCGCTGTTGGATGAATACGGAATACCTACGCGGTAAACTGGTTCGAAAGCCGACTAATAACCTACGTGTAAGCTTTCACCCGCTTTGCTGTGAATGCATTGCATCATTGTAGATGTAATAATTAATGGAGATGTAAATTTGAAACTATTTCATAAATAATAAGATCATCGGCATTATTTAGAAAAGCACGATTCCTCTAAAGCACTTTAAGAGGCAGTATGTAATTAATCTTAATTTTTTGCGTGCTTCCTCTGCACCTAAATTAGGTATCCAATTTCTCGCCTACACACTCACATACAATGAAAATGTGGGAAAAAAATTCTCGATTTAGGGATCCGTTTTCGAAAATTAAATATTTAGCTTTGAAGGTCATTTTTTGGTTCGAGTTTGGCGCCCCATCTCCCGGATACAGGGTTAGAAACATGAAAAAATGTTAAATAGTAGCACATAATAATGAAATTAAAAGGAAAACTATCACGGCTAAGGAGGCTTTACAAGTTAACAGGTGACGAGGATGAAGTTGTTTTGACCTTACACTACTTTTATGTTTGGGTTAAACTATCTTATAAACTTACAAAATTTCAGATGAAATCTAAGCTAGTCTATACTCAACTTCAGGCCTGACCAGTAAGCTCTCACCTAGTCTTCCGTGGAACACGAAATGAGTTGGTAGCCAAAGATCACTTAGAAAGGAGGCCACGTTTATTGGCTATGGATGGAGCCGTTGCCCAAGCTTCCCGGAATTCAAAGACGAAGAAGAAGAACAGCAAGCAGTAAAGCTTGTCGTTGGCACAGTAGCACATAAGCTGTTTGTCGATACAAAGGAGATCCGCCAAATCCCATACAAAATAACCCCAGGCCCGGCGCCAAAATATTGTAACTCAATTTCTAGAGTAAAAATAGCAAAAATATTATATAGTTTCGGTATTGCTAAATTCCCATGCTAACATAGTTTTTTTGCCTGTTGAATTTTCATAGGCGCTTTATGAAAAATTCTATTTTTTAGAGAAGCGTCATTCTTTTTAGTTCATTAATCTTGTAATTAGTGATTATGGCATATAAGCATGTATGTACTGTACTATAAACTATAAAAAAATAAACTAGATGTTCGAAACTATATGTAAAATAAAACAGTATGGTTATAAATAATATATATTTTCATTTTCTCGACAGAACATATGTTTGATGGACTTAGTTTTCTAAATCAACTAATACAAAATGTAAGCCTAGAGCTGGGTGGTCTAAATCACGTTCGTTGTGTCTCGCCCAACCCAAATAGTACATGACGCTTATTACATGGGCGCAACTTCCCAGCGTTCTGTTCCCGTGATAACAGGAACAGTAATGTTCTTTCACTGCCTCGATTCCAGAAACCGCAGTATTATATAACAAATAGGTATAATAAGTTTTTGATCTGACATGACGTGAATTAATTCTGCTGCGAATCAGTACGTTGTTTGTATGCGACTGTGACCTTATAACTCGATCATTTATTATATCTATTTGTTCTGAGTGTCTGTAAACCTCGATTTCATATACGCCAGTTCTCTTCGTGTGTTCGCTGCAGTACGAACGTGCTATTTTGAGGTGATATGTGCCTATAGCGAATTTTATCAGATCTTCGTACGTCAGCTCCGGAAAATCTGATAGTTCTGGATTATTTGCGTCCAGTCTAGTAAATGATGCTCTTTGCCTGTTCAAGTTGTTTTCTAAAACATACGCGGCCAACAGATTTGTTTTATGTATGTTGCGGTTTATTGATGCAATAAAATCATCAGTAAATCTACTGTCTTCGTAAGGCTCCTGAAAGCAGTTTATCAAAGCCGCTGCTATTTTGAAATCTGTAAATGTTTTCGTCAAGGTATTGTTGAACATTCTGTTGCGGAAGATTTTAAAGCTATTTTTGAACTTGCCATTCACAGTTTCTACAACCCAACGACACAAGGTTATTAGTCGTGATTTGTTGGCCTCTTCTGTAGTGAGTTGAGTTTCATTTCGTTGCTTAGATGGTGGCATGTAAGCCACATAGCCATGTTCTTCCAATGATACTATTGCATCA
This sequence comes from Yponomeuta evonymella, assembly GCA_963969515.1. Classification (NCBI taxonomy): domain Eukaryota; kingdom Metazoa; phylum Arthropoda; class Insecta; order Lepidoptera; family Yponomeutidae; genus Yponomeuta; species Yponomeuta evonymella. Next base: position 18,751,302 of record OZ018352.1, on the reverse strand, counting down.
CGAAACCCCCTGTCTAAAATTAAAACGTCTCCCTCTTCAAAGAAGTAATGAAAGGGGTTGTCTCCTATAGGCTGGTCATGATTATGCAGTATTTGGTTCATAATTGCCGCATCAGTGGTTGTAGCAGCATATGGCCCTATTACATCTAATATGTGGCCATCAGCACATACTATTAAGAATGGCTTAATCAAGTTACGATATTTATGTAAGCTGTAACTTACGCGTTGAAATAAAAAGTTGGAACTTTTTTCAACAAATAAATACGTGCCATCGCATATAATTATTGCTTTCGGCGATGCATTGCTTCCAAATATATAATTAGGTAAAATCCTGTTTCTACTAATCACTTCAGTGCGTGTTATGTGGTCTAGCCCTATATGCACAGGAACGAAGTCTGCGAGCAGACACTCCCTCGCCAATTGCAGCTTTCTTCTTAAGGTGGTCTCTGCTAAACCGAATGGTGTACAAAGTCGTGTATTGGGCTCCCCTGTGCGTATTTTACATAAATATACTCCCAAATCTGTTCTTGGGGTGACAGACTGACGATGAAGAGATGGAACTTGTTGAAATAATTGTTCGAATTGTGAGTGATTCAGACCCGTCCAGTAGCGCAGATCGTCCTCAGAAACCTCGTTTATATTCTCAAGATCTAATCGAGATCTCGATTCTAGAGCCCGTGTATACATATTGACCATGTCAACGAAGCTAGCAGCATTAAAATCTGTATGTTGATGATCCGTGATTTCTGGAAATTCCTCCAAAGAAGTGTTTTGCAAATGTAGTTGACAAATGCGGGCCCGGTCAGGAATATATAATCTAAAATAACTGAGAAGATATACTTTGATAGAGTTTGGAACACGGCGTAGTTGCAAATTGTTGCATCTGGTCATCATACAGCGCCGGGAGGTATTAGCCACTCGGGTAAACTGAGGGACATTCACCGATGTTCCAACAGCAGGTAGAATAGCAGGTGAAGGTGATCGATGTTGATTTCTGATATCCGAGTCAATTCGATGCCAACAGGCATGACAGATTGATCGGGTACCGTCGAATGGAACCTGTTAACAATTAAACATACTTTTAAATAAAAACGATATTTCTACGTACAACCCGTGCGAATTAACTGTGCACCACGCGCTGTGACGTCATTTGGACGGTACCATTTGAAAAACCTTAATGTTAAAAAATATTGATTATATTTTTTTTATGTTGGTAAAAGATCGGTTTGATAACTATAGTCATAAATAATACTGTGACAAAGATAATTCTTATTTTGCTCATGAAAAAATGCAATTGCGGGGCACCGCGCGGGGTAGCGGGGAGAGAGGTCGCATTCCAGCAGAGTGCACAGTAGTTCATAGTGTGTTTAAAACATAGTAGACACCTAAGCCGGTCCATTTATCACCCCAGTATGAAAAAAAAAAACATTTTGTTTAAATAAAATCAATTTAAATCTTACCTCTTGAGGTGGTTGGATTGCGTGTACAACATGAACCACAAACTCTTGACGTGTTTGTGCAAAATGTTCTGACAAAACATGTCTACGACGTTGCCGTAATGCTCGTGTACACAAAATACAAACGTCTGCCATTTCACAAGAAAATCAAAAGTCCGGGAGGGTTAAATAAAGTAAAATAAAGATCAAGGTAAGGTATCGCACAGTTCACAGTACACAACACAACAAACGTTAGCGAAGGACTGCGCGTGAGCAGAGCACGCCAAAGCAAAGCGGGCGTCTGCATGTTTCTCCCTCTAAACCATTATTTGTGAGCGAGACAATAAGATGTTGTGCCCTCACGTCACAGGTGCGTTCATCCGTGAGTCATGAGTGTTTATCCTTTCTTTGCCGATTGCTTGAAGGTCATGCGGCCATTAAGTAAAGTGGCGTAAAGCGATAATATAACAATACAAATATATATGAAATATGTTTATATAATATGATTGATATACAATGCTTATATGCCATAATTATTTATTACAATGTTAATGAACTAAGAAGGATGAAGCTTCTCTAAAAAATAGAATTTTTCATAAAGCGCCTATGAAAATTCAACAGGCAAAAAAACTATGTTAGCATGTGAATTTAGCAATACCGAAACTATATAATATTTTTGCTATTTTTACTCTAAAAATTGAGTTACATTATTTTTGCGCCGGGCCTGGGGTCATTTTGGCGGATCTCTTTTATTAAATTGAAGATAACACTAAGATTGATTTTTTCCTAGTAATCCTTTATTCATGGTAGGCACATAAGTTGATCATTGACTTAGCTGTCATTTAAAATTATTTGCCACTGTGGTGATAACATGTCAGTATTGTGCCATTGAAGACGAAAAAAGTATGTAATGAAGTTAAAATATTTAATACCTACTTACGTTTAATTTTATTACCAAAGTAGCTTAGAATGAAAAAAAAAAAACTATCTACGACCTAAAATAGCGTTATCTCCTATTTTCTCCTAGTTTTCACTATTTCCTATTTTGCTATATATTTTTAAAGACATTAAAGTAACATTGCTCATCGAGGAAAACACTCCTTAGATTGCAAAGTGATAGTATTAATTCAGTTCTATTGTTACTATATGTATGTCTATCACGCAAGCAGTTGAGGAATTATATTAATGTGTGTAGTCAAATCTCTTAGCAAAGAAACAATAACAAGTATGTAACATAAATAAAAGTATATAAATGTCACTTAAGTCACCGTTCAAATCGACTTCTGTAAGAAGAATTGTAGTTAAATGCTGTTTAAGCCACATTTAAGAAAGTGGTGCAAGTCGGCCTTAAAGATAAAAAATATTTATTGTTCATAAAAAAAAAGATACACTTCTCCTTATGGATTATGGAACAGTACAACTTACCTTCTGTGAAATTATAAGTAAGCTGTCCATCGGCACCTATTCTAGGGTAGTTAAATTACACTATAGTTTATTGAATAGTCTAGTTTCTTTCTTAGAATATAAAATACTATTAATATGGTTTCTTTACAAAGAATAGTAGGTAATTAAAGTTTTGGCATTGCAAGTTGCTGATTTCACTCATGATCGGATCTTGTACTCATGCCAATTTATGTTTAGATGTAATAGGTATGATTTGAGAAAAGATTGGCAGAGTGGAGATTTTTTTCTGTAATGCAATACCTACTCAAGCGAATTATTGTTACCTGGCTCGTATGCAAGGATATGGACGAGTTTATAAGTAGAGTTAATGAATAAGAAAGTATGACAGGCCTCAACCAGAGCGCTCGTGATAGACTGGTGAAGATAATTGCGGGACGAGAAGTTATGTGGACAATACATTTGAAACTTCGCAGACAACTCAGCAGCTGCTACATGTAGGTTTATGAACCTGGCTCATCTCTCTATTGATAGATTTGGTACGGGAACCGGCTTCACGAAGGATGGCGATGCCAGGATGAAGGCGTAGGCAACGAAACATGGTTTCGGGCATTTTAATTTAGGCATTACAATCAGAAAAATGCGTCTTTCGTTTCAAGTCTCAGCTGAGCCAAAGTCCTCAATCACCTTGAAGAAGAATAGGTACCCATTAATAGGGATTTATTATTTATTAGTTTGTGCGTCACCCTTTTGGAAGTTCAGAAATTACATTCGGTTTTTTGAATTGAATGAATGAATGTCAAAAACCAATATAATAATTATGGAATAAATTTCTAAACGAATCCTAAGCTCAACTGCTGATTTCATGTCTAATGCATGCACCCCACATGCATGGTGTCCCTTGGGCACGAATTATCGGGGTGTGCATTATTGGCTGTACGTTATCGGGTCGTACAATATAGTGACCCCGTCAAACTAGGAGCGAAATCTAGGAGCAACTATAATAAATGTTACCACAGGTTTATTACTACAAGTAAAAATAAATTTGTTGATATTCAGCGTTTTATTTGCAATATTATTTTATGTATTATAGTATGAGAGTAGATAAAGTAGTGTATGACACTGTATATAACTTGGTCTTATAACACTCGTGTGATACTATAAAAAAACTCGGCTACGGCTTGTTTTTTTAAAAACACACTCGGGTTATAAAAACCCTTATTATGAAACAGTATCATAAAGTACTATTACACAGTATCATAAACTACTATTATACGACGACGCGAGCTCCGTCTCTACTCAGCGTGATTAAGCTCTGCGCATAAGAACGAAACCTGGTCGGACTCTGACAATAAAAATTCAAGTGATTCCGGAATGAACTATTACTTAATATTTTTTTTATATAAGTATACGTCCCACTGCATGGTACACGCTTTCTCTCAGAGAATACTGTCTAGTATGGAATTATTGTACTGTGTATTTTTAAAATTTTTATATCATGTGCTCTAGTGTACAATAAAGAATATTCTTATCTTATCTTAATTACCACGCGTGCCAATTTTTAATTGGCTGGCCGATGGATTGGCAATTTCGAGCGCTGAAGTATGTAATACTCGTAGTTTCATCCATAGTTATTTCTAAAATGCGTAATCCTTGAAACATGTCGGTTTCAAAACGTTATTTACAACAACTTTTGGTCTTTGCATTTTTTTGTCCCATTTGCTATTTATTTATTTTCTTTATGAATCTTTACAACTTCTGATTTATGGTGGCGCTGATAGAAAAATAATAGCTTAAAACCATTTGAGTTCAATAAAATGGATATTCATATCTATAGGACATTGGCTGCAATATTGGTAGAGCGATTAAAATAAGGTAAACCGTGATAATTAAAAAAACATTAATCTCAAAAAATCTCATAGATCTAAAGTTTTGTACAAAACAAACTTTCATCAATTTCAAATAACGAAGTAAATTTCATTCCATCAGGGGTCCCGGAGTGTGCGCGGCGGCGCCGAGCGTGGAGAGCGTGAGTCGCTCCTAATTTCTCGTTTTCTGAAACCAAGACATTAATTTCTGTGTCCTACAGTAATTTTACCTATAATTCGACTAGAGCGTCACGCGCGGCGTGACTACCTTCAGAATCCTTCCAGTTATAAATGGAAAATGCTCAATTATTTCCGACCTGCAACTAATATGGTAATAGAATGGGGGGACATGGGTGTTCGGAAAACCGGTTTACTCGGATAATCGGACTATGTACCTTTATGTACCAACAAAAGTAAAAGAAAGTGAAAGTGAACTACATTCAAAAACTATGGGCATTTATTGCAATGCCAAGTAGAAAAGTATACAGCCTTTAATAACACACATAAATATGCATGCACCTTCAGTAACACGTACATAATAGATAAAATCAACGATTATAACAACCTTTGTTGTTCATCTGCCGAAACAAGTCCTCCTTACGAGCAGCTAGGTCACACACTTTTTTGAGGATTGGTCACATTCAGCTTGCGCTTCAAACCATCGCAAGGCTGTATCTAAGCATGTAAATGCAGAAGCAGCAGGTATGTTTTCATCTTCATTATGTGACTCACTAGTTAATGAATTACTGGCGGTGCCAGTTACGAAGTCTACAATTTGACTATGCATTATTGCCCTGCATTAGGTGCCCTCGAAGACATAATACCTACATCTATTGTTGAACCTCTTCTTTGGCACAAGCATTGGGGAAAAGTGGGTCGAAGTTCGCAGCAAGTTCGGTTAAGCGTAAGCGGTCGTTCTACTGTACTGAGTTTAATGAAAATTACTTCAATAGAGTTAATTCATGCTTTTCAATTTTAAGTTCTCATCATGCGAGAACATTATACGGGAACGGTCTTCCCCTCCCTCACTAGCTGTGCGACAAATACCAGAACACGCCGCAAGCGGGAAACATTTGGGAATTCCTGATTCAAATATTAGGCCATAGTCCATAGGCTCTATTTGTTAATGGCACTGGCAATAGAGATCAATTCGTATCGTATTAGCTTGATGTAAAAGATCACGTTGTAGCACCACTGTTCGCTGTAATGATAGTTAAACATGCTACCGGCAGTGTGTCAAGGACTTCATGAAGATGTCATTAACATGATGTAATTTCGTGACTAATAAGAAAACGTGATCGATTGATTACATTGGTTTATTGACTTGCCTAAAGGTTCACTGGAAGAATTTGATTTTAAACGAGACTTAAATCTTTATTATCTACTTATTTCATTTCTCTTCTCTACTCAGTACTGTTCAATTCAGTCACCCCTCTATATCTTAACGAGCGCTTTGTCTACCTCAGCGACTCCCGCAGCACTTTGGTCTGACCAGAATCTGATGCTGAAGATTCCAAGTATTTGACGAGGTATTTAAAGAACTCATTTCCTGTCAGGGCCGCGCAGCTGTGGAAAGACCTACCGGTTTCAATAAGGTGCTCTTCTTCCCAATCTATCTTTAAAAGCAGGTTTCACGATCTGTATCTATCACTCTAATTATTTATTGAATAGTTTAGTTGTTATTGTTTTCATGAATGTAAGTATGTCTTTCCTTTTGTCCTCTGGTAGAACTTTATTGTAAGTTAGGAAACTTTATGCTTGTTTATAATTGTTATACCTATAGTATGTAAAGGTTTATGTACTTCAGTATATTATGTTTAAGTTTAAGTATGACGTGATTCCTACGCTGCGCTTGCCGATATGTGGTTTCCATTCGAGAACTTTTCGGCCCCATCCGCCATCAGTTCTGCGTGGTATGTGCCCCGCCCACTGCCACTTCAACTTACTAATCCGCTGGGCTATGTCAACGACTTTCGTTCGTCTTCGGACCTCATCCAAGTGGCAGGAAGGCGCTGGATGCAGGCCGCTTCCAACCGGTCTTTTTGGAAATCCATGTAGGAGGCCTATGTCCAGCAGTGGACTTCTTGTGGCTGAATGACGATGATGATGACCTGATTTCCTCCAGCAACTCTCAGATTTCAGATTTTTCATGTAGGTATCTTCCTAATGTATGTGTGCAATGAAGTATTAATTTAATCTAATCTCGACGGTGGTTGTCTGGAGGAAATTTCTGTAAGCAATGAGGCCACCAATTGTACGGTATCTTTATCTTTTGCCAAAAAACTGTATCAAAACCTAGCAAAGTGTATACATACCTACTACAAGTTGTTGTGTTGACTACAGCATGGGATGGGAATATTTGTCGCGCGCTCGCCACGTCACGCGCGAGACGCACGAGCTTCACACGTGTTTCGCACGAGATCAACTCGTGAATGGAGTAAATCAGCTGTATTGTCTTATATCTTTGGAAACAACACACTCTTATTGACTTAGGGATAACAAGGATGGGCGACTATCTGATAATAAATAATGTTTGTAAATTTGCAGGCAATGATGTTCTAATTAACGTCATAGAGCAACCATCTGCGCTCAATGACGTTGATTAGAACCTAAATAATAGGGGTTAAAGTATGAAATTGCCGTTTTATTGCAATAGGTTCTTTGAATTGACATAGAATCTTCATGGTTTGAGGTTTTCGAATGAAACTTTTTTCAAATGGTTTCTATGATGTTCTTTTTTTAAAAAATGTGAAAAATTTGAATATCGACTTTCAATTGTTTTTGTTATTCAATTTAGACAAAAAAGATGGATACTGCGAAAATTCGAGTGATTATGCACCCATTTTTCGTATTTTTTTATTTTATTGATTTGACGCAAGTGAGTCAATATTGTGGGTAAGGTAACGTTAAACCATGCCGCTAATTCCTGGGTAGTTTGACTAGGGTCGGCTTCCACTATCTCTCTTAATTCATCGTTATTCACCTGTGTGGGCGGTCTTCCTCGTGGCTCGTTCTTTAAGTCGAAATTTCCATCACGAAATCGTTTGAACCAAAATCGCACGGTGCGTTCATTACTAGACCCCTCTCCAAACGCAGCATTGATATTGCGGGCTGTTTCTGCCGCGTTAGTTCCGCGTCGGAACTCGTATTCAAAAATCACTCGAATTTTCGCAGTATCCATCTTTCTTGTCTAAATTGAATAACAAAAACAATTGAAAGTCGATATTCAAATGTTTCACATTTTTTAAAAAAAGAACATCATAGAAACCATTTGAAAAAAGTTTCATTCGAAAACCTCAAACCATGAAGATTCTATGTCAATTCAAAGAACCTATTGCAATAAAACGGCAATTTCATACTTTAACCCCTAATATGTACCTACTTATTTTAATTGGGTTTTTTGGGTATACATGGAGTTGCAGAAATGTTAGGTAAAACTTAAGGGGACATTCTACTCATAATGTGTAATAAACATATTAATATAATAATATTAAAGTTTAATATACGATCAATTCATCACACGCACCTTCGATTTGCCGAAGATATAGTTGTCATGGCAGAAACGATGGAAGACCTCGGCATAATGCTCGAAGACCTCAGTTGAGTTTCCCAACGTGTAGGCCTTAAAATGAACATGGACAAAGCGAAGGTCATGTCGAACGCCCGTGTTGTACCCACCAAAAAAATTGGGGAACTCGACTCTCGAAGTTGTAGACGAATACGTCTACTTAAGACAAACAGTCCAAATAGGCCGGTCCAACTTCGTGAAAGAGGTCAATCGTCGAATCCAACTCGGCTGAGCAGCATTCGCGAAACTTAGAAAAGTCTTTTCGTCGAATATACCTCAATCGCTCAAGACAAAATTATACAACCAGTGTGTGTTACCAGTGATGACTTATAGCACTGAAACGTGGTCTCTCACTATGGGCCTCATAAGAAGGCTCAAGGTCACGCAACGAGCTATGCTCGGAATTTCTCTACGAGATCGAATCAGAAATGATGAGATTCGTAGACGAACGAGAGTTGTCGACATAGGTCAGCGAATTAGTAAGTTGAAGTGGCAGTGGGCGGGGCACATAGCACGCAGAACTGATGGCCGATGGGGCCGAAAAGTTCTCGAATGGAGACCACATAATATCGGCAAGCGCAGCGTAGGACGACCAGCTACAAGATGGAACGATGACCTCATCCAAGTGGCAGGAAGGCGCTAGATGCAGGCCGCTTCCAACCGGTCTTTTTGGAAATCCATGGAGGAGGCCTATGACCAGCAGTGGACTTCTTGTGGCTGAATGATGATGATGATGATAGGATCAATTATTCATGAATCCCCAAAAAACATCAGCTGTTTTATGAAATCGCTACAAAATGTACTGCATTTTGATACTTTAGGTGATGTATGTATATATGTATGTATGTATGTATGTAGTACGGTTTTTGCCTTATCACTATTGGTCCTAAATCGAAAGTTATTTGGAATTGATGAGTATCTTATCAGAGTACTTTACCCTGCAATATTCCTTACTAGGTATATGAGATTTATTAAAATAATTTTGTCTTCCCGAAACCGGCTTGCGTGAAGGCAACGACTAATGAATTTTGAGGAAGTGAAAGTGGTCTCAGGAGCGTGACAAGTGGCAGTTCCTGCTCTCTGCCTACCCCTCTGGGATATAGGCGTGAGCTTATATATGTATGTATGTCTTCTCGAAATGGTTCTTCGCGGTCCTGTTTCTCAATAAGAACAGATTTGACTACTTACATGTTAGCGTTGTAACGTTGTTATTTCAGTATGGAACAGCAGAGTTGTTAATTGGACACTACCTTAATTTTTTTGTATTACGGTCTTAAAAAAAATCTCTTAAAATTGGTCTTGTAAAATTAATAAAATAAATAAATCGTTTATCGTACTGACGAGTAGAACCATTCCTTTTTTTAAGGGGATTAGTAGCATGGAAGAGATGGAATCGTTCCACTTAATTCACCTAGATGAAATAGGTCGACTGAAAAGTGGAGTTAATTAATGTAATAATACAATATTCATTTCAAACTCATAAAAATCCATAGTGAAACACAATAACAATACACAAGAGTTAGTAACACAGAAAGAAAACATGCTTACAGAAAGATATAACGTTAGTACTTATTATTGTTATTTACATGGATCCTAACCCATAGACGCCCACTGCAGGACACAGGCCTCCTTCGTGGTTTTCATAACCATAAAGGGTTTTGCCATAATCGCCACGTTTGGCAGGCGGGTTGGCGATCGCAGTATGCGGTTGGAATCTCAGGAAGACGCTGCCGCCCTGGTAATCTATTTCCTTAGTCGTCTTCTACGACATCCACGGAAGAAAATGGAGTGAAGTTATTCTTAATCCGGCGCCACACGGACGCGCCATTTGATGCATTAGCACTTAGCAAAAACAGTAGTGGGTTAACAATCTTTTATTACAAGCCATTATATCTGATATTTATTACCAACTAGTCCGCGACTTGCTTTTGGCGTGGAAATTTTTATGTGTATTTTTCCGAGATAAAAGTTTTATCTCTTCTGTCTCTACCTATCTTTCCAATCATCAGCATTTATAATGAAACATATAATATGGAAAGGTGATTGTTTTCTACCGCTGATTATCACGAATAATTAGGAAGTAAATATTACTTACATTTCGTGTGACACGCTCAGAGACTATCAAGGTAGAGCGATACTCGCACAAATATTGACCCAAATTGGCACTTTGTTGCTATTTGAATACGATTCTAAACCTAAATACAACCTATCAGAAAAGACTGGTCACGGTCAGTCAGAATGTCACGCAGAGTTGAAGGAAGTTTCTTGCGCTTTGTTTATTTTGGCTCACTGCCAAAGAGCAGGGCCTAAAGTTTAATAAACGCATCAATGTCAAATATAGTGATATTAACACGACAATGTAAGTTATTGTAAGCTATTTTGTAGTCTACTAAGTAATAGCATTACAACGTCATTCCGGTGGTATTACCCGCGCAAATTAAATAGGCATCTCTCGCGAAGGAGATAGAATCGCGCTTCGATTCGACCAATTGGAGTACGATTAGTTAGTAGTAGGATGAAGGAAGAAAGATTGACGAAACAAATATATCGAGCGAATGTGAGTGGAAGGGCCGGTAAGGGACGACCCAGGCGGACATACTTCGACCAAATAGGGGATGTATTAGCAAAGGGCAAAATAAAAAGAATTCGAAACTGGCGAGCATGCAACGACTAATGAACGTTGAGGAAGCGAAAGTGATCTGTCAGGATCGTGGCAAGTGGCAGTTCCTGGTCTCTGCCTACTCTGGGATACAGGCGTGAGTTTATGTATGTATGTAGTAGACTACAAATTGTGTCAATGAAACAACCATTACCGTGGTAACGAGACACGCTATCTGGTGAACGGGTTCTTATTCTGACCCGAATATAATTAGTAGGTGTACGTAGTACGGAAATAGGAGGACACTGAACTAAACTAATTATTTTAGAATATTTTGTTTCGAACGGCCTATACGTTCGCGGGCCGTCGATAACCTTACATCATATATTACTAAGATTAGAGTAATTTAGGGTTGTACGTCTTCAAAATGTATGCCTAAATTTAGAGGATTTTCAGTCCCAAACCTGAAAAGCCTTGCCAATAAAACGCTGTGATTTGAGCTCAGATTTGAGCCTTTGTATTTGTGCTCGTTGACCGTCAAGGAAAACTTCGCGAGGAATCATCATCATCAGCCGTTTGACGCCCACTGCAGGACATAGGCCTCCCTCATGGTTTTCCTAACCATGAGGTGTTTTGCCATAATCGCCACGCTTGGCAGACGGGTTGGCGATCAAAGTTTGCGGTTGGAATCTCAGGAAATACATGGAGACGGGCGGGCAGCAGCATCTTGAGGTGTTCACATAATAATATCTCGGCGCTTCAAATTGCCAATCCGCGGTGGGCACGCGTGGTAATTAAGCTCTGTGAGAGAAGGCCCTGTGCCCTGCAGTGGGACATATGCAGGCCACATTTGTTTTTTAAGTAAAATTGTCTACGTCACGTGCAGGTACGTCCTAGGCTCTGAGACGATTAGCCAATCTCTTCCAGAAAGCCAGCCGTACTATAATGCAGCGGTTGCAAAATATTTAAGGCACTAAAGTCTTTTTAATCTTACGGAACCTCAAATCAAAATTACTTTGACTTCACTTGAAGCTTTACGCCTGTATAGGTACCGCTACTGTTTTATTACATCAAAAAACATCAAATTCAAAATAATATTTGTAGCTGAGGAATTATGTAACAGTCAAAATAATCCGACAAAATAATCCACCGTGATTCTCGAAAACCTAGTGTATTATCCACGCATTCCACTTTAGGAATCGCTGCTCTAATGTGAAAGCAGGTTTCTTTATATCCTTAAGGATGCAGCAACGTCTAATGGATCTGTCAGGATCATGATAAGTGACCAACCCTGGTCTCTGCCTACCCCTCCGGGATACTGGCGTGAGTTTATGTTATGTTGTGTAGAAAAAAAAGAAACTTGCTTTGTGAGTCCTGATAGCGTTTCGTTGCTTTTCCACGTGGGGAATGTTCCCTCTTCTTTGAAGCATATCCAGCGTAGTGAAAGTATTTGTGGTGCTGTTTTTTAACGCCATATTTAATCTTATTATATCGTTTTTGAAACCATATCGCTTGCAGTAATACTTCGTTCAACATTTATACTGTGCATATTATTTAGCACCTGTGTCGCGGAGGAAATCCAAGGTAATTTTCCGTAGACGGCTCTAGCCAAGTAGGGTTTATCCCCGCGTACTTCGCGACTTCATAATGACTTATCTAATAAGACCGTAGCGGGTAGGTAATACGTAGTCATGCAGTGTGAGAATAGTTCTAGCTGTTCTTAGGTCTTACGAAGAGGACCTAGGACTGTGATGGCGAAACAGTGGTACGCGACGTTATAATCTGGTCACGCAAAAGATTACGGAGTTAATGAAAGCTTGTCAAAATTTTATTGATTTCAATATAAATTCAACAATTTATCGTAAATAGGAAAAGAAGTTGAAAGTATATAGGCAAAATGTGTAAAAATGCCAGTACCTAAATTATGGAAACGCATTCCACGTTTCCATAATTTTGGTACCAGCAGTCTTTTAATTCTAGTCACATTTAGATGTTTGAAAAGTAGCTAATTCTGGCCAAATATCTTCAGGCAAAGTTGGCTCTTCATACTATATATAGATATATTTTTTAAATAAAAATTGGCACGCATTCCCACAAAGGTTCGCCATCCCTGACCCTGACCTAGGAAATAAAGCTTGAATGTGCGCGGCCGAGATCTGGCTAATAAAATCTGACCAGTTTTGTGACTAGGTCTTAGGAACCTTCTCTTCATAATTTTTCCTTTAACGTACTTAATTTTTGCACGCGCTGACGCACAAATTGCTTTGAACATCGAGACATTTTATACTGCAGTCCCGAAAGACTTAAAGTGGGACTGGCCCATTTTTTTTTTCATTTAAGTACCGACATTTGGAAAAAAGCATATGGCCGCACTTAGTTGTAGGTTCTAACTACATCTTCCTTGAAATTACTAAAACTTTTAATATGGCCTCAGGGGCCCGTGGCGCTAGAATTTTTTCACTTGTTAACGGTGAAGGAAAACATCGTGAGGAAACCTGAGTGTCTGAGCTATTCACATACCTCAGCGCTTGAAATCGCCAATCCGCGGTGGGATGCGTGGCGATTAAGCCCATACTCTCTCCCTGAGAGAAGGCATGTGCCCTACAGTGGGACGCACCGTTAGCGAGTGGTATTGCTACTAGAACTTCACAAATGTAAGTAAAAACAAAGTTATAGGTACATGCCCGCACTGGGACTCGAACCTGGGTCTCTCGCTTCCGAGTCCAACGTTCTACATACTAGGCTACCACCACTGTAATGTAATGTGAAGTAAATAAATGGTATCTACACAATACAGTCACTTGTCTTGGCCCCAAACTAAGGCATCCTGAGCTATGAAACATGGAAAACATGTCAAGTTTTTAAAATATACCCGTGGCTTATGTTGCCTCACGTCCTAAATATAGTACAGACAGTAATATAGCGCTAATCTAACAAACAAGTGATAAACAAAACCAATAGAAAACCAAACAACTGATATTTGCTTCGTTCAAACAGCGCGTGTCGGTTACGTGATAAGCGTAGCGTTCCAGAGCTTCGCCTCTTCTAGAAGTTGCTGTCTAATCTGATAGAAAACATCTTACTGAAATAACACAAAAGTTGCCATAGTTTTTTGGGGCGCCGTACCCAAAGGGTAAGAGACCCTATTACTATGACTCAGCTGCCCGTCCGTCCGTCCGTCTGTCGCCAGGCTGTATCTCACGAATCGTGATAGTTAGACAGTTGAAATTACGTAATAACTTAAGACAGAAGGACCCTTGAGTAGGGACTGAATAAATTAACCGACTTGGTTTTACATGGATCTCACAACTTTTACGGTAGAAGAACTGAGTTGCGAGACTTGATTTTTTTACAAGTTATGTTTTTAATGGCTAACGATATATTTTGTAGTGGTAACTCTGCCTCTTTTTTTGCATCGAATAAAAAAACAGACTTTAGGAGCATAAAAGTTAAACTTAAACTTCTTTGCTATGTTATAACATGGTGTCTACAGGATTACTTTATGGTCTAGACTAGCCAACTCAATTGTTCTAAAAACATTTAATAATGCAAGACGTTTTTCGACGCTGCGGTACTTTCGACCACTTTTAATTTGGGTTCACAATTTCGAACCAAATGTCGGAAAACACGAGTACAGCAGGACGTCGATTATCTGAACTAAATGGGGGATATGGGTATTCGGAAAACCGGTTTATTCGGATAATCGAACAACATAAATATATACTTGTATTTATTGACAAAAAACATCATCATCATTCAGCCACAAGAGGTCCACTACTGGACATAGGCCTCCTCCATTAATTTCCAAAAAGACCGGTTGGAAGCGGCCTGCATCCAGCGCCTTCCTGCCACTTGGATGAGGTCATCTGTCCATCGTGTGGCTGGTCGTCCTACCATTCGAGAACTTTTCGGCCTCATCGGCCATCAGTTCTGCGTGCTATGTGCCCCGCCCACTGCCACTTCAACTTACTAATCCGCTGGGCTATGTCGACGACTTTCGTTCGTCTACGGATCTCATCATTTCTGATTCGATCTCATAGAGAAATTCCGAGCATAGCCCTTTCCATAGCTCGTTGCGTGACCTTGAGCCTTCTTATGAGGCCCATAGTGAGATACCACGTTTCAGTGCCATAAGTCATCACTGAAAACATACTTACAATAATTTCTATCACTGTAATTGCAATGGCAAGAAGGAATAAAACATATTTTCAAATGAAGACAGCGTGTAATAAGATATATATACATGTACATAAATACTCATCGTAGGTACAATCAACGATTAAAAAAACCCGTAATCTTCGTCTGCTAAAGCCAGCTTAGTAAGCAGCTAGATCACGCTCTTTTTTGAGGACTGGTCGCATCCAGCTTAAGCTTCAGAGTGCTTCAGAAGCAGCGTGTGTTTTCATCTTCATTATTTGACTCACTAGACAATGAATTACTGGCGGCGTCAGTCACGAAGTCTACAATTTCACTATTCTGCATTATTGGGCGCCCATTATCTTCATCGAAGGCATGCATCCATAGTTGAAGCTTCTTCGCCACAAAGAGTGGAGAGAAGCGGAGCGCGAGGTTCGCAGCCAGTTCGGTTAAGCGGTCGTTCGGATGACTGACGTTTGGCTAATCGACGTTCTACTGTATTTACAAATAAATCCATGTCATAAGGTCGTTCGGATTACTGACGTTCGGATAATCGACGTTCTACTGTATTTACAAACTAGCCGCTGCCCGCTACTTCGTTCGCGTGGTAATTTTGATGTGTATTTTTTCGGAATAAAAAATAGCCTGTGTACTAATCCAGACTATAATCTATCTCTGTGCAAAATTTCATCCGGATGCGTTCAGCCGTTTTTGCGTGAAATTGTAACAAACATCCATCCCCACATACAAACTTTCGCGTTTATAATATTAGTAAGGAAGTAAGGATAATCCATGTTATATCGTTGCTGTTAAATCATTATTAATGACTGTTTAGCATAATAAGAACTTTCTCTGGAAATATTGCTAACGATTTCACAGTCACGCTGTAGTAGGAAAGTACTTATATTCATATACTTATTACACGTGTTATAAAGTACGCTATTTATGTACATATAACGATTTATAACGTACTATTTATAACGAGCAAACATAGCACATATCCCGCCTCCAATCGCTGCGTGACGTAGGTGATTTATTAAAATGTTTGCAACAATACTGGCCTTATCTTGAGGATGTAGAGAGCCACAGAGAGCTGACTGAGTGAAGGCCAAGAACTTTGGCTAAAATATTCTTGGTGATAAATAATGTGGTAGTGCTACGCAGTTTGGCGAATTAAAAATATATGATACATATACGATATATCATATATGTATATATGTGTGTGTTTTTTAATCGTTTCGTTTAGAAATCCAGAACATTGTGATATTGAAAAAAATTCGCCAAACTGCGTAGCACTACCACATTATTTATCACCAAGAATATTTATATATATTAGGGGTTAAAGTATGAAATTGCCGTTTGATTGCAATAGGTTCTTTGCATTGACATAGAATCTTCATGGTTTGAGGTTTTCGAATGAAACTTTTTTCAAATGGTTTCTATGATGTTCTTTTTTTAAAAAATGTGAAACATTTGAATATCGACTTTCAATTGTTTTTGTTATTCAATTTAGACAAGAAAGATGGATACTGCGAAAATTCGAGTAATTTTTGAATACGAGTTCCGACGCGGAACTAACGCGGCAGAAACAGCCCGCAATATCAATGCTGCGTTTGGAGAGGGGTCTACTAATGAACGCACCGTGCGATTTTGGTTTAAACGCTTTCGTGATGGAAATTTCGACTTAAAGAACGAGCCACGAGGAAGACCGCCTACATAGGTGAATAACTATGAATTAAGAGAGATAGTGGAAGCCGACCCTAGTCAAACTACCCAGGAATTAACGGCATGGTTTAACGTTACCTTAGCCACAATATTGACTCACTTGCGTCAAATCAATAAAATAAAAAAATACGAAAAATGGGTGCCTCATGATTTGACTGATCTGCAGAAAGAAACGCGTGTTGAAACTTGTGTTGCCTTGTTGAACCGGTACAGAAATGAAGGAATATTGGATCGAATTGTAACATGTGATGAAAAGTGGATTCTTTCTGATAACCGGAAAAGAAAAATGCAATGGCTGACCCCAGGTCAAATGCCACAACAGTATTCAAAAATCACTCGAATTTTCGCAGTATCCATCTTTCTTGTCTAAATTGAATAACAAAAACAATTGAAAGTCGATATTCAAATGTTTCACATTTTTTAAAAAAAGAACATCATAGAAACCATTTGAAAAAAGTTTCATTCGAAAACCTCAAACCATGAAGATTCTATGTCAATTCAAAGAACCTATTGCAATAAAACGGCAATTTCATACTTTAACCCCTATTATATATATATTATAAGGAGTGCCCCCCACATATAAAAATGAATTTTTTACCAGTTATATAATACAGTGCACACTAATAATTACGGTAATATATACCATATGCAAGATAAGGTATATTAATGTAAAATAATCATATTCAATTTATTTATTAAATTTGACTGCCTCGTTGGTCTAGCGGTATTACGTCTGATTACATAACATAACATAAACTCACGCCTGTATCCCAGAGGGGTAGGCAGAGACCAGGGACTGCCACTTGCTACGATCCTGACAGATCACTTTCGCTTCCTCAACATTCATTAGTCGTTGCATGCACGCACGCCGGTTTCGGGTACGTCTGATTACAAATTACAAATGGCCTCAGTCTGGGTGTATTTTCAGTTTTCAATGTCCTTGCCTGGTTTTCATGGCACAAGGTATCCTAGTTTGGGACCAGGACAGGTGATTGTGTTGGGCTCCATATTATTATTAATGTGTTTATTGCACATAAGTAAACAAAATACAATGGAACTGAAACTTTCGAAAGCACTACACATTATTAGACGACGCGAGCTCCGAGACGGAGATTAAGCTCTGCGGATCAGAGCGAAACCAGGGCCTCGATTCTGTTAGTGCATTGTAGAATAATGACAGGTAAACTGTCGGGTCACGTGACGTCTTTTTTCGTACCATAGACGCCTAGAAGGTTTGATGGGTGTGCCCGCGTAGACTTAAAGCAGCCATGAAATGAAAACCGCCATGTTCATGCAGTTGTCATGTTACTACAATGCATTAACAGAATCTAGGCCCTGGTCGGACTCTTCCCAAACAAAATCCAGTAAGTGAATGCGGAATTAGGCTAATAAAACTCAACCTAATGCTATAAGCATTTTCTCCCAGTCAACCATTGGTGATGCAAGAAATGAATTTATCTCGATTATCCCATCTTATTTATTTATTATTATTACTCTGACCCGGCAAACGTTGTTTTGCCATATTAATTAGCTTACAACCTATTGTCAGACCTACCAAATATACACAAAAAATTTCATAAAAATCGGTGAAGCCGTCTCGGAGGAGTTCGTTGACAAACACTGTTACACAAGATTTTTATATATTAGATTTATTAATATTCTTTATTTTACAAGAAAAATTGACAATTGGCGGGCTTAACACTAAATAGTATTTTATTTTACTAAATAGTATTGCGAGAATTATACTTAAAGGCATTTTGTTAATGTAGCCTATATACGTCCCACTGCAGGGCATAGGCCTTCTCTAAGCGAGAGAGATATGGGTCTAGTTACCACGCGTGCCCACCGCGGATTGACAGTTTCAAGCGCCGAGGTATGTGAGCATCTCAGGCAGTCAGGTTTTCACACAATGTTTTCCTTCATAAAAATCTTCTAAAAATCATCTACTCGTAGACTGGATAAATAGAACGAGGGGATGTTTTTTGTCAACTAGCCTTTTGCAATTTGATCAAAATCAAGGAGCGGGTGCGAGTTCTGTACTATTTTACTTTGTGATCTGACAACTTGTACTCTTGTACAACTTAATCGTGCGAACTTTGTCTCCTTCGGAGGTGAATGTCCTTGTGTTATCGCCTGCTCTACTGGCTGAATGAGAATTATTTAGGTTGAATTCACACGTCGTTTGCTAACAAATAAGTAGCCGAATATGAACAGGAAAAGATGCAATTTAAGGGGGGCTCCCATACAACAAACGTGATTTTATTGCCGTTTTTGATTTCGATATAAATAACGGCTGCAGGTAGACACTTGAAATATTCAAATGTTGTTTAAATAATGGTACGGAACCCTTCGTGTGCGAGTCCAACTCACCCTTGGCCTGTTTTTTACTGTCATAAGTTGGTTCAGTAGAGACGTTTGCTTTATTTTATTTTTATTTTATCCCACAATTTATATACTAAGTATGTACCACAGAGTCCACAGATATATGGCTCTTCATTTTAACTTTTTTTCTGTTGAGTTTCTCCTCGGACAGTCTTTCTTCAAATGTCAATATTACAATAACTCAGATTAAATTTTGGGATTGACAGTATGACTGCCAACGTTTGATATTTAGTTTCTGCGAAATGAGGAAGTTGCGTCTAACTTAGATTGGAGTGACATTGCTTTTATAACATAGAAATCATATTATTATATAGACCGAGGAAAAGTTTAAAAATAAAACAATAATAAATATTTTTTTTCCGGGTTTTCGGGGTAACAAAATATGCGAAAAATAAAGTTACTCTAATAACATAAAACTTATTATATTTCTTTTTGTCATTGAATTTTGAACGATTTCTTATAAGGGTGTACACACATCAAAAAAAGTTTGCGATCACTTTGAAAAACTGAAATCTTTTTTGTTACTGTAGATTATATTATGATGTTTTCTTCTTTTTAGATTCTTTATTTAAAAATAAAGAATTAGAATACAAAACAATGACACCGTTCAGTTGTTTTTTCATATTAAAAGGCTTTCAGTCCTAGCTTACGCTCATTCAGAAATCTGATTTAGTCAATTATAACCGATTCAAGATATTTTTTGCGGAAAGTTGTGATTGAAAAAATGCCAAGAGGATTATCAGAGGTTTTACGAGCAAGAATAGTAACTTTGAGGGAAGAAGGATACACCACGAGAGTACTAGCACGCAGACTTGCTATATCCCAATCCTGTGTCGTGGCTACGTTGCAGAGGTACCTCGGAATGGGGAATTTAGCTGACCGACCCCGCAGCGGTCGCCCAACTGTTTTGACAGCTGCCCAAAAGCGCTATATTAGATTGCTGGCAGCCCGTGATCCAACAAACAACGGCACTAAAATAAAAGCAGAAGTCAGGGCCGCCTCTGGGCTTGAAGTTAGCACGCAGACCGTTCGCAATTGCTTGCACCACGCTGGATTACGAGCACGGAGGTCTTGGCGAGCTCCGCTCAATTCCCGGCAACGTCAATAACGAAAATTGCAGTGGGCTAGACTTCGGCAAAATGAAGAAGGTGAGGAAGAAAACATTCTTCGTTGACGAATCCCGAATCAGCACTCATCCAGATAACCAACGTGTCCGTGTCTGGAGAAGACCAGGCGACCGTGAAAGACAAAGAACTGCCACTGGAACAGTTTAGCAAGGCGGAAAATCGGTGTCCATTTGGGGTGGCATTATGATTGGAGCTAGAACGCCTTTGATCCCGTATCGGGGCTACATGACAGCAGACATGTACAAAGCAGTTGTTATTGATGATATCGTCAGACCATTCCGAGTAAACCATGGGCACCAATTTTACTGGTCGATGATAATGCGCCCGCACATCGAGCTCAACGATAGGTTACCCCAGGAAATGCTGGATAACTTGATCCTCAGCATGCCCAGGAGGATCTCCGCATGTGTTCGAGCCAGGGGAGGAGTTATTTTATATTGAATTTAACCTTTTAATAATAAATTGTTGTTTAAGTTTAATTAAACAGTATTTTTCTTTCTATGAAATTTCTATCACAATTACATTATGATTAATGGCTCAATTTTTTTTAAATAAATAATAAAAAATAGTTTTATATTTTAATTTCAAACAGGGTATTCCTATTTAAAGAAAGCATACAACATAGATTTTTTCTTGATAAAATTAAATTTAAAGAATTATAGGAGCTTATGCTATTGATCACAAACTTTTTTTGATGTGTGTACGTGCATAAAAACTTAATTTCACGAGATAACTCAAATATTGATAAACGCTTCATACAATATGAGGCCGTCAGCGCAAAGGTGGAAGAAGCTTAACATAGTATGGAGATAATGAGGTATAAATTTTCATGAATTTAAATTGAATACATAGTCTGCTTCGTAGGCACAAACAATACGCGCATCCATGGGTGGAACTAGGGATAGGCCGGTTTTGCATCAAAATTTATTATGTTTTAAACAAACTGCAATAGATAAGAAAGAAAAGAAAGAAAAGAAAGAAAAAGAAAGAAAAATATTTTTATTATTAAAAACTAAAATTACAAAAATTACCAGGGGTCCTTGCACTAGGCTTAGCCTGTATCGCGAGGAACAAACTTAAATTTAACAACATAATTTGTAATCGTAAACAGTAACTATAATATATTTAATAATAGGCTAAACATAACTTTATGGAAAACCTTAAGGGATATAAAACATGTACTAAAACTAACCCAATGTCATCTCTTCCTTATAGGTACAAGATATTTTCTATGCATGTGTAATCAAGGCTTAAAGTAATTTTGTTATCGTGGCTTTTGCTTCTACTTCTGAGTTTGATTTAATGTCGCATAGAGCGACAATATGATTATAAATGTGGGAACTTAAGGGATTGAATTTACGGGCAAAAGTGGTTTTTATAGTGGGAGTCGGAATCCTGAAGACGCGTCTACTCAGCAGTCGCTGTACGAATATGGAAAAGTACGAATATGGAAAATTGTGGGTTAGGCCACTTTTGTGCTGAAGGGGTCATAAAAGGCATTACGTTAGGGAGTGACGTCATAGTCTAAGGACGATGGCACCTTTTAGTACCACGTGACTATATTTACTTTTCGACTGGTTACCACGCTTATTTATCTTTTAACGTGTCCTATCCTATTCTACTAAAACATTTTTTACTGCAAGTTCTCCATTGGTCCGGCCTCTTGGCCATAATAACACAAATACATATAAACTCGCGAAAAACATAACCCTCCTTTGCCCGGCGGCTCGTTTACGTTGTCAACTATGAAAAGTTTTGAGAATCCTAAAAGAAGTTGTTACTGATATTTAATGCCTTTCAGCTCAGTAGAGAAGCAGAGAAACGGATTTGAAAAGCTGGATACAATTTAATGTTATTCGAAATAACAACGTCGTAATTAATATAGTCTATACCTACTTCTTTATCTACTACTCGTTCATTATTCTATAAGCATTGAACTAATTACTAAGTCTCCAGAACTGGATCAAAAGATCGATAAATAAGTAACTTATGATAGAGCTAAGAGCACAGTAATCTCCACTCGTTGTTTTTTTGAGACAGTACCTACAAAAGTACATACCAACTCTAAGTACAAAGTGACGAGCACATGTCAACTCTCCGCGCGCAACACCTGCATCGCACATGCAAATCATAAATATAACATCTGACGAAAGACAACAGGACCTGCCGTCACCAGGTGTACGATGTGCCTGGTGGGTCCCTTCATTTTATAGTGGCAGAGCGCGATCAATCGCTCTTACCTATAAATCATACAATTAAAACGTAAAATAACTCACTGTACCCAGCGGCAGTCATCTGCCTTGTAGTGTAGAGACTACGATCTAGGGTGAGCACATGACGCTACGCTACTACTCTGTTGCGACTCCACTGGTCAGCATGCCAGAATGTTTCATAGATGCGTCTCGTTACTAGTTCGGTCAGCATGCCTGAATGTTTCATAGATGCGTCCCGTGACTAGTTCGGTCAGCATGCTAGAATGTTTCATATATGCGTTCCGTTACTAGTTCAGACAGCATGCCTGAATGTTTCGTAGATGTGTTCCGTTACTAGTTCGGTCAGCATGCCAGAATGTTTCATAGATGCGTTTCGTTACTAGTTCGGTCAGCATGCCAGAATGTTTCATAGATGCGTTTCGTTACTAGTTCGGTCAGCATGCCTGAATGTTTCATAGATGCGTTTCGTTACTAGTTCGGTCAGCATGCCTGAATGTTTCGTAGATGTGTTCCGTTACTAGTTCGGTCAGCATGCCAGAATGTTTCATAGATGCGTTTCGTTACTAGTTCGGTCAGCATGCCAGAATGTTTCATAGATGCGTTTCGTTACTAGTTCGGTCAGCATGCCAGAATGTTTCATAGATGCGTTTCGTTACTAGTTCGGTCAGCATGCCAGAATGTTTCATAGATGCGTTTCGTTACTAGTTCGGTCAGCATGCCAGAATGTTTCATAGATGCGTTTCGTTACTAGTTCGGTCGACGTGCCAGAATGTTTCATAGATGCGTTTCGTACTGCGGGGCGCGTTGCCAGTCCGTGCCTACTAAGATCGCGAAAACGCCGCCTTTTCGGCGGACGGAATTCATTAGTTTATAGTTCAGCTTATTAGTTGGTGGTGGGTCGAACTTCATGTTTTTAGTGAAAATATTACGCAGCTGCCGTCAGATTTTGGGGGAATGAGACTGACTATTAAATGTACAATGTAATTCTGTTGTAGAATGGCACTCATTAACACGGTAAGTAATATTGTGTTTTGTTGACAGTAAATTGTAGTCTTACAACCTATCGCATTTCAATGGTTTACTCGTGAGACAATCACCTCGGAGGTGCAATTATGTAACTCGCACAGGTATTCGCCATTTGACATAGTAGAGTAGATACTCATTTATAGACATAAAAAGTGTCAAAAAACGCCATGGCTGTGCTTCTTCTTCTTTTCTTTCATGTAGAAAGCGTCGCCTCCAAGCGTTATTTTTAAAAACACAATAGCCCTAAAACACCTCTCAAATCCAGTTTAAATAGTCTGTCGTAAAGAGAAAGGCGTGGTAATTAAGCCCTCTCGTGATAATTATACTCTCTCTCTCTCTCTCTCTCTCTCTCTCTCTCTCTCTCTCTCTCTAAGAGAAGGACGGTGCTCTGTAGTGCGACATGTACGAGCTAAATGAAAAAAAAAAGGGAAAAGTGCTAGTCGGCCTCGCCCACCGAGGGTTCCGTACAAACTTGTAGGTCCGTACAAACGTGTAGGTACTTACATATTATAAATAATTCGGGAATCGGGAATAAATTTTGATTCCTTGAGTGTCGAAATACACGTTTTTTGCGGCATAAGTGGCCTTATCTTTTTTTAAGTTAACTTAGAAGTTTTATTTTTACAGCTTCAAGGGACTGTAGACTTGAGAATATGGTTTTAATTTCAACTCAATATAATACCTTAACGCGTTCCCGAGATAAAGAGTCTTGACAGACAGACGGATGGACCGACGGACGGACGGACAACAACGTGATCATAAAAGGCTTCCGTTTTTTTAAGGTACGGAACCCTAAAAAAGCGAGACTATTTTAAACTCCGTGTAAAGAATGTTTTAAGGGACAGGGTTTTTATGATCTAGTCCGTATGGGTTTAGTTTAATGGCCCTTTCTTTCATCATCATCATCATCATCATCAGCCCCTTGACGCCCACTGCAGGACATAGGCTTCCCTCATGGTTTTCATAACCATGAGGGGTTTTGCCATAATCACCACGCTTGGCAGGCGGGTTGGCGATCGCAGTATGCGGTTGGAGTGTCAGGAAGACGCTGCTGCCCGTCTCCTGGTAATTTATTTCCTTAGTCGCCTTCTACGACATCTATGGGAGGAAATGGAGTGACGCTATTCTTAATCCGGCGCCAGACGGCCCTTTCTTTGGCCTAGTTTTACTTCTGTTTTAATAATTCTGGAGTGTAAACATTAGCCCACACCTCGATCTCTTCGAGAGTGGTTGGTATTACTATATGTTGAGTAAAGCTGTAATCGTGTAGTTGTTGTATCGCTTCATCTGGCAACACTGACTGAAACAGCTATTTGTGTTTGACATTAATTTACTCATCATCACTCATGTTATCATGTAGTACACACTGCACACCACAGATTAAAGACACTGCAAGTAGGTTTAAGGGAAAAGCTTAACTAATGTGGACATTTGACTTTATAAATCATAATTTATATAAGATCTGTCTTAAGACTTCCAGCCTCACTAAGGGCTGTTTTAGAGAAATCTTTTTTTTTTATAGATAAGACCGTACTAGTTTTAATGTTAGTTTAATGTAAGACCAGCTCTAAAAATCCTAAATCTCAGACACAGTTTCAGCTAAAAACCTAGAATTGAAATAAAGACCCATAGTTGAAGAGTTGAGGGTCTGATAATGACCAGCACATAAACGAGTGGATGTAAGACATCGTTGCGGCTAGAAACATAGAATTTTAAAAACTATGAAATGTAAAATGGAAATGGTTGGAAATGCTGAAGGCTAGCAAAGACGTGACAGCTAGCAGGCTATACATGCTCTTCAACAAGTGAAGAGCGGCATATTAGCTAGAGACTGGGACCTAATTATGCACAACAAATTCTGTTGAATTTGGGCCTTTGTGATTGCAATTGGTATAAAATTTGACAGTTAGACGAGTGGAATCGTTCGAGATTTGGTGCGCGTAGTATTAGAGCTGGTGTAAGGCCACCATCGGTCCGCTCTATAAAGGCAAAGGATCCCGGCAGGAGTTTAATAACTACCGCGGCATTAGTCTTCTCAACCTCCTCAGCATCGTCGATAAATGGTACGTAAAGGTTTTGATAGTTAGATGAGATGTTCAAGCGTTTATAGAAAAATCAAATAAAAAATAACCAACAACCCCCTGAGCATTACTGCTAAGCAGGCAGGGCCAACCTAGGTACTCGCAATGAGTTACCTATATCGTTGAATTTGGTTAAGGAGTTATGAGGGAACATGGAATCGGACATACATTCATATGAGCTAAACACACTACCCTCCTTTTAGACTTCGCCGCAGACAAGTAAAAATTATGGTCTATACAATATGTTGGTTGTAAAGTGACGCCCGACTCATGGTTTTTTTTACTCATCAACTTGACGATTTTTTCCTATGAGGTATTTTTCCCATACTAAACTACTACTGCACAAAATGACAATTCAATCGCACACCTAGCCGAAAATTAAACTTTGTACACCTCTGTCGTTAAATGAAATATTTCTTAATACCTAGCATGCATTAATTTTAAGTAAGTATTTCTGTAACAATAAATGTAAAAATAATGTTGCTATGTCTTACTTAAAAGTACCTGGTATGTTATGTTCTCTTGTTAAAGTTGCAGAAGTTTCTTTCTTTGTTTTTTCATTGTTGGTTTTGGGGCCGAATTCACGAAAAGGTGCGAGAGCCTGGCTCCTGGGAGCTCGGCTTACAGAAGCTCGGCTTGAAATCTTCTGTCAAACGAAACAGCCTTAAATAAAGAAATTCCATACATCACAATCACTTGACCTGGTCCCAAACTAGGATACCCTGTGCTATGGTAACCAAGCAAGGACATCACAAACAGGGAAATACACTCAGACTGAGGCCATTTGTGCAAATGTACGGCGGACCCCAGTAAAAACGTGATACCGCTACACATTGTGATGGCGGAATATAGGCTGAATAGAAAGTAATCAAAAGGCCACAATTAGATACACACCAGACCTCCTGTATATAAGCATGACGCATCGGCTGACCAGATACAGAATAAAAATTAAAACTAGTTAAAACTACATCGAATTAGTGTCGCATGAGGCATGCAATATGACAGCAGCACATAAGCTATTAGCCGAGGGGTACAAACTTAATAACTTACATGACAAAGGAATAAACTAAACTTCACTGCCTATCACGAGGTGTTTGCCACACGAGGCACACAAAACGACGTAAATGACTTCGACTTTAATATTTATCTGGTGATCACAATAGTAGATTATGTACTAAGGGAATAAAACCATGTATTATGTCATGGGCGGCATATTGAACCCTGAGCGGAGCGAAGGACTCCGAGTTAACTCGCGAGCGCAGCGAGGGAGTTAAATTTTAACTCCTGAGCGAAGCGAGGGAGTTATGTAGAGTCCTGAGTGAAGCGAGGGGTTCATACCGCCCGAGACTAAGACATGTTTTATTCCAGAGGTGAATACTCTACTTTTCACACCATCTGGGAGACAATAAAAAGACAGGGCTGCATAAGTTGAAAATATGTATTAAAACCTGAAATTAAATATAAAGTCCACACTCTTTTACGGCTTAGCAACTTAAATTGAATATAACTTTTAAATTCGTATTTGCAATTCGCGCCTTTTTTTCTTTTTTTTGTTGGTGTTTCGCGCGGTCACAGGACACAGTATTTCAGAAAAAAAAAGAAAAAAAAGAGGTGAGTTTCGAACAACAATTCGAATTTCGAATTGCAATGCGGGGCTTCTCCATAGTTTTCATGCGAATTTTGACATTCTAAATTCAAATCACTTTATTCCCTAGGGAAATTCTTCATTATTATTGCCCTCGAGAGACAAGGCCATGCTTTACGATGATATTTGACGGTACGTAATAAGGCATTGTCGAGCAGGAGGTGTGAAAATGCAATTATGATTTAAATTTAACTCCCTTATGTTGCTCCTCTTCCTCATGTTGATGGTAACCACGTAGTGTATGACTGCGCTGGCTTGTACCGAGAAACACCTTTTGATATACGTGGGTGAGCAAATGTAATCCTGGGCAGATGACCTCCAGCTTGAGAATCCCGAGCTTCCAGTTGGCAGGCGGGTATTGAATGAACCCTCCACAAGGCGTTACCTTAACATATGCGACCAGGTATAGGGCATGCCTCATAGAATGTAAAGATGAAGATGAGACTAACCGCACTGGTAGATAATTTTTGGTACTCGTATTAGCAAAATCGAATAGGTATAATTTACTACTCTCTATAAGATAGGCAGGTTCTTAGTATTTAGGACTTATGCAGTGACGATATTTTTGGAGCACACAATTCATACGGCACAGAGCGAAATTAGTAGTTTCCACGAAAATAAAATGAATGTCTTTTGTTCCATGTGAAGTGTTTTTTTTTCATACCGTCAATTTACTTTTCGTTTTCGATTGATCCTACCTCGCGAAACTACCACCTTTTAAAAACTGCTAGGTCCCTCTGTTCATGAGTAGCATAACTAATCATCACAACATTGAGATTTGGATTGTAGATCGGAAGGAAACAAAACTGCTGACAAAATTTCAGCCAGTTTAGGTCAGTTTAGATAGTGGATGTATTGGCAAAGGGCAAGATAAAAAGTACCCGAAACAGGCGTGCGTGCATGCCATCAGTTGCAACAATTTTGAGGAAGCGAAAGTGATCTGTCAGGATCGTGGCAAATGGCAGCCCCTGGTCTCTCCCCACCCCTCTGGGATACAGGTGTGAGTTTATGTATGTATATGTTTGGGTGCATGCCATGATGTCACCTCTCTTTAGATATATCAATATATATGCCTATTAGTTATTGTAATACCGGACCGTACTAGTAAGCCGGTAAGCTGCACCGAGTATTTTCGTATTTTGTCAATATGAAGCGCGATTGACGTCACAAGATCACGAGCAATAAGGCGGGACAGAGCATGACATACAACACAATCGTCGATAGTGCCACGTGCCATGCCCAGACAACATTGTGTAATGTCGTCTATAATGGCCCATTAAGAGTTTTTATTGAAACTCATTATAAGCATATTGACTGCACGATGCTCGCATTAGGCACGTCCATAACGATCTAAAAAGTTCTAACTTAGTAATCTCTAGTTAACTTACCTTATTGCTTATCGAGCCTGGAAAAACGGATCGTTCCACTTAATAAAATATTAAGAATAATAATGATAGCTTCCACACAACAAAATTACTTGACCCGGTCCCGAACTAGGATACCCTGTGTTATGGTAACCAAACAAGGACATTACAAATATAGAAATACACCCAGACTGAAGCCATTTGTACAATACCTACAAATAGCAAAATCATTTCACCCTCGCCTACCCTTTCGACATCTGTTTATTATACTGTAGTTATATATCATGGTAGATATCATCATGATTAGCACCTCATTCCATAGATAAACATAAAAAAATCCATAGGTAAAAGCAGTTACATTTATTTTTATTATTAAGACGGGTCGGATGATGCAGCGTGGGCAGGCCCCCCACCAGATGGTCTGACGACCTGGTTACGGTGGCGGAGAGTTGCTGGATGCAGGCTGCACAAGACCGGGAAGCTTGGAAAACCATGAGGGAGGCCTATGTACTACCTACAGTGGGCGTCAAACTGATCATGATTACGACGGGTGATGGAGGTACAGTTGCATGAACATGTTTTACTAGCACCGAATATGCGCTGTACTGCTGAACTGTAAGCGTACGATATTGTACCAAAATGTAAAGGTTGATCAAAAGAACAAAGAATACATTTATTTAACGCCGAAGAGACACACATAATATAACAAGTGATTAGAAACAAACAATACAATTTAACAATAAAAATAATCCCGAAACAAAAAGGGACTCAGGGTATGTCTATGCAGTGGTTTTTCTGACAGCACTGATTTTCAGCACAGGCCTTATTAACTCACGGTTCAGCCAGCGGTCAACCCTGCGATACTGCCTTCACACAACTCTCCGGTATCCGAACAATTTTGCAGGAATGTCCATCGAGTCAGCCAGTGGCGGCGGAAGGTGTAGGCGACGTGGGCAGCCCCCCATGGCCTCGAGGGGCCTCGCACCGCAAAAATTGTATACGTAATAAAACAATAAACCTTACCAAAGTAATATATTAAATTAGGTAGAATTTATTGCTGTCGCTGACACTGACGCTCGTATGTATAACATACACTTATGGGCCAATCAACTGGCCGGTTGCTGCGCGAGGCTGACAGGGCGCGAGGCCCTTCAGACCGCGAGCAGTGCGAGGCTGTTTGAGCGGCCTCGCGCCGTAAAAAACTGCCGGACCGGCCTGTTTGTATATGTTATAGTATGTTACACATTCACAAAGAGGTTGGATGCTACGCAAGGGCTGCAGGGCGCGAGGCCTCTCGGACAGCAAGGCCATCTGAAGGGCCTCCAGTTTCGTCGAAGACTAGTACTTGTTACTTGTGATGTTTTTAAACTCTTTATTGATCATTTCTACTTATTTCGATTTCTATTTAATCAGTTTTTCGACTTTTGATTTTCTCTATCTGGGCTTATTGCTAGTAGTGAAGTAGTACATCCAGGATGTTGTGATGAGATTGAAAGGTGGAAATACGGGATCTCTTCAATAGAAAACAGCAAACTCTTTTAGTATTAGTACATTGGAAAATGTATTGGAAATATTGTGCATAATTCCCAGTGGCACAATTCCCTTTTAGCTATTTTAAATAGCTGCTCTTCTGAACGAACAATAGCAGACTCCTTCGAGTTTGGGCTTATTTGATCTGTCTTTTTTGTCGAAAGTGCTGGAGCGGGTTGTATACCGACAATTCTCATATTAGGTATCTACGAACAAACTATCTCCTCAAGTCTTACCAATCAGGTTTCTGCCCAGCACATAGCTTCTGTACTGCTCTAAATAAAATTGCCGATGTATTTTGCTGTTTCGGAGATGGTCTCCAGCATTATGAGAAGGGACAGATGCTGTCCAACGGTTTCACCAATGCTTTTAGGTGTTTAGATCACGATATCCTCTGTCCGATATACTCAAGTATTTCGTGAGCAAGCGGTGGTAGCCTAGTGGGTAGAACATTGGACTCGGAAGCGGGAGACCCAGGTTCGATTCCCAGAGCGGGCATGTACCTATGACTTTGTTTTCTAAGTTATGTACATGTGAAGTTATAGTAGCAATACCACTCGCTAACAGTAAAGAAAAACATCGTGAGGAAACCTGAGTGTCTGAGCTATTCATATACCTCAGCGCTTGAAATCGCCAATCCGCGGTGGGCACGCGTGGTGATTAAACCCATACTCTCTCCCTGAGAGAAGGCCTGTGCCCTACATACAGTGGGACGTATACAGGCTGCTTATGCTATTTCGTGAGCAATGGCTGAGTAGTTCATTTCCTCAGGACGGCGGCAAATCGTTCATCTGGAAATCAACTTTCCAGACTGGTGCCATGTCACTGCCGGCGAACCTTAGGCGGCATGCTCTCTCCATTTCTTTTCTCCGTATTTATTACTTAATAATAGGGGTTAAAGTATGAAATTGCCGTTTTATTGATATAGGTTCTTTGAATTGACATAGAATCTTCATGGTTTGAGGTTTTCGAATGAAACTTTTTTCAAATGGTTTCTATGATGTTCTTTTTTTTAAAAATCGACTTTCAATTGTTTTTGTTATTCAATTTAGATAAGAAAGATGGATACTGCGAAAATTCGAGTGATTTTTGAATACGAGTTCTGACGCGGAACTAACGCTGCAGAAACAGCCCGCAATATCAATGCTGCATTTGGAGAGGGGTCTACTAATGAACGCATCGTGCGATTTTGGTTTAAACGCTTTCGTGATGGAAATTTCGACTTAAAGAAAGAGCCACGAGGAAGACCGCCCACACAGGTGAATAACGATGAATTAAGAGAGATAGTGGAAGCCGACCCTAGTCAAACTACCCAGGAATTAGCGGCATGGTTTAACGTTACCTTACCCACAATATTGACTCACTTGCGTCAAATAAATAAAATAAAAAAATACGAAAAATGGGTGCCTCATAATCACTTGAATTTTCGCAGTATCCATCTTTCTTGTCTAAATTGAATAACAAAAACAATTGAAAGTCGATATTCAAATGTTTCACATTTTTTAAAAAAAGAACATCATAGAAACCATTTGAAAAAAGTTTCATTCGAAAACCTCAAACCATGAAGATTCTATGTCAATTCAAAGAACCTATTGCAATAAAACGGCAATTTCATACTTTAACCCCTAATATTCTCGTTTCTGTTGTCCACTTCAGTTCCTGTGAGACGATCTTCAGCTTTACAGGTCCTCAAAACTAGAGGACGTCGATAACGATATCGCCGCTATTTCTAATGACATCTATCATTACAGGTGTAGTACCTAATGCGATAGAGACCTCTTTTCCTTTTGACCTCTCTTCCTAAGGCGCACTCCAATGGGCTCTTCCTTACTGCATCAAGGTGAATAATGTCGGTCTGCATGTACAGAGTGCCATGCCGTCAGAATATGTGCACGTTCCTCCTGTTGTCATAGGCCATGCTCTGTCTCAGAGAGAAAAAGTATGGGCTTAATCACCACGCGTGCCCACCGCGTATTGGCGCTTATCTATACTAGAATTCATTACATCAAATGACATTACATAGGTGGTTCATTTCATCTAAAGTCAAGAAGCTCGATGGCTTGTTTTGTCTAAGGTTTAAATTTATTTTGACTGACACTAACATTTCATCGAAATATTATTTTACTTGCTAAAATTCTTATTTATATTTTATTCAAATCTACATGGTTTGCAAATAAATTGCAAAAATCGATCGCATTCATAATTATCTATAAGCCGCGCAGCCATTTCAATAGTACAGTCAACAGCTGGTCAACCTTCATGTTTTTGTTGCAGTCGTCCTTAACGTAACTGATAAGTGTATGTAAAGGTTGATGCGTCGACTGTCCTAGTTTGAAATGTTTGGTGGAGTTTTTGAGCTATGTTGCTTCGATGAATTGTTTCAAGACGATGCGTGAATTGGCGCTTACTGCTTAGGTGAAACATATTGAAATATCAAACAAACAAACTGTCGATAAATCGTCACATCATAGTTGAAACGTATCTTAGTGAATCGTGTTTTGGAGTAGCGTAGCATACTCCACCCATTCATCAAGTTATTCTGACATTCCCTACATAAGGAGGCGGCGTCTGCTCCCTATCGCGCATCCGAGCGAATGACTAGGGCCACGTTTCATAAAACTAAGATTCGTAGTTTATTATGACAACTGGCAAAGGTTAATACATCCTTTATGGGGCATTGTATACGTTTCTACAATAAGATCCCCGAGGATATAATAAGCTTGCCAGAAACGCGGTTCAAAAAATGTGTGAAGCACACTTTGTGCCAAAAAAGCTACTATAACATTAAAGATTATTTAGATGACAATGATGTCTGGAATTAAAGCCAGTTCAATGCATGAGTTTTAGAACATTTATATAAATCCTGTAAATTAAGGACTTGAAAAGACTAAGTTTGGAGTTTTTTTGTCCATTTTTTCTCCAAAATGATCTAGATTTTGAAATGGACACCTAGTTTAACTTGTAACGTTCATTAAGTCGCAGTTTCTGTGCTACTTTGAATAAAAAATTTTTGATTTTGATTTTGAATTCGAGGTACCTACATTGCAAGGTCTATCAACCCACAGATAATGATATAACGTATACTTGTTTGGGGCCGAAAGGTTCTCGAATGGAGACCACATATCAGCAAGCGCAGCGTAGGACGACCAGCCACAAGATGGACTGATGACCTCATCCAAGTGGCAGGAAGGCGCTGGATGCAGACCGCTTCCAACCGGTCTTTTTGGAAATCCATGCAGGAGGCCTATGTCCAGCAGTGGACTTCTTGTGGCTGAATGATGATGATACTTGTTAATCTGTGGGTTGAATTGTAGTTCTATAAAAGAGACCCCAGGGTCCAGACCTCCAGCTTGGCAAATACAAAACTACCAGGCCGATTTTATTTGTTTCTTTCGAAACCTTTTACTATTTTCTAAGGCAGCAGTAAGAATCCTTAGGCACTTTTTTCCATGAAAAACGAATTGTGCGTATCTGTGCGTTTCCTAAGAAGATTACTCCTCAAGTAATCTTATGGAAGAATCTTCTGGGAACTGACCTGGGGAGACATCCATATGTCAACCATGGGTGAGCATGCACGGTGCACGCTCATGTGCAGATTGGCAACCCGACGCAGGGAACCGAAGCTGCCCTCAATGTACCATAGGCAGCTATAATATAGAGGTCGCGGGTTCAAGTCCCGACATGGGTGGAATTTTTAGCCCCTAAATAGGTTTTTTGCAACAAAAAAAATATATAACTCTTTGTATGTCATCATAAGAGTAAATTTTATGCTTTAGTTATAGGCTGCGGTGGATAAACTGTTGTATCTTTTTATGATAATTGATGGTCTATGTGGATAGTTTGGCAAGATTTCTTATCTATATAACAATTAAAAAGTGTAAAATACTGTTCATTTTGTTTCATTTTATGTTTACAAAATACGAATAAAAATGCATGAAGTTCTTGTCTATTGTATATCATCCAACTCTAGTTTTGGGTGCGAAAACTATGCCGCTAAAATACGATCATACTTGTTTAAATGTTTAAACCAGTAAAAAAGAACATAATTTAAACAAAAATGTCTGGAATCACCATAGTATATTTATTTCATTTTATTCAGCTATTGCCAACATGTAAAAAAATAAATACAGGAATCAATAATATCTATCAATTTGTTTGCTCATTCTAGGTTATTCATTCATTCAGGAAATATTGTCCTCTATGAGGCTCTACTATCAAACTCATGACTTTCATAGTATTTAAAAAGATTACAGCCAGACGAAAGCTAAATGAAGTGAAATGTACGTTAGTTTATATTCATACAAAACAGGAAAACAACTACTGATATCTAGGAATAAGGAAATCTTGTCTGCTGTAAAAAAATCCTATCCGTGTTGTACCTACAAAAAATCATCAAAATTTTTATTTATAAACGAAATTGATAATTGTCGGGTTACCTGTTTATTAACAAATGAAATTTCTGTTTTGTCTGTCATTCATTACCCTTTCTACAGCTCAAAAAAAAAAACAAATAGTAGGTATGTGCACATAGTGCATGTATGCCGAAGTAAGACATACCCCTTTAACTTGGCCTTTGTATCTACGTAATGAGATGATTTATACAGTGTCCAGTGGCACCTTCACTCACACGATATGGGTGAAGGGACTACTCGGACGCTGCAGTGCCTGGGACATTGTGTTTTTTAGATGGAGTAGCCTTGCCCAGCACCTATACCATCCTGACAGCTTAGTCGGCCTATCCCACACGAAAGATACGCCTGTAGATAAATAATAAATAAATAAATTTTATTGAGCGTCTTACACAAAATCTTTGTTTACATGTCAACTCCCTTACGAAATACACGATTACATAATTAAATTAATTTTCTACCTATTTGTTTGAAAAGTAGGTACACGACCAATATTAATTACTAAAATCTACACCCAGGCTTTTAGTCATGAAAACCTTATAGTATCGGTCATACTTAATTAACTTAACTAATCGAATAAAGTAATACGCAGCGTAGTGTACACCCTTTACTGAATTCTGAATGAGAAGGCAGATATTGCGAATTTAAGCGTCACTCAGTTAGGGTGCCTACAACGGTGCCGAACTATCGATAACCCAAATAAATTACATATCGTAATAAAAGTAATTGCAGTTGTTATTTTTACAATTATGCTAATTATTTTCACTTTTACAGAAAACCATTCATTAATATTGTAACCTAGGTGCGCGCGTTGAAGTCCTTAAGGCTAAATATTATACGTTTTAAAGACTTCAACGCGCGCGCGAACTTGAACTTAGCTATAGCTAAGCGCAGTCTTTTGATTATAGCAAATTATAGGACCCCGATTACTTAACCATTATTGTTAATTGTAACCATCTAATTGAAAGGTATGCCTTCAATCTGTCGACAGACGTAATATCTTTTTTTTCTTAACAGACAAACAATCCGGCAAAAAACCATTGCGCGCATAAAAGTACTTACCTATAATTTCGGAGGAATATCACAGCGTTACAAATTAAACCGTACAATTTCTATTTCAAAACCAAAAAATTAAATACGCCCTCGCGTAATAACTTTTTTTACCATACTTTACAATCATAAAAATCTCAAACATATCACAATGGACATTACGAGCTAATTTGGACTCTATCGCACAGCGTTAAGTTTCCATTTGAGCAGCAGGAAGGCGGCGACTCTGAGGACCACCACAGTGATGGTGAGAGCCGTGACGTCAAACCAGAACATATCGGGAGACATCGCCACTTCGCTGAGGAACTTCGACGGGTATCTGTGGAACAATGGCGAATATTAATAAACTTTGCTGATTTCTTCGCCAATTAAGTTTTAAGAATGTTGCAGTTTTTCAGTCACTGTCCATGACCTCAGCTTTGTCAGCTCAATTGATAGTGCTGAATGAGTCCCATGAGATCTGTGTGGCGCCGGATTAAGAATAGCGTCACTCCATTCCCTTCCGTGGATGTCGTAGACCACGAATATGGTTTCGCTTATACCACGATTATTCGAGAAACCGTAGATGTTTTAGTTCTAGTTAATTCACTTTTGGACATAACATCAGTTTCAACCGACTTAACATAGAATGATAACTTAACATAGTGCGTGCATGCAACGACTAATGAATGTTGAGGAAGCGAAAGTGATCTGTCAGGATCGTAGCGAGTGGCAGTCCCTGGTCTCTGCCTACCCCTCTGGGATACAGGTGTGAGTTTATGTACGTGTGTGTATGTGACATGGAATGAAAAATTCAAACCTGCGTCTAATCCCGCTAAGACCCTGTGAAACTCTTTCTGCAAGGTGATTTTAAAATCGTTAGCTATTTTTTGAGAGAATGTCTTTTCATTGTGAAGAACAGTATTGTTAATGATTCATCGGTAAAGTTATAATTAATTTTGCTCGTAACTGTAAATCCAAATTCAAAGTGGTAGGAAGTTCCATGACGTTGAAAAATGTTTTGTAATATGTTAATTAGATGTTTAAGTGTCTGATCTCTGATATGCATAAACAATTAGAGGAACAATTTAGTTGGCTGGCGCCAAAGATAAGACGCTCGACTCACAGTTTTTTTCGATTCCTATAACTGTTTGTCCTAATATTGTTTGTCTATGCTTAAGTAAAGTGATTTTCGGTAATTAAAAAAAATGTTTTTTTCAAAACTATCGCCATAAGTAATAAATAAGATATAAATCATGGTTAGAATGTCCCCTTAATGTCAATCGAATTCAACGTTACCTTTGTACACTTTGTAACAATGAGTTGATGTTTTAACGTAGAAAACTTACAGGTGGTTTTGTTTGTCAATAATCTGTATTTTGCTTTGTGTAACTAAAAAAAACAAAAACTGGCGATAACTGAAGTTTCTTTATACGATCCAATACGAGACTAATTTTGAAAGTCAAGTAAAATCCTATAATGCTAACTACCTACTACTCTAGGAATAACTGCTACTGTCAAATCATGATTTATTAATTCGCTTTGAACTCACCTGTAATGAGTCAAAACATCACTACAGGAAAGAGTGATGTTTTGTGGACATTTCTCATTGTCGTGATGGAAAACATTGTGAGGAAACCTAAGCGCCAGAGATGTAAACATGCCTTAGCGCTTAAAACTGCCATTCCGCGATGAGCATCCGTGGTGACAAAGCCCATAGTCTCTCTCTCTGAGACAAGGCCGGTGCCCTGCAGTGGGACTTACATAGGCTGCATCATTGTATATGTCTTCTCACCTGTAATGGCAGTATTTGGCCTCATTGCAGTCGAGCGTCGGTCTGTTTCTGCCGT
Source organism: Yponomeuta evonymella (assembly GCA_963969515.1). Lineage (NCBI taxonomy): Eukaryota > Metazoa > Arthropoda > Insecta > Lepidoptera > Yponomeutidae > Yponomeuta > Yponomeuta evonymella. The sequence continues at coordinate 18,713,913 of OZ018352.1, read as the reverse complement.
AGATAGCGCCGATGTAGCCTTCCAGGCCGTACCGCAGGTAGGAGATGTACGACCCCCAGTACAGGTAGGAGGGGAGGTCCCGGAGGGTGACGCCGAAACCCGCGAACATCATCATCGGCACCGACAGGGTTGGACCTAAGAAGGTGCCGTTCTGCGAATTGGAATACAAGCCGGGTTTATTTCCATGCTTGTGGTATCCTTGCCTGGTTACCGTAGCACAGGGTTTCCTAGTTTGGCACCAGGACAAGTGATGGACAAGGAACTGGCGAAAGTTGTTTTGTTTTTATTTATTACTAACTGACTCGGCAAACGTTGTTTTGCCATGTTAATTAGCCTACGACCTATTCTCAGCCCTACCAAATATACACGAATAATTCCATGAAAATCTGCGAACCCGTTTCAGAGGAGTTCAATAACAAAAACTGTGTCACGAGTACATTTCAAAATATAGATAATTCTGTAGAAAAAAATCGTAACTTAGTCTTTACAACGTCCTCAATTAACTGGGTTTACATAATTATTTTAAAACTTACACATCATAAATTGAACTGGTTTTAATTCCAGACATCATTGTCATATCAATTATCTTTATTGAAGTGTGTAAGTAGTTGACCTAAACCTATTTTCTTGATTTTCCGTGTGGTGCCGGATTAAGAACAGCGTCACTCCATCTCCTTCCTTGGAGTTCGCAGAAGGCGACTAAGGAAATAAATTATCAGGAGACGGGCAGCAGCGTCTTTCTGAGAATCCAACCACATACTGCGATCGCAAACCCGCCTGCCAAGCGTGGCGAATATGGCAAAACCTCTCATGGTTATGAAAACCACGAGGGAGGCCTCTGCCCTGCAGTGGGCGTCAAATGGCTGATGATGATATTTTCTTGAATATTTTACTCAAAACGGGTAATCTTGCCTGTCACCACTTTAAATAAAGGAACGAGCCTACTTTATTTTGTCCGGTCAGGGAATGTACGCTCATCTAAAGATTTGTTTAAGATTCTGGCCAAATGAGGTGCTAGGATATCGATTACTGAGCTAAGATAAGATAAGAATATTCTTTATTGCACTCAATAAGCGACACATAAAATATGCAAGTTACAATGAAAAAGTACAATGGGCATACATAAAGACATACCCCACAAGTCTTCCGTTTTTTAAAGATTTAGCTTCTTAGAGCTTTTTTTTAGCTTTTAAGAGTCTTTTTCCTGTGCCTCTTTACTATAAGTTGGCCGCCAACTCTTCATATTCTTTTTCATTTATCGGCAAGCGAAACAGGTCTTTGCTACATCCGTCGCTACTTTCCCTGACGTTTTTGAGCCACGGGTGATGACAAGGAATGTTATTGGTACCTACTATATATAACGGGTGTAACAAACAGTGGCGTAAACTTGTACCTGCGTACTGCATCTGACGCCTGGTAAGGACAAGGCGTGAAATACATAATTATAACTAATTTGAACTTTATGTTGAACTTTTCTATGTTTAATGTACCTAGGCATCTTATAATTAGGCCATAAACTCTCTGTCTCTTTCTTTAACATTATTAAGAAGTTATACATGTATGTTTTTTAAATAGTTTCAGCACTTTAGCATTTTTTTGCTATTATGCTTCACGTACACATTTTTCATTATAATTTTTGCATGCTGTGGACACCTATAATTGAATCGTGTGATTTTAAAACAACACAAGTCACATGTGTTTTTAAAATAACACTTGCCCATTTTTTTTATTAAATTATTTACACCTACCTATTGATTTACATTAGAAAAAAAATAATTGTAGTTTATTCATACAGAAATCAATATAATATGCTAAAATATTGCTGTTGTAGAAATTAGTATTTGAATAAAACAGTTTTTTCTATTTCCTGCAAAGTTGTAATGAAAGGACATGTGTCGTTTTAAAATCACACGATTCAATTTAGGTAACATTTAGTTAGTCCTGACGCATCTAGTAGAATGATTCAACCAGAGAAATATTTAGCTTATCCAAGCACTAACATAACAGGACCAACTAGCTACAGCGATAGCGATTTCCAATAAAATGCAAGTACCTACATACCTATTGTTCTTTTCTTACTTCAGTTTTGACCACCGTGTCTGATGAATTATTCCACATCTTTGCCTCCCTTATCACAAACGAACTCGCGAACCAACGGGGTTGAGTCGATAACACATCAACATAATGTCTTTGCAAACAACAACTTTGCAACAAAAATGTAAAGGTTGACCTGTTGTCGACTGTACTTGTTATTTATTTATATAAGATACTTATAACTGGCGTGAGCTAAGGTCTGTTTATACGACCTAACACGCGATTACTTTTTTTAAAAATCCAGTAACATCATATTTTGCTAACTGCAAACCTACCAATAACTACCAGTTAAATGACATTTGATTTGATTTGAATAACTGCTTCTGTCATATTTTGATTTATTAATTTGTTTTAAACTCACCAGTGCCCTTATTATGAAAAATGCGACATTATCGGTAGTAGTGAGATGATCGCAAATCCGTATCTCAAGATATGATATGACGTCATTGGGCTAACAAAGAGCCATGCATTTCTAGCGTCTATTACCCAGCGGCGGGAAATTTCGAAACTATTCAAAAACGAACCGTATTTGTCGCTAGATTCAAATGGATTATCTTCCGAACATATCGCTGCTTCATAATACGGGCCCTGTAATGAGTGAAAACACCACTCATTACAGGAAAGAATGATGTTTTGTGGATAATATTTTCATTGTCGTGATGGAAAGCATTATTTATTATATTTATTTACATTAGGTACTCACAACGACGTTGAAGGCGGCGCCGATCATGAGGCCGAAGCTTTGAGCTACCAGCACCGTATATATGGAGATGACAAAGAACATGGAGAACCGCACCATGTCCAGCGGCTGTGACGACATCGTGTACACAATCACGCTGAATATGGCACACGAGACTATCTGCAAGGAGGTAATAACTGCTTTGAGTATCTGAATTTATGGTTGGAATTGGAAAAAAGAGCAACTTCGCAATTAAGAAGTTACGCACATCGGAGCGGTGGTAGCGGAGCGGCAGAATGCCGATTTCTCATTCGGGAGGAAGTGGGTTCGAATACCGGAACGTACCAGTGACTATGTTTTCTAAGCTACGTACATTTATGAAGATACGGCAGCAATGCTACTCGCCAACCCTGAAGGAAAACATCGTAAGGAAACCGGAGTATCTGAGGTGTAAACCTCAGCGCTTGAAATTGCCCATCCGTGGTGAGGACGCGTTGTGATTAAGGCCATACTCTCTTTCTCTTTCAGATAAGGCCTGTGCCTTACAGTGGGACGTACCAGGGCCGCGTTTCATAAAATTACAATTCAATTTATCATAACTATTTAGAAGAAGAAGAAGGACATGTATTATACCAACATCACATAAATAATCATCATCATTGTATCATCACATATATCACAGAAACAAAATGAGCAGATAAGTAACACAATATGCACTACAACAGAAAGAAAACTAAATACACGATAGAATAAACGAATAAATAAAACAGGACCATAGATGTAGCCTGTGGTGTATCTAATTTGATGTACATTGCGTAGCAGGTACTTCCTACTTGTTAATCTGTGGGTTAACTTGAAATGAAATGTAAATAAAATTGTCGTAGTAGATCATAAAATTTAAGTACTATATAACAGGGCCCTGGCGTTAATTAGATATCAGCATAATCATATTTTTTAAATTGTGACCACTTTAGGGATGACACACGTCAACGCGGTGCCGGTGGCGGTAGTGGTGGCGGTCCATACATAAATCATTTACGGCAGTAGTATTTTGTATGGACTGCCACTATGAAGAGACTACCTGAAACCACCGGCCACCTAACTAAATGCCCCACTCATCTCGATTGTAGCTTTATAATATATTTCGTTTGCCGACATCTTCGACTTTAGTTTTTTGCCGATTATCGACGTTTCGCACATGAATCATGATCAATAAGTGAGATGGCTGGCCTGGCTTGCTCCATAGCGCGACTTGGATTTTCTCCATAATGGCTTAAGTTCAATTTTCCTAGTTTAAGCGAAGGCTGTGTAGTGTGTACATTAGAACTTTCCGTATTGTGCCATATCTAGAAGTAATGTAAAATGTATATTTCGCTAAAGTAACAAATAAATAAATGCATAAGCATAAGCAGGGACGTATATACGTCCCTCTAGAGGGCACAGACCTTCTCTCAGAGAGAGAGTATGGGCTTAATCACCACGCGTGCCCACCGCGGATTGGCGATTTTAAGCGCTGAGGTATGTGAATAGCTGAGACTCAGATTTCCTCGCGACGTTTTCTTTCACCGTTAGCGAGTGGTATTGCTACTATAACTTCACAAATGTACGTAACTTACAAAACAAATTCATAGGTACATGCCCGCACTAGGATTCCAACCTGGGTCTCTCGCTTCCGAGTCCAATGTTCTACCCATTAGGCTACCACCGCTCTTATTATAAATAAATATAATAAAATAATGGCTTATATAGCACGTTCAAATTGTGAAACTTACCGATATAGGGAGGTCCACCAATGTTATCGATATGTAGTAAGATCCTAGAGAGTACCATCTGTTGAAGTGTTCCTTCGATAGTATGGACATCTCTGATGGAACTAGAAAGAAAATATTGGTGTGAGTATTTTAAACACCACTGTCCGAAGCGTAGCAACGGGACTCTATTACTTTGCCTGTCTGACCTATAAATATTTTTTTTCTCTTGTTCTGCAATATTCGAACTGTAATATCAGAACGGACTGTTTAACAAGTAATTACATTTTTAAAAACCTATTTAGAGGCAAAAAATTTAACCCGTGCCGGGACTTGAACCCGCCACCTCTGGCTAACCGTGCTAGCAAAAAGGTTAGACCAAAAAAAGAATATAAATAACTAAATGTGTAGAAAAGTAAAAGAGAAGGTGATATCTATCAAGAAAAAAGGCGGAGAGCACTCTACATCCTTTCCCATTATAGCAGCCACGATCCTCAGCACCGAGGGAAAGAAGTAGAAATTAATTTTAACCTACGGATGCGGGTGGACAACAAAGGTCTTAGGACTTTAAATGAATTCCGTTTTATTTTCATTTGAGATAGAAAACCTTAAAACAAACCCCACTTTTCTGCAGTTGTAGGTATCGGTTATATACCTACAACTTCACCAAACAAATGGTTAAAAGCAAAGTACTGAATAAAATTTAATTAAAAAGAAGACTTGCGCTAGCCGCAAGCTTCATCTGCTTACAGGTCAAAATTGTCAGCATCATCGGCGACATCATGTGATGCATCAGGATCGCGAAAAGAAGGTTGTAGTTTTCCAGCACCCGGGACCCCTCGTTACCAGCATTGATAAATAGGCTTCCCAGCATGATACCCACTACCACATTGACTATCAGCCGCAAGTGAGTCATGGTCTGGAAAGAAAGTGTAAAAATATAAGTTACAACCGCAGTTTGCATGACGAGATATAATTAATTATTTTGCTTCAGAAAAGGTCCCCAGCGTTGGTTCAATGTTTAGTGTGACATTTCTACATTATTGTTATGAAGGAAAATATAATGGGAACATGGATGTTTTGGTATAAAATAACACCGATCACACCTCTTGTTCGAAATTTGATCATTATCTTTATCAGATGTAAGGTTGCCATTTGTCACATGTAACATCTAATAACTTGATGACCTAGCCTGTATCTGTTCTATTCTTTAGACATTTGGACATCTACGAGTTAAGCAGCGCAGATTTATCGTGTCTATCTACGCATTGTAAAATGTATATTCTATAACTTACAGAATCTCGCTTCGCCTTTAAGAACCCTCGTTTGATCAGCACACTGGTCTGATTAGTCTGCGAGGTCTCCTCATCACCAGCGCCAGTGTCCAGTTCTTTGAGCACGCTGAGTGGGAACTCCTTCCTCAGCGTCTCCATGCTGGGAATCACGTTAGGTTCGTCGAACCAGTCCAGCGATCGGCCATTCTCCGCCTTTGTTGTCAATGCCTTGATTTTGTCGTCACCGTATTCGCCGCACGCTAGCTCTATCACTGAAATAGAGTAAAAGATTCATAGGTAAGATAGGATAAGATATTAGATTATTTTCTGTCAACAAAACACATTCGTATATACAACATTGAATAAATGACACACAGCAACGGAACTGCGGCCTAAACTACCTAGATTAAAAGATCCGTATCTTAGTTTTCCAAGCCTCCCAAAGTACAATAGATTGGTATCATATACGTCGCGTCGCCAGTACAAGGTACGCGATATTATACGTATTATCAATGACTCACGTAATTTACCTAATAAACCGTCGCAATTGGACCCGTAAAACGTACAACTATTTAAAAGATTCGTTACTATTATGTGTGTATCCCTGAGTATTTAATGTTTATGTAGACCTTGCCTGGATAAGATGTGTGTATCCCTGAGTATCTTAATGTTTATGTAGATCTTGCCTGGATACTATTACACATTGAATTTAAGAGTTAGACTCTTATCAGTTCCCCGGTCACAGGCCAGTTCCTTTACAGTCTGGTACGTCACAATATCCACCTTCTCTTTAAATTGATAAAAATAGCTTTACCTTGACCTTCCCTCTTCCTTGGTTACTACAGCGTAGGTGTTCTAGTCTGACACTGCCAGGCAATAATAGCGATGGTAATGTTCTCTTTGTGACGAGAAGCATGCGGGACAAGTATGCAAAAAGAAATAAGTTTTGAGCATCTATTGACGGTGCTTACTAGAGGAGCAAGACACCTCAAGATAAAAAAATAGTAGGAATAAATGCTTGTACGAGTATACCTACTATATTTTTTCGACATCAAGTGGTTAATGTGTTCAGGTGAAAAGCTGAACATTTTTTACTCAAAGACTTCCTCCCGAGGGTACTGAACATTGCCATTCGAATAAATAAACCGGAGAAAAAATATTGCGTTTAATTCTAAGCCCAGCAGCGGGCGGCGGTGGGCGGATGATCATGATGATTATGAAAAACTATGGCTGAACGTTTAAAATTGAGAGCTTACCATAATCAGCGGGGTTATGATAAATAGGACAGGGCACGTTAGCCTGCTCCAGGTATGGCACGAGGTTGGCGGTGGAGCCTTGGTAGAGGCACTGCCCTGCTGCTAGGATATAGACGTGGTCGAAGAGGGCGAAGAGTGAGGCGGACGGCTGGTGCACCGTGCACACGATGGTGCGGCCCTGGTGCGCCAGCTTTTGGCACAGCTGGACCACTTGCGAGCAGGAGGAGCTGTCTAGTCCGCTGGAAATAGAGATGTGGGTTATATAATATGGTGATTGAAGTGGTGGCAGCGCATCGGCACAACGTTAGCCTCTCAAGCGTAAGGTCCTGGGTTCGACTTTGTTTTTTAAGATACGTACAATTGTAAATTTCGTCGGCTTACTGCCAGAAGTAATTTACTGCAAAAACTCACTAACCGCTTTTTTGGACATATAGATGTATTGAACAATGATACAATAGTGGTGTTTTAATATCAGGCATTATTTTAACGATGTTATAGGGAATAAGGAAGAGGAAATACAACCATTAACTAACACGAACTAAAAAGTAGTTTTTCTCCCAATAGTGAATATGTCGGTTAATGAGTTCTTGCAATAAGCCAATGATTTGTAGTAGCAATAGGGGTGAAGGAGAACTTCGCGAAGAAACCTGAGCGTCTGTAGTATACACACACCTCAGGGCTTGAAACCAACAATCCGTGGTGGGCATGCGTGATGATTAAGTTCCTACTTTATTTTTGAGAGATAGTCAGATAATAATTATTTTTTTGGCTTCATTCAGTCCACTATTTGCAGGTTGACTGTCTGGTCTGCATATTCCTCTTTCTTCTGGTGCAGCGAAAATAGTCAAAGACCTATTTAGTGGCTGTCAGAATGAGACAGACTTCTGACAGTGGCTGGCCGAGGACAGAAGGATGTGTCCCGGGGGAGGCCAACGTCCAGCAGTGGATGAGTAGGTACGGGCTGAATTGATTGTTTGATTAACTATGGTAACATGAAAAAATACAGGCTGGAACCATTTGAACAAATCATAAAACGGCGGTCGCCAATGTGCATGGTTCTTATAGTTGTGCTTTCAGCACTTACTTTTTTTGTGCCACGTTGAACGAGTCGTGTACAATAAAAATAATCTCAGAAGCATTATAATCTCAGCAGTGGATGGGTGCGGTCATAAATTGGGGATACTTAAGTCCAAATTGAGGCAATAAGTTGATGCAAACGGCCAATTGTCGGCTGCACTTCGGCTTAGAAGCAATTTGGTGAATGAGGGGTTTCCGAGTCCAATAAACGTTCCCGGTGTAAGAACACTTGGTGCTGTTTGTATCTCCGCTGTTTCATTCGCCTATTGAATGATATTTGTGTAGTTTGTTTAGGCGAAGACCAGCTAATATGTTAGGTTGTCTGTTAGGTGAGGTGTCACCAGACATCGCTCTGGGACAGACGCAGGACGAATCACTTGGCAACGTGTTTTTGTCTGGCAGTTGGAAGTGGTAACATGCTCGAACAAGGCGTTTGAGATTTGTGAAACTTCACTCACGTGGTGGGTTCGTCCAGAAACATGATGAGTGGATTGTTGATGAGCTCCAGGGCGATGGACAGGCGCTTCCTCTGGCCGCCGGACAGCTGGGACGCGCGCGTGTTCATGTGCTCATACAGGCCCAGGTTCGTCAGGATTTGCTCCGTCTGGAATAAGAGGAACATCGGTGAGAACAATGAAAACAATTATTCTTCTTTAGCCTCGAAGGGAAACTTTGGCAAGTAATATAGTCTTAGTAAGTACAGGGAAAAATCTATAAACTGTTATTGTAATTACCTAAATCGTAAAAAACACAACATAATCACTTGTCCTGGTTCCAAAATAGGAAGCTTTGTGCAATGGTAACCAGGCAAGGTATCACAAACTAAAAATAAGGACCTATTTAGAGGCTAAAAATTCCACGCTTGCCGGGACTTGAACCCGCGACCTCTGGCTAACCGTGCCAGCGCTATCCCAACTGAGCTAATAGGCAAGTGCAAGCATCGGCGAAATTAAAATTGTCCTCAGCACGGGTTAGTGCAACAAAAAGAATATAAACAATAAGGACAATTAAAAACTTATTTAGAGGCTAAAAATTCCACCCATGCCGGGACTTGAACCCGCGACCTCTGGCTAGTCCTCAGTACGGGTCAGTGCAACAAAAAGAATATAACGGTAATACATACAAGTGGCAAACTCTGTGTTATTATAGTGCATAGCCCTACAGTATAACCACCAATAATAAAAATCGGCGAAGTATGAGTGGTACTTCCGCTAAGGATCCCGTACTGGGGCCTAATTATGCCTACCAAATCCTGTCGGAACCCTGACGTATGCTATAGCAATTAGTATGGGGGTTTTACAGTTAAGACGATTGGAATCGTTAAGAATTTGGTGCGCGTAATAAAGGAGCCGAATGAAACAAAACACATTTTGACTAAATCCGTAATATCATGTAATATTATATCTAAGGTGATACGGAACCCTCAGACTGCAAGACCGATTCGCACTTGGCCGGTTTTAACAACACTTTGTGAGATAAAAAAGCTATTGTACTCAGCGAGGGGTAGCCAGTTCACTGTACTACCTACCTACTAGAATTACAGTATCTCTATTAAACACAAATGGCATCTGAGAGGCATTTGTTTTTCCAATTCTGCATCGCCAATAAAAATTTACGTCAGTGTCATCTTATTCAATAAAAAAAGATGTAAATATACAGTGTGTCTCCAAAAAGGTTTACATTTAAACTGGACAGACGCAACAAATCCCTCAAAAATACGCTATTGTTCAGACACCGTAATCAGAGTTTGTGTTTTGCGACAACTTTTGTTCTATCTGAAGTAGCAGTGGGCTAGTCACATATGCCAAAGAACGTTCTCAACCGTCTTCGAGTGGAGACCAGAAATATCTGGGTATTAAATTCACGCTTCACGCGCTCTACCAGTGTCGCACCCTTCGGTAATTGGCACTTATTTATTGTTTAATGGAGAACTGTCACTAAAAATGTTTTAATATCATAGGAGAGGCTATGCTAAAAGATAAATAAACGTCGTATTTTTTTTCTTTACGACCTATACTTTTCATAATACAACCTGTCGAAAAGTTAATATAAGTATTCACGTGGTTTTCATATTTCACATTTGTTTTCAAAGTTACGTACCTACGTTTGTGAAGTTATAATAGCAATACCACTAGTTAACGGTGAAGGAAAACGTCGTGAGGATACCTAAGTGTCTGCGGTGTTCGCATACCTCAGCGCTTGAAATTGCCAATCCGCGGTCGGCACGCGGGATAATTTAGCCCATACTCTCTCTCTGAGAAAAGGCCTGTGCCCTGCAGTGGGACGTATATACATGACATAAAAAAAAAATATGGTTGTAAGCATTATCTATTTGAACAGCCGGTCTGGCTTCAGTATTGGTGTTTTCCTAATTTTCTACGAATATACTAATGTACAATATTAATTATCTGTTCCCAACTGCATCTTACCACTTCTCCCTTCTCGAAGGCATCCAGTGTGACGGGGAGCTTTAAGTCGGCAGCCAGCGCCATGTTCTCTGCCACTGTGAGCAGACCCTGAAGTCGGTCGTCTTGCTGGATGTAACACGACATCCGTTTAAAGCGCTCTGAAATTAAGAGAAAAATCATACAATAATACAGCATACTAGGAATATAATAAAACGTTCCACTACAGGGCTTACATTGGAACAAACCTTACTTGTCCTGAATCGCCGAGGTTTTTTAGGGTTTCGTAGTCAGCAAGGAACCACAAGAAATAGTTTCGCCGTGTCCGTCGGTCTGTCTGTCTGTCCGTCTGTCTGTCCGTCCACGGTCTAGGAGAGAGATGACGAGTGCTAGAAAGCTGAAATCATATATATTTATTTTTTTATTTTTATTTTTTTTATTTTATTTATTAGGTACACCAACAGCAAGCACGCAAACATAACAAAACTTATAATAAATGTGACTTAGGGCTAGCGATTATGCCAATTAAAGGTATACACAGCATTTGTAAACATTTAGGATGGTACTTAGGTACATAGCTTTAAATTACAATCAAGATGTTGTAACATAGCGATAGTACAGATTTTGCATGCAATTAAGAAATTTTATACAATTTATTTTTCAGATTTTAGGAATTAATTTAGACTTAAATGTGCCAAGGCTGTCATGATAAATATCCAAATTTAATTCACTCCAGCACTCATTGTAAGTTCGGAGCATTCTATTCAATGGTGCATTGACGCCTACGTTAGTTCTGCAGATAGGCAAAGAGAAAACGGCTGACTGTTTCAGTCGGGAGTTAGGTCTCGGAACTCTAAAATCAATATGTTCAAGTAAATCCTCACATGTTACCCGGCCATTGATTAGATTGTGTAGGAATATCAAATCTTGCATCTGTCTACGCTTCCACAGATGCAACATGTTGAAGTGATTCAGTCTGGCGTCGTATGAGGATCTATGACTAATTCCCGGAGACACAAACGCGAGATGTCTTGTAAAAGCTCGTTGGATCGACTCTATGCGCGTGGAGTGGGTGGCATAAAGAGGATTCCAGATAACTGCTCCATATTCTAATATGCTGCGGATTAGGGCATTAAAAATAGCAATTCTGGTGCCGGCAGATCTGAAATCCTTCGTTGAGCGTTTAATGAATCCCAGTAGTTTGGCCGCTCTGCCGATGATATGGTCAATGTGTGGAACGAAACTGAGAGTCGAGTCCAGGATTATGCCCAGGTCACGAACCTCATTAACCCGACTAACCTGCTCTCCATTAATGTAGTAATCGGAATCGACTGGATTTTTCTTTTTAGTAAAACTAATGTGCTGGCATTTAAGGGCATTCATCTCCATGCGATTAATAGAACACCAAACTGCTACTCTGTCTAAATCGGACTGCAATTTTAAGACGTCGGAAGAGTCTATGACTTCCTTAAATATCTTCATATCATCCGCGTATAATGAGCAACTGCTGTGGTGGACGCATGATACTATATCGTTGACAAAAAGGACGAAAAGGACCGGACCCAGCAAGGAACCTTGAGGAACTCCGGAGGAAGCTATATAGGATTCAGACTGATATCCGTGAATTACTACTGATTGGGGACGGTTCCTCAAATAAGAGTCAAACCATGCATGTATCTGTCCCGTAAAACCATACTGTTCGCGAAGTTTTGTCAAGAGAATACCATGACTTACTTTATCAAATGCAGCACTAAAGTCTGTATATACTGAATCAATTTGGCGACCACTATCAACGCTTTTCATTAAGTGAGAGACGTAAGCAGAGAGATTTGTGACAGTTGAATGTCTTTCACGGAAACCGTGCTGCCTCAAGCTGATTAAGTGTTGAGTATGTGCAGTTACGATTGGTTTCACGACCGATTCAAATAACTTAGAAAAACAAGTTAAAATTGAGATGGGTCTATAGTTTTGAATACATTCCGTGTTGCCTTTTTTGTGGACAGGAACTATACGAGCTTTCTTCCATGCTTCAGGAAAAATCCCGCTTGTTAGGGATTTATTGAAAATTTCTTTAAGGGGAAATGATAGTGCAGAAGAACATCTTTTGACAAAAATGGGAGGGATACAATCAGGTCCGGGACCTTTATTGATATTTATTATTTTCATGTGTATATATATACCAACACTGTACAAAGAATTAAATGTAAACGGAAGTTATTTGTTATTATTATTAGTTTAGCTACCAAATTAAACCTTAAAAAATCACACAACTGAGTGTTAATGGCAAAGTAATTTTTCGTGAAGGTCAAAAATATTATCTGAGTTTTTTTTTGTACTGTATTGTCGAAAGTATATTTTTCCCTATAGAGGGCAGACCGTGAGGTCTTGCATATCTAGAAGCGCTGTCTTGAGATACCAGTCGAAACATACGAATAAAAAACCAGAGTCTTCATACAAAACTCACTCTCGATTAGTCTGTACCAATGATATGGGCGCAAAATGTGCTGTAGAGTAAAGCTATGGTTGGTTTTATACAAAAACGTGAAACCATTGACTTCATGAGGTATCATCCTGCCCGTTCATCATACCCTTCGAAATATCTAGGCACCTCGCAAGAGGGCGGTCTGACGGTGGCAGGTGCATACATATTTGGCCGGGTGATACTTAACTCGCTCCGGTTGGTAACACAATTATCAAGCCCCGCCCGCCTTCACGCATTTAAACGTGGGGTCATTTTTTAGCGCTAGTTAGACATCTACGTTTTTAACTAACACTGGTAGAAACGTGATTTTCCTGTTCCAAGTTAAAGTCCATTACCTTCATAGAACACTCCTAGGTACGAAGTGTCGCAATCATTCTAATTAAACGTAATCTAGGATGTTATTCAGCGCTATCATAAAAGTTGTGAAAATGTTTGTCCGCTGACCCGGATTTGTGATTACCGATTATCGTAAGAAGATTGTGGTAATACCTAGAGAGCTATGCAATGCGATCGCACTCCGTTTATCCGCACTTCGTTTATCGGCACTTTCGTAATGATAAGGATTGCCCTTGAAAGGCGGACACACACGCCGGCATTTACACTGACAATTCGAATTCAATTCTGCTTATTCACTTTTACTTATTTACGTATCATGTATGTTGGAACATTATGCTGAGTTGGGCCCATTTTGGGGGCTCAATACTTAAAAACCTCCCAACACTTCTGGCACTGGCACCCTTTGTACCGATTTGTCATTCATATTTTTTCCTTCCTATTTTACTATTATTTGTTTTTGTGTTATAGATAGACAGATAGATAGAGAACACTTTATTGCACAACCAGGTGAGAGATATTATAAATAGTTTCTTATAATATCTAAGTAGTGGTATACAATTGGCGGCCTTATCGCTTAGAGTGATTTCTTCCAGACAACCTTTGGATGGAGTGGATTGCAGGAAGAATACTGTCGGTAGATGGATGTACATAAATAAGAGAATCTGATATAATGCCATGTGAAGTAACAAATATGTATACCGACAGATTACAAGAATATAAGTACACGTGGGGACACGGCCACCACTACCTAATGTTATCTAAATATTATTGTTAATTATGTTTCAAATTGAAACTAACATTAATAATTATTAATCCACATGCATGTAACGTGATCCATTTGGTAATAAATGATTTTTTACTTTTTTTTATAATTACATCATGTACAAATAATATACTCACATGAATACCTAAAACATATATACATAATTAAGTACATATAAGCAGCAGTTTACATGTATATAATACCAAGACCAATTTTTTTTTACTGTTACTTGTGTTTTGTATATTAGGGTGATTTTATGTGTTTCGAGCATTAGCGCCTAAGCGGAACAAGAGATTTCGATGCGGTTGTTTTATGATGATGAAGGTTCTTAGCCATGTTTGATGGAAATCCACTCAGCCGTTTATAGACACTACCTGACAAAACGGTAAGAGACATACCCCCAGTTTCTCGTACACTAACACGCTGTTAATCTACTGTTAACAACTGTCAATTGACCAAGTGCATACAAAAAAAAAACACTGACAGCTGTTAACAGTAGATTAACAGCTTGTTAGTGTACGAGAAACCGGAGGATAGGGATGGTGCTTTGACTAAAACAACGTACACTCTGGGTAAATTTAAACGCAACAAAAAAACAAAATGGCGGAAATAAAAGGCCGCTAAAAATGTTGTTGCTTTGATTTGGCAGAAGTTGCATTTTTATGCGGTTTTACTTTTTGAGAGTTAGTTTTTTATGTCGGGGGATTGTTGATTTTTTTTAATTGATGCATTTATTGCATTGCCTAAGGTGTTATGGAGATACATACGAGCCAAATACATTACCCTTCTTTTGGGCTTCGTCGTAGTCGGGTAAAAAGAAAAGATACATGGAAGAAATGTCTCATTTGCGATACTGAATGCTTTTCTGCAAAAATATTCGAAACGCGACAATTTATCTTGAACCTTAATATCTCCTAAGCCATTCCTTCGTATTTCCTGCGTCACACATAATGAACTTTGAATGAAGTTACACGTAACTCTTAACACCCGTTGTATGAATACTAGTCCAACGATGTCGTTTCGTTTATCGTCCAATGTGAAACCGGTTCTAGGCTACTTTATGTATGTTAGTTGTATGTAGGTTCAGCAAATTATTGGAATTTGACAGTTAGACGATTGGAATCGCTCAGGATTCGGTGCGCAGTTGGGCTCACCAAAAAAATTGTCATAACATAAACTCACGCCTGAATCCCAGAGGGGTAGGCAGAGACCAGGGACTGCCACTTGCCTGACAGATCATTTTCGCTTCCTCAACATTATCAAAATATAATATTTGTATATTCTTCGTCCATTGTCTCACTTTTCTACTCCGTGCTGTTCAATTCTACCAATTCTATTTATCTCAAACAACGCTTTGCTTTTCTAAATGATTCCCACAGTCCAGTCGTACGTTGCATATTTATGCAAATATTTATGTATGGTTTAAGTAAGTTTATATACTTTTCAACTCGTTAGAGACTACCCGTCTCTAATTTCTTTCTTGTCTCCATCTATGGTTGCCTAGAAGAAATTGCTTGTAGTAATGAGCCCGCCAATTGTATTCCGGTTTATTGAATTTCTGTTAATGTAATCTCTGTGTACAATAAAAGATATTCTATCTATCTATTCTTTATTGTACATCAGAGCACATGACATACAAATTTGTAAAGATATACAATACAGTCCTATTTGTAAAATAACGATTCCACTAAAACACTCCTCAGTTCAACTCACGGGCGGTCTTAAGACAGGTGTTAACTAAAATCATGATCTATGAAGTGAAAGTCGTGAACTCGCGTATAAATGTCCGATAAGTTTATATCGGGGCACATATTAGACTATCCAACTAAAAACCCTGTTGTCATGTCAGAGGAAGTTTGCCGTGGTCGTATATTTTCGAAATTTTGTTTCCTGCAATCGGGGATTATAAAATGTATCGTGCAGGAACATTGATCGGAGATTTCATCACAGACTATAAAGAATAGGTGGTGTCATCGTTGCAGAAATAAAAGCGTTTTTTTACACATCTACAGGTATCTGAATAAATCTGTGAATGCGTTTATCACCGTCTTAGCCATAACTTTTTATAAATCACAAGCTGACCCGGCAAGCGTTTTTTGGCCATATTTATTAGCCTGCGACCTATTCTCAAACCTACCAAATATACATAAAAAATTTCATAAAAATCGGTGAAGCCGTTTCGGAGGAGTTCGATAACAAACACTGTGACATGAGATTGTTATATATTAGATAAAGTTATACCTTAATTATACAGCGTACTTAAAGAGACATTACGTCATTTTTTTTTAAATAAGATGATAGAGTACAATTGGTGGCCGCACTGATAATAGATGTGTGGCGAGCACGATCACCCGCTCTTCCCTATAGTGGTGACCCCCGACAGAACATTGTCAACCTTCCTTCGCTCTCGCAGCACCCCACATACAATCAGTCTCAAAGCAAGGTCAGCATCCTCTTCCCTCTCACCTCATCAGTTCCACTACAGTCAACGCACCGACTACTGGTACTGATGGTGATCTCCCCCAACCCCTCGGCACGGCAGCCACACAGCAACAGCGCACGTTGCCAGTGGTACAGCAGCCTTCACCGGTTCCTACCACATGCGCGGTCCCCATGGTACTGTCGCCGGTGAAGTGACTGTTAGCCGCCGAACACCCTCAACCGCTAGTCGACACACTGACTCAGCGCCTTCTGGCACTTGCAGGCTTTAGAGCACAGACTTCGATTCCTATCAGACCTAGCTATGCGTAGCTACGGTCTTGAAGGGGAGTGATGTGGCGAGCACGATCACCCGCTCTTCCCTATAGATGCAACATAGCTAAACACTATAGTACTAATAATAATACTATAGTACTAGTACAAAATGTACTATTTGGTTGAAGTAGGAACTTACTAAGCACTAACGTACACATACATCGCGTTTTGGCAATTAATTCCATTTTTCCGTTCCATCCGATATCTTTACTGAACAGTGGTTAAAAAAACCGGCCAAATGCGAGTCGGATTCGCGCACCGAGGGTTCCGTACTGCTGGGCCCTTTTTATTATTTGCCGTCAGAATATATAATAAGTCCCACAGTCACGCCAAGTTTGGTGCCTGTATGTATAACCGTTCTTACGGTAGAGCATAAAAAATACACGTTCGTTGTATGGAGATCCTTTATTTTTTGTTGTTTTTTAAGTTTTATTATTTGTTAGTTAATCCGCCATAACAACACATATTCTGTGATCAACTGGCTACCAATTACGGCTCCAAAAATATGGGCCTATAAAGGTCGAACGGACAGACAGACAGACAGCGGAGGCAGAGTAATAGGGCACGGAAAAAGGAGTAACGTTTACATGGTTTACTTCATGGATGCCTTTGCAGCTACATTATAATGGTCTATGTGCTGACGACTGTTCTAATTATTTCAGAATACATTTACATGAAAATGAACCAGTTCCTTATTTAGAACGGGTGGAAATAGATTGTCATTGGCCTACATACGCTTCTTGCTGATACATATGGTTCTAAACTTGTATTAATTCCACTAATGTCGTAAATGTGGAAGTTTATGTGCTTAGTTGGATGTTTGTCACGCAGAAGTGGCTCAATGGATTTAGATTAGTTTTGCCACATACATAAAACTCACACTTGCTCTGTATTCGAACATAGGTACTGTTAGAATATCTCGCGAACCATAACGCGGGCAATACTTGTCATAGGTACCTACTACATACGTAATATTTTATGTCACACAAACGAAATTTTTGTCACCACCTTCCCAAGTACATTCATACATACCTACATAAACACACGCCTGTATCCCAGAGAGGTAAGCAGAGACCAGGGACTGCCACTTGCCACGATCCTGACAGATCACTTTCGCTTCCTTTCCAATTATTTATCCTTAGAGGTATTTTGACGCAGAGACAACATAAAAGCCCTACAATTGATAACGAGGTCGACAGGTTTCATTCGTGAATCATTTTGCAAAAAGTTCTGAGTTATGAACGGCTAACCGTTTTTTGGCCTTGTGGAACCAGTTTTCCTACTGCTCTATAATTAGAAATGCCATTGAATTTTAAAAATTCAATGGAAATACTTATTGTTACTTATCTACCTATTACATCTATCTCCTACTTCCTTTTAGGTAGGTCACGGAGAAAAGATTAAAGAGAATGTAGGTATATGTTATGGGGTGTTCTCACTACATTTGTGTCATAATTTATGACACAAATATAGTGAGAACACCCTGGGCCCTTGTTATGAAGCAGCGATTTGTTCGGAAGGGTCGTCAACGTTGCGCTTGAGTCCGACAATTCACTTGAATGTAACGATAAATACGGTTTTTTTTTAATGATTTCAAAATTTCCTGCCACTGAGTAATGAACGCTAGAAATGCATGGCTCTTTGTTAGCCCAATGACGTCATATCATATCTGAGGTAGTAGTCACATATCTCGGCGATTGAAATTGCCAATTCACTGTGGGCGCCCGTGGTGATTAAGCCCATACTCTCTCTCTCTCTCTCTCTCTCTCTCTCTCTCTCTGAGAGAAGGCCTGTGTCACAGTGAGACGTATATAGGCCACATATATTAAAAACATATGCCGTGACATACAGTTGCAAAGTCGCCCCTAACTTATCCGAGTAGAGTGAATGGATGTAAAGGTTGGTGTGCTGTCGACTATACCAGGTGGTGAATAGTGTTGCAAATGTAAAATTTTAGAATCCCCGTGAATCTTCCCGACTCTGAATCTCCTTGTTGTGTTTGTTTTAGTGTTTCCAACCTTCAAAAGCATTCATCAGATCATCGGTTTTTTTAAGCAAACATCGCAATAAAGTTATTAATCATTAGTTTTCCTTGCTAGCTTTAAAATATTTATTAATATCCTCAAAATATTATATTTCAGGGATAAGTCCATAGCTCAATCAATCAATCAATTAATCAATCAGCCCGTGCTCATCCACTGCTGGACATAGGCCTCCCCCAAGGCATGCTATTTCCTTCTGTCTTCGGACATCTTTATCTAGCTGCTGCCAGCAATCTGCCTCAGATCGTCGGTCCAGCGAGCTGGTCCAGCGTCCTATGCTGCGTTTCAGTTCTCCTCTCGAGAACCTTTGCACCCCACTGACCGTCAGTTCTTCGGCATATGTGACCAGCCCACTGCCACTTTAGCTTGCTAATCTTATAGGTATGTCAGGCACCTTAGCTCTTTGGCGGATTGACTAATTTCTGACGTGATCCATGGCTCTCCTGACTTTGATTATGGTGATGACCTCTCCCGTTGTATTAATCTCTTCTAGCTTGTGAACCTAACTTAGCTGTCGTTCCCGATAACTCAACTAGGTTTCAAAGAACTGACAGGAGAGAGGGAAGTTTGTCGAGAACCTAGACTTTTGGCACGATAGGAAAATAAAAGAACTATAATTCCAAACACAATGTCGTCCAATACTTACTCATGACGACGCAGCGTGGGAAGGCCCACCAACAGATAGTCTGACGACCTGATTACGGTGGCGTTGAGTCGCCGGATGCGGGTGGCACAAGACCGGGAAGCTTGAAAAACCATGAGGGAGGCCTATGTCCTGCAGTGGGCGTCAAATGACTGATGATGATGATGATGATGACTTACTCATGATCCGGCCTCGGCCGTTGATGTAGACGGCGCCGCCGACTCCGGTGATGCGGTATCCGGACAACACGTCAAGGAGGGTGGACTTGCCCGCGCCAGAGGGGCCCATGATGGCAATCAGCTGCCGTGGCCGCAGTCGCCCGTTGACTCCATGCAGGATCTGCTTGTATCCTGCCGAAAATAGAAATAAGAATGAGCTGTCATTCATACCAGCTGATACACTCTGGGACGATTGTCTGTCTTTTCTTTTTCACCGGCGTGCGTGGATGCAACGTCTAAGAAATGTTGATGAATCGAACGAGTTCTGTCAGGACTGTGACTCTGGTCTCTGCCTAGCGCTCCGGGATACAGACGAGAGTTTATGTTATGTTCTTTTTTATGGTCTCTATTCAATTAGCTTGATGGTGAGCTGGTGGAAAATACTTTATAGTATTAAGCTCGCGTTTGTGAAGATTTTCAATTTTTTTTTGAGTTTTCAAATAAAATCTTTCTTTCACTTACAAGTTTTAGGTAATACCTATTTATGCTATTAATAATTATTATTTATTGTTGAAATATTTTTCTTATTGTTATAGAGACATATTATTGAACGTTGCTTTGTTTCACATTGATGAATCTAATATTTTCATTACATGTTACAAACATTGCAGCTTATCTAGCGCTACTGTGATTAAAGTACTTTACTTCAACAAGTTAAAATATTAAGCAATTGCCCTTGAATGTTTGTAACAACTATAGAGTTTATATTCTTTTTGTTGCACTAATCCGTGCTGAGGACAATTTTAAAAACCTATTTAGAGGCTAAAAATTCCACCCATGCCGGGACTTGAACCCGCGACCTCTGGCTAACCGTGCTAGCGCTCTCACAACTGAGCTAATGGGCAAGTGCAGGCATCGGCGAAATTTCGAACCTCTTTACAAACTTCTCTGTATTACGTACAGGCAGCGACATCTGGCTGAAGTAATTTATATCACTTGCAACTATAGAATTTTTCATTTATTCTCACGTCCCTTTGTCCCTTAATAAGTAGCATAAGTTAATAATAATGCAAATAAATACCGTTATACAAACAAAACCCCGGCTGCTATATTTAAATTAACATTTTTAAAAGATAAAATAATAACAACTACTTTGAGAGCTTTTGCAACGTAGAATAATAGGCCAGTCTATACATATATCGTTACATACATATTGCGTTCAAACTCAACAATATCCCTACCCTTTGGAAGTCGGGTAAAAACGGATTATTCTTGAAATCGAAGAAGCCACTAGTTCACCTACCTCGCATTAACACTACGCGAACCAGTGTGCAAATAGGAAGGCTATAAGTAAGTGAACCGGTGGGTTCTTGAGGTCGATCCGACCTTGCCTTAAGAAATGTTATGAGGCGATTTTTATACGTACCTACGTACTTATAGGCAAAGATGCTGAGGGTTTTAAAAAGCTCCGGTAAATCTTAACTGTATTCATAAATATAAACAAATTTTATTATGAGGCTTTCTGAGACACCCTGTAAATAGACAATAGGATGATTGGACTCCTTAAGACCATACTTTCTTTTTGCATCTCTTTGCTCACACATTCTAAAAATTTTGACTGTAGTTTTCTTTTGAAAATTCTGGGTTATGCGAGGTAAAAAAGTCCTACTCCGTTTTTTATTATGATTTGATACTTCTAAGAACCCGGATGTATTTTTTGATTCGGTAAGTACTCTGAGTACTATAAAATTTGTCCTGTTCCATATGCAATGAGGCAAAAGTCTAATAATGTACGTAGACGATGCTGTAACTTGATCACTTCTAAGCGCGAATATAATTCACACCTTTGACCCCGAAAAGTTAGGTCCTTGTATTTGCCAATCACGATGATGCAATGCAATTTTAAGGTTCTCTGCAGATTGAAGGTTTCTTCCAATGGCAACCTTGGCTAGAGTTGTGTTGCGTGATAGTTAATACGACTGTTCAACGGTCATGCACGTCATGTGAGTGTCAAGTAGAAAATACTTAATTATCCATAAGAGTTGTGGGTTCTTGAGGTAGAATTAATAAAAACCGGCCAAGTGCGAGTCAGACTCGCGCACGAAGAGTTCCGTACCATTATACTATGTACTATGTACATTATATTATGTACAACATTAGACAAAGATCGAATTTGAGAACAGCGCCATCTATGGAAACCAACAAGAAGCGTTTAACATTGACATTTAACGACAAGACATCGGTGCTGTGAAGGTTACATAGATGGCCGCTAGATGGCGAGCCCTGCTTTTAGACAACGTTTGTTGTATGGGACCCCCCTTAAATTTATTTTATTTTGTTTTTAGTATTTTTTGTTATAGCGGCAACAGAAATACATTATCTGTGAAAATTTCAACTGCCTAGCTATCACGGTTCATGAGATACAGCCTGGTGACAGACAGACAGACGGACAGTGAAGTCTTAGTAATATGGTCCCGTTTGGCACCCTTCGGGTACGGAACCCTAAAAATGTATACGACTCCAAAGAAACTGTGGGTTTTTTTCAATGATAAATAGAAAACAGAATAAAAGATAATTTGCAAAGTAAAAGTCAGTGATAATGTCTCGTCAAAAGGTAAAGTAGCAATCAAAATCCAAAAGAAATCTGGAGTGGGTGACGTGATTTTAAATTTTGATTTAAAAATGATACACAGAATGAAAGAAATATCAAACTAAAGAGGTTTACACTGTTACAAGAGTATCCTTAACAGTACTTATGTAACGTAATGTAATTTAATGTAATGGTATGTAATGTACATACATACATACATAAGCAGCCTATATACGTTCCACTGCAGCGCACAGGCCTTCTCTTAGGGAGAGAGTTTGGGCTTAATCACCACGCGTGCCCACCGCGGATTGGCGATTTCAAGCGATGAGGTATGTTAATAGCTCAGACATTCAGGTTTCCTCACGATGTTTTCCTTCACGGTTAGCGAGTGGTATTGCTACTATAAGTTCACAAATGTACATAAGTTAGAAAACAAAGTCACAGGTACACGACCGCACTGGGAATCGAGCCTGGGTCTCTCGCTTCCGAGTCCGATGTTCTACCCACTAGGCTACCACCGCCCATTACATGCAATGTAATGTAATGCTGTGTATTGTTCACTTTGTTTGTATTTAACGTGATTATTAAAATAAGTGGGGAACATGGCATGTGGCAAAGACAAAGAATAAAGGATGATAAATATGATAATGTCTGCCACATTATCGTCCACATTATCGACAACGCGGACGCGGATGCAGACGTGGGATTCTATATACTATTTTTCGTTTTTTATTCAGTTTACATGCGTCTAATTACCAGTTGCCAAATTCAACAGCCATTTGCATGTGGCTTGCTCAATTATTTTTTACGTACTTACACGTGCATACTTGATTAATTATTTATTCTAATTATAATTACCTTGTGGCCGGCACGGCGCTAGTTTTTTTGTTGTAAATATCTAAATAAGTCGTGAATTAAATCTGGATATATAGTATAACAAAGAGACATATGTATATAATGCTTATATCATTAAGTCATCATTGTACGATTTTTTAATAAACTTTTTTATGTAAACTATTGCGTCCCACTGCAGGGCACAGGTCTTTTCTCAGAGAGAGAGTACGGGCTTAATCACCACGTGTGCCCATCGTGGATTGGCAATTCCAAGCGCTAAGGTGTGTAAACACCTCAGACGCTTAGGTTTCCTCACGATGTTTTCCTTCACGGTTAGCTAGTGGTATAGCTACTATAACTTTACAAATGTACGTAATATAGAAAACAAAGTCATTGGTACATTCCAACCCACGACCTCCCGAATGAAACGCCGCCAGCGCTCTACGACTCCGCTACCACCGCGCAAATAAATAAATATGTAGGTATATTTGTCTTTCTACGTTTTGAGTTTCAAAAGGATTCGTTAACAATGAATTACTGAGAATTTAGTAAAATTGTAAAAAGTGCAACGTAGCAGGTACTGCCGACGGCAGGTCAACCTTAATATTTTGGTTGCCATGTCGCCTGTAACATAACTGAGTAGAGTGCATGGATGTGAAGGTTGGTATGTTGTCAACTGTACAAAAAAATTATGTAGAATAATTTTTATAATTCTCAGTAAATTGGAAACGAATCCTTCGGAAACTCAGAGCGCCATAAATAAATGCCTCTTTCTCTAAGGATACAGAAAGTTTCAAGCAGGTACCTACTTATGACATGATAATTTGCGATTTCTTCAAGTTGTCTTAAAAAAGATCCAACCGGTCGCGGTTTTGAAAAATAAAAACTTTTTTTACTGGAGCATTGCTCAAAGTTGTAATCTGTGAAACAATGCTTAAGTGACTGGCTTAAAAGTATTAAGGATAAAACACACCAACGCGGTGGCGGTGGGGGTGGTTGGGTCGGTCCATACATACGACATTTTACTGTAGTAGTATTTATATGGACGTTTGTATGGACCGCCACCGCGTTGGTGTGTATCATCCTTTAGTCGCGATAAAGAACGAACTTTTTCCCATAAAAATAAATAGGTAACGAGGGTGTTCTCTGTTCAACTTCTTGTTCCTACTCACATTAATTATAATATAATGTTTGTACTATGACCCCAAGTTCAATAATTTGTTTACCAAGCTTGAGGCTGGTCAGATACGCGTTTACATCATTGTTTAACAATGACAAAGAGTTGTGATACTGACAGAAAACCTACTCGTATAGTAAATAAATTAAAAAAGCCTTCTTTACTAATGGGCGAATGAGGATAATAATTTTTGCTAAAACATCCGACTATGAAAATATTGCAGTAGAATTTATACTATGTCCTCAAGAGTGGACGGGACTCTCTACGGATGAAAGCTTTTTTCAGACAAGTGGTTTGTATCTCTACCTGCGAACTATGCTGTCAGACCATCTCTTTTTGGTCTCTCATTTTGACCTCGCTTCGAATTTGTTTTTTTTCATGCCTTCCGATAATGCCCTTGGGTTGGGACGTTTTCTTTGAATGAACGGCAGCAAGGACTTCCGAGGTTATAATATAACTTAGGGTCTAGACAGACGGACTGCATTTGAACTGCGTTCCGACTACAAAATTGCAGTTCATATGCAGTTTGAATGCCGTTGGTACAACTGCAATAAAACTGCCAACCAACCGAGCAGTCCCACTGCAGTCGGTGTGCAGTTGGCATGCAGTTCCCTGTTTGTTTGGTTGGCAGCTTTACAGTCCGAACCCTTAAGTTTAAGGACCTTAACCATATGAGGGAGGAGAGGATTCGAACAAGTGTTCCTTTTGCTAACCGTGAATGAAAACGTCGTGAGGAAACTTGAGTGTATGATGTGTTCACGTACCTCAGCGCTTAAAATTGCCAATCCGCAGTGGGCACGCGTAGTAATTAAGCCTAGCCCATCTTATTTCTCTGAGAGGAAGCCTGTGGGACGTATATAGACTACGTAAAAAAAATATCTCTAAGAAGTAGAATGAGATACTTACCCAAATGTGTTTTGCGACAGTAAAGCTGTGTTTCCGCGGCGCTGACAGCCTCTCCCGACCCTGCCCTCAGATAACCTCTTCGGACGTCATTCTCGGGCGATAGAAGACACATTTCTACATGTATAAATTGACGACCAAGAGCTTAGTGCCTTTGGCTCAGAGGTCACAGGAAGGTATTTCAGTGTTAACTTAATACCGAATAAACTTACTTGGTTTTTTGGTATTGAGTTAATAATGTGTAGTGCTTACGGAAGTTTTAATTCGAAAAAAGGTATATTAGTGTTAAAAGTTAGCTTCGATACGTTCATATATTATATGCAGTCCACGACATTCACTTTTTTGGTCAAGATAGGTTGGTGTGGCATTCAGTTTTCCGTTCTATGAAGCAGCAAGCAATATTTACATTGGTAGACCGCGTAAAGCACACAAATAAATTCTGATGATATTTTGAAAACATAAAATATTGGAAAAAACTCCGTTATTGTAAAACACAAACTTTAATTGGGTAGTTTCAGGAGTAATGCATTTTTGTGGTAAACTGCGTCAGTTGGTTGCCCTTAGGCTTTAATAAGGGCTAACTAGCGCCAATGAAAAAAAAAAATCATATCTTTGTTTGTATCTATTTTTCCAAAAAAGTGAACGACAGAGTTTTCTGTATTAGTGATAGCTATTTTTAGAACCTACAACTTAGAACCTAGGGCCAAGAACCTAGTCCACAATTTCATTTACGCCAAAAACGCCGTTTTCGCTAAAAACGAAATTGTAGCCTAAATTCTTGAACCTAATTTCTAAGCTGTAGGTGTAGGTTCTAAAATTGCTGTTACCAACACAGACATTTTTGTCGTTCACTTTTTTGCAAAAACGGATTGTGAAAGAAGATGTTTTTTTTTGTTCATTGGCGGCGCTAGTTAGCCCTTATTAAAGCCTTAACGTTTCTGTCGCAAAGTCGCCCGTAACGCAGCTGCGTGGTACGCACGCATGTAAAGGTCGATGAACTGTCAACCATATGTTGCCATTATTCGTTGTTAAATGGTGCATTTAACTCCATAGTAGTCAATTTGAATTAAACAACACACGACGTATCAGCGGTGACCTACATAAAATGCTTGCGATAGATAGATAGTGTAGGCATAATAAATTATGTTTCGTAACTTCTCAACCGAATGTTTTTTTTCAATTAGGATTTTTTAGTATGCAACGAATTGACGAACTCGTGTATCGTGCGAATGTAGGTGGAAGGCCCGGTAAGGGACGTCCTAGGCGGACATACTTCGACCAAATAGGGGGTGCACTAGCAAAGGGCAAGATAAAAAGTCCCCGAACCGGCGTGCGTGCATGCAACGACTAATGAATGTTGAGGAAGCGAAAGTGATCTGTTAGGATGGCAAGTGGCAGTCCCTGGTCTCTGCCTACCCCTCTGGGATACAGGCGTGAGTTTATATATCATCACATTAATGTCTTCTTTGCAAATTCAAATGTCACGAACCAAATTTTGTAAGTAAAGGAGAAAGAAGGCTCTGGGCCCAAAGTTAAGAAGTTTAAATTAGGTTAAAAAAATTAGTTATATTTTTGTGGTTTAAAGTACAAAAACTCAGATAAATTCACAATCTAGGAAACGAGAAAACTGGAAATAAGTAAAAGTGTAATCGATTGAAATCGTCATAATCGATTAAAATAATTGTTAATAGGTTTAACTTCACTTTAATGGATTCAGAATGCTTCACATATACATAACATGCTATAACTCCACAATAAAATGTGAAAATATCTCCGTAAAAAATATATCTTTAGCCATTTAATATAGAAATCGATTATTTTTTAAAATATAAATCGATTTTCTCGTAAAAAATATTACTCGTTTCGTTGCGTTCCGTCCGTTCTCGCTGCCGCGTGGTGCGGCCGCGACGGGGTTGTATTAATTATTTATTTTATTTATTAACGCGTCAAAAGGTTGAAATATCATAATATTACAGCAAAATTATCAGAGTGACAACTGAAGAACACATAACCTCATTTTTATTGTATCCCCTATATCTCAGCTCCTGGATTGCCAAAAATCACCGAATTTTCCACGATTGTTACTTGACATGTACTCTTTAAATATACGTTGCTTTCGTCTTGTTAACACCTAGGCCCAGGGTTATATGACCGACCGTCTTTCTCCTTTTGATGTTTCTAAATGAAATCATACATAATGAATTATCAAATAAAAGGACCCGATGTGAGAAGTATTTATTTTGTGGTATCATTTTCTTTGCGTGAAAAAATTGCTGATAGAAAAGGTTTTATTGTTGTCAAAAATATTATTTTTCGCTGGTCGTTTATACCTGGAATAGAAGGTGAGTGAACAAAAGGTTCATTGTCATTGACTCAACAATACATCATCATCAGTGTCTTGTCATCTGTCAACACAACATTGATTAGATACAGCGGGCAGTACTCACAGGCTTTAAATAGAGCTACAATACGTTAAAGCTTGGTTCTCCAACATGACCCCAAAATCAGGTGTTGTAAAATACATTTTAGTCTCTAATGGTCAGTATTTAAAATTTGAATTTAAAATCGTCGATAATTATTTTTATGATTTTTTAAACTTTACAGCATAAACAAAAGTCGCGAACATGAGTCTAAATTATCACTACATATGGTTTTATTTGAGCTGTCCTGAGTTTTGGATGATAAAAGATATACCAAAATGACTACAACTGAATGTGTTAGTGACCTCGGTCGTCAAAATTCTATTAATAGGATTTGTATTTCTGCAATGGTTAGTTTGCCCCCAACTATTCGCTCGCGCTCAGCAATAAGTCCCGTACAAATGCGTGCACTTCGGAGAACCCAGCCTTAAGAAGAATCAAGAAACTGAGAACTAAACCACCACAAATTACTTGGGGTATTCCAAGCTAGGGTTTCGCTAAGAGATTTCTTTAAAGCAACTAGCATGTTGATAGTTGCATTTCTGTAAATATATGTTAAATAAAAGGTTTCTATAGAAAAAAAATCTTAGTAAATCATCGTATTATGCATATTAGAACATACATACATAAACTCACGCCTGTATCCCAGAGGGGTAGGCAGAGACCAGGGACTGCCACTTGCCACGATCCTGACAGATCACTTTCGCTGCCTCAACATTCATTAGTCGTTGCATGGGCGCACGCCGGTTTCGGAAATACTAGAAATAAACACATATTGTCGTTTCTACGATTGTACTAAAGTTTATATATCTTTACGCACTGTACATTTTACAATAATGTTTCTCAAAATACATTAATTTTACCTCAGACGCGGTAATGTGATATAGAATCGACGAAGGTAACACTATAACACTATTGATTATTGAGAAGACAAATATGTCTGCTGCTAAAGAGTACCAGACATATTTGCAACAACAGAGACTTTGAGAGAAACTTTGTCTTGAAAAGAAAGAAAATTTCTTTGTTAGTTTCTTCTCCATCATCACATACATCGTGAGAAAACCTGAGTGTCTGAGGTGTCCACATAGCTCAGCGCTTGAAATCGCCAATCCGCGGTGGGCACGCGAAGTGATTAAGCCCATACTCTCTCTGAGAGAAGGCCTGTGCACTGCAGTGGGACGTATACGGGCTGCATTATTATTATTATTTTAGTTTCTTCTCCTTGAAATCTAATAATACTGAAACTAACAACTTCGACGTTCATTCAGCAATCAGATTTTATTATAAAGTCTTTGATTTAATAATAGCTGAGTTAAAGGACATGACCCAACCTTACAATTAAAAGTAATTTATATGTAGTTGTTTATATGAAAAAAATGTGTTTCAATATATTATTATTTCATCTGCCTAAATGAGGACTTTGGGGAAACGTTGTGACCAGGGTCTAATGATGGCACCGGAAGGTGAATTCGGCATTTCCTCAACATTCTTTATCTTATACCAGCTGTTGCCCGCGACTTCGTTCGCGTGGTAATTTTTATGTGTATTTTTCCGGGATAAAAAATAGCCTATGTACTAATCCAGACTATAATCTATCTCTGTGCAAAATTTCATCCGGATCCATTCAGCCGTTTTTGCGTGAAAGAGTAACAAACATCCATCCATACGTGCAAACTTTCACTTTTATAATATTAGTAAGGATTTACGAAAATCGGGTACTAGTACTCCGTTCAAAATACTACCGTTGGTTTTGTGACCACAAGGCATGACCTCGTCCTGTCTTAAATCTTGCCTTGCGTAATAATATGCCCTATATTGTACTTGATGTTAAGCATTACATGGCCGAAATACTCCGGCTCCCGTTTCTTGATGTTGATAAAGACTTCTGGTTTCTTTTTCTTTATACTACGGTACCTACCGTAGAGCCATAAGAGCGGTGGTAGCGGAGCGGTAGAACGCCGGCTTCTCATTCGGGAGGTCGTGGGTTCGAATCCTGGCATGTACCAATGACTTTGCTTTCTACATTTACGTACATTTGTGGAGTTGTAGTAGCAATACCACTCGCTAACTGTGAAGGAAAACATCGTGAGGAAGCCCTAGTGTATGAGGTATTTACATACCTTAGCGCTTGCTACGTACAATGGCCCAACTATGAGGCTAAGTGCGGGAATCTCAGGTCTAACTGGAACTGGAACATACGGTAGAATTACGTTCCTTTCGAACACAAGAAATTTTAAGTATTTCTTACGGTACCGTAAAGTTACGGTACACGTTGGGCCGGTTTCTGAATTGAGAATTCCACTAAGTAAATACTTAAGTAACGTTCTGTCACGCTCTTTTCTGAGAAATTCGAAGAGACAGCACTACAGTCAACTTTTAACTTAACGAAATTCTCAGTTCACAAACTGGACCTAAATCGGCCTTACTTATAAAAACGCGATTCCTGTAAAGCGCTCCTAAGAGTCAGTTTATTTCGTGTGTGGTTAGGACTTTTCCCTGAAAAATCTCCACCACAAACTATTTTAATCGACGGTTTTAAGGAATCGTGTTTTTTATGAATGAAAGTAAATGTTTACACTTATTTTACTCGTAAGTCCGAGTCTGGACTCCGGTTTTTGCCTGGGCAAGGATTTTGCTAAGCTCTGGACCTATTGGCAATTCTAGCGGAGTCTCAATGCTCAGGTTTCGATGGCAGAAGGCTTTTTCCAACGTCCGGAATGCGTTTCGAACTTATCCGATTCTGCATTTAATCACGACACTGTCATTGATCTTATCATTGATCATAACTCTCACATGTGAGTATTTGTGGCGATTGACGCGTTCCAAAATATTTCCACAGGACATAGGTGCGACGAAGTCGCGGGCAAAAGCTAGTAGTGCTATAAATGGCAAACGGTGATAGGTAGCGGTGATGGCGGTGGTGGCGGTGGTGTCACGGTGGTAGAGGAGCGGTAGAACGCTGGTCTCACATGTAGAAGATCGTGGGTTCGAATCCCGGCATTTACAATGACTTCGTTTTCTAAGTACATTTGTGAAGTTACAGTAGCAATACCACTCACTAACGATGAAGGTGAAAAACCGGACAAGTGCGAGTCAGACTCGCCCACCGATGGTTCCGTATAAATTTATAGGTACTTACATAATATCATAAATAGTACAGAAATCGAGTTACACAGTTTTTTCCGAGCTTTTCCCGAACTTCAGACTTTTTTTTAATAATTTAATTACAAATGTATTGTTTCCAGATTTTTGTCTGTACTTGTGGTTGTAATTGTCTTACAATTATTACTTGCAAAATTTCATACTTCTAGGTACCTACCCTATAACTTTTGATTCCCTTGAGAGCCGAAATGTCCGTTTTTAGCGGCATAAACGGCCGTATCTTTTACTTACGTTGACTTAGCAGTTTGATTTTTTACAACTTCAAGTCTTCAGAATGTAGACTTGAGTATGGTTTTAATTTCAACTCAATACCTCTACGCATTCCCGAGATAAAGGGTCTTGACACACAGACGGACGGACGGACGGGCGGACAACAAAGTGATCCTATAAGGGTTCAGTTTTTTGCCTTTTGAGGTACGGAACCCTAAAAAGTGCATCAGAATTGACCTACTGAAAACTACACCATGAGACATTCGTTAGTCATCCGACTGATGCCAAAGTTCAAAAATTATTACGAAACACTCGCAAACTGAATGACGCGTTCAAATATCCACCGATGCGAACGCCTGAAACAAAGAAAGCAATCAACTGGCTATCGTTTGGTGCGCTAGCACTAAGTTGGTGATGATAACAAAGACAAGCGCGAGCGTGACCGAGATTCGGTTAAGCAGACGATAATACGACAGAAGCATGCTCCATTCGCAGTGGTAGCGGAGCGGTAGAACGCCGGCCTCACTTTCGAGAGACCCACGACGGGTTCAAATCCCGGTATGTACCAGTGACTTTGTTTTCTAAGTTACGTACGTTCGCAAAGTTGGAGTAGCTATACCACTCGCTAGCTTTGAAGGAAAACAGCGTGAGGAATCCTGTGTCCGAGGTGTTTACATACCTCAGCGCTTGAGATTGACAATCCGTGCGCATGCGTGGTAATTAAGCCCACACTCTCTGACAGAAGAGTGCCCTACAGTGAGACGTATATAGGCTACATAAATGCTCTGTTTGGGTTATTTCAATCTCTGTTTTCAACTACCCAGTCTTAATAAAGGGTTACTTAACCCTTCTTTCCTCAATTTATTTTCATCACCTTTGTTTCTGTTTTTTGGTTAGAATATGATTATCTTCAATGTGAGTAGCCGAATTACTGTTCGGCTGTCCTCCGTGCCTTCCGAAGATTTGTTCACTTCAATCAACTGCCTGAAGGATTTTTGAGCACTGTGTTCTGGGGCCTGTTTCATAGAACTACAATTCATCGTTTACGAAGACATAACTATTGTCAGTAGACGATATTGTCATATTAAACTATAAAAAGCAAACGCAAAAACAAACTTAAACTAAGAACACCACGAACTGAATATGGTAAAAGAAATGTGATGTATGAAGGAGTCCAACTTTATAATAATTTACCGGCCGAAATAAAGGACATAGAAAATATGAATGCTTTTAAAAATAAACTTAAACTACATGTCTCAAATTATAATTAAGCTTAATCTTACCTTAATGCATGCCATATAATTTTTATCTGATTTTAAGTTTTATTTTCTCATTAATTAAGCGAACTGTAAGTTCTTTATGAGAAATAAATATCTTTGAACCCAAAGTGAAACAGGCCCCTGATTTTAAAAACCTATTTAGAACTTGGCCTGAAGCCCGGAACCTGGCAGAAGTAATTTACATCACTTGTAGCCCCGAGCAACCCACTTAAATAGTTAGTTAAAATTGTCCTCAGCACGGGTTAGTGCAAAAAAAAAAAGAATATGTCAGGCCCCTGATGTTACACACGCGGTGAAGTGCTTCTGTTGCGTTTATTTATTTAGGTGAAGGAGCATCGTTGTACAATGAACTATCGCGATCAGCTGTGTCAGTGACAGAATGACGTCACGTTTTGATAAAAGGGATGTCCAACAAAGAAAATTTGTTCTTGTTCCTTATTATGTTTTAAGCAATGAAGAGTTCTGTTGCAAATTCGTGTTTTCAGTTTTTAGGTATCCTTGCGTAAAAATAACGAAACCGTTCCATAATTATGATAGTTTTATTGCCCATTTGTTCATCTGTGAAGACTCATTTTCTCAAAAGCTGATAGCGCTATTAACTTGAAATTAATACTTCACCTCACAGTCCCTAACATATAAAAATATGACCATTTTCATACAGTCAAAGACTCTATCAAAAACTATATTGAAGCTATGTTATAAGCAAGGACAAAGGGAGGGGGAGGGGAGTCTCTACTCTAACAAAAAATCCCCTTTAAAGCTCATCGGATCCCTGAATCAATTTTAGATACGAGCACAATATTTTAAACAGCCTATCCAATGATGCTCCACAATATGGGATAGACGAGACGAGGGGGAGTTATCCTCTACACCCAAATTAGTAATAAAATATATTTTTTCATTTTATTCTACTGTTTTGCTGGCGTGATTATTATGTGTTTTTAAATGCCAAATTTCAGATTCTAGAAGCAATCGTCCTGAGCTAAGCCGCGGACAGACAGACATGGGGACATGGCGAAACTTTAAAGGGTTCGTAGTTAACTACGGAACCCTAAAAAAGGCTGTTAGTGGGTACCTTACCTAAACCAGTCTTACCTAAATTGTCTCTAGCTAATGATGTCGTCTTCGTCATTAAGGTAGTAACGCCAATCAATGAAGCAAAAAAGTAAATAATGTACCAACTATATTACAGCAACGACGCCCCATAAGTGCTATATAAGGAAAATATTGAAATATCGCCGTTCAATCGTTTTTATGTCTGCTCACTGTTGTTGCCTTAAATTAGTTTCTGAGTGAAAAACTCATCAAGAAATAACATGCCGGAGGTCGCGGGTTCCATTTCCACTGGAGGCCGCCGTACACTTGTACAAATGCCCTCAGTTTGGGGGTATTTCCACGATCGTGATGTCCTTGACTTGCACAGGGCATCCTAGGATGGGATCAGGACAAGTGATTGAATTTATTATTTATTGATTCCATATCAATGAAGATCCACTCCGTATTTGAACTCCGAAAAGCTCCTCTAGGCAACTGAACTCCTAATTCTCTATACAAGAAGCTCAACTTGTCATTTTGGTACCGGTGATGCACAATGACCTAATTCGTGCGCGTCGGCACCGTACGAATAAATTCCGCGGCAGCTTCAAGTATGCGCCGTTCAAGTGCTGGAACGATATTCTTCGTCCAGTCCATGAAGCGACCACGGGCCTGTTACATTGCAAAGTCGTTAACCCACAGATTAGCAAATAGGAAGACTCTGCTACGCAATGTACATCGACTTGTCATAATAAACTATGAATTTTACTTTTATGAAACGCGATCCAGGGGCCTGTTTCATAGAACTACAATTCATGGTTTACTATAACCTTTTTATGTACCCCACCCCAATTTTTGCCTCTGCTGTACCTCCTGCGATTGACTGGGAGAAAATACCTACCATTAGAATTAAGTCCACCCTTTGTACACTACCTTTTGTGCAATAAAGAATTAATAATAATAATGTACATTGCAAAGTCGATTAATCCACCTGATTAACTAGTAGGAAGACTGTTACGCAATGTACATCGATTTTTCATAATAACAAAAGGCGCTTGCTCAATGAATATCTGCTGGAGCAGCAAATACTTCCCTCTTTCGAACAAATACGCTGAAAACTTAACAGCACAAATGACTAGTTGTCGAGACGATGTGATCGCATCAACTATGCTATATGATACTAGGTGATTCGGAAAACGTTGTTTTGCCATATTAAATAGCCTACGACCTATTCTCCTACCAAATACAGGTGATTTTGAAGTCTTTGGCTATATTTTGAGAAAATTTTCTTTAGTGAGAAACAGTATTATTAATGACTAGCTGTGCCCGCGACTCCGTTCGCGTACATTTCGATTTTTACGAAGCAGCATTTGTATGGGGGCCACGTCTTATCATAACTGGAGCTAGAATTTAAATAGCCTATCCTGTGTCCCAGATGTCTATATGTTTTTATACCAAATTTCATCAAATTCGGATAATTGGTTTAAGAGTTATGGAGGAACATACATACATACATACACACATACAGAAAAAAATTCTAAAAATCGTGAAATTAGTTTCAGTATCATATATTGAGCCTATAAACACAATATCTCTGAAAACAAACTAACTTACTCCATGACCGACCCTTACAGATTTATTATTAGTAGTATATAGATTAATGGGTAATGGTATGACATTAGTTATACCATTACCGATTAATTAATTAAGTTTGCTGAGAGAAATCTCTTACAGAGGTTTGGATAAAGATATCGATAAAGAAACTATCTACATGCCATAAATAATTTAAAAATCATAATAAAAAATTTTTTTATGAACTTAAAAAAAATAAGTAGGTTTTTTTACGCACAACCATGATTTGTCTTCTACTGCAGTATCAAAAGTGGAGTTTGCACTCGATGCACTTTGCATCTATCTATTCTAGAGCAATGATACTGCGGGATCCGGTTATGTGATCCTTGACCAATGTGTCATGCGCTCGCCCGCACGTGCATTAACGCGCATCTAGCACACACTCGACGATAATTTATAGATGCTTATATTAATCAATGAAGAAAATTTACCTGAGTCACTAACGTGTATACTACTTATATATACCTAGGTACACGGGATCGGCTGGGTGTTCGGTTAATCCAATGGAGGACTTGCACTAAAATATGTTTTGGTATAATCAGAAAGGCCACGTTAAAAGATAAAAAAAACGTCGTTAATTTTTTCTCTACGACTCTAATACTTTTCGTAACATGTCGAAAAGTCAATATAGTCACGTGCCACAAAAAATCGCCAAACAAATCGGTCTCAAACTGTGACGTCACAACGTCTTATAAAGTATGAAGCGTTTACCAATATTTCAGTTATTTCGTAAAATTATGTTTTTATACATCCACACCCTTATTAGCAAACATTAAGAATTCAATGAAACCACCAAATCTAATAATTTTATTGTTATTACAATATCATGAATTTTTGCAAATTTTGGGACCCCGAAAATTCCAAAAACTATACGTTTATTTGGTATAATTTTTAATTTCTTCGTGAGATTTTATGTCTTCTACTGTATAAAAGCAATGTCACTCCAATCTAAGTTTGATGCAAGTTCCCCATTGTGTAACTGGTCGAACAGTTTTGAATGAAATTTGACAATTGAATTAATGCGTTCTGCGAGAATGGTGTGTATATTTTGGTGTGTGGTGTGTGTTTTTCACATAAACTTACAAAAGTAAGTTTGATGAGTTTTCCGTTCCTGAAAAGAGTTGTATATAATTGTGTAACTTCTTCTTTTCAAACTTCATTATCTCACCGAAAGTCGGGGGGTACTCATACCGGATAAAAAATCAAATATGTTTATTGAGTAGAACAAAACTTAACAATCAGAAATGAATAATTTATTTCAACGTAAAGAATTTACTTTCTGTTTGCTGAATGTCAATGTCTTACTATGTTAGCCGCTGCCTTCGGGCCGTATTTGTAGTGGAGAACGAAGCAACGGAAAAAAAAGTCTACTCTGACCATCTTTTCTTAAATCATCTTAATCTTAATACATCAGATCCTTATGATATGATTCCGTGATTGCCATCAATAACTTTAAAAGCCAAAACAATACTTCATACAAAAAGTAAGAAAAACATTAATGCTGCGCGAATAGCACCCGTTCACGAGCATAACGCAGGGGTCAGCCATCACCAGTCTCAACCATATAAATATATAAAGTAATTCTGAACCCTAAACTAAAGTAAATAGTATCTTGGGGCACAGGGGTCCATTCACTTGCTCGCCTTCTTACCCCCCACCGCTATTTCGCCATTACTTCCGGGTTCCGCCCTAGTTGGCCCAACTTTAGCCTAACCTACTGGACATCGTTCCATATAAATACCCAAATTGACCTCCTGAGTCCTGACCTTGAAAATAACAATGGTTTTCGATTGTTATTTTTAACGTCAGCCCTTGTATCACGTAAGTTTCCACTCTATCGGGTTAAGCATTTAAACGACTCCAAAGTGTCAAAATATGTATTTACTCGTACCTATTTGACAGTTCTGAGTAGAATAAATCAGACAACTCTGTACAGAGGAGGACATACGTGGTCGCGCCCCAGGACTTAGGAGGTTACGTATAATCTAATCAAGTCAAATAATTTATTTACAAAAAAGCTTAAGTCCTAGTGACATGAATAGACTTAACGGTAGGTAGGTTTGAAAAAGATTGTCACTAAATACTCGTAGTTGCTTAGTCGTAGTTGCTAACCGATTATAATCGGTTGATAAACGACTTCCACACAACACAACCACTTGACTTGGTCCCAAACTAGGATACCCTGTGCTATGGCAACCGGGGAAGGACATCACAAACATGGAAATACACTCAGGACCCAGACTGAGGCCACGTGTACAAATGCACGGCGGCCCCCAGTGGGACCGAACCCAGGACCTCTGGTAATCCGACGTGATACCGCTAGACCAACGAGGCAGTCGTCATTAGCCTACAATTTTGTATACTTTTAGTAAAATAGTTATAGCAGATGTTAGTAAAATTAGTAATTAAGTACTTAAAAAGTCTTGACTACAATATGACAGAGCAGTTACTAAAGGTATAACATACAAATAATTATTGTACCATCGTTAATATTGAATAAACTTAATTAGCTAGAACCTGCCATCACTATAGGGCGAAGGAAATCTTATCCAAATATTACCACTTGATTATTATTAAGTAACATAATTATACTCATACATTGGGTGTGACGGACCTATTTCTGTGCATAAAATTTTCTTACCACACCACAACAAAAAAAAAAACAAAATATTCTTTGAAGCGGTCATAAGCAAGATCCCTCTGTTTTTTACCATACACTATGACTTGTTTTTTGCTGTCGCATTTGTCAACTAAAAATTATTTGTACCATATTTGCATGTAGTGAAGATCGATAATTGTATACATACTTGTCACGTAGGGGACGGCAAATGCTACTCTGCCGCAACACAGTTCTAACTAGCGCGGAGGCTAGTTCAAGCCATCTTACTGCTGTTACTAAACGTTTCTTATTTTACCAAACTACCGACACACTAGATTGTTATTTAATAGCTTGTACAAATACGTATGCCAATAAAAGTTATAAGTTATGAGTAAGCTAACGGTCTTCCCACGCACGTTATCTCTGCATATTTTTTTTATATAACCTGTATACGTCCTGCTGCAGGTCACAGACCTCCTCTCAGAGAGAGAGAGAGAGAAAGTATGGGCTTAATTACCAAGCGTGCCTATCACGGATTGGCAATTTAAAGCGCTGAGTTGTGTGACTACCTCAGACACTAAGGTTTCCTCACGATGTTTCCTACACGGTTAGCGAGTGGTATTTTTACTATAACTGCTTCATTGCGATATTTTTTTCCAAAAGAGCCTTGGTAAATGAGCAGCTTAGGTAATAATTATAAGGTTCAAAGTCACACTTTTTTGTTGCATTTTTTGTAGAAATGCATCTTGGTCGAAAGTACCTGCACCAAACATTTATTAGCAAAGATCCTAGTAGTTTTAAAACATTCTGAATTACAAGGAAACGTTTATTTAGAGTAAAATATGGTAATGGTGCTGAAATTGTATTTTAGAAACAGAAGAGTAAGAAAGTTTGTTTATTTCTATAAAGACAATACAATAAAACCGGCCAAGTGCGTGTTGTGCCACGCGCAATGTGGGGTTCTGTAGAAAAAGAGTTTTATGCCAGCTTTACAGGACTAACAACTTCATCAAAGTAATTTTCTTTTGAATTTGTACGAAATTTTTCTATTATAAGTTGGTTGCCTATTACTGGTTAACTTGTAAAGCCAACTTAGACATGATATCTTTCCTTTTAGGTTCATTATATTATGTGCCCCGTATTTTTCAAGTTTCTACAATTAACCGTTTAGCCAGGAGAGGAGGGGGGAGATGGGGGAGGGCTTAATTTTTTTTATTGTACAAAAATATTATACTTTGCCATTATATACTTACACCACGTACATTTTGTATGCTTTACTTTAGCTCCACATATATTAGGTATATTTAGGGGATCAAGTTTTAGCTGTTATTTGTTCAATGGTCGTAAAAATAAGTAGGTAAGTTTATCTAATAATATGATTGAAAAATTTACATACCTACCTATTAGTAAACATCTATCGGGAATAACACTTCCGAGTGGACATTAATGAGGTTAATGTAAACATTATTATTTGTTTAAGAAGATAAGGTTTGTTCTGATATGAGACTAAACTGGCCATTAGCAAGTATCCGTCAATAGCTATATAAATGAATACATATATAAACTCACGCTGTATGCCGGAGGAGTAGGCACACACCCGAGTTAACTTTCCACTAGTCTGACCTCTTCTTTCGCTTCATCAACGTTCAGGGTGAAACATGAGTGCGTGTCGGGCACGCGCAGTAAAGGGTTCCGTAGAAAGAGGGGTTTTTATCTACTTTACAAAACCAACAACTTCATCAAAGTAATTTCCAATGGATTTTCTACGAAGTGTTCCTTTTACAAGTTGGTCGCCTATTACTCGTTAACTTGTAAATCCTACTTAGCCGTTAGCTGCCCTGAATTTTTTCACGTTTCTACGATCAAGCGTTCAGCCCTGAATTTTTTCACGTTTCTACGATCAAGCGAGGGGGACGGGAGGCAACGCCCTACTCTGACAAAAATTGCGGTTTAAAGCTTAATATTTCCCAAACGGAAGCCTAAATCGAATAGTGGTCTTCCTACACACACAAACAATCCAACAATACCCCACGCTATGGTGTAGACGAGAAAAAAAATTGCGTCTCTAATTTAGGCTTAGGGGACATATGTACCCTAAACCAATTTCTTTTTCAATATTTTATCCTACCGTCTTGTCGGCGTAATAAATATTTATAAAAAGTCCATCCCACTAGAACAAGACGGAATTAAAGCGGGTTCATGAGAGGAATTTCTGTTATAAGCTGGGTTTAACTCCGAAGAGTCATTTGGAGGAATCGTCTTTTTACCCGACTGCGGCGAAGCCCAAAGGGAGGGTAATGTGTTTGGTTCGTATGTATCTATGCATGTATGTACGTAAGTCCGATTCTATGTTCGCTCATAACTCCTTAACTAATCATCAGATCTCAATCGATTCGTCGTGTTTGCCCGAGTGTCATAGGCTATAAAAAATTAGCATAGATCGAAAAAAAAATCACTAAAAAGATAAAAATAAAACGCTAAAATATAGCAGGCGGGAGCAGAATTCAATAATGAAACTCATTGCGAGGTACCGAGGCTGGTCTCACCTGCTTAGTAGTTAATGCTCCGCAGTCGGATTGTTGGTTATTTTTTTATTTCAGTTTTTATAGATAAGAGTGTTATTTACCACCTTAAAAATAACTGTGGCATAAAGTTACAGCGATTTTAAGCTTAGAATAACAACGTTCTTTTATATTAATGTAGATTGTCCGTCTCCAATCTTGCCCATCCACCAACAGTATATAAAGGTGCTATTAAACCTTAATGTGTATTTGAAAACTGTTAAATGATATAATTTTTAATTTTGGTATACCGAGAGACCGTCTTAATACGTTATTGTGTTGTATTTTAATTTCAAAATCCTGGCTTTACCGGCAGACGAAAGGGATTTTGACAGACCTATAGACAGAAAATGAAA
Organism: Yponomeuta evonymella; assembly: GCA_963969515.1. Classification (NCBI taxonomy): domain Eukaryota; kingdom Metazoa; phylum Arthropoda; class Insecta; order Lepidoptera; family Yponomeutidae; genus Yponomeuta; species Yponomeuta evonymella. The sequence goes on along the minus strand of OZ018352.1, from coordinate 18,673,443 downwards.
GTGACTCCGCTGTTCAAAACCTAAAGGATAAAACACACCAACGCGGTGTCGGTGGCAGGCCATACAAAATACTACTGCCGTAAATGATGCATGTATATACCGCCACCGCAACCGCCACCGGCATGCACCGCGTTGTTGTATGTCATCCGGTAAAATACACTATAATCTATACACCATGAATTTAGGGTGGTTTGAAAGCCATAGCAAAATGAACATGACTTCACAATAGCTGTCAATACACTAGTTTTTTTTTTTTAAAAGGCATTTTCCAAAACTATCTCGACGCAAAGTCGAAGCCAGCCAGAGCGGGTGTTCTAATCACAGAACAGAGAAAATAATTATTCCTATATTCTGTGGTTCTGATAGACGGAAAGGAATTACTCATGGTTCTTTTTAGGGGTCCGTGCCTCAAAAGGAAAAAAACGGAACCCTGATAGGATAATTTTGTTGTCCGTCCGTCCGTCCGTATGTCTGTCAAGACCCTTTATCTCGGTAACGCGTGGAGGTATCGAGTTGAAATTAAAACCATATACTTAGGTCTACAGTCACTTGAAGCTGAAAAAATCAAACTTCTAACTTGATGTAAAAATAGCTACGGCCGTTTTTGCCGCATAAAACGTATATTTCGACACTCTAAAGGGAATCAAAATGTATAGGGTACTTCCCATTGACCTAGAACTACGAAATTTGGCAACTAATATCGTCTTATGCTAAAAGGACAGGGAAAGAACTGCAAAATATACATTTGTAATTAAATCTTAAAAAAATTAGTCTGAAAACTCGGAAAAAACTGTGAGACCAGATTCCTGAACTATTTATAATATGTAAGTACCTACAAATTCGTACAGAACCCTCGGTGGGCAAGTCCGACTCGTACTTGTCCAGTTTTTTTTTATTTATCATCATCATCATCGTCATCATCATCAACCTATGCTTGTTTTTATTTATGTCTATACTTAATTACTTTCAAGTAGATGCCTTTTTTAATTACAAAATACATTAAATTAAATGACATTTTTTTTTTGTCACACATACATTTTACAGCTAAAGTGTAGCCTCTGCCTCCCAAATCAGGTGGTACCTGTAGCCTCCTGTAGGTCGGTAAGCAGCGTGCTCCCCATTACATTGTAGGTATTCAAATTAACGTATGTGAACACTTGGACTAATGTGAAATATAAAATAATAGAAAGATGTGTTGTGATGTGCGTGCGTGCGTGTGTCCGCGTGCGTGTGCGTGTGCTTGTGCGTGTGCGTGTGCGTGTGCGTGTGCGTGTGCGTGTGCTTGTGCGTGTGCGTGTGCGTGTGCGTGTGCGTGTGCTTGTGCGTGTGCGTGTGCGTGTGCGTGTGCGTGTGGGTGTGTTGGCGTAAATGTTTGTGTGATTATTTGGGATAATTAATTTTGGTAGGTAGCGTTTGCTTTATTGTATTATTTTTTCTGTATTATTGTAGTCCACATTTTTTAAGCCAATTTAACTTAACCGCGGCTTTGAAACCACCCAGGCTTCAGTGTGTATAAATTTGCCGCAACTGTTGTTCTGTCTTGAATTAATGACGATGATGTCGTATAACATAATCTCGATCAAAGGGCAGAATAATTTTAAATTCCCTTACAAGGACAATTAGCAGGTGCTTGTGCAACAATAGTAATGTTATGATAGTAGTTGAGTAAGCCATAATATAATTGATATGATAACACATGGATGACATGGTATTTGTAGATATGAAAGAGGTAATTTACTAAGCCAAATGAGGATGTTTGAATTTATAGACATGGCGTTATCAAAACAAGAGAAAGTAGTATTACTTCAAATGTCTAATAAATTCTACTCATAAGAAGAAAAATTATTATTTACTAATTTCAGACCGTTTGCCTATATACATAATTTACAAAACATTATAAACAACACAAAAATCAGTAACAATTTTTTATATTCTTTTTTTTTGCACTAACCCATGCTGAGAACAATTTTAAAAACCTATTTAGAGGCTAAAAATTCCACCCATCAATCTCGGCATGGGTGGAGTTTTTAGCCTCGAAATAATTTTTTAAAACTATTTTATTGTTTTCATTAATGACATAAATTGTCAAAAAATTATCGTCGTGGCAAGTGGCAGTCCCTGGTATCTGCCTACCCCTCTGGGATACAGGCGTGAGTTTATGTATGTATGTAAAACTCATAACTTTTAAAAGACTCTATCTAATTGTATGTGTATGTAAGTAAATTGTCAAAAATTAAAAACTGTTTATATACTTAAATTAAAAAAAAAAAAAAAAAAAGACATCCTCGTAAAACAAACATATTCACACAGTAACAGTAAAGGCATGTAACAGGCAATGTCCAATATGAATCAAAGAAAGAGAATGTGCCTCGCAAGGCGAGTAATTCAGTTCTAAATTAGATACAACCGAACGAAGACTTTGCCGATATGTTTAATTATAGGGACATGAATAGAGGTGAGATCGTTTTGCTAATGAATTGATTAAAAATTAGAGGGATAAGGGGTAAATTAGAAATTGATCAGACTGTCTATGGATGGATCGATGTGATATCGTTGGTGTGTACCTACCTATATTTCCCGACATTCGGGCCTAATCTAAATTGATTTTATCGCGAGAATGATGATGATTAGGTATGCTTAAGTATATTAATACAATTCAATTGAAAAATGCACGTTAATACACCAACAAAAATCTTGCCAACCTAGCTACAGACGTTAAACGCAATAAGTCAATTTCCTTCTAAAAATAAAACACAGCAAAGACTTCTTCCGCAAATGCTAATAAAGATAACATAACCTTCAATAGAACAGAGATAATCGCGATGATTTATGCCTCTGTTGGTGTTAAAACGAATAATTTATTGTTTTATTAGAGAGACGCCCTGAATTTGTACATTTAACCTACGTAATTTGTCTGAGTTTAGATATTTACATATCAGCATTCTATGATAAAATAAGTCACTGAGAATTTTGGGAATATTAAAAACATTGTAGAATCAAGTGTCATGATATGTCAATAGATCTTCTAAACCAGTATGGAGGGTAGAGGTAAGGAGAACCGTCTCATATCGGGGGAAAGGTGGAAAAGTGTCCCGCTATAAGAAGTGAATAGCAGTCCCTCCAAAACCCTCCAAAATGACGCGAGCGTAGGCAAGGGGTATGGTATGAATGTATGTAGCAGTTGTTGACGGATTGAAGTGTGCCGAGTTAGAAAATTTAATATTTTTAGTGATTTTGTACTTGCAATTCTCTCATTTATTTCTGTATTTATTTTTTTATTCATCATCAGCCCCTTGACGTCCACTGCAGGACACAGGCCTCCCTCATGGTTCTTCTAACCATGAAGGGTTTTGCCATAATCGCCACGCTTCACAGGCGGGTTGGCGATCGCAGTATGGGGTTGGAATCTCAGGAAGACGCTGCTGCCCGTCTCCTGGTAATTGATTTCCTTAGTCGTCTTCTACGACATCCACGGGAGGAAATGGAGTGACGCTATTCTTAATCCGGCGCCACACGGATTTTTTTAACATTATTATAAATTTTAATCAGGTTTTTCAAAATAATATGATTATGTATCTCTATTTCTTATTTTGAAATGTGCGCCATAACGGAGCGGAAGTTCTTCTGTCCTTGTTTATTTTTCTATCCTATTCTAACAACTTTTGAAGTTTTCTTTGAAATTTACCCTGTCGCTACTGTGTCGCTACCCTAATAAAATAATCGCAGTTTGACGGACAGTTTTTCACAACAGAGACAGTTATCCTTACCTCTGCCCTCCATATAAAGAAGGTTCCGGTAAATTCAAAACCTTCTAGATTTTATATGAATTTTACCAACAAAGTCAATGAGGTGGCTTGTGCTAGTGAATGAACAAACTAAAAGTTCTAACGTCTATGAATTGAACCGCAGCACCAAGAAAGTTACAATTTTGTGTTTTTCACTTGTATCTCGAAAAAAAATTTAATCGTATACAACTACAACTTATATAGGTACGCCTGAATAATACGGGGTATCAGCTGGACAGCGAGCCGGAATAAATAGAAAATCGATAAATATTATAATTATGTCGTATTATATGTCGGGCCTGCATTTTCGAAATGTACTAATGTTGTTTTGAACAGACCATAACGTTCGTTTAATTTCATGTCAAAATGTCATCTTCTGTTACTGAGCCACGAACTGCACAATTTTTTCTAAAACTGAAAATGCAGAAACATCACTTTTAGTACTACACGAAATACCTTTTTGTAGTATTTTTCAATGACTCGCGACGCTCATACATATTAATATATTAAACGGGTCTAAACGTCGGGAATCAAAGGTTATAAAATTCTACCTAATAAATAATCGCGGTTAGACCCGTTTAATATAGTTCAAAGTTTTCTGTATCTACAACGTATCCGGCCCCCAATGCGCTGTTTCTTATGACGAATCTGGATAACCCGATCACTCGGTATATAATAATAACATCCATACGATACAATCACTAGTCCTGGGACCAAACTACGATACCATGTGATATGGTAACTAGCCAATAACACCACAAACATGGAAAAACACTCAGACTGAGGCCATTTGTACAAATATACGGAGGTCCCAAATGGAAATAGTACCCACAACCTCATATTTTTTAACAATTTTCGATTATTCATTTACTCGCAAAGCACTATCTATGTTTCAAATTTCAAAGTCCAGTTCGATAGTACCTTTGACTTTTAATGATCTATCTGGGAATCATTATAAGCAGCCTATACACGTCCTACTGTAGGGCACAGGCCTTCTCTCAGAGAGAGAGTATGGGCTTCATCACAACGTTTGCCGACCTTGGATTGGTGATTTCAAACGCTGAGGTATGTGAATAGCTCCGTCACTCAGGTTTCCTCACGATGTTTTCCTTCACGGTTAGTGAGTGGTATTGCTTCTACAACTTAAAAATGCACGTAACTTAGAAAACAAAGTCAGTGGTATTGCTGCATAACCCACGACCTCCCGAATGTAAGGCCGACGTCTTAACGCTTCGCTACCCCTACACCGCTATAAATTTTACCTCCAAGGCCTTCAGCAAGGAACCGCGAGAGATGGCATTTGGGGGAAAGGCCTATGCCCAGCAGTGGGCAGTGTTGGGCTGATGATGATGCAAAATAAGACAACGTATCTTAAAAATGCATCGCATCGGCAGCAGTTCTGGAAATTACTATTTTCTCGCGTTTACATTATCATCTACATAAAAGCCACCGAAAATTGCTCTAGACAAACAATGATAAGATGACTGGCTTATTCAGACAATGAGCAAGGAAATACTCGCCAAAAGAAGACGTGAGTACGTAGTTGTTTGTGACAAGACAGACAGCACAATGCTTATTTTGAGTCTGAAGTGACACAATTTCATTGTTTCCAACCCGCATTCATTGTGAGATTGTGAAACTGAAATAGGCTTAAATATTTATGGATTCTATACAAATTATCGCCTGTTAAAATCAAATAAGTCCGTAAAATAAGAAAGTGGAAGTCCGTAGACTGGCTGGTACATACAGGGTGTAACAGTATTCTTAAAAGGTGTCCAACTCGTTAACATAAAGAACTTTTAATGAGGAAATTTTTGACCGACTTTTACTCTATCTTAAGAGTGTTTTAGTGCATAGTAATCTCTATCTCTCTATCTCTCTATCTCTCTATCTCTCTATCTCTCTATCTCTCTATCTCTCTATCTCTCTATCTCTCTATCTCTCTATCTCTCTATCTCTCTATCTCTCTATCTCTCTATCTCTCTATCTCTCTATCTCTCTATCTCTCTATCTCTCTATCTCTCTATCTCTCTATCTCTCTATCTCTCTATCTCTCTATCTCTCTATCTCTCTATCTCTCTATCTCTCTATCTCTCTATCTCTCTATCTCTCTATCTCTCTATCTCTCTATCTCTCTATCTCTCTATCTCTCTATCTCTCTATCTCTCTATCTCTCTATCTCTCTATCTCTCTATCTCTCTATCTCTCTATCTTTCTATCTCTCTATTTATCGTCGTCTCTTATTAAAGCGTTCCATGTACTAACACTAGCGCCACAAATAGAAAAAGTCCTATATTTTTTAAACAAATTCAAAAAGGAGGTTCTCAATTCAACGCGTAATATTTTTTTTGCTATGTTCCTTCATAACTTTGCCAAATCTTAACCGATTTCAACAATTATTTTTTGTTCGAATACATGTAACGTTCCATTTGTCCCATTTTAATTGGGCGAAGATCTAATGAAGACTTACAGAGATGGAGAACGGATCTCTTCAATGGACAGCAGTAAATAAGGCCTAATGGGGCTCATTCTTTAGAAATATGTATATGCATCATAATATAGCGTAAAAGTAGTCCCAGGGGAATTTGGTGATGTTCTGGTGAAGACTTTTGGAGATGGAAATTGAGAACTACAAATGTTAAAGCAAAGAATTATATAGGGTAAATTATGGTTATTGGAAACTTGATTTCCCACTAAAAATAAAAAAAATAAAAACCGACTTCTAAACACCACAGCACTAAAAATTTAGAAGTAATTGAAAAGAATACCATTAAATTGGAAGTATGTATAAATGTAGGTATTGTCGAAGTATAATTTGTAGTCGGTGCCCAGTTTCATGACCAGCATTTTGGGCACTGACTCCAAATTATACTTCTACAATACCTAAATTTATAAGTACTTCTAATTTAATGGTATTTGTTTTAAATTATTTCTAACCTTTTAGTGCTGTAGTGTTTTGAAGTTGCTTTTTATTTTTTACTTCAAATTTTTTTATAGATCGTTTCTGCAAAATATACCAGTATAATCTCTCGATCATGTTAAATATTAGATTTTCGGGACCCACTACCGAGAACCTAGGATCACAGACCTGGGCCTAGATAGCAGTTATGCCAAAAACGTTTTTGTACCATGTTACCTACCACAGTCTGTTCATCCTTACTTGTCCAATTTAGTAAACAATATTCTAACCTCAAAATTGACATTTGATGCCGAAACTAGATATTTTCTTGCAAGATCGTGCACTTTGTTTATAAACATAGCAGCGTGTTATCCAAAATGGTGTCCCAGGTTACTTCATTTATGGGAATATAGCAGTTTTCGACTAAAAAGTCATACTTTGCGGGTAGAATCTCGTTTACTAAATTGGACAAGTAAGGATGAATAGACTATACGATCACTTTTCGACAGGTCATAATAATAGCCGACCCTAGTCAAACTACCCAGAAATTAGCGGCATGGTTTAACGTTACCTTACCCACAATATTGACTCACTTGCGTCAAATCAATAAAATAAAAAAATACGAAAAATGGGTGCCTCATAATCACTCGAATTTTCGCAGTATCCATCTTTCTTGTCTAAATTGAATAAAAAAAACAATTGAAAGTCGATATTCAAATGTTTCACATTTTTTAAAAAAAGAACATCATAGAAACCATTTGAAAAAAGTTTCATTCGAAAACCTCAAACCATGAAGTTTCTATGTCAATTCAAAGAACCTATTGCAATAAAACAGCAATTTCATACTTTAACCCCTAATATTATAAGAAGTATTAGCAGTAGATAAAAATCTCCATCACCATTATTCATCTTTTGTCATTGCTTCTCAAATGAGATAAGAACATTTTTTTCGTGCAAGTTCTCCAACGTAGTAAAAACAACTTGCCAGCCACTCGTACAATTGATTTATCTTGCCCCGGTCCAATACGTCAAACGAGGACTTTGCACCAGGGCTTACTTACTGTTTAATACCTTGCTAGTACTTCGGTACCAGTTATTAACATTAATCACCATTACTAACAATCCACAATTAACATACTCGTAAGTAGTACTCTTATTGGAATGGACCGATCAAAGCGTGTCTTCGCAGTTGCTCATTCTCCTAGAATTAACACGCCTCGAGGTGAGCGAAACTAACTTGTCAACAGAATATATTGGCATCACAAAAATAAAATTTATTACGGCAACATTCGGACAATGGGCGGTGGCAGCGCAGCGGTATAACGCCGGCTGCACATTTGAAAGGTCGTGGGTTCGAATCCCGGCATGTACCAATGACTTTGTTTTCTAAGTTACTAAGAAGTTGTAGTAGCAATAAAGCTCGCTAACTGTGAAGGGAAACATCGTGAGGAAATCTGAGTGTCTTAGGTGTTCGCATACTTCGGCGCCTGAAATTGCCAATCCGCGGTGGGCACGGGTGCTAATGAAGCCCATACTCTCTCAGTGGGACCAACATAGCCGTTCCGTGAAGAAGGATGCTATTGGTAGTAAAAAATTGGCAATACAAGTTACAACACTACCAAAGAGCAATATGTCAAACCATTTTGTAGTCTTTTAGAAGACAAAGATGCCTGGTAATAAAATAATGTTAACTGAGTAATGACTTTAAGTTAAAAACTCTGATAATAAAGTTAAAACGTGTTTTTAAAAGAAGATGCAGTATTTGCAAAAAGTGTCCGTTCAATCACTATGTTAACAGTGATTTTTAAGAGCCACGGCAAAGGATCACGAACCTGGGTCTAGAAAGCATTTATGCCAACAACGGCCGTTTTTGGCGTTAATGCTATCTAGTCCTATGTTTTTGGCGTTAATGCTATCTAGTCCTTTGTTTTTGGCGTTAATGCTATCTAGTCCTATGTTTTTGGCGTTAATGCTATCTAGTCCTTTGTTTTTGGCGTTAATGCTATCTAGTCCTATGTTTTTGGCGTTAATGCTATCTTGTCCTTTGTTTTTGGCGTTAATGCTGTCTAGTCCTTTGTTTTTGGCGTTAATGCTGTCTAGTCCTATGTTTTTGTCGTTAATGCTATCTAGTCCTATGTTTTTGGCGTTAATGCTATCTAGTCCTATGTTTTTGGCGTTAATGCTATCTACTCCTATGTTTTTGGCGTTAATGCTATCTAGTCCTTTGTTTTTGGCGTTAATGCTATCTAGTCCTATGTTTTTGGCGTTAATGCTATCTAGTCCTATGTTTTTGGCGTTAATGCTATCTAGTCCTATGTTTTTGGCGTTAATGCTATCTAGTCCTATGTTTTTGGCGTTAATGCTATCTAGTCCTTTGTTTTTGGCGTTAATGCTATCTAGTCCTATGTTTTTGGCGTTAATGCTATCTAGTTCTATGTTTTTGGCGTTAATGCTATCTAGTCCTTTGTTTTTGGCGTTAATGCTATCTAGTCCTATGTTTTTGGCGTTAATGCTATCTAGTCCTATGTTTTTGGCGTTAATGCTATCTAGTCCTTTGTTTTTGGCGTTAATGCTATCTAGTCCTATGTTTTTGTCGTTAATGCTATCTAGTCCTATGTTTTTGGCGTTAATGCTATCTAGTCCTATGTTTTTGGCGTTAATGCTATCTAGTCCTATGTTTTTGGCGTTAATGCTATCTAGTCCTATGTTTTTGGCATTAATGCTATCTAGTCCTTTGTTTTTGGCGTTAATGCTATCTAGTCCTATGTTTTCGGCGTTAATGCTATCTAGTCCTATGTTTTTGGCGTTAATGCTATCTAGTCCTATGTTTTTGGCGTTAACGCTATCTAGTTTTTTGCCTTTGGTTCACGGCCATAGTTCCTATTAATCACTGTTAACACGATTGTCCTGTTTTATATATTCGTTTTGTCTGTTGTGTATTTAGTTTTCTTTCTGTTGTTGTGCATATTATGTTACTTATGTGCTTATTTTGTTTCTGTGATGTATCTTGTTGGTATAATATAAATGTCTTTCTTCTTCTTCTTCTTCTTCAGATTGTACAGACACTTTTTGTAAAATTGGTCTATAGGTAAATAAAGATATTATTTTTAGGGTTCCGTACCCAAAGGGTATCTGTCTGTCTGTATGTCACCAGTTATATCTCGTGAACCGTGGTAGCTAGACAACAAACGTGATTTTTTTGCCGTTTTTTGCTCGATATCAATAACGGCAACAGGTAGACGCTTGAAATATTCAAATTTTGTATAGATAATGGTACGGAACCCGTCGTGGGCGAGTCCGACTCGCATTTGGCCGGTTTTTTTCCGCTGTGGCGCTAGTGTTATGCCATGGAGACCCTTAAATGCATAGTTGTTCAACAGAGGGATATTAGTACGGCGCAGCAGCATAATTATTACGGTTGTTTCATTGAAACTACTGGTAAACTATTGTCCGAACGGGTACCAAGTAGCCTGTGGTTTTATTGTCGCGTTGTCTTCATTAATCACTATCTGTAATTTAAAAATATATCTATTTTTTTTCAAAATATGATGCATTATAATGCGATTCACCAATGGCTTAAATTGTTTTTGTAATTATTGTTTCTTAGTGGACTGATCAAAAACAGGTAAGATTTGGTCAGCTAACGCTGACTTAGTTGGTTTTCCAATTAAAATGCTTACAATAAATTTGTTATCGGATAGTGAGCCTGAGTTTTCAAACAACATGTTTTCATTGATTTTGGATAATATATCAGTCAAAATCACTTCTTTGTTCCAAGATAACTTCATCAAGACTGCGACCATTTGTATAAATCAAGTACGGTTGCCTTCAGTGGGAATCAAACCTACCTCTGTTTTGGCAGTCAAGCGCATTAACCGATAGACCAACAAGGCATTCAGAAGCAGAATTATAATTCGAAACATCCCCTTATTAATTATCCCTAGACACATAACCTTTTCACATACCCCATAATACCTGAATATTCGTCAATTTGACGACCATTTTTTGAAGCGTTAAGTTTTTGTTTTCTTTTTTTGTTTTTCTTGGTTTTTTTTAAGTTTCATGTGTATTATATATTTTTAAATAAAATAATTTGTTATTTCTTTCTGTTGAAAATGACACGCGTTTCTACAGATCAAAACCGACATTCTTATGAAAAATTTAATTAGAACATAAATTTCAAAAAGTAGTTGTTCATTGTAATGGAAATCTTTAACTAGATAAAAAAAAGTTTAGATTAGTTATCAGAGAAAAAATAACTTTTTTACTCCCACTCAGTATAAAAATCAATTTTATGTTCACCATAAGTTGCAATTTATGGTACATATTTTGTAAAATTTCGAAATTGTACTTGGCTGCCGGTATTCGTTGCCTCTCGCCAAGCCGTAGCCGTGACGAACACCGAGTTGACAAGAGAGACCACGGACCACGGTTAACCGCACACCTTGCCGCACACACACCAAAAAGATACAACATTTATTCTGTCGCAGATTCGTCGAAACCACGAAGGTTAGATGTCTAGGGTTATAATAGTAATTAGTTAGATGTACGATACTTAAAGAATAACAATAATAATATTATGATTCTTTTGATCTCATTCAACAAAAATGTAACAGGTAAGAGCAAGTTTTTGTTTATTTTTAAGTTATAGATTTATTTTTTGTTTTGAGTTACAGGTTTGTTTGTTATATGTTTTTTCCTCAACATCGTGCGGAACACTGAGGTGTTAGAGGTGTTCACACACTTCAGCGCTTGAAATTGCCAATCCGCGGTGAGCACGCTCTCTCTGAGAGAAAGCCTGTGCCTTGCAGTGGGATGTATATAGGCTACATAAAAAAATAACGTTTATTTGACTGAACTAAAGTCCAAAGAATTATAGTAACATCCCGGCAATAAAACCCTAAATACGCCAATATAAAGACATAGTATCTGCTCGAGTATTTGTTGGGCGTTATACCTTTGTCTGACTGCATCAACTTTTTATTTATCAGTAAATAATGCTAACGACGGATAATTAACTAAGTACTACTTCATTCGAAGAAGCTTGAACAAAGAGACATTGCAATAAACATTGTTATTTTTAAAGAGTTTCGTATGGAGTTTCCTTAACCGTTTTTTCTCTGCGATAATCTGAACCCTGAATTCTGGTGCAGACATTTTACTAAGAACATTTTGAACTATGTGCAGTACCAAATTGTTGATTCCCTTTGGTGGGCTGGGTGGCGCGGGGCGGGAAGCGCTGGTTTCGGGCATGCGATGGGTTGACTAATTGGATTAGCACCCCTCTCGCTCTGCACTTTCTTTCTCTATCTGCTTTTTACTCAAAATGTTTGCCGGCATCTGTACCCATCTTTTACATTTTGACTTCCTTTGTGTCATAATGGATACGCTTTATTTGAATGTCTTGAACGAAAATTCCAATCCAACTCAGCTTCGAAAGCAAAAATGTTTCTGTCGACTTCATCATCATCATCATCATCCGCCTATGCTTGTCCACTGCTGGACATAGGCCTCTCCTATAGCACGCCACTGAGCACGGTCCTCGGCTACTCTCATCCAGCTCTTGCCAGCCGCCTTGCGCAGATCATCGCTCCACCGAGTCTGAGGACGTCCCACACTACGTTTACCGATCCGCGGTCTCCACTCAAGAACTCGTCTACCCCATCGGTTATCAGTTCTTCGGATGATATGGCCGGCCCACTGCCACTTCAGCATGCTAATTCGGTGGGCTATGTCGGTGACTTTGGTTTTCTGTCGGATCACCTCGTCGCTGTCACTGTCGACTTAGCAAATTATTATCGTACGGTCCCCTAGTTTCAGTTTTGCAAGTAAGCCTCGTAGATATACAGACACACGTTTTATAAGCTTGATTATTCTTTATGATCGACAGTTACATATAAAAGACATATAAACCTGCACTATATACGAGGAATATTGCAACCTACTTAAAGTATAATTCCTGCCAGTCTTAATGTTGTGTTGTTGCCACAACACTGTTCGCCATTTCTACCCCTATATTACGCGCCCCAAATCCTGAACGATTTCAACAATTCCAATCGTCTAACCACAGTACAAATAAGTCTAACTGTCAAATTCCATACAAATTACTCTCGCAAACGTCAGGACTCCGAAAGTATTTGGTACGCACGATAAGGTTCCAGACCACCTGTAAAGCCGTCTACTTAAACGTAACACAAACTTCTATACTACAGAACATTAATAACAATAATAATAACATTCACGCAACACAATCACTTGTCCTGGTCCCAAACTAGGATACTTTGTCACCAGGCAAGGACATCACAAACATGTGGGTGTATTTACACCCAGACTGAGGCCGCTTGTACGTATCGTGGCCCCCAGTGGGAATTGAACTCACGACCTGCTCAGACGTGATACCGCTAGATCAACGAGACGTGCTCGCCATTTCAGCCCAGCTGTAGCGTCGTCTACTTAACAACACAACCCCCTACACAATATTAAAAGCACTAACCTTTTGTGATACCGAGTTTTACGGTGCACGTGATGTTTGTAAAGTTTATGTCCACAGGACTCCTGTTCGGCAGTCTGGAGAAGCCCTGGTCGGCCTCCGCGCTGGCACTGGCGCCGTCCTGCGCAAGGGACTGCGCATGGTCGTGCGACTCGAGCGCACGGGACTGCACAGCGCCCTGCGACTCGTGCGCACGGTATTGAACAGTGTCCTTCTCGACCACTTGGACGCCGGCGAGCATCATCGTTGCGCGTGCGCGTGGCGGGGCGGCGCGCTACAGAATGCGCGTAAGGCGCGAATTGACGCTTATCAGCGGGAAACAACAGCAGAAGGCTCGGTCCGTGACTTGCTCTGGCTTTCTGCCGACCGCCGCTGCTGTCCTGGCTACACTGAATGAATTTCTAAATGTAAAGGACTACAAACGACAGCACAAAAACCTTTAATTACACCTGTGTACTCTACACAGTTACGTCACGGGCGAGTTGATGCACAAATAAACGCATAAAGAAGGTTATTAAGATTGTTACCTGTTTTACGAGAAGAAGAGTATACGTATAGGGAATTAGTTACACCCTGTGCAAGCGTAAATACTGAATAACCACAGATATCTGAATAACAATGTACTTTGCATTAAAAAATAGTCACACTCTCTACTTGTACCAATGGGGGTGGCCACTATTTGAAATAATTAAAAAAATTCAAAATAGGGGATGTCCCGTTTTTTTGACTATTTGTAAGGGAGAAGCACAATATTTGTCCCCAGAGATATTATGTGAAGTGTCTTTTTAAAAAAAAAAAAACAGTGCCTGCGACTTTACTGCTCAGTTTGCAACAGAAAAACTGTGAGCCACAAGGAGCCACCATTTGGAGTAAGTAAATCGATCATCAAGAAGTTTATAGGTTATGAATAAAATACATTCTAATATTTCATACTAATGAAATACATTCAGAATCATAGTTAAAAGTTATGTTTTATCATTCTTGTTTGTTAAAACGGAGGCATGTTTAGGTAGCTAGACTGTTAAACCTAAAACTAACTAAAGACGAGAAATGCAAGCCTTGATATCAATGATTCAACCTTTTTAGCAAATGTAAAGCCAGCTATTATGGTTGCAATTGTAAGTCAACTAAAACAATGTTCCTAGGTACTTGGAACCACGGGTATTTAATAAAATCATAATCATACATTGCAACACGCATCTCTATGGGCCTAAGCCCGTATCACAAAATATAAGCAGCAGCACTTAATTACCCAGAGCCAGCCCCTAGCATTGAACTGGGCAGATCTGAATAGATATCAATACTTCTGATAGGACAATTTAGTTGTTCCGCAGCATCATTTTATGCTTGTAAAGCTGCTTCGTCTCCAAAGTGGAATAAAATTAAGATAGTTTATTTAGAAATAGTATGATTTTATGAGTAAGTTTGTATGGTACATAGTGTGGATAATATTACAACGATTTTTGATTTTTCCGAGTAACTTTCTTAAGCAAATTTAACATTTTACACTTTATAATTAATAAATCAGCCAGTAAAGAGGTATTTAATTAAAGGTATGCGATTATTTCTGCAAGAAATGTTTACAAAATACTTTTGAGGTTACCTTTGTATTACCTCTGTCTGTATTCCTTTCGCGGTATATAAAAAATTTGCTTTTTCCGTTTTGGTATAAAATTATTTTAGTGAAAAGCATTTCATTATGTTTTTATGTTGAATTTCCATGAAAAATTCCGAAAATAAGCAACACTTATAAACCAAAACAAACATTGTCGTGGCAAATCTCAGTGGCGCCATCTGTAATTAGTTTCATGTTGCCATTCCCATCGATGAAGTAACTTTTTAAATACAGAACGTTGCAGAATTTTTTCTCACGAGGTTATCCAGAAACTTTTAGAAGAGATATGACAAACGTTGGTTTCTGTCTACCCCTCTGGGTTGCGGGCGTGAGTTTATAATGTTTTTAAAGTCCCTGAAGCTACACCTCGGGCACTCTTTGTTTGATGCCGGATATAATTCGGATCTCTCAAACGCTGCAAGGAAGGTCATTGCAGGTTTTCGGACAGGTTTCTCGTCCGCTACAATATTCTTAAAAGACCTTTGTTTCGATGACGTTAGAGTCGATTTCTCTCAAGAGCCGGCTTAAAATCAAGGCTGATTTAAAAGAGCGCTCCGAATATTGTAATTCTAACAATCAGCTAATTCTTTTAGTGCTACGCAGCGTGATGAAGTCGACAGCTCCACATGCACAACCTTTGCACGTTTTATGCATATCCGCGACACAGCACTTTTAGCGCTTGAAATTGCCAACCCGCGGTGGGCACGCGTGGTAATTAAGCCCATACCCTCTCCCTGAGAGACGGCCTGTGCCCTGCAGTGCAGTGGAACGTATGTAGGCAACATAAAAAAACCGCGTTACAACTGAGTGGGCAGCACAATGACATTTAAACGAATAATACACTTTATTCAATTACGTTACGGGCGGCTTTGCGATGAAAATTTGGAGGGTTTATGTATTATATTGCTGTAGCTCTGATTGTATACATCAGCAGGAGGAGTACCGTACAGTTCTAGCACGTCAACCCTTACATCCGTGGACTCTATTCAGTTACGTTTCGGGCGACTTTGCAACTAAAGTGTTACGGCCTTGTTTATAAAAACACGCACTCCTAAGACGGAGTTTACACGTTCAGTCTGGCGTCCATCAATTCCATCAGTCTGGTTAGACTGATGGCAGACTGATTGCCTATTCAATGGATTGATGGATTGATGGACCAGACTGACGGATATTCGAATATTTTGATAATTTTCATCAGTCACAGAGTGACGGCAGACTGATCGTCTGAATGTGTTATCAGTCTCGCATCACTCAACGCCAGTCAACGCTAGGTCAACACTCAGGCACTTTAGGCAGCATACTATAATCTTGAGGCAGCATGCAGGAGGATTCTCTTTTTAACAACCATTATGTTTACACCACTTCCTCTTTTGGCGTTTTTTCATCGCCTTAGCTATTATTATTGCAACGCTGTTTTTTTTTAATCTATCATCATCAGCCGTTTGACGCCCACTGCAGGGCATAGGCCTCCTTCGTGGTTTTCATAACCATGAGGAGTTTTTCCGTAATCGCCACGCTTGGCAGGCGGGTTGGCGATCGCAGTATGCGGTTGGAATCTCAGGAAGACGCTGCTGCCCGTCTCTTGGTAATCGATTTCCTTAGTCGCCTTTTACGACATCCACGGAAGGAAATAGAGTGTCGCTATTCTTAGTCCGCGGAAGCGGGAGACCCAGGTTCGATTCCCAGTGCGGGCATGTACCTATGACTTTGTTTTCTAAGTTATGTACATTTGTGAAGTTATAGTAGCAATACCACTCGCTAACGGTGAACGAAAACATCGTGAGGAAACCTGAGTGTCTGAGCTATTTACATACCTCAGCGCTTGAAATCGCCAATCCGCGGTGGGCACGCGTGTGATTAAGCCCATACTATCTCTCTGAGAGAAGGCCTGTGCCCTACAGTGGGACGTGTATAGGCTGCTTATTTTTAATCTATGGTGCTGTCGTATTGGTGTTTTCGTTCGGACTGATGCAAAGTCAATCCGAGCTTGATCAAGGTCACGGACTGAACTGACGCCAGACTGATCGTGTAAACTCCGTCTAAGAGTCAGTGTGTTTAATTTATGATTAGGAGTTTTCCTTGTAAAATCTCCACTACGGGATAGAATCTTGAAAAAAAAAAAATTATGTAGATTATATTCTACCTAAAAGTTTTTTTAAAGATTGTAGAAATGTGAAAAAATCAGGTCAGTAGCACATAATACGATGAACTTAATAGGAAAACGGCTTTACATATTGTAAACGAGTAATCGGTGACCGGAAAACTTCGTACAAATTCCATTGAAAATTACTGCGATGAAGTTGTTAGTTCTGTAAAGTAGGTAATAAACCCCTCCCTCTATTGGACCCTACAATGTTCGTGTCCCGACACGCACTTGGCTGGTTTTCACCTGCGCTTCACTGGCGTAGTTCTAACAAGTGCCTTGAACAGAGAAAAGCAATGTCTCTATTAGGTACTGGTGCTCTTTTCAATTGCTCAGGAAAACACCTGTAACAATAACATACCGATTTAAGCAAAAGCATAGGTGGTGCCTCTCTCAGTACGCCCCACTGCAGGCAAATATTAATCTCTCAGAGAGAATTGGGGCATGTAAGTAGACTTTTGAAGCGCTGAAATTTCTTTAGCAGTTAGCGTTTGCGACATACTGACACGATCAATTTACAAAAGTATGTTAATTTATCGACTATCGGCCTTATTTATAAAGACACGATTCCTCTAAAAACAATCTAAAAATCTGTTTAGTTAATCTCTGGCTACATCCTTTTCCTTGCAAAATCTCCACCACAGACTATTTTAATCGGTCTTTTTGAAGTGTTTAATCGGGTTTCTGTAAATAAGACTTTAAGGCTCTATACCGATGAGCTGCATTTCAACTGCATGCCGACCGCAAAATGGCAGTTCAGATGCAGTTTGAATGCAGTCGGCACGACTGAAATGCTATTCGTTGTTGGAACTGCACGCCAGCTGCGCAACGACTGCAATCGGTCTGCTCGATTGATTGGCAGTTTCATTGCAGTCGTGCCAACTGCATTCAAACTGCATCTGAACTGCCACCTTTCAGTCGGAATACACTTGAAATGCAACACGTCTGTTTAGAGGCTCACATGCACAACCTTTGCACGTTTTATGCATAATAATCCGCGGCACTTAGCACTTTTAGCGCTTGAAATTGCCAACCCGCGGTGGGCACGCGTGATAATTAACCCCATACCCTCTCCCTGAGAGACGGCCTGTGCCCTGCAGTGCAGTGGAACGTATGTAGGCGACATAAAAAAACCGTGTTCCAAGTTTACAACTGAGTGGGCAGCAGAATAACATAAAAACATAACATAAACTCACGCCTGTTCCCTGAGGGGTAGGCAGAGACCAGGGACTGCCACTTGCTATGATTCTGACAGATCACTTTCGCTTCCTCAACATTCATTAGTCGTTAGATAAAAAGTACCCGAAACCGGCGTGCGTGCAATGCATGCAACAATGACCTTTAAACTAATAATACACTTTATTCAATTACGTTATTGGTTATGAAAACCTCGAAGGAGGCCTATGTCCTCCAGTGGGCGTCAAATGGCTGATGATGATGATGATGATGATGGTCGGCTTTGCGATGAAAATGTGGAGGGTTTATGTATTATATTGCTTATAGCTCTAACTGTATACATCAGCAGGAGGAGTACCGTACAGTTCTAGCACTTCAACCCTTACATCCGTGGACTCTATTCAGTTACGTTTCGGGCGATTTTGCAACTAAAGTGTTACGGCCTTATTTATAAAAACGCGCTCTCCTAAGAGTCAGTATATTTCATCTGTGGTTAGGAGTTTTCCTTGTGAAATCTCCACTACGGACTAGAATCTTAAAGCCCAGCCTACGTAGTGCAACGATGCGAGTCGTGCGTTTTAAATGTCAAAAGTTGCGACTTTCCAGTAAGTACATCAGTTGTTAAATTCTGACATTTAAGCGCTACAAAACGCGTGACTCGTGGCCTCATACCTGTGCCTCATACTCCTTGATACTACTCATGGAGTTCATACTAATAAAGTAGCAGAATGGTACCCTCGAGGCCGCATAAAGAGACGAGGCACGCCTAAAAAGAGATGGTCAGGCAGCATACACAGTGTTTGTCGAAGGTAGAGCATGGGAGAGAGCAGCTAGGAATAGAGACTACTGGGCTTATCTGGAGGAGGCCTTCCCTTAGAGGAGACCCCTAGTTTTTAACTTAAAGTTTAACTTCTTTTACTTGCTTTATGATTTACATTTAATAAGTTTTACATTTAGCGGTGGTAGCGGAGCGGTGAAACGCTGACTTCTAATTCGGGAGGTCGTGGGTTCGAAGCCCGACGTGTACCAATGACTTTGTTTTCTAAGTTACTTACATTTGTCAAGACAAAATTATACAACCAGTGTGTGTTACCAGTGATGACTTATGGCACTGAAACGTGGTCTCTCACTATGGGCCTCATAAGAAGGCTCAAGGTCACGCAACGAGCTATGGACAGGGCTATGCTCGGAATTTCTTTACGAGATCGAATCAGAAATGATGAAATTCGTAGACGAACGAAAGTCGTCGACATAGCCTAGCGGATTATTAAGTTGAAGTGGCAGTGGGCGGGGCACATAGCACGCAGAACTGATGGCCGATGGGGCCAAAAAGTTCTCGAATGGAGACCACATATCGGCAAGCGCAGCGTAGGACGACCAGCCAGAAGATGGACAGATGACCTCATCCAAGTGGCAGGAAGGCGCTGGATGCAGGCCGCTTCCAACCGGTCTTTTTGGAAATCCATGGAGGAGGCCTATGTCCAGCAGTGGACTTCTTGTGGTTGAATGATGATGATGAATGATGTGCAGTTATAGTAGCAATACCACTCGTTATCTGTGAAGGAAAACATCGTGAGGAAAGCTGAGTGTCTGAGGTGTTCCCATGCCTCAGCGCTTGAAATGGCCAATACGCGATGGGTGATTAATCTCATACTCTCGATCTCCGATAGAAGGCCTGTGCCCTGCAGTGGGACGCATATAGGCTGCTTATCTTTTTATAGTTTTTAAATACTAGGTACAGTAATGACATCCAGAAGTAGGTCAAAGATTCCGTAGTGTAGATATAACAGATACATATCATTGACCAACGCGTTATTTATACTACATTAATTTTGGGTTGTTCAAAAGCTATCGAATAAGCTAGTTTGTTTTTAAAAAAACGCACTTTTCAAAAATATCTCGACACAAACTCGAATCACTTAGACAGAACCATTAGTAGCCATCCAGAGCGGTGTCCGCGGGTCATTGTTCTGATAGAGGGAGAGGCGGTACTAGGTAATTGTTAGCGCATTTTATTACGTCTATACCTACTTAAAAGCTAAATCTAAATAGATGCCATTTTTAATTTGCTAATTACATTACCTAAATTACCGGGGCTTTCAAACCACCCAGAAATCAACCAGTATTTCTTATCGTTGATCAACGATGACGTCTATAGGTATAAAAATACACGGTAACAATAAAAAGCGGCCAAGTTCGAGTCGGACTCATAGCGAGGGTGTTGTACTACCACATATTTAACAACACTGCCCAAAAAATAACAACCAGACAATTAAACATAACATAAACTCACGAAAAATGACAACCGGCCAATAAACATAACATAACACAGACTCACGCGTGTATTTCGAAGGGGTAGGCAAAGATCAGAGTCTGCCACTTGCCACGATCCTGACAGATCTCTTTCGCTTCATCAACATTCGGGTACTTTTTATCTTGCCCTTTGCTAATATTCGGCGAAGTATGTCCGCCTGGGACGTCCCTTACCGGCCAAATGTAACCGGTAAATGTGATGTAGCCAATGAAAGTACGCAAACGCCCTCCTCTGCCCTCTGGATATTCGGGAGATCGGCGTCATCAGTTGTTCCGTACGCCTAGGTATGCGCACCAAATCCTGTTGGAATTACGTTTACGGAATTTGACAGTTAGACGATTGGAGTCGTCCGGGATTTGGTTTGGGTAATATGGAGAAGAAGAAACATATTTATTATACCAACAAGACACATCATATAGGAGTAAATTCATGTGAACATTCAGCTCCCGTAACATCACGAAGCCACGAAGAAGCCACAGGGTTCCATATCATAGAGCCACAATTCGTCGTTTTCTTTGACAAACCCATGTACATTGCATACCCGTTTAACCCACAGATTAATAAGTAGAAAGACTAACTGCACTGATCGGCTACGCAATGAACATAGAATTTTCATAATCCTATGAGCATTGCGTAGACGATCCAAAAGTATGAATTGAAGCATTATGAAACGCGGCTCAGACAATTTCATAGTGTTAGCAATAATATTAATATTACAGAGATTTCTTAAAGTAGGTTTAGTTAGCACATTATTATTTTATTTCATATTATTATTTAACACAATAACGACACGCTCGCAGCCAAGAGGAAATTTAAGGAGGTTACACGTGACAATGGGTGAAGTGAGGTTGGACTCCGTCCTTCGGGCACGGAACCCTAAAAGTGCAACAAAGCTCAGTTTGGTCAAGAATACGATTAGTCTATTCCAGTCCATCGACTGTGTCGTGATGGCAGTGGCCACTAAGCGCCGCTCCACCAGTTCTGTCAGGTCTTACTATGTCACACGAAGTATCAATTCGTTCTTAATCAAACTAAATCTATCAGGCATCACGCAATCTGGAAAAAAAATAATTCGAAAATACTCTGTCCTCCGCTTCTACGCTTTCCTATCTGCATATGTCGCTATCCACATATTTTGTATAACCTACAGAATAAACTTCGACATTAAATGGAAGTTTCCGTGGAAGATGACGACTCACATGGAATCTGTCACAATCTATATCGCAACGATGGCCGTAACTTGTTCCTTAATATCTAGCCATTTGGTTAGAAATATAACTGATCACCAAGAATACTTTTCGAACTACGACATCGTAGACTCTATTCTCAAAATAAGAACAACAGACTACGTTAGAGAGAAGAATCTTTTGGACAGAGTTTATTTCATTTCTGTTGGTCTGTATAGTCTGATACTCTCTGAGAATTTATTCAGATACAGTTTTGCTGATAAGTCTATAAATGTTGTTATACTGTACATCATTCTATGTAACGTATTCATTAAGCTTTTGGTCCTAAGAAATAGGTTCAATTTGTATACCAATTTAGTGGAGACGGTTGTAAAAGCTATTTATGACAAGAAAACCGGTATTGTGGACACATTCTCAGAACTCGGACGTTGCTACCAGCTTCTTTATAAACAGAATTATTTTCTCCAGCAGATACACGGTTGGCAAGTAAGTATGTCATCCAACTCTAATCTTGTTGTTGTCTAATATCTCTATCAGCTGCTGGATGAGAATGGCTGAGGACAGTAAAAAATTGGCGTGCCTTGAGGAGGCCTATGCCCGACCGACGGACCAACGGATTGACGACCGACCGACCGACCGACTGGACTAAACTTGATGATGATTGTTCCGACCGGTTTCGGCCATGGCGACCACTTTGACCCCTAATCAGCGTAAAGCTGACCTGGATACCAAACGGATTAAAATTAAAAATAGTTTATTCGATATAAATTAGTTATTTATAGTTGCAGTTTTAAGATTTTAGTTATAATTATTATTAGTATTTTTTAATGACTCGCGATACTTATACATAGTTATATATTAAACGGGTGTAATGTCGATTATTTAAAAGGTAAAATGTAATTACCTTAATTCCCAGCGTGGCGGCAATTATTTACTGTTGTAGGTAATGGTGAAAATCAATTTGGTCAGAGAAATTTGAAGTTAACAACTAACACAATTTTAACATCATAACCTTAAATTAATTAAGTATAAAGTATGTACGACAGGGTTATTTATGAAATGCGCCATTCCTCATACACCCATTCAGAGTTTATGTTTAACACCAACTTTTGTTCTAAGAGTTTTTTCTCTGATTAAGTATAATTTTTGCAATATCAGGGTTTATGTTATTCGATAAAATTTGCGTTTTACGCGCTTTAACAATATCGCAGTATTTAGTACATCATTGCCACACATAGAAGGCTGCCTATTCTATGTAATACATAAACTCTATCAAACAACACCACTTCAAAGCAGGATTTGTTCCTGATTCGTCATATTGCAGATTTGTCATATTCCTTATTCGATACTTTCCTAACTTGTCATATTCCTAACTGATAAGAATCTCTTTAGATAACTAATAGATAAGTATTATCCGATGGGTAATCGACGAGTTCGATCATATAAGTCACTTCTATACATAGAAGTCTTTCGGTATGTGCAACAAAAATGGGTACACCCTAAAATCATTATAAAGTCTTTCGGTATGTGCAACGAAAATGGGTACGCCCTAAAATCATTATAAAGTCTTTCGGTATGTGCAACAAAAATGAATACGCCCTAAAATCATTATAAAGTCTTTCGGTATGTCCAACAAAAATGGGTACGCCCTAAAATCATTATAAAGTCTTTCGTTATGTGCAACAAAAATGGGTACGCCCTAAAATCATTATAAAGTCTTTCGGTATGTGCAACAAAAATGGGTACACCCTAAAATCGGGTAACTCTTGAAACTTTTTCGTTGTGTGGAACCCGAACAAATAGTTTTTCGGGCGCAGTCACGGTCGTATTCTTGTATTTTCATGGCGACATTACCAGTTAAATAACGTTACAACGACACGCGTACACATTAATTCGCTGAGACAGAAATCACCCGAAATTCTCTTTGAGCGGCTACTAAGCGCGCGGGTCATCGAAACTTGTGTGTGAGAGTATGGCGCCATTCGTTATTTTTTCACACAATATATCGTTTTTGATAAACATGCGACACTATCGAAAGGGTCGTCAACGTCACACTTGAGCTTCGAACTGAACTTGAACTTTACTCGAATCTAACGACAAATACGGTTCTTTTATTGAATAGCAATTACTATTCAACTAAACTATTCAATTATGGACTCTATTAAAAAAAAGAACCGTATTGTCGCTAGATTCGAGTGAATTATCGGGCTCAAGCGCGACGTTGACGACCCTTCCGAAGATATCGCTGCTTCATAATAAGGACCCTATATATTTAATTAGATTCCGTGTGGCGCCGTATTAAGAATAGCGTCACTCCATTTCCTTCCGTGGATGTTGACTAAGGAAATCAATTACCAGGAGACGGGCAGCAGCGTCTTCCTGAGATTCCAACCGCGTACTGCGATCGTCAACCCGCCTGCCAACCGTGGCGATTATGGCAAAACCCCTCATGGTTATGAAAACCACGAAGGAGGCAGTGGGCGTCAAATGGCGATGATATTTAGTTTAAACTTTTTGATGATGATGATGATGATGATGATATTTAGTTTAAAAACGGATTGATCCTCATTGTGACATTAGATCCCTTTTCAGTACATAGGTATCACGGGTTTGTTTTGTTTACAGATACTTCTGTCAGTCATACAACTAACAATGTTTATTACGAGAGGTACCTACGGAACCACAGTTTTAATTCATGATCCTGAGAAAATGAAAATGGTAAGTATATCGCCCTACTCGAAATCCACGTATCAATTGCATTATTTATTTGTTTTTGGCAAATATTCGGTGTAGGGTTTATTAAGGTTCGCACCCACCACAAGTTGGGGATGATTCAATCTTAAACTACTACGTGAAAAAACATAGCTATAAAGACGGGAAACGAATTCGTTCTTACAGCATATCCATCGGTACGTACATTTGAGAAATAAAATCATAAAAGAGTGTTTTTATTTTGACAACCTTCTTCGAGAACCTCGGCTTCACCTCGGCCCACATTTACACGTTCCTCCATCAATGCCTCTTTTGCTGGCCGCTGCAGTAAAGTGCTATAAGACAAGACAAGACGAGACGAGACGAGACGAGACGAGACGAGACGAGACGAGACGAGACGAGACGAGACGAGACGAGACGAGACGAGACGAGACGAGACGAGACGGGACAAGACAAGACAAGACAAGACAGGACAAGAATATTCTTTTCACTTCTCATGCTCTAAAAGTTCGTCTTTATGTCGTGCGTAGGCGACATAAAGTCGCTTTTTATGCTCTAGAGCATAAAGTAAAATCTTCGTCGAAGACCAAGGCAATCGCTGCAACAGCCACACGAACATCTTTAACTTCATACAACAACCTCTTTATTTTATTTCGTTTCGTTCGTATTCTAAGACCAAGGCAAAGATACCAACAGCCAAAGTACACAATAAAACTTCATGAAATAAACTTATAATTTGTATTTCGTCTCATTTATTATTTTTTATATTTGTTTATTTTTCAATTTAGTAGATCAGTATAGTATTTAAGCCATAACAACAACTTATCATAGTTATAAAAAGAAAATGTTTTTATAACTGAGCAGTATGTAACGACCTTAAGTCAGGTGTCACGTCCCTACAGAAAAAAAAAAGAAAAAAAAGTTAATTGGCGGGAACCATAATTATTTTTTCATTGTAATATTTGTGTTACAACTTAAAATTGTTTTTTGATTAACGATAAATAATGTCGTCAATCGAAGTGAAAAGTAGAGTGTACAACTCGTCCATAAAACCCATTTTACACTCGACTTTATATCTATCCTCGCTCGCAAGCTCGCTCGGATGGATAAACGTCTCGAGTAAAATGGTGCGTTTTATGCACTTGTTGTACAATCTACTATTTCACACCTCCTGCTCGACAATGCCTTATTACGTACCGTCAAATATCATCGTAAAGCATGGCCTTGTCTCTCGAGGGCAATAATAATGAAGAATTTCCCTAGGGAATAAAGTGATTTGAATTTAGAATGTCAAAATTCGCATGAAAACTATGGAGAAGCCCCGCATTGCAATTCGAAATTCGAATTGTTGTTCGAAACTCACCTCTTTTTTTTCTTTTTTTTCTGAAATACTGTGTCCTGTGACCGCGCGAAACACCAACAAAAAAAAGAAAAAAAGGCGCGAATTGCAAATACGAATTTAAAAGTTATATTAAATTTAAGTTGCTAAGCCGTAAAAGAGTGTGGACTTTATATTTAATTTCAGGTTTTAATACATATTTCAACTTATGCAGCCCTGTCTTTTTATTGTCTCCCAGATGGTGTGAAAAGTAGAGTATTCACCTCTGGAATAAAACATGTCTTAGTCTCGGGCGGTATGAACCCCTCGCTTCACTCAGGACTCTACATAACTCCCTCGCTTCGCTCAGGAGTTAAAATTTAACTCCCTCGCTGCGCTCGCGAGTTAACTCGGAGTCCTTCGCTCCGCTCAGGGTTCAATATGCCGCCCATGACATAATACATGGTTTTATTCCCTTAGTACATAATCTACTATTATTGTATACCGGAAAAAAAAGTTACAGAAACCTTCCTGTCATATATTTTTCGCTACGCTTTCTTTTCGGCTTTTTCCCCAGCAGTTACTGGCGTGCAAATGGTCAATGGGCGACAGGAGGTTGTTGTAAACGTTTTCGTTTCCATAAATGAAAGTGTGCAAAAAAAAAACTACCTAATATCTCGGACTAAACCAGACGGCTGGCTTATATGCACGCATTTGTCGTAGAAGTTTCGCAAATTCGCATCAAGCAATCCGCGAATTCTTTTACATTAAGAACGGCAAAGATGTGGAACGCATTACCGTCGTCTGTTTTTCCAGAGACATACTCGTACGTATAGTTTTTTACAATGATATTTTTGGACTGAAGTCAGAAATGCTACGGAACATCTAAAAATCAGGATAATTCTACAATGGTCGATTTGCAAAAGAAAGTTTTTTTTCTTTTTATTACCTTAATTCCGAAATCACATACTTGAATTTTTATCGGAAGAATCCGACCTGGAGACCTATTTTTGAATCACTCGTATGAAATTGTATCGTCGAATGCGACTTAAGTCACACTCGTCTTCTAAGTCGCATGATGTCGTTTTTCCGTATTTTTTAATCGTTCGCCTGAAGTGTTGCCAGTACAATTTGAAGTATTGTATTTTATCCATTCCACGCAGAAATTAAAAAACCGGAAACTACCGTAACAGAAACGGAACGTAAAACACTTTGTTTTATTGGCTGTTTAAATAAAAAATCTTTGTCTTTTGTTACAAACAAAACACTACATACTGTCAGTTTGGTTTGTGTTTGTTCTAAGAATGTTGAAACAAAAAATTAATTCCGCACAAAAACACAAACTGCTGGATTTCCTTTGACTCTTTTTGATTGTTGACACTCAGAATGACAAACAGTACCAACACACATTTATCGTTTTTTGACAATTAATCTACCGATCGCCATGCGAGACGAGTGGTAAGGACCATTCGTTGCAGTCGAGTGATTCAAAAATACGGAATTTCAGATGTCGAACGAAAATCAGTAGAAATCGAGCGCTCGACGCGATACGAGTGATTCAAAAATAGAGCTCCAGGTGTCTCTTTTATTCGAATAGCTTAATCATTTCTTTTCGTTTTGTTCCCCAACTAAGCCGTAGTGCCTTTTTAGATAACCTTCTACATTCTGACGCTGGCGATGCACTTTGGGGCGAACGGCATCGCCGTCGCCGGCATGACGTGGGTGATCGAGTCTGTCGCTGATATGAGAATCCAGATGCTCATACAGCTCGAGGATGTCATAGTGTTTCTGGAGAAGCAGAGGTTGGCAGGTAAGCGGCAGTGATTTAAAGGCTTGACGCGCAATAAACCGGCTTTGAATAACAATCACCCACCAAAATAAGGACCTACATGGTACATGGTTAAGAAAAACCTATTTAACTGAATGAAAAAGTAAAGATTTTTTATCAATGCAGTTTAAGAAAATTACATAACGTAAACTCGCGCCTAAATCCCGGAGAGGTATGCAGAGACCAGGAGCTCTATTTTTGAATCACTCGTATCGCGTCGAGCGCTCGATTTCTACTGATTTTCGTTCGACATCTGAAATTCCGTATTTTTTAATCACTCGACTGCAACGAATGGTCCTTACCACTCGTCTCGCATGGCGATCGGTAGATTAATTGTCAAAAAACGATAAATGTGTGTTGGTACTGTTTGTCATTCTGAGTGTCAACAATCAAAAAGAGTTGACAGTATGTAGTGTTTTGTTTGTAACAAAAGACAAAGATTTTTTATTTAAACAGCCAATAAAACAGTGTTTTACGTTCCGTTTCTGTTACGGTAGTTTCCGGTTTTTTAATTTCTGCGTGGAATGGATAAAATACAATACTTCAAATTGTATACTGGCAACACTTCAGGCGAACGATTCAAAAATACGGAAAAACGACATCATGCGACTTAGAAGACGAGTGTGACTTAAGTCGCATTCGACGATACAATTTCATACGAGTGATTCAAAAATAGGTCTCCAGGTCCGTGCCATGCATTCATTACAATAAAATTCTAGTTATTTGTCCAGTTAAAAAAGAACAAATTTTTTTTTCGAAAAATCCAAACAATCTAGATTTTGAAATGGACACCAAGCTTAACTTGTAACGTTCGCAGTGTCTGAGCTACTTTGAATAAAAACATATTTAATTTGATATGCAAAAGTACTACCATAAAGGCCATTGACTGGAACCCAGGATTACCTGTCTATGGTTTACTTGACAGGCTATACAGATTTGGACATACATATTTATCATACTTACAATTTTTTTACCGTAGGCCTTCTCTCAGAGAGAGAGAGTATGGGGTAAATTACCACGCGTGCCCACCGCGGATTGGCAATTGAAAGTGGTGATGTATGTGAACGCCTTAGACACTAAGGTTTCCTCACCATGTTTTCTTTCACCGTTAGCGAGTGGTATTGCTGCTACAACTTCACAAATGTACCTACGTAACTTAGAAAACAAAGTCAATTGGTACGTGCCGGAATTCGAACCCACGACCTCCCGAATGAGAAGCCGGCGTTCTACCGCTCCGCTACCACTGCTACCGAGTGTCTGAGGTATTCACATACCTCAGCGCTTGCAATTGCATACTCTCTCTGCGAGAAGGCCCGTGTCCTGCAGTGGGACGTATATATAGACTATATACATACAATAGATGTAGCCTATGTGTGGTGTGTCTAAGTTGCCACAAAAAGCAACCGACTCAGCGTTGTGCTGAGGGAGTGATCCTCTATTTCTTCTTTCCCCAGACGAGGAAGTGTTCGTGCAAGCGTCCATTCTGCTAGGCCAGATTTACAGGCAACCGATGACGTTTACACTCTGCAACGTGTTTCACCTCAACTTCAGCTTGGTGCAGTCTCTAGTCAGCTTGAGCGTTACCTATACCATCATATTAGCGCAGATCAACCTCGCGAGTTAGAACTTCGGTCAGTCAAAACAACGAGGAGGGTTAAACAGGAATATCGCAAAAAGGAATACCAGAAATAAAAAAATGCAGCCTATACACGTCCCACTGTAGGGGTCAGAGGCAAAAAATCAGACAGAAACAAAAAATATTTAACTTATTTAATTTACGATGTGATAATGGAACTTGACCGGTATTAAACTTTCTGAACTATAACTTTCGTAAGCACGACGCATTATTAACTTAATTCCAGAATCATCTACTTGATTTTTGTTGCAAGAGTCCGACCAGGTTTGGCTTCTACTCGCAGAGCTCTTATTAAACTCTTCAAACAAGAGCGATACCTGGTCGGACTCTGCCGACAGAAATTCAAGTAACTGATTCCGACATTCAGTTAGTTACTAATTTAGTTAGTTACTCTTTAAGGAAGCTTCACATTCCTTTCGCTCACATATTCAAAAATGTTTAATGATTCTTAAATAATGACTATACCTCAGAGGCGATTAAATATTAAAAATAAACGAAGAAATAGCGGATTAATAGAGTTGTCAGTCATACAATTTATTTATGGATAGCTCCGCAAATGTGATTATGCAAGACGCCTGTGGAAATATTCACTGGATAGAGATTATCCATGGACAAACTGATAGTGCTGTCAGATAGCGTTGGCGTAAGTCAGCCTAAGACATTTGTGGACGTTTCCACTGGATCAATGGGTAATCTACCAGATAGTGCTGTCCAAAAGCATTGGCACAAGCAAGCCTACGATTCATTTTTACCCTATTATCATCATGATCAGCCCACCGCTGCCCACTGCCTTTTCCCCCCAAATGCCTTCTCTCACGGTCCCTTGCCATCAGCATCCACGGACCCTCTGCCGACTCACCTACATCGTCCGACCATCGGGCTGCTGGTCTGCCCACTGACCGTCATCCAATTACTTTTTAATGACTTGCAATGCTCATACGTATAGTAATTTATTGAACGGGTCTAACCACGATTACTTATTAGGTAGGGCCACTCTGTGATTGCCCTGGTTCACCTGTCGTCTTGCCGCCTCGCCAGGTGTCCCGCCCATTTTCACTTCAATCTCGACACTCTTTCGCCAATGTCGTCGACCTTTGTGCAGCGACGGATGACGACATTGGGCACCTGAGACCTAGCATGGCTCGTTCCATAGCTAAAGAGCACTAAGGTGCTACTTACGTGTTTAACCTACCCTACCATAATTATTAGCTAAGCTTCTATTCCGCACTCGAGCAAAAGCCCTATCGCCCTATTCTGCGGTTACAAAGCAGATGAGAGCGAAATGGCACGGGTCTTCGTTTACCTCGCGCGAGATTTGCCTTTTGCGAGAGCTGAGGACAGCTCGACAGCAGGTCAAGCTTAATTTTTGTATTAAAGTAGTCCATAACGTAACTGATTAAAGTGCACGTATGTAAAGGTAGATGTTTGGTCAACTGCACTTGGGCTTACTAAATATCTTTAATGTACACAAATCACATTGGAATTGTATTCGTAATTTTTATATGTGATTTTTTGTGTGCAATGTGAATTTTCTATGGTTTGAAACAAATAAAAAAAACACTAATAGACACTAAACTATCACACACTCATAGATAATGCTTGGATTATACAAGCTTATTAATTTTAATCAAATAGTGTGTTGTTTAAGTATTGTTAACTTGATATGCAATAAATAAGCACTTAATAAAATATACTTAATAGAAAAGTTTTTTATTTCAATAAGCAGGTGCTTCCTTTCGTTCTCACACTCCACCAAATTAATTTTAATTTATTTCAAATTGAGATTAAACTGTCTTAAGACAGGCTTTACTAATTCGTAATTCATTAAGTGAACTCACCAACTTGTTCTTGCTATAACCCCTCCAAAACCCAAAGTAACTTTTAACTGCCCCTTAAGTTACTGCTAACTCGCTTAATTTTTTTGCAAATGCCATTTTTTACAAATGCCATTAAATATTACTATGATATGAAGTTGATAGTTGTGTAAAGCAGGATCTTCACAGGGTCAGCATCTACGGAACACTATACTGGGCGTGGCCGGACACGCACTTGGGCGTTTATTTAACTTTATTTAAGTTCACATGCATAAACCAAATATCAGACTGTCTATTCTCACCGTTATTAAGTTTCAAATTACGCTACAATTCGATTCAATATTATGTCAGTAATAACGACCTCATATAAGTTTTAGTCGTAGTAATATCCTTTTATTCATTGTTTTTTTTTATTAGACGGATTAACACTTGGTGTTGCGAATGACGTGGTGCGAATAAGCAGAAGTTGCACGACAAATGCGTGTATACTGTTCCACCCGTCAGAAAGGGAACAAAGGGTTAAGTAAATTTCATGTAGCCCCTGTGCACATTCTCCAAAATACTACAGAAGACGGAAAGGCGAGCGAACTTACAATGGTGCTACAGAGGCCGTAATCTTGGCTTCGTCAATTCTCCATCTCCGATCTGGCTCAGTAGCGTCCAAAGTCGCAAGCTGGTACATATCTGAACTATCCCAGAGATGTCAACAGTACTACAACACGACCGGACCTGTGCTTGGTTCAAGTTCAAAAGCTGTCTTGGCATCTAGTGGTGCTGCTGCCTTACTTTACTAGTTTCTTAAGGCACTAGTAAAGTAACTTGACTCGATCTAAGGGCGCTTATAAACGGGTGGCACTTGTGCCGACGGCAGCCCTCGACGCGGGTCGACGGCAGCCGTCGAAGTGCCGACGATTTTTGCTTGTTTTATGTATAATGTCTACGCTGCTGAGCCAGACGGTTTGTTTATGTAGGTGATGTTTTGAGTATTGTGCCGTTAAATAAATATTTTTATCTATCTACCTTTCTATCTATCTTCCAATTACTATGAACACAGTTTCAGGAGTCAAGGAGTAGGGACTCCGTTTACCAGTGAAGAGACACGGATGTGTTTTTGTGGCATAGAGCTTGACTAGGTTAAAGCTACCCCAAGTGGTTACAGCCTTTATAATCAAGCTTATGCTCTTCTACATGGCCTTTCTCAAGGCGTTCTCCCATCAGCTTGCACATTGGACAGATACCTCACCGTGACGGTGATGTCATCAGAACAGTATCTTGAAATGTATTCACCCTACCCTCAGCGATATCCCCAAGCGCCCTTTCTGGGGCCTGTTTTATAGAACAACAGTTCACGGTTTCCGAGTGGCAGACAATTTGAAGTACATTGCGTAGCAGAGTTTACTTGTCAATCTGTGGGATAATCGACTTTGCAAGGAATATCGGATTGTCACGATGAATCAGGCCCCGGGGTGCTCGGTGTCATTGAAAGAAAGAGGACAAACTAACAAATTACAAGAAAAAAAGGCATAACAAGTAACATAAAAAAGTACAAAGGAAAAACAAGTCACATAAATACAACAAAATACAAGGCAAAATTAGAGCGTCAGAGTGCATCCAGGTGGTACTGCGCAGTCGACAGCACATCAACCCTTATATTTTAGTTGCAAAGTCGCCCGTAACGTAACTGACTAGGGTGCACGGATGTAAAGCTTGTCGTGCTGTCGACTGTACGCCCACAACGAAAACCAGTGAACAACTTATGTACCCAGTCAATACCCAGTCCATGAGACATCGCAAACGTTTCTCCGAAGGACAAATCCACGGACTATTTTTTTTAATTGTCTTTGGGTTGGTTAATGCTTTGACCGCGAAAATCCGTTTTCTCCATCTTAAAAAAATATAGGTACTTAGAAGTCAACTGACTTTTTGTTCCTGAAAAGTTTACTTTCGTGTCAAATCCGAAAGTTTCGCAAGGAGTTCCTAAATTATGACAGAAATAGAATAATAATGAAAATATATTCTTTTATGGGGTAAGGGGTCATCCATAAAGTATGTCACACTGATTTTTTTACTCCCGTCTTTGTCACAGCTGGTCGCATTTGTGAGACCCCCCTCCCTAGTGCGACGTCACATATTTTGCAATTTTACATTTAAAAATCATGAAATTAAAACAGCAGTTCCGAAATTAGTTTTATTTCCACTAAAATATTTTTTTAATAATATAAACCTCATATATTACTATTTCTGTTAATGTAATTTCGGTATACAATAAAGAATATTTGAAAGAATACTTGCAATAAGAAATAATCTTAGTTCTACTGGAGCAATTATTCCAAAGTAACTGCTTTAGCCATTCATGATTCAAAATACTGCAATCTGTGGAACTGACCTATTCACCGAACCTTTTGACCCAGCAGCGGTAGATACGTTGTTCTGATACCGCAATCAAAATAACACACGAGTATTCAATCTATGTTCGGGACCGGGAAGCGTCGGGCCTGATATTAAAAACACAACAAACATTTAAAGTGAACAAAAATGACTTCGAAAATACTTCCGAATCCACAAAAAGTGCAGATGAGAAAGGAGATTGACGCAAAGTTGTTTGCGATGAGTGAAGAGGATAGATTAACGCAGTCACGCGTCATAATTGATAAGGTATGTAATAATTGAGTCAAAATAAAATAACGTAGCAAAGCGGGTGTCCAAAGTCCGCTTTCCGCCTCCTCGTGTGATCCGGCGTGAGGCGCGAAATTGATCTGTCAGGATCGTGGCAAGAGGTCAGGGACTGCCACTTGCCACGATCCTGACAGATCACTTTCGCATTAGTCGTTGCATGCACGCACGCCAGTTTCGGCTAGGTACTTTTTATCTTACCCTTTGCTAAAACATCCCTTATTTGGTCGATGTATGTCCGCCTGGGTCGTCCCTTACTGGCCCTTAGTGTTCTAGCAACAACAAATAAAAAAGATACAACGAATGCCAAATAAGAAACAGTGTGTCATTATCGTTACGTAAGTTGGAGAACCCAACTCTCCATTTGGACTGTGTTACGCAGAAACACTCCAACCCACAACAAGTAACTTTCTAGAAAAACACTTTTTTGTGTATAACATAGTTTTGTTCCAGGGTTTTGTTCAGACTTTTTGTAAATTTCAGATTTTACAACATCCAAAATACAAATCGGCGAACCGGATCGCATTATTTCTGAGCTTACCAACGGAAGTGAACACTGCCCCAATTCTAGACGACATTCTGGCGCGCGGGGCTATCCCTTTCGTTCCTCAGTACTTTAAGGGTAAAATGAGGATGCTCAGGGTCCACCCAGGAGACGTGGACGTCATGCCGGTGACCAGCTGGGGCATTAAACAGCACGGGAACGATATTCACAGAGAAGACGCCATGGACGGTCAGTGATTTTTTTGTTTGTTATAGAATTGGCTCGGTTTTGTGATTTGTTGCTTGAACGATTTTGTCAGGCGTTATCTGTCTGTTCTTCGAACTTCATTTACGTCATCCTTTTATACTATGTACTATGTTTTCAAAATCTTCTTGAAAAACTGGGAACAAGTCGCCTTTATTATTTCCGCTGTTTTAAATAAGAGTAACTTTGCTTTGCCATCGTTTTAGATAGGTACGTTGCAATGCTAATGTAATTAACTAGATAAAGTAGCTGCTCGTATTCAACATTTACCAACGGATGTGGACTTCGTTGGCAGGGCATTAAGCACCTGTATATAGGTTTACCTTAAAAATGAGCGGTATGAACACTCTAATTACCATGCCGGAGGATTCCATTCCCACTGGGAGCCGACGTAATGTTTTTATATAATGGCTATATGATTTATTTCTATGACACATGGCAGTACAAGTATACACCTAGCTCACATTCTCACAATTATTTCCCTAAGTACCTGGGCGCTACATTGTCGCTCTTCGCACACTTTTTAGAACTGTGAAAAGCCTTAGAAAAAACGTGCACTCCCGCATCAATCTACTGCAACGTCTCACCGACTCTAAATGGGGAGCTTCGCTTCGTGTCATACGGAAAATGTGAAAAACAATAAGGATTTCCAAATGAAATTGTAAATTTTGAAATACACTAAAAACACATATTTTTATTTTCAATAAAGTCTCACCAGAACGAAAATCTATTGTATCATGTCTCCTCTTATTGTTCGATAAGATAACCATGCCAATAATAATACCATAAAAAATAGCAGATAGCACGCAAAGTAATTAACAAACTTATAAATACATTTAATATTTATATAATAAAATTTTGGCCTTTGCATCTACGTAATGAGATGATTTCTGCAGCGTCCAGTAGCACCTTCACTCACACTAGGTGGGTGAAGGGAGCACTCGGACGCTGCAGTGCCTGGGATATTGTTCATATAATAACAACTAATCAAATAGATAAGTAATTATGTAAATTTTACAACTTATTTATTTATAGTTTATGATACTGAAAATACAGGATTCGTCTTAATCAACGGGATTGAACAATTGAGATAAATTCACTGAATCATTATTCTATCTTATCAGCCCATAAACGGAGCCCACTGTTGGGCATAGGCTTCTTCTCTTTCACCCCAACCCATCTGGTCCCTTGCAAGTCTCGACCAATGTTTCCCAGCCGCCTTCACAATGGAGATGGGCGGGGCATTTGGTTAGACGGGAAGACGGTTGGTGTTCATGTTCCGTGTTATGCCAGATTAAGAATAGCGTCACTCCATTCCCTTACGAGGATGTCGTGGAAGGCGACTAAGGAAATCAATTACCAGGAGACGGGCAGCAGCGTCTTCCTGAGATTCCAACCGCATACTGCGATCGCCAACCCGCCTGCCAAGCGTGGCGAGGCCTATGTCCTGCAGTGGGCGTCGAATGGCTGATTATGATGATGATGATGAAGACGGTCGGTGGACAAAGATAGCCACTGAGTGGTGGCCAAGAACGGGTCGACGGTCGGTTGGCAGACCACCAGCCCGGTGAATCATCATTACTCAACATTATTTCACGCCTGCATAGTGCTGGAAAGTATTCGCTGATCGCCACGCCAAGATTTCATCGAGGGGATAGTTGTCTAGCCCACATTTAGAAGCTACTGCTGATCGACAGCTACCTGGAGTACTAATAATACCAGTTTCTTTAAAAAAAAGTCTACGCAACCCGCTATTACAGTGCGTAAGTAATAACAAACAAAAGATTTTGCAATATCACGTCTATCTTTTAGTACAATAATACCTATCCAGAACACAGGATCAAGCTAGTAATCATCAGTTTCTCAAAAATTTTAGTTCCGATTGTCTGTAATTACAAGTATCAGTTTTGAGCCAAATATAACAATAATTGTCGACGGACCTTACACAATTATTCGGATCAATCGTAAGTAATGTGAAGTCATTGTATCCGTCGACCTGAAGATAGAAGTAACAATAAAGTGGTATGACGTGATACTGGAAGAACACTGGTATCTACTGAGTAGGTGGCTAAAAATGTGGTTAATTTACTGACGTCTTGGACGGTGGGTGGTGTTTTGAGATTGTCCCACAATCTCCACAGTATTCCCAAGCATATTATGCTCTTTTGAGGGCAAAGGACAGATTTTTCTAGGTGTACTTGCCAGCCCAGGTACCGTAACGTTTGCAATACAATTTTGAGTACATGTACCTACATTTTGATAGTTGGCAGAAAAATGAATAGGAAAAAACAAATTGAAAGTGAATTGTTTCATTTCATATGGAAATTCCGTAAAAAAGCTAATAATTCACTTCGTTTTCTCCACAACATAAAATATTTTAAGAAAACTGTGAAATTTTTAAACGTCTTTACGATTACGAGAAATTTCTTAAAATAGCAATTATGTAACGGTATACGTACGTACATGTTGCCTCAACGGAAAACAAGACGCCAATGAAGCAATATGGCGCTAGGACCTCAAGTAAAACTCAAGTTAAACAAAATGACACCCCCACATGGTGACGCGACGGGAAGTCACGTGGGTTCCACGTCAGGAACCATGACAAGTATCACGACGGTGTCAGAGACGTCTGGAAGTCAGGTTGGCAACCATGAGAGGAAATGAAAGGAAACACGAGAAGTATGAAGACAATGTACGAAAACTGGTAGAATCACACGGGAAACGAAAGTGGCGCTCTCAATAATCAAGCTTCGAATAACGCTCAAGTACCTACTTTAATGGTTAATTTTTGTCCTAATGGTTGCTAGGTAAGCCATCGGTTCTCGAACAATCTCGACTAAAGTGGCAAAAAATATAACATTGATTCGTGTCCATTTTAAGTTGATGGACACGATAAAATCACGAGAGAAGAACCGAAATATCCTGTTTGTTGTTTAGATTGGTCAATTAAACAAATAATGACATAATAATAGCGGACCAGCCCCTCTAACCTCGAAGTTATCGTGTTCAAATTGCAATACATAAAATACACAAGCAGCCTATGTACGTTCCACTGTAGGGCACAGGCCTTCTCTCAAGGAGAGAGTATGGGCTTAATCACCACGTATGCCCACCGCGGATTGGCGATTTCAAGCGCTGAGGTATGCGAATAGCTCAGACACTCAGGTTTTCTTACGTTGTTTTCTTTCACAGTTAGCGAGTGGTATAGCTGCTATAACTTCACAAATGCACATAACTTAGATAACTAAGTCATTGGTACATGCTTGCACTGGGAATCGAACCTGGGTCTCTCGCTTCCAAGTCCAATGTTCTACCCACTAGGCTACCACCGCTCTTGTTCACCACCGCTCGCAAATTGCAATAAAATACAATAAATTTATTTATTTATTTAATACGGAGATATTACAGAAACATGCCACTTATTCTAAACTTAGATGATAAAAATATGTACTAGGCATGCATCCAAAAACATATCTCACTAAGAACTTTATTATGAGTACGTTTAAGGTGAGGGCGTGTAAATAAAGACTTAGTAAACATTTCAATTGCAAGAAATGGCAACATAGAGCGTATCGGAAACTAAAAGTTATTTTGGCCAAACTAAATACCTACGTGTTCCTACTCAATTGTAGCGCAAGTCGGCTAAATTAGCATTGAGAGTAGAGGGACAGGTGTACACCAGGAAATAATAGTGGTGATGTTATTTTTTCCTCTATATCTTAACCCTTCACTTTATTATTAGCAAGCGGGCGAGCAAGCGAATGAGAATATTTTTTTATTAAATTATTTATGATCCAAGATTCTGCATTCCGTGGGTTTTTTCTTGCAATCAGACTAAGTAGAGATAATAATAGACCTTAGAATACCGCAAAAGATCAGTGATACACCACTAGATGAGGCGGAACTCGAGGGACTTCCCAAATCACGAGAAGTCCTTAGTTAGTTCAATCAATCATAATACTGGAGTAACAAAGTTGCTTATAGGTAGGTAGTACAGAGTAAGACGAGAACCTAGGTATTCTGAATAGGTATTTGTACTTAGATTTGTTTCTCGGAATTTTTGGGGCACCCAGACTGAGAGCTGCTATTTCGAGGTTTATTTATGATTTTTCAGAGTAAATATTAAAAAAAAAACCCCACGTGATGTACCTACACGTGGTCTAGCGGTATTACGTCTGATTACCATGCCGGAGGTCGTGGGTTCGATTCCCACTGGGGGCCGCCGTACATTTGTACAAATTGCCTCAGTCTGGTGTATTGCCATGTGTGTGACGTCCTTGCCTCGTTACCATAGTACAGGGTATCCTAGTTTGGGACCAGGACATGTGGCTGTGTTGTGTGGAAGTTATTATTATTATTTTACCACCCTGCATAAAATGTCCGTCACCTCCAGGTGGCCTAGACCTGGTGATTGCGCCAGGTGCCGCGTTCACTCCCGCCGGCTGGCGACTGGGGCACGGGGGCGGTTACTACGACCGCTACCTCTCCGAGCTGGCAGCACGCCACCGCGCCTGCCCGTCCTTCCCCTGCCCCTTCGTACTCGCCTTGGGGTTCCGGCAGCAGGTGTGTGAACAGCTGCCTGTCGACGCGCAGGACGTGAAGGTGGATGAAGTCGTGACTGCTGACTAGCCGGCAAAGGTTTCTTATTCACTACGCTGCGGCTCTTATAAGGGACCATCTATAGAGTACGTCACACGTTAAGGGGGGAGGGGTCGACAAAGTGTGACGTTGTGTGACAAGGGGTGGGAGGGCTCCGAAGTTTCGTGACGTCACATAAAAATACAGTAAATAATTAATTGTTTTGTTATTTCTTTCAAATGTTTAAATGGAACTGCAAGTTTTGCAAATTTTGCAACTGCTGTTTTAATTTAATTATTTCAAGATGTAAAATTGCAAAATATGTAATGTTTTAAAGGGAGGGGTGACCAACTGTGGCAAGGACGGGCGAGGGGTAAAAAAAATCACGAAATTAGTGTGACTTACTTTATAGATGACTCCTAAGGGTCTGTAAGGGTTTTGTAAAAAATATCTTACTTTTAAAGGGATGTACTGAATAATAATTGTTATTAATATATGCTATATGGGCATATCGTTAGGTGGTGCAGTCGATAGCAGATCAGGTTGTATGGAAGAGATCGCTTTTAGCTATAAGACCGCTAATTGTATACTATTAAGAACTGTCTCTCTGAGAGAAGGCCTGTGCCCTGCAGTGCAATAAAGTGTTATCTATCTATCAACCTTCACATTTTGGTTGAAAGTCGATGTAACTGATTAGAGTGCACGTTTGTAAAGGTTGATGTGCTGTCGACAGTGCACATTTTAAAAAGTAGTAGACACTCCCGTACTTTCAAAAGTACCTAGGTGATAAATATTCACGCCTTTTGGATGTATGAATACCAATAGAAAATGTTTTTCAATATTTAACTCTATTATTTTTCAAACAAAAAGATGCGCAGTTTATTAAGGTGGATATTCGTCCATATTACAAAAAACTTTCAAATGACGTTGGTCACCTCCAAGAGTGGGAATGTACATTTCTTTCTTTGGTATTGAACAAGATAGTAGAACACTTTGATTTTTATTTTATTCTTTATGGTTTTGCGAGTAGACATGGGGATTTTGTGAAACCATGTAAAATATGTTCTCCAGCTTGTCACAAATACAGGAAACTTCATCCATACAAACACAAATGAATAAGATGCACACTGCACTGCACACACACACACACAAAACACACACGGACACAAAAAAAAGAATGTCAATAGATAAATAATTGATTAAAGTAAA
Organism: Yponomeuta evonymella; assembly: GCA_963969515.1. NCBI lineage: Eukaryota > Metazoa > Arthropoda > Insecta > Lepidoptera > Yponomeutidae > Yponomeuta > Yponomeuta evonymella. The sequence continues at coordinate 18,633,318 of OZ018352.1, read as the reverse complement.
TAAAATAAACAAATGTTAATTGAATTAGTTATTATTATGATATAATTATAAATTATAGGTATTTTTAGAATTAAAAATCAAACAGTAGTAACAAAGCCCCCAAAGACGGAAGCACGTACATTTGGCAATCGAATTACAGATAACCACAAACACCACGATACAGGTTCGCCTAGTGTGGGATCGCAGACCAACTGGCGCAAAATGAAAACGCGCTCTTTAGCATTATAAACCTAGTAAAATGTATTAAATTAACTTTTTCTCTGTAATGTTTATGGTCCTGCAGTGGGCGTCAAATGGCTGATGATGATGATGATGAATGTTTTTGGTACATAAATAATTTTGTATTATGTCTGTATGTACGTCTGTTAGCAATAAGGCCGCCCATTGTACTTTTTCATTGTAACTTTCACATTTTATGTCTCGCTTCTTGTGTGCAATAAAGAATATTCTTATCTGATCTTATGTACTAACAATATGCCTAAAAAAAGAGTAACCCAAGTTAGGTTTTTAGGGTTCCGTACCCAAAGGGTGAGGTACCTTTGTCTGACTGTCTTATGAACCGTGATAGCTTTGATAGTTGAAATTTTCACAGATGTATTTCTGTTGCCGCTATAACAAACACTACTAAAAACAGAATAAAATTAATATTTAAGTGGGGCTCCCATACAAAAAAACGTGCTTTTTTGCCGTTTTGTGCTCGATATTAATAACTACAACAGGTAGACGCTTGAAATAGCTATTCAAATGCTGTAAAGATAATGGTACGGAACCCTTCGTGCGCGAGTCCGACTCGCACTTGGCCGGTTTTATCAACTGAGGACCGGGGGCGTAAGTCTCTTAATTGCATAGTTATTCATTAAACTGACATTAGTACGGTAGTATATTAGTAAGTTAATAGTCGCTTCATTGAAACTATTGATTAACTAATGACCAATTGCATTCTAATGGAATAACTTTCGCGAATAATGTCAGTTTAATTTGTGCGGGCTAATAGCATTGAAATGACATTGTAATCCGGTTGATTAGGTGACCACGAAATAGAGGCAAATAACAACTAGTGTCGTGGTAATATAGTTCTATTGAACTATTCAAAATAATTATAATATAATTCTATTGAACTATTCAACATAATTATAATATAATTCTATTGAACTATTTCGTGTGGCGCCGGTATTCCGTGTGGCGCCGGATTAAGAATTACGTCAGTCCATTTCCTTCCGTGGATGTTGTAGAAGGCAACTAAGTAAATCAATTACCAGGAGACGGGCAGCAGCGTCTTCCTGAGATTCCAACCGCATGCTGCGATCGCCAACCCGCCTGCCAAGCGTGGCGATTATGGCAAAACCATCGATAAAAAATCGGCAAAACGCCTCATGGTTATGAAAACCACGCAGGAGGCCTATGTCCTGCAGTGGGCGTCGAATGGCTGATGATGATGATAAACTATTCACTTATTTACACAGGCCTGCCTCATGGTTTTCTAACCATGAAAGGGTGTCTCGCATAACTCCGTCAAATCTTAACCGATTTTCACAATTCTTTTTTTTTCCCACTCATTTCATGACTAGCACATATATTTTGGGCACCGACTCCAAATTATACTTCTACAATACCTACATGTATACATACTTCTTATTAATTAAATTATTTCTAACTTTTTAGTGCAGTAGTGTTTCGAAGCTTTTTAAGGCCTTTTTTTATTTAATTTTTTTTATTCATAATAAGGGCCGAGTGGCGCGACGAGATCGATAAGACTGAAGGAAATATCTGTTCCTATATTCAATAGAATCATACGAGCACTATTATAGCATTTATGACTGCCTCACTGGCCACGTATGATTACCATACCGGACCATACATTACCCACAACGGGTTCGATTCTCACAGGGGGCCGCCGTACATTCGTATAAATGGCCTCAGTCTGGGTTTATTTCCAATGGGAATTCCCCCATTGGGAACACCCAATGGGGATCGAGCCCACCACTTCTGTCTGTTAACCGCTGGACCAACGAAGCAGTCAGAATATATTATTGAACTAGCTGTTGCCCGCGACTTCGTTCACGTGGTAAGTTTGACTTGTTTTTTCCGAGATAAAAAATTGCCTATGTGCTAATCCAGACTATAAAATACCTCTGTGCAAAATTTCATCCGGATCTGTTCAGCCGTTTTTACGTGAAAGAGTAACAAATATCCATCTATACATACAAAATTTCGCGTTTATAATATTAGTAAGGATCTACGATTAACGTTCAAGCCAAAATCATAACTCATCTTGTAATCCACTCTACAAGGTGAGGTATGGTTGGGGTGTGGAATGTATGATCTGTCAGTTCACGGATTTTCTCAAAGGGGTTTGAAGTCTCTCAGGGCCTTATTTCTTATTTTAAGATTACCTTGTCATCATCATCAGCCACTTAACGCCCACTGCAGGACACAGGCCTCCCTCATGGTTTTCCTAACTATGAAGGGTTTTGCCATACCTAATCGCCACGCTTGGCAGGCGGGTTGACGATCGCAGTATGCGGTTGGAATCTCAGGAAGACGCTGCTTCCGTCTCCCGGCAATGTATTTCCTTAGTCGCCTTCTACGACATCCACGGAAGGAAATAGAGTAACGCTGTTGTTATAGTTTACCTTGTACCTGTGTGAAACTAAATAAAAAAAACTGCTATTCTTGGCTTATTAAGACAGTTCGATGTACATTGCATAGACGATTAAACCGCAGATTCACAAGGAGGGAGACGAGTTGCACTTGTACTTGCACCGAGTTGAACATGTACATCGAACTGCCGTGATACACTTTGAACTGTAGTGTTATGAAACGCTGCCCTCTACACTTAATTTCACGGATATTTTGGATTTTTTTTATACCTACGTAGTTTTTGATCAACAACGTTGGCGAAAAAGTTATTAACTTCTTACGTCACTGTTTCTCAATCAAAAAGTAAGTATCATCATCATCATCATCATCAGCCACATGACGCCCACTGCAGGACACAGGCCTCCTTCGTGGTTTTCATAACCGTGAAGGGTTTTGCCATAATCGCCACGCTTGGCAGGCGGGTTGACAATCACAGTATGCGGTTGGAATCTCAGGAAGACGCTGCTGCCCGTCTCCTGGTAATGTATTTCCTTAGTCGCCTTCTACGACATCCACGGAAGGAAATGGAGTGACGCTATTCTTAGTCCGGCGCCACACGGACGTAAGTAAGACAAAAAGTAAGTATACCCAGAAACAATTATAATATGGCTAAAACGTCTATATTTTTATTTTCTTGTACCACCGCACACCACATTAGTCCAAAGTATATTCAATCAATCGTCGGAAAGTCGGAATATAAAAGAAACTTAACAAAACGGGTTCTAAATATCTTTCCAGTTCTAGTTTCGGTGTTTTCCAAATTGAAGCTATAGGAATGCGTCAGCGCACATGTCTTCTCAATGTCGCATCGTTTCCTTGTATTTTCTGCCTTGTTGTGAATTTGTAATGAGCCGATATTTAAAAATTAAATAGAGGAACCGGGAAATAATGACATTTATAAAACCATGAGTAAATTTGAATGAATCAAGATGGTCACATTGTTCAGTAGGTTTATAAGTGCAAAGAATGCGCCTGGCCATGATCTTATGATAGCGGGCCCGCACTGCCATATATTTGAAGCTAGTTATTTTAAAAGGCTGAAATGTAACCAAATTTTTTTCCTCTTTCACAAATGAAAATTTAAGTTATTGCAAGTAATTAAATTTTGCAACAGGGCCATCCTTACATTTTTATAGGTTTTTAAAGTACATATATACACGAGTACAAAAGTCAAACAAATAAATCAGTATCTTAATGTCAAATTGAGATACTACGTACCTACTTGTGCCTTATAATTTACACTTTTGATCGGAGTCTTTTCGTAATCAGATTTTGTGCATTCAATTCTCGGCTGAGGCAAGTTTCAAAAAAGGTGTTATAGTGTCCAAAATACAAATAAAATGGGATATTATTTAAGCAAAATGTCCTATCTACATCTGCACAAATATTATAATGAGGAAACGTTTGTAAGTTTAAATGTTGGTAAGTTTGTATGTAAGGGGTAATCTCAAAATATAATTTCAAAAATTCAGGGCAGTAGCACATATAATTAACTTAAAAGAAAAACTGTCACGGTTAAGTAGGCTTTACAAGTTAACGAGTAATACGCAACTAACTTACGGAAGGAAAACTTCGTACAAAATCCATTGAAAATTACGTTGATGAAGTTGTTAGTTCTGTAAAGCAGATAAAACCCCTTCTTTCTACGGAACCCTAAACTGGGCGTGGCCCAACACGCACTTTGCCGGTTTTTGTTGTAATTTATTTCATCCGTTGTGAGTAGCAAAGCATGCACTACAATTCTTAAATAAAAGACGTTCATCAAGGTGATCGGTCATACAGAGGTAGGAATAATAAACAGAAAAAAAAGCAAATCCACTGGAGCTTTGGACCGCAATTTTCAGTTTATTCTTGGACGTAAAACCTGTCCGGTCACTCATCGCAATCACGCCTCAGGGTCGTGTGTTCTATGTATGTGTACGATTTAATTAAATTAAAACTTGATAACATTGCATAGCTCTGCTTCCGTATTAGCGTCGCAAGCAATATCCTTCCAATTATGCAAAATTATATTAATAATTTAGGTATTAGAAAAGGTAGAGAGAAACAGAGAGATGCAGATACAGTCGACAGCACATCTGCGTTTACATACGTGCACTCTACTCCGTTGTGATATGGGTGACATTGCAACTAAATTGTAAAGGTTGATCTGCTGTCGAATTTTCGAACTATAACTTTATTAAAGTATAACCACAGATGTACCTAACTATACTTGATTTTTGCCGACCAGGTTTCGCTCTGATTCGCAGAGCTTAATCATGGTGAATAGAGACGGAGCACGAAATCGGATGCTTCCGACAAATAATAAAGCAAGTGAAACCTAGGTAATGAAATCCCGCAAGATAATTTAAATCCAGTTATTTGCGGGACTGAACCGTCGCAGTCCCGCTGGGTCCATGTGTTTGCGGGATCCAGCAGGGTGAACTTAGTCCTTTGAAATCAATCGCAATAAAGAACTAACAGACCTCGTTTTCTTGGTTTTAATCAAATCAAAATTAAATAAGCATTTCGTTACATTACTTATGGTTCTTGAATACTTTTAGACATAAAGATTAAGACATAAATTGACATAACAACATAAACATCAGAAACTTAAATTGCCATAGTCGCTTAAATATAATAATTACAAATTGACAAGCACACGCCGCCGCCGCGCAGAGTAAATTACAATTTTTAGAGGATATAAGGTCAGAAAATATAATGCTACAATTATAAATTAATAATTATGAACTGATTTCTTGTATTTTTTGTGAATAAATATGTGACTAATTTGACCTTCTTATGTTCGTTTCACACGTGAATGAGAGCAGGTTTAATATTTTTGAATACAAAACATTGACATCTGGGCTCTGCTTCATAGAACTGCAATTCATGGTTACCTCGTCGAATTCATAATAACTAATGTCATGATAAATTACGAATTATAGTTATACGAAACTCGGCCTTGCTTAATCAGTAAAACAGACTAAAAAGAGATACTAATAATCTTTTACGTTTGCACAGATAAGGAGTATTTTTAATTTGTTTATTTAAGAAGTTCTTGTATCGAGTCGTGGTATTATAAGGAACTGAGAGCTCGGAGGATCTCAGTTGATGACGTACTTTCGTGCATGACGTACTTCCGCTTTCGTAGACTCTAGCTCTGTTTTTTGCTATAAAAATGAATCAAAGCAGCTCGAATCGAAATCAATTCAATTTAGTGGGTTGTCAAAATTGTGTCGGATCGGAGTACAAATAGATAAGTTACCTACGACAAAGTACTGCTGATAATTTGTGTACATACAAGTACATAATTGGTTGTTTCTGAAAATGGTGCCCTGCACTAGATAGATACTGTTACTTTCATGGAACTTTTGAAATCGAACTTTGAGGTTAGAAAAAAAAGTGTGCTTGGTAATACAAAAATACCTAACACCAGAAGGATGGCGCAAAGCGAAGTACCTACCTATTTTTTGTAGAACATTCAAATGAATGTAGATTATTAGAAGCATTATGCAAAGTATTAGTAATAATAAGGGCCCTCATCTATTTTTCAATGAGACACGATAATTTAAATTAGCTCACAAAACATGTGGGGGGAAATTTTGAAATCGGAACTTACCTACTTATTTTTACATATAAATAATCATATTTTCAAATTAGACTATAACTGGCCAGTCTCATATACATAAAACCTTTTTTCTGAATACTTTCTTAGTGGCCTGGTAATACATTATTGTAATTTGTACAGTTTTACTAGCAAAACAGGAAAAGATCGCGAGGAAACCTAAGTGTCTGAGGTGCTCAAATACCTCGGCAATCTTCTGGAATTGCTAATTCGCAGTGGGCACGCGTTGTAATTAAGCCCATACTTTCTCTCTGAGGGAAGGCCTGTGCCGTATATGGGCTACATAAAAATAGTATTGAGAATTTTATTACGTACCTACCTTTCTAAATATTTATTGTTCTGATTTGTTCTTTTTTGAGAAACCTGAGTATTAGGATGAAGCTTATGTTGATGGCCTAATACAAGAGTTTGTTGAGTTTACAAAATTCCGCCCCGCTCAGAAATTATTTTTTTGTAAGTGGGTTATATAAAAAAATAAATATCTTTTTTAGGGTTCCGTACCCAGTGTAAAAATCAGCCAAGTGCGTGTCAGGTCACGCGCAATGTATGGCTCCGTAGAAAGAAGTTTTTTTTTTATCTGCTTTACATAACTTAACAACTTCATCGAAGTCATTTTTGATGGATCTTGTACGAAATTTTAATTTAATAAGTTGGTTGCCTATTACTCGTTAACTAGTAAAGCCTACTTAGCCGCGATTCCTTTTAAGTTCATTATAATATGTGCTACTACCCTGATTTTTTTCACGTTTCTACAATTCACCGCATAGCCAGGAATGAGGGGGAGGGGGCCGCACTACTCAGAGAAAAATTTGCGCTTTAAAGCTTAATATTACGCAAACGGCTAAATAAATCTACAGTTCATTCGGCGTTATAAATATGTAGGTACATCTAAGCCAACTTTTATCTCCCTAGTACTTACCGTCTCTGTCCTAACCCGCGGATGGACAGACAGACAGACGGACATGGCGAAACTATAAGGGTTTCTTGGCCAATACGGAACCCTAAAACAGGACCCTATTACTAAGACTCTACTTTCCGTCTGTCTGTCTGTCACCAGGCTGTACTATCCCGGTTCCTCGGTTCACGTGGAACTGGGGTAGCTAGACAGTTGATATTTTCACAGATGATGTATTTCTGTTGCCGCTATAGTAAAAAATACAAAAACACATATAAAGGCTGTCATACAAACAGACGTGATTTTTTGTCGTTTTTTTGCTCGATATTAATAACGGCAACAAACAGGTAGACGTTTGAAATATTCACAGAATATTTTGTTGTATGTTCGTTTACGTTGTACGTTTCTTTAATTTAAACGTGATTTTTTTTTGCCGTTTTTTTCTCAATCTTTGCGTCTAGTGTTGGTACGGAACCCTTCGTGTGCGAGTCAGACTTGCACTTGGCCGGTTTTCACTAAATTTATAAAAACCGTTACTTGTATTGATACCGCATATTACTTCGCGTTACATTGGTAGATACGAAAGTTAGACATTTTTTACTTAGCGGAAGAGATTTGTATAGATCGTGGTAAGTGGCGAATTCTGGTATCTCCCTATCCCTCCGGGACAAAGCCTTGAGTTTGCGTATGTATGTCTTTTTATCACCACCAAAAAACCAGCCCTATATAAATTCAGACAGTCCGAGGATTCATAATATTAATATTGTTGGTTTGGGTTCTCTGCTAGGTGCGCCGAACTCCCGGCTCACACCAGTCTGCGTCCGACCACCGTCTGCAGCACTACGCACGCAAGACCGGAAATTATTTCACTCACGTGATCGAAACTCAGCCGTACGCGGAAGCCATTAAACGCAAATTCGTCTAGTAAAACATTCGAGCATCGAAATCTAGATTAAATTATCGTCGATAACAATAGTTCGAGTATAACGTTCTTATCGTGTGTAGCTGAATGTTGTGAAGTATGCTGTAAAAAGTTTGGTGATTGAATTTCGTTTCGTCAACTGTTGCTGAGTTGTGAAGATGGCGAGTGCGCTGGCGATGCTGCAGGGGCTGCGGCAGAAGGTGAAGGGTGGCGAGTACCAGGACTGCCGGACGCTGCAGGTTGACCTGCCGGCGCCCAGCTCCGTCGACGTTGAGTTCCAGAACCTCACGCTCAAGGTCTCGGAGGACATTAGGGGACGGAGTAAGTGCACTCACCTTTAGAGATAAGCGTTGCACCGCGTAGGTGAAGATTAGATTAGAACACTTCATTGTACACACCAGAAAACAAAATACATTAAAAGGTAGGTAACTTTTTAAGTTTTTTCCACGGTTTGCTAGGTATTTGGGTGCGGATTCGAAACGTAATTTAAATGACCCACGGCGCCACGAGTATCCACGACCTTGTTTTTCAGCTTGTCTACGTAAATTATCTTGAATTTTAATGGATCACTCAATCCAGTTTATTAATATATTGATCAATAAGGTATCGTTTTTAAGTTGGTAGTTTGCAAAAAAGGGTTAATTGTGTTGATCGATACGCATTTTGCACAAGTCAAATTTGCTATTGTTTATCTATTAACTACGCAAGTAGTTACGTATTGCCTCAAAGAATCTGAATAATTTAATTGTAACTGTTTCATGTTTTTTTGTCTGCGGAATGAGTTTCATCGACCTACCTATTTTCCTTATTTGCCGCGATATTGCGATTAATTAATATGCAAGTTGTTCTGTTTGTAGAAAAAATGTTACTATCAAAGTATGTCACCACATTAATCGATTTAATTACGCTCGATTACGCACTTTAGGTAGGTATTTGGATCTATTGTGTTGAAACAGATTCAACAGACGTAGATAAAAAAACCGGACAAGTGCGTGTCGGGCCACGCCCAGTGTAGGGTTCCGTAGAAGGAAGGGTTTTCACCTAGTACTGCTTTACATAACTAACAACTTCATAGACGTAATTTTCAATGGATTTTTTATGAAGTTTTTCTTTTATAAGTTGGTAGCAAACAATGATCTTCCTACACCCACAATATTTTTAAACGACCGTACTAATCGTCTCTGAGCTAGACCGCGGAAAGACAGACGAACAGACGGACAGACAGACAGACAGACAGAAATGGCGAAACTATAAGGGTTCCTTGTCGACTGCGGAACCCTAGAAACTGTATTGAGATTGTCACAATGACCATTGTTAAATATAATTTGTACAGTCGAGGGCACATTAACATATACATGTGTCCATTTTAATCGGTTACGTTATGGGTGACTCTGCATTTGTAAGCAAATGTAAAGGTTGATCTGCTGCCCCTATACACGCTGATTTCTGGATGGTTTAAAAGCGGAGGTTATGTAATTATTAATAAAAAATGTTATCTATTTAGACTATTACTTGTAAGTATTACGTAAATAAAAAAAAATGTTCTTGTTTCGAGTTGACAAATTTTGTTTAAAAAATGCGCGAACAATTAGTACCGCCTCTCCGTCTAACAGAACAATGACCCGCGGACCCGCGGCACGCACGCACCGCTCGGGAGGGCTACTAATGGTTCTAATAGATTCGAGTTTGTGTCGAGATATTTTTGAAAAGTGCGTTAATTTAACCCGCCATTGGTGACGTGAATTTGACTTACATTGTTGGTGACCCCGGTCTTATGCACCGGGGTTTTTGACTACGATTTTTTCTGTAATTTACGGTTTATGCTACTTTTCATTGGAAAGGTTATAAAATTTGATCTTTAATTGTCAATAAAACATAAGTATTTCATAAAAACAAATATCTTTAATTAGCATTAGACAATATCTTTGGATGCACTAAAATTCTAAGGTATTTTAACAATGTTTTTTTAAACTCAAAAAATAGATATAATCTTAGTTATTTAACAATAAAATCAGGCTTAGTCAATCTTATGATATTGAAAACATAAAATAAAATAAATGGTAATACATACCTACTTCTAACAAAAAAAATTAAATACAATACTAAAATCATTCATATTCAACAGCGAAACAGCCAGCAACGGCCAGCAACGCACGCGACGCTGTTGCGGAGTAGACTGGCGATAGGTGGCGTGGAATTAGGCAGCTACTCGAAACCACAGTATAATTCGATGAACGGTGACAAAAATATTTGATTTCTTTTAACTACCCGGTCTCACAGACATAATATAGGTCACCAATGGCGTGTTAAAAAAAAAAGTATTCGATAACTGTTGTCAGGCACGTTAATTTTGCTATATCCTTCAAACCACACCGAATCAATGCAGTCAGTGTTACGCGCACCAAATCCAGATTGATTCCAGTCGTCTGAATGTCAAATTCTATATTAATTGCTGTCTCTCGCACTCGTCAGGATTCCGCCAGGATGTGGTGGTCATAATTAGGCTTCTGATGTTCAATTATAAAGCATTTTTTAGGGTTCCGTACCCAAAGGGTGAGGCGCCCTATTACTAAGACTCCGCTGTCAGTCCGTCCGTCCGTCCAACCGTCCGTCTGTCCCCAGCAGGCTGTATCTCATGAACCGTGATAGTTGGACAGTTGAAATTTTCACAGATTATGTATTTCTGTTGCCGCTTTAACAAAAAATACCACAGTAAAAACAGAATAAAACAAATAGTTAAGGCGGTCTCCCATACAACAAACGTGATATTTTTGGCGTTTTATGCTCGATATTATCAACGGCAACAGGTATACACTTGAAATATTCAAATGTTGTATAGATACTGGTTCGGAACCCTTCGTGCGCGAGTCCGACTCGCATTCGGCCGGTTTTTGCCGAACGCTTGCCCAAATTGGACGTTATCGTTTTTACTCAATCAACAACATGATACGTCGAGTAAATCTAGCAACGGTTATTACGTTGGAGCCTACATAATTACACTACTTTAATATGCACATTAAGTACTACGATGTTCAGTGGACGGAGGCAGTTCGTTTTGGTTCGGTGGGTGGTCACTTGCCCGATGCGTAGATGACACAGGAAGTGGTTAGGATAGTGACCCTAATCACCATCATTATTATTATTATAAAAGAAAATACATGTACAAAGGGGAGCTTACCTCTGTCAGAGATTTCTTCCAACCTTTTCTGCAAACCTTGGGGAGTCAGAGTGGAACATCATCAAACGGCTGGAGGGTTAGCGTGACGGTGGTGACGAGAGACTCAGAAGGGAAGTGGGGCAGAGGCGCGGAAAAGACGCGTCGTTAAAATGTACTGAAGGGACGGACGGGACGAAGCCCACACAGAAAGACGGGGCGGGCGCGATTTCTATGCAACGTTTATTAAAGTTAGAGATGTCAATGTACGACTATAATTTGTGACGGATGACAGATATTTGTCTGTATAAGAATGCGCCTACTATTTCTTGGAGATCCTAATCGGGCCCTTTCTAATAATAATAGTACTCAATATATATTAAAAAAAACTTTCCGTGATCAGTGTCAGATTAATTTTTACTTCGATAACGAAAACGCAATTTGTAATATCTTGTTTTGATAGTGACTGACGAAACTGCCGATCGAATTCAACGAAAGTTATATTTTTATTCATATAGAAAAAATATTCTAACACAGGCACGTGTTTCATAAAACGAAAATTCTTAGTTTGTTGTGACCTCAGGTTGTGACAATTCGATGAGAATTCGAAACCGATACATCCTACTTATTGCCCTGTGGGTTAATCGACTTTGCAACGTAAATCGAATTGTCACAGTAAACAGTGAATTTTAATTCTATGAAACAGGCCCTATGATGATAAAAAAACTAACGCCCGAGCCGATAGCTACGCATACTGGACACAAAAAAACTACTTGATACATCATCATCAACCCATTATGTCCGAACCGAGGGGCACGGGTCTCTTCCCTGAGGAAGGTATAGGCCATACTCCACCACGGGGGCCAAGTCCGGATTGGTGGAGGCTTGTAGACTAGTGGCTCGTCTACTGTCAGAAGTTGTCAAGCCGCCCTAAGGCATCTGACTTGGCTTAACGACTGCCATCTATCGACGGCAGCCGGCACCAACAGCTTAACGTGCCTTGCGAAGCACGGAACCGCTCGGACAAATGCCACTAGCGTTAGGCATAGACGGCGACCCATCCATGCACTGAACGCGCCCTGTGTAGCTTAACCTTCGTGATCGTTTAAGATCACTCAGGCAGCCGGGGCTACGAGCGATTCAGCCGGGGCTACGAGCCTATGAGAATATGATACATACTACGAGAATATGGTACATATTCCTTTTATATAATTTTTGTTGCACTAACCCGTGCTAAGGACAATTTTTAAAAACCTATTTAGAGGCTACAATATTCTTTTGTCTAGAACACAATATTTTTTGGGTATGACAATTTAGGGTTATATTCACAGGTTATATTTAAGCTACGTCACAATTTTATTCATAACACAACAAAAAGAAAACTAATTGAAATAAGAAACTGGACTTAACTAATATATAAATGATAAAAATATATAAATTACATAAATTCTATATTTACAAATAAAACACCTGCCCCCGGTCACTGTCCCGCGGTAATGAGCCCAGGATGCTGGCGACGTTACCTCTTTGGATGGCCAGGCTTATCCTCTGGCCGAGGTACGCGCCAGCCCTCTGGTCTCCCGATGCGTCGATATACGCGCCGCTAGGTCTTTGAACAACAGGCGCGCCTCTGGGCCCCAAGTGCCTATGGTTTCGACCCCAAACGGCGCAAATATGTAATTGTTTCCTACTGAACCGTATTTGCGCCGTTTGAGGCTTTCGGCCACGCCAGCCGCTGAACCAGCGGCTCCTCCACTCTGGGAAACATGAGAGGGTGCCAGCGTGTCAACGCATGTAGCGTCCCATACCAGCGGCCTCCCATATTTCCAGGGGATCAATGTCATGCCATCGGGCCTTTTACCATCGTCGCGGATGATGCCTGGAGGTTCCAGCGTGGCCGGAACCCCGGCTGTGGCAAAGGCCCTCCGGATGATGTCATTGAGAGCCGCGTGGCGGGAAAGGTGGCCGGCGCTCCGCTGACACGATAGACCATGGTGGCCCAGGCGATCGACGTCGGTACCGCAGGGGCAGCGATGGGGCACAGTGATTGGGCAACCCAGTCGCAGACCGATGGCGGTGCTAAAAGAAGTGTTTTTGGGTTAATAAAATATCGACAATATTAACACGCAATGGACGCGTAACTTTTAGCGTTCTTATTTGAGTATTAAATAAAACAGCGCTACGCTTATTTGGGATCCCGACATGTTTAATAAATTGCGTAAACAGTTAAACTGTACGTTTTCGCAAGTACAGTCGCCTTTGTCATTCTTTAGAGTCCATTAAACTCTATTCAGTTACATTACAGGGGACTTTGCAACAAAATAAAATGTATAGGTCATTGTTATTAACTATTATTATTATTATACTTTATTGCACACAAGACTTTTAACAGGACATTACATTGTTCTACCGCCTGTGTTTGTAACCTTTTTTATTTATGTTGGCGTACCTAATGGTAGTTATAGACGAGCAACAGAACCAAATGACCATCGAATATTCGCCATTTCTTTATAAATTTGTCAATTCAATTCAATTCAAATATTTTTATTCATTGTAAAAACAGAATGTTTACTTAATGAACGTCAAAGTTGTTAGTTTCACAATTAATGGATTATGTGGAGAAGAAGCTAACAAAGAAACTCCACATTTATTCTTTTCAAAACACGTTTTAACTTAATTAACAGAGTTTTCAACTTAAAATATTAGTCATGAATGTGTTGAACACTAGTCACAATCGTCCTTTAAATAATATTAATCTACTGTTTAATGCCAAACATCTTTGTCTTCGTCTTTGTCTTCGAGCTGTCGAACTGAACAAACGAACAGAGCCGGGCATAAAGCCAAACATCACTACAAAAAATTTCATGATCTTTCCGGCGAACGCTCTAGTAAATGCTCGTCGTACTAATATTGTCTTGATGTCAGACGGCGGAACAATGAGACGATTGCTCGGCTCGGCAAAAAGCTTGATACAAATTTACTGTCGTTTCGCTAGAATGCTCTCTAGAACATTCCCTAGAATGCTCAGTAAGACGCTACCGCTTATTTTGTTTTCATTCGCTAGAATGCTCAATACAAGTGAATGCTCAAGTCTATGAGCAGCTTAAGAATATACTTTTATCATTTTTGCGTACAAATCCTAAAGATATTAGAAATCAAAATAACTATTGTTATCTTTTATGATTTGATCACTAGGTACTTATTGCAAGTGTTCTGCAAAACATTTTACTTGACATTTTTTATAGTTATCATTCATGATATCTATCAATAGGATTACTTTTGATTGAGGTACGGTCTACATATTAAATACAGTCAGGGTGACTTTACATCTTTTTTAAAAGGTTGGCATGTAGGTAGAATACATGCATATGTAAAGGTTGTTTAAATAGACGGTAGCTACTGAGGTACAATTTTTTACAGAATACGGAATGACTTCGAGAATTGAGAATTCCTCATAATACGTCAATAAGAGTTTGTCATTTACGATATATTGTTTCCTCGAACTTTAATTTATTTAAAAATGTACAGTTTACAGACTTTTCCCTGTGGTTGAATTACAACATGATATTACTTGCCAAGTTTCATAGCTAGCAATTTGGTTTTACTAAAGGGCGGAATACAACAGACGCCGGAGTTATGTTACTTAAACATATTTTCAGCGCGTGGGAGGATCGCAAGGATGCAGTAGGCATATTTTGTGATTTATCAAAAGCATTTGATTGTGTAGACCACGAAACGCTACTGCTAAAGTTAAAACACTACGGAATAAAGGGTGCAGGTTTAGATCTTTTAAGATCGTATTTAGAAGGAAGGGTCCAAAAAGCAGACGTAAATCGTATTAAATCCTCGGGTTCACTTGTAAAAATAGGAGTCCCGCAGGGATCTATCTTAGGGCCGCTCCTTTTCCTAGTCTATATAAATGATTTACCGTTTATGGTACAAAAAATGTCTGAGATAGTGTTATTTGCTGATGACACGTCACTTATTTTTAAAATAAGGAGACAAGAAAATAATCTTGACGATGCAAATAATTCTCTCTCGCAAGTACTAGATTGGTTCACAGCAAATAATCTGCTGCTAAATTCTAAAAAGACGAAATGTATAAAGTTTTCCTTACCTAACGTACGAGTAGTTGAGAACAACATAGTAATTGGACATGAAAAACTAGAATTTGTAGATGATACTGTATTTCTGGGCATCACCATCGATCCAAAACTACAATGGGGTCCACATATTGTAAAATTAGCACACAGACTTAGCTCTGCAGCATATGCAGTGAAAAGAATTAGGGAACTCACTGACGTTGCAACTGCTAGGCTTGTTTATTTTAGTTACTTCCATAGTATTATGTCCTACGGTATACTACTATGGGGCCGGGCAGCAGACATTGAGACTATCTTCATCTTGCAGAAGAGAGCCATCCGATTTATTTACAAGTTAGGTAGTAGGGATTCGCTGAGAGATTTCTTCAAAGAAACCAACATCTTAACAGTTGCATGTCAATACATTTATGAAAATATTATGTACGTTACAAAAAATATCAAAGACTTCGAAAATGTTGGTGGCCACCATGATGTTAATACTAGAAATAAACATAAATTGTCATTTCCACTATTTAGACTTGCAAAAGTTAACACATCCTTTATGGGGCACTGTATAAGGTTCTACAACAAAATTCCTCAAGATATATTAGAGTTACCTCCAACGCGATTTAAAAAATGTGTTAAGCACATTCTGTGCAAAAAGGCTTACTATAACATCAAGGATTATTTAGAAGACAAAGATGTTTGGCATTAAACAGTAGATTAATATTATTTAAAGGACGATTGTGACTAGTGTTCAACACATTCATGACTAATATTTTAAGTTGAAAACTCTGTTAATTAAGTTAAAACGTGTTTTGAAAAGAATAAATGTGGAGTTTCTTTGTTAGCTTCTTCTCCACATAATCCATTAATTGTGAAACTAACAACTTTGACGTTCATTAAGTAAACATTCTGTTTTTACAATGAATAAAAATATTTGAATTGAATTGAATTGAATTGTTCTAGGTCATCAGACAGTACCGTATAAATTTTTATTCCCTTGAGTGTGGAAATATACGTTTTTTGCGGCATAAACGGTCGTATCTTTATTTGCGTTAACTTAGAAGTTTTATTTTTTCACATCTTCAAGGGACTGTAGAGTTGAGTATTATGGTTTTAAATTCAACTCTTCCCGCGTTCCGAACGGATAGACGGACGGACAGCAAAGTGATCATATAAGGAATCCGTTTTTTCCCTTTGAGGTAAGGAACCCTAAAAATCTCGTGTCACAGTGTTTGTTATCGAACTCCTCCGAAATGGCTTCATCGATTTTTATGATTTTTTTGTGTGTATTTGGTAGGTCTGAGAATAGGTCGTTGGCTAATTAATATGGCCAAACAACGTTTGCGGGGTCAGCTAGTTTTATATAAATAATTTAATAATATATATAACTACGTAAGTGTCTAACTCATCAAGCATTAAAATGTGAAAATTACTTTGCTAAATTCCACCAAAATCCCACAAGCACCATGCAGTTAGTTAATGCACCGCCCTCCCTCCCACTTTTTCAAGTAGAAGCAAGGCACAAACACACCACCACCGACAACAATACTTGTGTGAAAAGTGCGTTGCGACGAGTTTCGCTTTTAACACGAGGTATTCTCAGGCTCCGATGGTCGACTGACAAGACTAAAAGTGGGAGGGAAGGCGGTGCATTAACTAACCGCATGGTGCTTGTGGGATTTTGGCGGAATTTACCAAAGTAATTTTCATATTTTAGTGCTATTATGGATTTCCGCAAAATAAAGCCTGATTCCATACAATAACTCATCAAGTTCTCTCTCATCATCATGAGCGCGTCTCTGCCCACTGCCGGGCCTATGCCTTTTCCCCATCGTCCTATCTTTCGCGGTCTCTCGCCATTCGGGCCCTCTGACGACTTGATCACATCACATCGTTCGATCATCGTGCTATGCTTAAGTTCTCCTTAGCTGCTATTGAAGTGAAACGTCTTCGCTCAGTTCGATAGTAGGTGGTCACTTTGCTAAAACCGCATGCAACGAAAACATGTCGCTTCTGCAAGGACTGTAACTCTATCACTACGTTTGGTATGCAATTCGTTCATATATCGTTGAGTAGAGTAAAGTAGCCATTATTGAGATCATTTTAATACCAACGGCCGTATAACCCGCCATAGCCCCGCTTTTTCATCGAATGACGACTGTTGTATGTTATTTATTTACTGTTTGCTGAAGGAAAAACCACTTATAACAAAACAAAAATGTACTTAAAATGTCCGTCATGTTATTATCTATGAAACCTTTTGATCACTTTTATCAGAAGTATACTGTTTTGCAATCATTAAACATGATAGTTCGTGCGAGCGAGAAAGCATACCCGACGTAACAGCAGACTTAAGCAGTTTTTTCTCCAATCATCTCAAACACAGTTAAACCCTCGTCATTTGAACTGTTACATTACGTGTCAGTGTTAAATTACTCATTGATAAAATTACCGTTCGATGGAAAAACTTTTGTTGTGCTTATCTTAACCCGTTACGGAGATTAATTTGATATTAAAACGATGAGGGGATGAGCGTAGAGGGTAACTGCCTCGTTGGATTACCGGTTAACACGCTTGACTACCAATACCGAGGTCGTGGGTTCGATTCCCACTGGAGGCCAATGATATGCATAAGTGGCCTCAGTCTGGGTGTATCTCCACGTTCGTTTTGTCCTTGCCTGGTTAACATGGCATCCTATCCATGATATCCTAGTTTTGGATCAGGACAAGTGATTGTGTTGTGTGTAAGTTCTATTATATTAGTGAATGTTCATGTATCGGAACTTGCAAGTTAGATAGAGAGGTCGGCTAGCGGAACATGTCGCACAGTCGTGTAAGATTTCTGTTCATATTAATTGAAATAATGCTTCAGGGACTGGTGGCGAAGGAAAGACACAAAGCTGGCTTTAAAGTCTATATACACGTAGTGTTGCAATAGAATGATATAAGCACGAACGTCAGCTGTTATTTGGTAGTTTACTAAGCAATAGCAGTACAATGTCATTCCATTGTTATGAACAGCGCAAATTAAATGGGCATCTCTCGCGAAGAAGATCGGATCGCGTGAGGCGCCGAGTTGTTGCAGGGATTATACCATTGGAATGCGATTGGTTACTAGACTACCAAAAGTGTCAATGAAACAACCCTTACCATACTAATATGAGTATTGAACAACCATGCATTTTATATGGTTAGATATCGGCAAGCGCAGCGTAGGACGACCAGTCACAAGATGGACAGATGACCTCATCCAAGTGGCAGGAAGACGCTGGATGCAAGCCGCTTCCAACCGGTCTTTTTGGAAATCCATGGAGGAGGCCTATGTCCAGCAGTGGACTTCTTGTGGCTCAATGATGATGATGAAGCGCAGCATAGGACGACCAGCCACAAGATGGACAGATGACCTCATCCAAGTGGCAGGAAGACGCTGGATGCAAGCCGCTTCCAACCGGTCTTTTTGGAAATCCATGGAGGAGGCCTATGTTCAGCAGTGTACTTCTTGTGGCTGAATGATGATGATGATGATGATGATGCATTTTAGAGACTCGCCCCATATATTAAATGTCACCATCGCCCCTTGTCATTGCGTTTGGGATAAATGGCGACAAATGTTAAAAGGAAAAACACCGAGTTTATAAAGGGCAAGGCCGATACAATTATCTCAGCTCCTATATTATGCGCACCAAATCCCGAACGATTCCAATCGTCTGTCTGTGAAATTCCACAGCAAATAGAAAGAAATAAATAGGATATTTATTTAAATTGTCACAGAAACACAAAGTAAACAAAAGGTACACAAACAAAAGACACGAACTTCAACAAAACAGAGATAAAACAAAACAAGGTGAGTCAAAGGCAGCTGGGTACCATATAGTAATGTATGGCACCCAGCCACCTCGGACCTCAAACGCCTCAGGTCAATCGTCAGAATTCCGACCGGATTTGATGCGCATAATTAGGCTTCCGTGGTCTAGCAGCTCAGTGAGAGGCGTGCGTTCGAATCGGACTCCGGTGCGAAAATTTAGGTACTCTCCTTGTGAAGTTTCGTTGGTAATTAAAGGTCATCATAGACGGGCCCTATACTACTAAAGCGCTATATATCTTCCGAGCAAATCCCAAAAACGTGGACGCTACACTATTACGCCTTGAAATCGATTGCCGTGCTATAGAAAGAGTTATTAAAATAATCCCAAAACAGACCCAGACAGCAGCGGTGGTAGCCTAGTGGGTAGGACATTGGATTCGGGGGCGAGAGACCCAGGGTCCATTCCCAGTGCGATTCCCATTTGTGAAGTTACAGTAACAATACCACTCGCTAACCTTGAAGGAAAACATCGTGAGGAAACCTGAGTGTCTGAGCTATTCACATACCACTGCCATCTTTGGTTGCTTATGAAGTATTGACGTATGAAGCTGGAGGTCTCGATATTTTTTTGTTTATGTGTTAGCAAAGAACGGGTTTATACGATAGCCGTTCATTTTATATATTTTTGATAGGCGGATAATGGTATCTACTACGTAGAAAGCAATAAATAATGCAGCCTATGCACGTCTCACTGTAGGGCCTTCTCTCAGAGAGAGAGAGAGAGAGAGTATGGGCGTAATCACCACGCGTGAACACCCCAGACACCCAGGTTCCTCACGATGTTTTCCTTCTACGTTAGCGAGTCGTATAACTACTATAACTTTATAAATGTACGTAACTTACCAAACAAAGCCATTGGTACATTATGCCGGAATTTGAACCCACGACCTCACGAATAAGAAGCCGGCGTTCTACCGCTCCGCTACCAACGCTCAATTTTTTTTTAATTAGGACAGTGCTGAGTGTCATAAAACTTAGTTGATTATGACAATTCGATGTGCATCGGTGTTCATCGACTTCGCAAGACAGAGCTAAGACCGGTTTATAAGAGGAATTCCTGCACAGGGTATCGTGGTTTGTGACAGGAAAGGTGATTGTGTTGTGTGGAATTTATTATTTGTTATTATAAATACGACCGCAACTTTTTACCTTATACGTTTTCCAAATACTTAAATAAATTAAAAACCAAACAAGTGCCGGTCGGATTCGGACTCGCCCACCGAGGGTTCCGTACAAATTTGTAGGTACATATTATCGCTGGATGCTGGCGGCACAAGACTGGGAAGCTTGGAAAACCATGCGGGAGGCCTATATCCTGCAGTGGGCGTCAAATGGCTGATGATGATAATGATGATGATGACATATTATAAATAGTTCAGGAATCACTCGCAGTTTTTTCTGAGCTATTCCCGAAATTCAAAGACTAATTTTGTTATGATTTAATTAAAAAGGTATAGTTTCAAATTTTTCTCTATATTTGTAGTATAAGAAAATATTATTTGCCAAGTTTCATAGTTCTAGGTCAACGGAAAGTAGCATATGAATTTTGATTCCCTTGAGTGTTGAAATATACGTTTTTTGCGGCATACACGGCCGTATCTGTTTTTTTCGGTAACTTAAAACATTTGATTTTTTTCAAAGCTTCAAGGGACTGTAGACTTGAGTATATGGTTTTCATTTCAACTCGATACCTTTACGCGTTCCCTAGATAAAGGGTCTTGACCGTCAGACGGACGGACGGACGGACAACGAAGTGATCCCATCATCATCATCAGCCATTTGACGCCCACTGCAGGACATAGGCCACCCTCAAGGTTTTCCTAACCATGAAGGCTTTTGCCATAATCGCCACGCTTGGCAGGCGGGTTGGCGATCGCAGTATGTGGTTGGAATCTCAGGAAGACGCTGCTGCCCGTCTCCTGGTAATTTATTTCCTTAGTCGCCTTCTACGACATCCACAGAAGGAAATGGAGTGACGCTATTCTTAATCCGGCGCCAGGCGGAAGTGATCCCATAAGGGTTCCGTATTTTCCTTTTGTGGCACGGAAAGTTGAACAAAGTTGACTGCTGTCGACTGTGTGATAGTTATTTTTAACTCGGACTTCAAAGGATCTTCGTGCCCTTTTGTTTTTGAAGCTGGTAAGCGTCGATTTGAATCATGATTAAGGGAAAACATACATATTTTGTCGAACTTTATTCTAAATGTCAATATCAACTTAAAGGTGCTTTACACCGTAACCATGTTTACGAGTTCATGTGATCTGTGAACCGGTCTTTGTGGCACGTTGAAGGTGGTAAGGGTCGATGACAGCAGCTGTAAATAAAGGTAAAATATACTTTAAGACCATCTTTATCGTAAAAGCGTTGTCTCGTTGTGCTTTACACGTCCTGTCATCCACGAAAGAGATTTTCAACACAATAGGTACATGAAACGGAGTTAACAAGCTATAATCAATATGACGGTCATTTATCATCCAACAGCTCGGTCTGCCGTAATTATTCACGTAATTAAATTAATTTCAGTTCTTTCTTACATTTTTCCTGTCACGTCAGACATCACCTTACAAAATTACTTAACCATCTAGTGACTCGTGGATTCATTGTATCTTGGTCAGTCAAGGGGCTCCAGGGAGTAACATTAGCGCTTTTGAGGGTAAAAAAACATATTTTTTTTACAGATCGAATTTGCAAAAAGTGCTTGTACAATCTCTCAATCATGTTAATAGTGATTTTTGGGTCCCTAATAGGCATTTAAAGGGTAGGGGACCCCATTACTAAGACTCCACAGTCCGTCTGTCTGTCACCAGGCTGTATCTCATGAACTGTGATAGCTACACAGTTGAAATTTTCATATATGATGTATTTCGGTTGCCGCTATAACAACAAATACTAGAAACAGAATGAAATAAATATTTAAGGGGGCTCCCATACAACAAACCCGATTTTTTTGTCGTTATTTCCTCGATATTAATAACGGCAACAGGTAGACGCTTGAAATATTCAAATGTTGCATATATAATGGAACGGGACCCTTCGTGCGCTAGTCCGACCCGCACTTGGGGTTTTTTTTTATTGGTGGCGCTAGTTAGGCCACTAGCTCCCCTTAAGGGCTGGGAGAGTAGCAAGTGAATTAAATAATCATAAAGCATTTATTAGTAGATCATAGTAAGTACAATTTACATTCAGTCAGGTTTTAGATCGCTATTTCCTGCCATAAAGGCGTACAAATATTTTTTATTAAAAACCTATAAGTAATAAATGCATTCAAATTGTTTGAAAATGAGAAATATCAAAAACTACATAAATAAATGTAATTCCTGGTGTACATAATATAACAAACAATATCTATTGAAATTAAAATTAAGGAAGAAAATAAGTGATTAGTAAGTTTTTTGTCAAACAAAATGTAACAAAATTAGAACTCTTCAAGTTAGAAAATACATGTCCAAAAATACTCAAAAACCAATTACAATTATTATTTAATACTTTTATTACACTCAACCATGACATAAGCAATTTCTACCAGACAACCGCAGGAGGTGGAAGAAAGATTAAAGATATTAAATATTTAATACTAAAGATCAATATTTAAGTACACAGTTGGCCGAATTGTTGTGCTTAGGGTTTTGACATTGGAAATGTCTTTTCGTTCGCTCCAGCGTAGGCTCCGATTTCTCGAAAAAGTGCGATCCTCTTATGTCTCGGAGAGTTGTGAAGATATTATATTAAAAAAGGCTCAAAAGACGCGTATTCACGAGAGCTATTCATTATTCGAGAAAGTCAAAAACAAAAAAGTTATGGCCACATAGTGAAAAAGAAAATTAAATTTTCTTCGAGTTTTTGATTTTAGCGCTCGATATTTTATAAACAAAGAATGGAAACAAGAATTTGAGAAAAACCCTCTGGACAATTTAGTCGGCTACAATTTTAGCCGAAGCCAATGAAGATCGGGTTAAGGGTTTGCCCTGTAGCCTAACTTTTTTGAAAAAAGTCTAAAAGTCAGAACGACTTTTCACATGACGTTTATGACTCGATTCGTTTCCAATGTACTCGATAGTCGTGCGAGGCACGAAATCTGTGAATGTCTAAACAACCATTACAGATTTCTGGTTTATATTACAATCCGTAGCTACTATAAGAGTATTTCTTTGGATATTTTAGTGAACCAAAACGAACGCACACAATGCAAATTAGGTATGTGCGTTCGTTTCTTAGTATACAATTTTAGTAGGTGTAGGAATTTTTAAATGTCGTACACACTCTAGTTGATTAGGTTCTGTCAAACTATTCAAGCAACAGAAACGTGCTGCTATAAACATGGTACTGTTATATGCTTTTCACGATGTCCCATCCAATAAAACTGTAATCATGAGAGGTTTTACGGACCATAAAATGTAATAATGGTCAATTCACACTGAGATGCAAACATCCAACAGATGAGCTAGAGGACATAGTTATGTATTACCTATGTAGTTAAAGAAAACAATCCTTGTGAATTTGGTGGAGGTAAGAAGAATGTTTTATTATAAACTATGATTGTTTTGATGGAGTTGGGATGGAAATAATTATCCTGGATTTTCCATTTACCGGGAAACGGTGCGATTAGAAACTGGAGTATAAATAGAAAAAGTGAAGAATGGTTTTTTGTCACCGATTTCCTACTGAATATACAGGTACAGGACGTATCCCAAATCCTGAGCGATTTCAATCGTCTGACTGTCAAATTAGTATGCAATTCGGTGCGCATAATTAGGTCCACGATCAGATGTAAAGACACGTCGCTGTAGTTGCAAGTTCAGTAGGAAATCGGAGACAAAAAACCATTTTCCACAGTTTTTTTCTATTCATACTCCAGTTTCTAATCATCATCAACCCATTATGTCCCCACCGAGGGGCACGGGTCTCTTCCCTAAGGAAGGTACAGGCCATACTCCACCACGGGGGCCAAGTCCGGATTGGTGGAGGCTTGTAGACTAGTGGCTCGTCTACTGTCAGAAGTTGTCAAGCCGCCCTAAGGCCTCTGACTTGGCTTAACGACTGCCATCTATCGACGGCAGCCGGCACCAACAGCTTAACGTGCCTTGCGAAGCACGGAACCGCTCGGAAAAATGCCACTAGCGTTAGGCATAGACGGCGACCCATCCATGCACTGAACGCGCCCTGTGTTGCTTAACCTTCGTGATCGTTTTTAAGATCACTCAGGCAGCCGGGGCTACGAGCTGTTCGTTTTACGAATTATTACGAAAATTTCATTCAAATCCGTTGAAAAATTTATGCGCGATTGCGTGAGAACGAAACACGATTTATACTGGATATACGTATAATTATTAGGGGTTAAAGTATGAAATTGCCGTTTTATTGCAATAGGTTCTTTGAATTGACATAGAATCTTCATCGTTTGAGGTTTTCGAATGAAACTTTTTTCAAATGGTTTCTGTGATGTTCTTTTTTTAGAAAATGTGAAACATTTGAATATCGACTTTCAATTGTTTTTGTTATTCAATTTAGACAAGAAAGATGGATACTGCGAAAATTCGAGTGATTTTTTAATACGACATTTTTGACATTTTTTAAAAAAAGAACATCATAGAAACCATTTGAAAAAAGTTTCATTCGAAAACCTCAAACCATGAAGATTCTATGTCAATTCAAAGAACCTATTGCAATAAAACGGCAATTTCATACTTTAACCCCTATTATAAACTATCATTTTCTAAATAATAGTGAAACGTCTCGTGCGAGCAACCCGACCCACCGACACTCTGCCCGGCTCGCCTTATCAAGATGTTTATATTTTTTCACATGTTGTCAAATATACGTTATGACCTTAGCCTAGATAGTAATTTATTAAAAAGAAGTAAGACGGACGCCTTGCAAAATTACGTGATGGAGCCACGAATAAGTTCACGCAATTAGCAGATGTGTGTCGGTTTTATTAATGTCCACCAGCTAAATAAAATTATATCCAGTCAAATAGGATAAAAGATAGTGTATTTTTGTACTTGCCCTAGAAAAATAAGTTGTTTGGTGTAGTTTCTCTAGACAGACCCTATGCTCGAGCGCAGAAAAAACCGGCCAAGTGCAACTGGGACTCGCGCACCGAGGCTTCCATACTGGCGCTTAGTCGTTTTTTTATTATTCCACAATCGCGCCAAGTTTGATGCCTGTATGTATTACTGTTTTTATGATAGAGCATGCACTAAAAAAAACCGGCAAAGTGCGAGTCGGATTCCGATTCATGCGACTCACGCACGAAGGATTCCGTAGCATTATCTATACAACATTAGACATAAATCTAATTTGAGAATTGCGCCATCTATAGAAACCAACAAAAAGCGTTTAACATTTACATTTAACGAAACAACATCGGCGCTGTGAAGGTTACATAGATGGCCGCTAGATGGCGAGCGCTGTCTTTAGACAACGTTTGTTGTATGGAAGCCCCCCTTAAATAATTATTTTATTCTATTTTTATTATTTTTTGTTATAGCGGCAACAGAAATACATTATAATTATGTGACAATTTCAATTGCCTGGCTATCACGGTTCATGAGATACAGCCTGGTGACAGACAGACAGATAAACGGACAGTGAAGTCCGTTGGGCACTCTTCGGGTACAGGACCCTAAAAAACGCCGAAAAAACACGTCTGTTGTATGGAAAAGCCCATTATTTTAAAACTTTTATCATTTGTTAAGATAATCCGCCGTAACAATACATATTCTGTGTAAATTTATTCTGGCTAGCAGACATAAACTTAAAACGTTCGCTCCTTAAAGACAGACATACAGACAGCAGAGGCCCGTTTGGCACCCTTCGGGAACGGGTACTATCTAAAAAGCAGAGTCTACATCTGCCATGTAAACATAACTTTTTATCGGACTTTTTGTATAAATATGCCACTTTTAATTAAATGACTTAAAAAACGGAGCTCTAAATTTAATTTGTTTTTTTTTTTTTGCTTTGTCCTCTCATACTTTCGTCACATCTTAATTGATTTAGACAAGTCTTTCTTGTACGAATATAAGTAAAGATCGATTGGTCCCATTTTAACTTGGTGAAGATCTGATGAAGACTTTCTGAGATGGAGAACGGAACTCTTCAATGGACTGCAGCTCATTAAGCCTGATGAGAGCCATCCTTTAGTATTTGACGTATGTTTCATAAAAAGAGCTGCATGAACAGACCATAAATGCTACTTGTACTTCAACTTTGTAAGTATTTCATATTTGATTTTTGCTGGTGCACAGTACCTAAAAATTAAAAATTTAGAAAAAAGTAGAGAAATAAAAATTTGAATGTATTTCAGATTTTCAGTGGGTTAATAAATTACCCCGTACGATGACAATATACCCAGCAACCAGTCAGAGCCGCATTTCATGAAACTACAATTCTTAGTTTATTATGACATTTTCAATGTACTTTGCGTAGCCGATTAGTAAGGCCGAGAGGAGAAAAATAATTTGTAAAAAGTAAAAGTAAACACGGTAGCAAGGTCAGACTGTTCCGGACGTTTCCGATCACTCCGATACAGACATTGCGTTTCAAGAACCGAAGGGATTTCAGCAGAAACGAGCGCTCTCCGAACGATGTCATTGATAGAATGGTGCTGCGAGATTCTATCCGGGCTCCGAACGCAATGGTGCCCACCGGCCCTGAGGGTCCACTTCCGCACCACAAACACAGCGGTGTGGTTGACAAATAAAGTTATTTTAACTAATCTTCTACGCAACGGATTGTCATAACAATAACGAATTGCACGAAGTAACACGAAACGCGGGACAGGTCTTAGGCATATTTATAGGGTCCGGTTTGGCAACAAATGAAGTTCGGGAAAAACTCAGAAAACACTGCGAGACTTGATTCCTGCACTATTTATAATATGTATCTACAAATTTGTACGGAACCATCGGTGGGCGAGTCCGACCCGCTCTTGGCAGGTTTTTTTATGTTAACTTAGAAGTTTGATTTTTTCTCAGCTTCAAAGGACTGTACACTTGAGTATATGATTTTAATTTCAACTCAATACCTCCATGTGTTCCCGAGATAAAAGGACGGACAACAAAGTGATCCTATAAGGGTTCCGTGTTTTCCTTTTGAGGCACGGAACCCTAAAAACAGTGTTGTCATCCAGAGTTGACATTATCTTCAGCTGCTACACTTTACGCCACATACGCACACATTTTGTAAGAAACCGAGAGCGAAGGACATCAGGGCCTCGATTCTGTTAGTGCATTGTAGTATAATGACAGGTAAACTGTCGGGTCACGTGACGTGTTTTTTCGTACCATTGACGCCTAGAAGGTTTGATGGGTGTGCCCGCGTAGACTTAAAGTAGCCATGAAATGAAAACCGCCATGTTCATGCAGTTGTCATGTTACTACAATGCATTAACAGAATCTAGGCCCTGCAATCTTATTGCAAAAATGTAGTGACCGAGGACAACATTTTGCAAGAGCCCTCAGCGTAAGTAAAAGGGTACATTACACAGGGTACAAGGGTAAATAGAACAGCAAAGTACTTTAGTAGCGATATTTATATTGTACAAACATTTAACCGCGATATCTCAACGAAAGATTGCACTAACATGTGTGGTTGTCTGTATTGTTGCAATAAAACAATTAAATTTTATTATGCTCTAAGAGAGCGGTGGTAGCGGAGAGGCAGAACGCCGGCCTCTCATTCGGGAAGTCGTGGGTTCGAGTCCCGGCATGTAACAATGAGTTTGTTTTCTAACCTACGTACATTTGTGAAGTTATAGTAGCAATACCACTCGTGAGGAAACCTCTTCTTTTTGTGTTCTGAGGGAAACCTGAATGTCTGAGGTATTCGCACACCTCAGCGCTTGAAATTGCCAATCCACGGTGGGCACGCGTAGTAATTAAGCCCATACTCTCTCTGAGAGAAGGCCTGTGCTCTGCAGTGGCACGTAAATAGGCCACATAAAATGTTCTAAAGTGCTGTTTTTATTAGGTCTCGACTAGTGTGGATAAAGATAAAAAACTTTACTCGCTAAGGTTTCTTGACGGAAAACTAGCGAATGATGTTAAATCACTCAGGCAAGAATGACCTGTTCTAAATATTGTTAATCAGTAGAGTCAATAGGTCCCGATAAGGAATATATATTATTGAGTAAATTTGTTCCAGGTTCTGCAATAGAGAACTTGCACCAAAATACGTTTTAAAATAATCAGACAGGCCACGTTAAAAGATAAATAAACGTGGTACTTTTTTTTCTCGACGACGAATATGACCTGTCGAGAAGTCAATATAGTCATGTGCTACAAAAACGCGCTACACAAATGGGGCGCAAACTATGACGTCACAACTTGCACGTAACGCCTTATAACGTTTATCAATATTTGAGTATCTCGTAAAGTGTGTTTTTATACGTTTACACCCTTATTAGAAAACATGTAGAATTCAATGAAAAAACAAAACGAATATTTTTTATTATTACAGTAACTTGGTTTTTAACAATGCCTAAAAATATGTTTTTTAGCGTTCCATTTTTATTTTTTTCCCGAGTTTTGATATGATTTCTATGGTATAAAAGCAATGTCACTCCAATCTAAGTTAGACGCAAGTTCCTCATTCTAAATTATACATACATACAGAAACTCACGCCTGTATCCCAGAGGGGTAGGCAGAGACCAGGGACTGCCACTTGCCAGGATCCTGACAGATCGCTTTCGCTTTTTTTTAAATGCTTGCACCACTTCTTAAATGTCACTTAAGTCGCCATTTAAATCGACTTTTGTATGAACAATTCTAGTTCTGCTGCTGTAATGTAATGCTGTTTAAGCCGTATTTAAGAAAAGAAAAGTCTTAGTCACCCTATTACTAAGACTCCGCTGTCCGTCCGTCCGTTCGTCCGTCTGTCACCAGGCTGAATTATTTTTTATTTATTGATGCTTTTATTGCACTGAAAGAAATTGTACAATGCGGTGAACTTAATGCCACAAGCACTTTTGCATGTGCAAAAAAAAAAAAAAATTGAGAACATACTTTTATAACATGTAAGGTCGCACAAGACGGAAGCTTGGAAAACCATGAGGGAGACATAGGACTGCAGTGGTCGACAAGTGGCTGATGATGAACTAAATAAACTTACACATATGTTTATATGTAGTGTGCATTCCCCAAGCCACACTATCTACAAACCAAAGGTTGACTGGAAGAAAATGCTGTTTAGCATTAAGTACGCCTTTGTAAAAAAAACTTATTTTCAATGTAATAAAGAATTTCATAATAATAATAGCAACATGAATCGGTAGGTACATTGTTTAGAAGATTTACTGACCAAGCCAATGACTTGACTGCTCGCTCGACAATAGTGGCTTACTCGTACATTGTATGAAAAAGGAACTTCGTTCTTTGTAGAGACAAGGTCATATCAATTTCATCGGTGAACTCTGCGTTAGTACATAGTCATTTATATTTCCGTAACAGCTAGTTAATTAGGAATTAGTCAAATCCTTCAAAGGAATAAATTACTTTTCAAATTGGCAGTGACATCATATTTACCAACGCGAAATTTGACAGGTTGTCAAGTTAGTAACTCTCACCTAATCAAATTAGTAAGATTTACTCCGGTTACTCGTCGCTGGATGCGGGCGGCACAAGACCGGGAAGCTTGGAAAACCATGAGGGAGGCTTGAGGAGGAAACGGGAAACTTGCGGGAGAAACGCGCAGTGGGCGTCAAATGGCTGATGATGATTATGATTGTAAGTAACTGACATGTAGGTTACAACTTTTAACCTTGGTAGCAATATGCAACTTTGTATATGTACTTCGTTAAATGGCTGATGATGATTATGATTGTAAGTAACTGACATGTAGGTTACAACTTTTAACCTTGGTAGCAATATGCAACTTTGTATATGTACTTCGTTAAATGGCTGATGATGATTATGATTGTAAGTAACTGACATGTAGGTTACAACTTTTAACCTTGGTAGCAATTTGCAACTTTGTTATGTAATTCGGTTGAAAATACAATGATTTGGTTAGCCAAGCTGATCGATGACGGCGGAAAGAATAAAAAGAGGAATTCTTCGTAACTCACTCTTCGGCGCCATCTATTATTAGCTTGTCAATTTAATTTGTTAAGCAACTTCAACATAACATAAAAAGTAAACTTCAAATAAACAAAAAGAATTTTATTTATTAGTTTTGAGGCTTTGATTGATTGATGTTTGAATAATTTAAAAAAAAATAGGTGTTTCATGCATGAAACATGTTATTTTTTGTTATTGCTCTATATCGTACTAACGGTAGTACCTACTGACATCAAAACAAATAAATAAAGCGGCGAATTTTGAATTGGAAATGAATGAAAGAAAATATCCATAATTTATTTTGAGAAAAATAAGATCAGATAAGTATATTCTTTATTGTAAACACGAAATAAACATTTGCAAAAATTCAAAGTACAGTTGGCCTATTTATTTTACAAAATAAATCGGTATAAGAAAATTATGTACGGAACCCTTGGCTGTATCGTTCGTTCTCACTCAGATCGTAAATTGAACTTTGAACTGACTACCTGGCTTCTTAGGCTTAAGGCTCTTTTACGCCAGAGCAACATCGTGCTACAGTGCGTCATGCTCCAAATTGTGGCATCCGGCTCCTTGTTGCATGCTACAACCGCCGACATCATACCGCCGATGTAGCATGCGGCAGTCTATTTTACCCGTGATTTTACCCCAAGGCAACATCGTGTTCGGATACAAGCTGCGACAATCTGCCACATGACGCCAGGTGTTTCTATGTCGCACAGACTCCCGGTAGATATTGTAGATTCACCAAGCATAGCCAGTTTTAAATGCAAATTGCGTTGCTGGCTTGTCAAGCAAGTTTTTTATTCGTACGATGAATTTTTAGACTCATCAAAATATTAATGAAATGCTAAATAAATTAAAATAACTATATATTATTTAATAATTGTCTAATGTGTAATTTTATTTTTATAATGTAATCATTATTTTATATTATTGACGTGTAATGAAAATTACCAATAAATTGTATTGTATATAAATAATAATAAAAAATAAAAAATGTTTATTAAAAATCAAAACACTACAGATGTGAACAATTGCAACTACCACACTAGGCACAGCCTGTGTCGTGGGAGTCGGGTAGGATACGCAGAATCATAATTAGTATTGTATTGTATTGCACGATTCTTGCCACAATGTGCGACATTTTTAATTATTGTAGCATATGGCATGCCGCAATGCCTCACAGTGTTGCCCCGGCCTAAATGGACCTTTAGGCATAGACATTTTGCCTTGACGAAAATATAGCGCGGAGTTTAAATATAGGTAGGTATTCTAGATTCACTTAGAGTTCCGGTTAAGTATATCAATCCAGTTCTGGACGGAAATAATAAAATAAGTTAGAATTTCAATCAAGGAAGTACGAATGATAAGTAGCCGACACGTTTTCCGTGAAAAAAATTGTAGCTGTCATAGTTTCGCATCTAATAGGCTTGAGTTCATAAGTAGCACGGGTAGGTGCAGAATAGTCTTGTAACAATACTGGATGACCTAGCAAACGTTGTTTTGCCATATTAATTAGCCCACGACCTATTCTCAGACCTACCAAATATACAGAAAAAAAAAATCATAAAAATAGGTGAAGCCGTTTTGGAGGAGTTCAATAACAAACACTGTGACACGAGATTTTT
This sequence comes from Yponomeuta evonymella, assembly GCA_963969515.1. Lineage (NCBI taxonomy): Eukaryota > Metazoa > Arthropoda > Insecta > Lepidoptera > Yponomeutidae > Yponomeuta > Yponomeuta evonymella. Next base: position 18,601,455 of record OZ018352.1, on the reverse strand, counting down.
ATATATTATTATATTAGGTGTCGGAACATGGTAAACAACATAGTATTTTTCTTTTTCTATTTTCGGCCGGGATTTTTTGAGTATGAATAGTGCGAACAAAATGCAAACAGTCGTATTATAGCCAGAGGTTCTCTGCCTTTTTGCAGAAACATTTTTGGCCGATTTTCATTTGGCAACTAACGTTTCGAAGAATATTATTTTTGCGGAATAATCATTTGCCAACTTTTCTTATTATTTTTTTTATTTCCCAACCTCGCAGTTGCCAACTGTTTGTTTGGTTTGCTTTATATAATGACATTTTTTCAAAATGCCAACTTTTAAGTAGCGTATGTTTTACTTAGCGTAATATTCATTCAGTTGTTTATTGTATACCAAATGTTGCATTAAGTTTCGTTAAGTAACTTATGTGGGTTTGAGCTATTAATAACCTAAAGGTTAGGAAAACCTAGTAAAATGGATAGAATTTTCCTAGCACTCGCCGGCCGCTGCCGCGGCACGCTCGCTTCGCTCGCTCGGCTCGTGCGTGTGTTGGTCACAGTTCTAACCTGACCTAACCTATAGGTTTGCAAAACCATCTATTTACGAAAAGGGAACTGTTTCACAGACGAAACGTTATTCATCTAATAGTTGTTTGGCCTAGTAAAAGATTTGAAAAATAATAAATACCCAAAACGTTTTGTTTCATTATAATAATCAGCTTAACAACAATCCTACCAAATGAAACGTTGCCATACAAAAATTTGTAAATCGTTTGTTGTCAAAGTGAAAAATAGGTGAAATGTTGGTTGGCAAGTGATAATCAGCGTAACAATTTTCTGCGAAAAGGCAGGATCCCATAGCCAGATCATAACCGTGTGCCAGATGGGATTTCCCATTGGCAAAATCTCAAGAGCATTGAATTTGCGTGCCGCTCGCTCAGTTTTAGCAGTCGAGTTTATTCATGTTTTTTGATATCGGTTTTTTATTTATGTATGGACTTGGTGGTGTTACTTTGAATGACAGGATACGCAATAGTTTAATTAGAAAACCGAAAGAGGATGTAGTGATTAGAATTGAGAAAGGTATGTTGCGTTGGTATGGACATATGGAAAGAAAGTAGGAAGAAAGATTGACGACAGAAATATATCGAGGGAAAGCGGGTGGAAGGGCTGGTAAGCGACGTCCCAGGCGAACATACTTCGACCAAATAGGGTATTTTTAGCAAAGCGCAAGATAAAAAGTAACCGAAAAACGGCGTGCGTGCATATGCAATGATTAATGAATGTTGATAAAAAGAAAGAGATGTGTCAGGATCGTCGAAAGTGGCAGACCCTGATCTCTGCCTACCCCTCCGGGAGACAAACGTGAGTTTATGTGATGTAATATAGTAGTCCTTAAAAGTATCTGATTAGATTGCACATATTAAAGGTCGATATACTTAATATTTTGTGTTTATTTTTTTTCCCGTGACCAATAAATCAAATCAAATCAAATCAAATAAATCAAATATAATTTAATCCAAAGAGAAATGTACAAACACACTTAATGTACCTAAGTACGGTGAAGCTATATAATATAAAGATTTGGTACGGTACATTTAAGTAGGGAGACGAGCTGACACCCTTGCTAGATTAATATTAATCTGTGTTAAGGAGTGTCAGGCCCAAAACCCGTTATAAATTAAGGGGTGACTATTAGGTTGCAACTTCAAATAGGTAGGCTGTGAGTTCCAACATAGTTTACATTTCTGAAACTTTAAATTATATCGAAAAAGAGAGAAAAAAAGTACTACTAATTCTTATAAAAGAAGCCCTAAGTGTGTGTGCGTGTGTGTGTGTGTTCGTGTGTGTGTGTGTGTATGTGTTTGTGTGTGTGTGTGTGTGTGTGTGTGTGTGTGTGTGTGTGTGTGTGTGTGTGTGTGTGTGTGTGTGTGTGTGTGTGTGTGTGTGTGTGTGTGTGTGTGTGTGTGTGTGAATTGAATTCTTATCTTATACCTACCTACATCAGCAAAAGCACCACGACGACGCGAGTCGCGCGTTTTAACGTTCTGATACTCGTAGCATTGTACTGTGGCATTGCCAAATTTTGACTTTTTAGCGCCACAAAACGCGTGACAGCTAGGCCGCCTTCCATGAAACTACAATTTATAGTTTATTTATGACAATTCAACGTCCGTTGCGTAACCGATTAGTAGGATCTGGGGTCGGCGGACTTAAGCACATACTCAGAAAACACTGTCTCAAAAAGCAACAAAAAACCACTTCAGCTGCATCAAACTTCATTAGTCATTGCATGCGCGCACGCCGGTTTCGGGTACAATAGGGTCTGGTTAAGGACGACTTTGCAACAAAATGTAAAGGTTGACCTGCTGGCTACTGTACATGGGATAAATTACCGTTAGCCGGATTCGTGCACAATATCAGGAGTCACTCGAAACACGTGCTTGAGTGTCACGTTATCGATGCCACTTTTCTAAACATTGATGTTACAGATCACTCATTAGAGAAGTCCTTATCAATTTGCAATTTAATTAATTGAAGGGGTATTTTAGGGTTCCGTACCTCAAAAGGAAAAAAAACGGAACGCTTTGTTGTTCGTCCGTCCGTCTGTTCGTCCGTCTGTCAAGACCTTTTATCTCGGGAACGCGTGAAGTTATCGTGCTGAAATTAAAATCATATACTCAGGTCTACTGTGAAAAATCAAACTTCGGAGAAAAAAAGATGCGGGCGTTTATGCCGCAAAAATCGTATATTTGGACATTCATTGGAATCAGAATTTATAGGGTAGTTTCCGTTGTCCTAGGACTATGAATTTTGGCAAGTAACATCGTGTTATACTACAAATATAGGGAAAAATCTGAAAACTGTAAAAAAATTATAACTATAAAAAAACTTCTTTGAGTTCGGGAAAAGCTTGGAAAAAGCTGCGAGACCCGATTCTGGAACTATTTATGATATGAAACTAGGTACCTCCAAATTTGTACGGAACCCTTGGCGGGCGAGTCCATATATATATACACTAGGGGGTGAGCCCCCTGCGCGCTTACGCGCGCCAACCCCCATAGATAACTTATAATAAAATCTACTCGAGAAGGAAATAAACAATATTATTGCATACCTACATAAAGGAAAAGAACAAAAAGAAAGTATATACTTATACAGATATAAATGCACAGATATTATACTCGAAGGCACAGATAAAACTCCTTTACTCCTTTAGAGAGATTGGAGTGCAGACCTTCAATATTGGTGAGGTACACTTTAAGTTGGAAGAGGTGCGGCCGCCGTAATTCAATGACGCAAAACAGTACATTATCGTAATAGACTCACTTTTAGCAGGCACCGATTGCAAATACTCGTGGATCGTGGCAATTAGCTTACCTTGGTCACTGACTATCCTTTCAGGGTATAGGTAGCCGTGAAGCTAATTATGCAGGTAAGTTATTACGTGGCATAGAACTTGTGTGACGTGATTTAAACACCTGTTTCCTCTTCTTTAAACACTTAATTGTCACAGCAATTTATTTGCTTCATTTATCTCATTAGCCAGTCGTTTTCTACGCCTATAATACAAAGAGGAAAAGTTTGAAAGTTTATATACTAAAAATAGATATAAGTTGTGTGTAGCTACTAATGAAACTATGTATTTGTAATCTGAAATAAAATGAATATATATACAAAACTTCTGATGTCGGCGGGACAAGGGGTTGACCGTTAAACATATTGTGGGCCTAACGTGGGAATCAAGCAAAGAACACCAGTTTCAGTTCACACTTTTATTAATCACTGCAAATAATTAATTGGTCACTTGATAGCACTCAGCACTTGTACGGAACGAGGGACAGTTCCAAAGTGTTCATTCGGCGCAACTCAAACGTAGACTGACTGTTGAGTCGCCGACAGGCACCGAGACTCTGTCGAAGCGCGTCACGCCGGTAGGGGGCGCTTGACAAACACGTGACACGCTTGACGTTCCGAACAACCGCCATTTTGTGCCGGATGCGACATATATATACATACACATAATATGTAATATAGAACATTAGACTCGGAAGCGAGACAGCCAGGTTCGATTCCCAGTGGGGGCATGTACTTATGACGTAGTTTTCCAAGTTATGAACATTTGGGAAGTTATAGTCGCAATACCACTCGCTAACTGTGAAAGAAAACATCGTGAGGAAACCTGAGTGTCTGAGCTGTTTACATACCTCAGCGCTTGAAATCGCCAATCCGCGGTGGGCACGCGTGGTGATTAAGCCAATACTCTCTCGCTCTGAGAGAAGGCCTGTGCCCTGCAGTGGGACGTATACAGGCTGCTTATATTATTATATTATATCATTTAAGGTCAAATAGATATTCATCATGGTTGTGAAAACCATGAGGGAGGCCTATGTTCTGCAGTGGACGTCAAATGGCTGATGATGATGATGATGATGATATCATTTAAGTACCGATTTCAAAAATTCTTTCACCAGTATTTAGAATGGACCTTCAAGGTAGACATAGGCTCCAGGCTAATCTATTAACTACGCGAAAGTAGTCGCGGGCACAGCTAGTGTAAAATACAACAAAGTAAAACATTCTTTATTTTGCAAGCAAACACGTTTTACTCGAATAATATAACTATGTTTCTTATGCAGTAGAGAGCACAACCAAATAGTTCAATATGAGACTGATACAACGTACCGTTCATGGAACGTTAAGATACATACATTTTATTTATATTGGCAGCAGGCAAACACATTTTAATCAAATAGGTAATTGAACTAGAACTTGAGTTGTGTCCTTTGCGGGTTTTGTATAAAGTAAACAGCTCAAACAAATAGTTACAACGTATCGTTCATTGAACGTTTTTTTATGTAGTCTGTATACGTCCCACTGCAGGGCACAGGCCTCGCACAGTTAGAATGTGGGCTTAATTATCATAAAAAAAAACGAAAAATATATACTATTAAATTAATTTGCTTGTCATTGAACTCAAACTCAACTCAATTTTTTTTATTCACTATAAAAACAAATGTTTACTTAATGAACGTCAAAACGGTTAGTTTCACAATTAAAAGATTCAACAAAGGAAAAAGTCAACAAAGGAAATCCACATTTATTCTTTTCAAAACTGGTTTTACCTTAATTATATGTAACAGACACAATCGTCCCCATTAACGTTATTTAAGCACCAGACATCTTTGTCTGCCAAATAATCCTTAATTTTTTTTTATTTATTGACTTATTTATTTAAGGGGGCACCCATACAACAAACGTGATTTTTGTCGTTTTTTCTCGATCTTTGTATCTAATGTTGAAAAATATCTAATAATAGAACCCCTCGTTCGCGAGTCCGCCTCGCACTTGGCCGGTTTTAACTATTACTGGCTACATGTAATTAGATTGTGGCGCTTTTCTGTACGGTCTCCAGCAGGTCAGCCTTAAGATTTTTGTTGTTTGCTTGTAAACTACTGTACGTAAAACTAATCATCTTAAGGTCGATGCGTGAAAGGAATAGTTTGTTCAAAAATTTATTCGATCTGCCTTGAGAGTTCTTAGCAATATTTTTACAACGTTGAAATACGCTATTTTAATTCCGAAAACTAGTCCGGCCAGTTAGAACCGGTTTTTGAGTCACTAGCATACGGCAAAAATGTTTACATCTTAAAGCATTTTTATTTTGATGGTATTAATGAGGTCTAAAAATGGTTTAAGCTACAGGTGACTTTGAAATCGTTAGCATCGTCAATCGCTATTTTAAGGTATAAATGTCAATGATATTATTGGTGTGATCAGATAGTAGGTGTCATGGTCCGTGTGGCGCCGGATTAAGAACAGCGTCACTCCATTTCCTTTCGTGGATGTCGTAGAAGACGACTAAGGAAATTAATTACCAGAAGACAGGCAGCAGCGTCTTCCTGAGATTCCATCGTGTCGATTATGGCAAAACCCTTCATGGTTAGGGAAACCATGAGCGAGGCCTACGTCCTGCAGTGGGCGTGCAAATGGCTGATGATGATTATTGGTGTAAACCTAATGTAGGTAATAGTGATTTTCAATATTTAACGAAAAATAAGACATGTTTCAATGCCACGATACTCCGCACCGCTTTGATTGATGGTCGGTTTCGAATCAATCGTTGAAAATCGCGATTGTCTACATGCGTACAATTAGAACTGAAAAGAGTTTTTTATTTTGTCTTTATCAATCTTTATATTTAAATATCTTTCATTAGATTATTACCTACTGCGTTTTATTATGTATGAGACGCACGCTGAGACGGCCTATAAATGGGTTAGCAATTATCGTGTTATGTGTGTTTTTTCTGTGAATGTACCTATTATTGTATTGCCTGCTGGTTGTCCTAGATAAATGAAATAAAACGAAACATTGCGCGAGTAGACGCTTCTGCAATCTCCATTGAGTAATGCAGTGTTGTTCTTGGCAGTGAACTAGAAACCGCGAGGCAGGTCAATATCAGCCGCTACTAGTTTGCTTTAAGGGAAATTGTAACTGTGCACTTGGCACAGCATAGCTTATTATTATAAATAATTGGAACGAAAGCCGATCTGTGGCCACTTGACCAGTTAACCCGTTAACTACTTGATGACGCTGTTGTGGTATTGTTGACAGCTAATCAATCTTCACACACGTCATTGTTACCAGACGAAAATAACAAACTACCTAAGCTGTGGATGAGTTAAAATTATTATAATTATTGTAAATTGAATACGAAAACATCGAATTTGATGTCCTTTTGATTGCTACAACGAGTAATTCTATTAACGCAAAACCTGCCGCGATACAGATCTGTGTTAAGTCATTTAGGTCCTCTGTCTCCACTTGAGGAGGTAGAACTACCTAGTCCTCCGATTCAAGTCACTTAGCGGCCTATGCTCGAAGACGATGCTGGTCTCTATGATGGATCACATAAGAAAAGTGACAATTCGCCATGTGATTGACGACTGGCAGTGGGCTGGTCACATCTGCCAAATTACTGATAGCCGATTTGTACCCTACAGAGGTTTTTGAGTGAAAACCACGAACTGGGACATCCGCCCACACGTTCAGCGTAGGACACCTACTAGCTTCAGCAGCGGACGATTATTATGGACTCATTGATGTCGATGATTGCACCTGCACTAGAGCGAGGAAAAGATTGTGGTGGATTTTACTTGCCTATGTCCTTGATTTGACGGTCGCAAATGCCTGACGCTTCCATGTCACATCTGAACGCTGATGATAGGCTAGATAAACATTTTCGGTGAAGTGGTCAATGTTATCGAAGGGAATGAAGGTGTGATTTCGATGCCATAACAAAATTGAATCCACGAGAACCACCCGCATATCATTGTAATGTTGTTTACTCCCAAGTTTAATTTGATTTCTCAGAAACTAAAATTGTGAATCTAATTAGACAACTACGCAGTCTTAAGTTCCAGCAAATGTTCACTTGTCAGTGAAGTGCATCCAAATAGTGCTCAAAATCAAATTATCAGTGATTTTTACGTGGCACAAGTGCAAAACAAACATTGAAAAAGTCTTCCAGTGAAACGCGTGAGCGACGCTATCTGCACGGCATACGACGTTTTTGCCACACACTCGAGCCATCGGACCAGTAAGTGACCGGCTTACTACCTACCTCGGTTATGGCTAAAAAGCGCATACCTACGAAAAAGCAAACAGACAAAGAACGACTTGAATTATGCAAACTCCAATAACCGAATCAAGCGCTCAAGAACATTCATCCCACACCCACAAAAAACGAATTTCGGCGATTTAGAAACGAGATTTCTAATGTTGTGGAATTAACACAATAGAACGCCCAGACACAAAAGACAAACATTGAGAATTTCTATCAAGTGTACTCACTTGATAGAAGGGATGAGGAACAAGATGTATTACTTGTGAGATACACTGTGTTTTCAAGCGATGGTCAAGTCAATCTATTTATTTATAATAATAATATTAGGGGTTAAAGTATGAAATTGCCGTTTTATTGCAATAGGTTCTTTGAATTGACATAGAATCTTCATGGTTTGAGGTTTTCGAATGAAACTTTTTTCAAATGGTTTCTATGATGTTCTTTTTTTAAAAAATGTGAAACATTTGAATATCGACTTTCAATTGTTTTTGTTATTCAATTTAGACAAGAAAGATGGATACTGCGAAAATTCGAGTGATTATGAGGCACCCATTTTTCGTATTTTTTTATTTTATTGATTTAACGCAAGTGAGTCAATATTGTGGGTAAGGTAACGTTAAACCATGCCGCTAATTCCTGGGTAGTTTGACTAGGGTCGGCTTCCACTATCTATCTTAATTCATCGTTATTCACCTGTGTGGGCGGTCTTCCTCGTGGCTCGTTCTTTAAGTCGAAATTTCCATCACGAAAGCGTTTAAACCAAAATCGCACGGTGCGTTCATTAGTAGACCCCTCTCCAAACGCAGCATTGATATTGCGGGCTGTTTCTGCCGCGTTAGTTCCGCGTCGGAACTCGTATTCAAAAATCACTCGAATTTTCGCAGTATCCATCTTTCTTGTATAAATTGAATAACAAAAACAATTGAAAGTCGATATTAAAATGTTTCACATTTTTTAAAAAAAAGAACATCATAGAAACCATTTGAAAAAAGTTTCATTCGAAAACCTCAAACCATGAAGATTCTATGTCAATTCAAAGAACCTATTGCAATAAAACGGCAATTTCATACTTTAACCCCTATTAATAACTTCCACACAACACAATCACTTGACCTGGTCCCAAACTAGGCTACGCTGTGCTATGATTACCAGGCAAGGACGCCACAAACATGAAAATACACCCAGACTGAGGCCATTTGTACAAATATATCGCGGCCCCCAGTGGGAATCGAACCTACTACCTCTGTTTTCGTAACTAAGCGCCGTAACAGCTAGACCAACGAGGCGGTCGTTCAAAACATAAAAGAATTTTAATATTGATAAGGTCACATATTCTCTTTCTGAGAGAAGGCCTGTGCCCTATAGTGGTATGTATGCTGCTTATGATGGTCATTGTAAGATGTTGTCAGGTTAGCTAATTAGGTAATAATAAGTTAGACAGAAGGACCCTTAAGTAGGGACTGAATAAATTAACCGACAACCGACTTGGTATTACATGGATCTGATAACTTTTTACAGTAGAAGAACTGAGTCGTGAGCCTTGTTTTTTTTTACAAGTTATGTTTTTGTTGGCTTTTATTGTCAGGAGAAGGTTCATATAAAAGAAAATTGGAATTCAATATTTATAGTTAAAACAACGACTGTCGGCTAGTATAAAATACGGACAAAGACACACCAGATTCAAAATAGGCACCTACACCCGCAGGTTTCGTCAATGTCAAATTAATTATAACATAAACAAAAAGTCCATTTAAGTGGTTATTACTTAATAAAAAAATATAAACAATTTATTTACATAACATATAAGTTTAAGAACTCTTATTAGGAGAGGCCCGCTCTTTCTACCGATTCACAATTTACACTTGTGTGTAAACAAAACATAGAAAGGGGTCTACTTAAGATAGATTATAAGGTTTCACTTAAACTAAAGGAACAATGTAAGCATGCTTGTTCTGTATGTGCGAGTGTGTTTGTATGAAATGTGTGTGAACTTGATGACTTCCTCGTTGGTCTAGCGGTTAACACGCTTGACTGCCAAAATAGAGGTCGCGGGTACGATTCCCACTGGTGGCCCCCATACTTGATTTGTACATTAGGCCTCAGTCTGGGTATATTTCTATGTTTATGATGTCCTTGTCTGGTTACCATAGCACAGGGTATCCTAGTTTGAGACCCCAACCAGTGATTGTGTTGTATGGAAGCTATTTATTTATTAATTCTGATTTTATTCATACTATGTAGTACCCCCATACCCCCATTTTATCACCTGTTATAATACCCGGCACATAACTTGAACCAATTTGACTTCGCACGTATTTTGGGTCTCATTTCCAGGGACGCAGGATATGACTTTGAATTCTTCGAACTTTAGTTAAGGTCGCATTAAGAATAATAAAAAATATATATTTGCAAATACGTGTCTCTCGTTTATGTTTGTTTAAGTTATCTGCCGGGCATCGTACATTTATACGCAAATAAATGACAGTTTTGATGTGTTTACATGGAAACGTTTTATGATAGTCTTGTCATGTCATCACAACACGTGCTACTTGACGGGGTAATTTGATTCTGAGATTACGCTAGTAGGTATGTCGTCTTAACATTGCAAAAAAACAAGACACGACACTGTTATGGAAAACCATAAATTCGTTCCAAGGTAAACTGGTCATTTTAGCAGTGTTTGACCCAAATCGAGCAATGTTTCGTTGGCTGTAATAAGAGGATCCAGTTTGCTAACTAGCGCCGTCAATGAAAAAATCACTATTAGTAAGTTAGTAAGTTGAAGTGACAGTGGGCGGGGCACATAGCACGTAGAACTGATGGCCAATGGGGCCGAAAAGTTCTCGAATGGAGACCACGTATCGGCAAGCGCAGCGTAGGACGACCAGCCACAAAGATGGACAGATGACCTCATCCAAGTGGCAGGAAGACGCTGGATGCAAGTCGCTTCCAACCGGTCTTTTTGGAAATCCCTGGAGGAGGCCTATTTCCAGCAGTGGACTTCTTGTGGCTGAATAATGATGGTGATGATCTTCTTTTAAAGATCGTATTTGCAAAAAGTGTCTGAACCATCTGTCAGTGATTTTTAGGACCCACGACAAAGAACCTAAGATCACTAACCTGGGCCGAATATGGAAAATGCAACATTATCGGCAGAGTCATCAACGTCGCGCTTGAGCCCTGTCGGGCTATGCTATTACTATTCAACTAAACTATTCAACTATGGAAACTATTCATAAAAGAACCGTATTTGTCGTTAGATTCGAGTGAATTGTCGGGTCGCTGCTTCATTATAAGGGCCGTGGGACTAGATAGCATTTATGCGAAAAACGGTCATTTTTGGCGTTTTTTTGCCTTAGGTTAAAGACCATGGGCCCTAAAAATCAATATTAAAATTATTGAGCGATTATATATAGACACTTTTTGAAAAATTCGATCTTAAAAAAAAGATATGATTTTTTTCCTCGGTGGCGCTAGTGTTACTCTCTGGAGCGACTTAATATCATATTTTTGTTGAATTTTGCTCCCTTTTCAAGAATTCAATAAGTTCAATGATTTAATTCAATCGAAGTCAAGAATTCAAGAAGTTACCTTATTAACTGTTGTAGCTTTAATTTTTTGTACATTGTTGTCCATTTTACAATTTTGATGAAGTCTCAGTTGATTGTTAACGAATCCTTTCGAAACGCAAAGGTAGATAGATAAAAACAGCCGGTCTTATTTATAAAAAAATCGATTCTTAAACCACTTCAATAAAGCCGATTAAAATAGTGTGTGGTGGAGATTTTACAAGGAAAAGACGTAGCCACAGATTAAATAAACAAAGTTTTACATTGGTCTTAGAGGAATCGTGTTTTTATAAGGCCGTTAGTCTTTTTTCGTAATATAATAATACTAGGATATGCATCACGAATAGTCAGAAAAAAGTGCTTTAATGATTCAGTATAACTAGTAAATCTAAAAGATGTTCCCGTACTGAGGTAGCAATAAGACGGACCAGGTTAGTATGATCAACCTAATTACCTAGACCACTATGATAACCTGTTCTAAGACAGATATGGAATCCGGATTTGAGAAACAGGCTCCGGATTTCCTCACTCAACCTAGGTATAGCAACTAGTAAATGCCTCTAGTCTAGAACATGTCCTGTGAAATACGATTTTAGATGCAAAACAACTTCATTAATTCCAACTTTGGTGACCGTTCCCCTCATGCTATTAGTTTTTCTCTTCAGTGACCAAATTACTACCTGCTTAAGCAAAGAAGTTTTCTCAAAGTCACAACTGTAAGGTACTATTACGAGTGGGTTCGCGAGTTGGTTTTTAAAAAACAATTTTTTAATACACGAAAATATTTATTGGAAATAATAGAGATACAATATGCGCCCGATGCGTCCTCTGGGACTAGCAAAACCGGTCTGACCAGCAACCGGCTGAAAGTACTGGGCAGCGCTCGCATCGACGTCATACACGTAGACCAACGGTCACACGGCTCATGAAATTGGAAGACGTTCTCATGCTGACTTTGCCCAGCACTGTCACCGTGTGAAAGGGGTTGTAACAGTACCCTTACAGTTCCGCCATGTCCGTCCATCCATCTGTCTGTCTGTCCGTGTGTCTATCTGTCTGCGGCCTAGCTCAGAGACCATTAGTACGAGGAACCTGAAATTTGGCACAGACATACATATTAATCACGTCATGGTGGAATAAAATCTTTAAGAGGACACCAGTCTGCTTGGTACTCCATTCCGCTCGTGACAAAAAGTTATGTACCTGTGAAGTCATCAGTCGCGTAGAATCAATAAAATATCTTGCGCTAATAATCGATCAAAACCTCTCCCTTAAACCACATTTATCAGGTTTATTTACCGTGTGGCACCGGATTAAGAATAGCGTCACTCCATTTCCTTCCGTGGATTTCGTAGAAGGCGACTAAGGAAATCAATTACCTGGAGACGGGCAGCAGCGTCTTTCTGAGATTCCAACCGCATACTGCGATCGCCAACCCGCCTGCCGAGCGTGGCGATTATGGCAAATCCCGTCATGGTTGTAAAAACCACGAAAGAGGCCTATGCTCTGCAGTGGCCGTGAAATGGCTGATGATGATGATGATAATCAGGTTTATCTCAGAGGGTTAAAAAGCTAATCCATGTGAAACTTCTGGGAAACTTGGCAGAATCAACTGCAAATAAATAAATAAATAATAACCAATAACCCGATTGCTGAGCATTAACTACTAAGCCGGCGGGTCCCAAATTCACCAATGTAACTGATTGCAAAGTACCTAGGTTGGTCTCGCCAGCTTATTAATTAGTACTCAGCAGTCGGGTTATTGGTTATTTTTTATTTCAGTTTTTAACGAGGAAGGCAATTTTAGTATCCAGAGTCATGGCTTCCAGTAACTAATTTATCAGCCGTTTAAAAGGCCCAGTAAGGGCAATTGATAAAAGCATGCTAGTTGCTTGCTATTATTATCAATTGCCCATAAATTACTACATAAACGCAGCGCTTACTGATGCAAATTGGACAAGTTTTTCTTCCTGTGGTACCTATTTAATAAAACTATGCACATAATACAAAATATATGCACAGAATATAAATAAAAAACAAAAGCGGGACAGTGGGCTGAAGTTGGCTCAGCTCGCCGTATTAAAAATTTGTTCGAACGTTTGTTTTAGGTTATGTAAAAAAAGACTAAATTGACCTCATCAATCTATATTCTTTTTGTTGCACTAACTCGTGCTGAGGATAATTTTAAAAACCTATTTAGAGGCTAAGTCAAGTTCCGGCATGGGTGAAATATTTAGCCTCTAAATAGGTTTTTAAAACTCATCAATTTAGTTCGTTTTTTTAACTATAGGTACTTAATAAGTTATGACAAACGTTACCCTTCACTCAGCGCTAGAGTATACTGGTTCTAAATCATCATCATCAGCCATTTGACGCCCACTCCAGGACATAGGTTATGCCATAATCGCCACGCTTGGCAGGCGGGTTGGCGAATTTTATAATAGTAACAATCTAAGAATTTCTTTTTAATTTGCACCTTTAAAGAGTTCAAATGTGTACGAAGTTTTGCGTGGTATTCATTGTTTCATTTGGCTTTTGTAAAAAACTATGCATACGTACGTGAATTTATTTAATATGTGTGCCACACTTTTTTCACTCCTAAAGGGAGAAAAAGGAAAAACATATTTAAATCAGGAAAATGTGTAGATTATGCTGAGGAAAATTATACACATCCAGCAGCAAGCTATAAGTGCGCATTTGCGTTAGCTAGTTAGACAAATAGCTAACTTTTCTCATCTCTTTAATTGAAAACTTCACGCAAGCAAAGCTGCGGGGATCTGCTAGTTAATATCTAGCTATTTAATATCTAGCTAGTTAACCTTTTTGCTTTCATGGTCAAGCTGTATAAACGTGGACAAGTCTGAGACGAACGAGTCAATTAAAAACAAAGAAACAAGAATTCTTTGTAAATGTCGTCCTTATTAAAGCAGAGTAATTTATATAAGTGTGGTGACAGTAGTAGTTTGGTGACACCAGGAAATAACTTTAATATTGTGCATGTTTGCTTTCAAAATGATTTAAGGTTAAATTTTTTAATATTAATTTAATCATTTGAATTACGACTTAAATAAATATATTTAATTGAATTGAATTCATTGCTCTATGCTTTGTTCAATGACATATTTATAACAAGACATCAACAACTGTAATGATGGTGATAGTACCTTCTCTCGAAATATGAAAGTACCTACAGGGTTATTTTTTAAATGTGCAATCACTAAAATCCCCGAGTCTGGTTGCTTCGAAAGTTATCTTTGAAAAAAGCTTTTCGAATCTTGCTTTTCTGCGTTTATCTATACATATATAATAAATCTGTAAATTTTGTCTCTGTCTGGTATAATAATGTGTGTCTCATTCTGTTTCTCTGTACGCGCATCACGCAAAAACCACTGAACGGAATGAAGTAAGAATTTATTACAGCTTAGGTTCCCCTGTAATATATAGTCTACATAACGTCACGTCCATGGGGGGCTAAGTAAATCACTATACCCTACGAGGTCATTGAACAGTGGTTCTACCACAATGACGGATACATTTAACCAGGTTATGAAGAACCAGTCAGTGTACGCAGTACCCTTCGGAAATGTCTTGATCTGTCACCGTGGGAATCTCCATATTGCAATTTGCCTAAATAATTCCGCCGGGTTAGTTTGTGTCTCTTTTCGTAAGTCTCTTAATTGTTTTAATAACAAAAAATCTGCTCATGCAATGTAAGTAAACTTTGTACATGTTTGAAGATGATAAAAGAACTGAATGAACTATTAAATCTATTATTTTAAATGTAAGTGTCAGAAGTAAACAGTCAATATAACCAACATAACAACGCAAACTTAAAAAATAACTACCTACCGATAGTGGCATTCCCAAACGTAACAAGATTCTGAGACAAAAACACATTATCTCTTTAAGTATTATGTACCACCCACAACGAATAATCACACATAGTTTATATTTGCATAGAAGATGAAAAATGTCTTAATATTGTTTATATTTATTAGAAACCATCGTTTTTAGGGTTCCGTAGTCTGACAAGGAACCCTTATAGTTACGCCATGTCCCTCTGTCTGTCTGTCCTTCCGCGACATAACGCAGAGACCGGTGGTACTAGAAAGCTGTAATTTAGTAAGTGTTTACATACTTATCACGCCGACAAAGTGAAAGAATAAAATGCTGTACATATTTTTTTTTATGGTACCGTAATTTTTGTCCGAGTAGGGCGTCCACCCAACTCTTCTAGCTAAACGGTTGATTGTAGAAACGTGAAAAAAATCAGGGTGATAGCACATATAATGAACTTAAAAGGAAAAGTATCATGGCTAAGTAGGCTTTAATAGTTAACCAACTTATAAAAGTAAAATTTGAAAATGACTTCGATGAAATTGTTAGTTCTGTTAAGCAGATAAAAAAAACTCTTTCTACGGAACCCTATTGTTATGTTGTGTTTTATTTATGTGTTTTTATGTGTGCAATAAAGTACAAAGTTATGTTGTCCTCTCGGTGTGTGAAATGAGTATGTGTGTGTATGAGTATGAGTGGATGATCTTGAATGAAATATCCATTGTCTGTTGTTCCCCAGCCAAGAAGACGATTCTAAAGAACGTATCCGGACGCTTCAAGTCAGGTCAGCTGACGGCGATCATGGGGCCGTCTGGTGCCGGCAAGTCTTCGCTGATGAACGCACTCACTGGCTTCTCGTAAGTGGGACATTATTTTTATTATTTATGTAAGTTATAATAATAAGTTCCACACAATACAATCACTTGACCTGGTCCCAAACTAGGACCCTGTGCTATGGTAACCAGGCAAGAGCCTGACAGATCACTTTTGCTTCCTCAACATTCATTAGTCGTTGCATGCACGCACGCGGGTTTCGGGTACTTTTTATCTTGCCCTTCGATAATGCGTCCCCTATTTGGCCGAAGTATGTCCACCTGGGACGTCCTTTACCGGTCCTCCCATCCACATTCGCTCGATATAGGTATTTGTTTCGTCAATCTTTCTTCCTTCATCCACTCCAAATGTCCAAACCTCCGCAACATTCCTTTCTCAATTCTAGTCACTATATCCTCTTTCAGGCCACAACGTTCTCTAATCAAACTATTGCGTATCCCGTCATTCAAAGTAACACCAGACAAGGAGGCATTCAAAATAATAAAAAAATAAAAAGAAGAACACTTAATAAGTACCTACTGGAACAAAACATTGCCACTACAAAGGTGCAACATTTTGCAAGTTTCTCCGTAAATGGGCTCTCTCGTTTCCAGTACGGCTGGCGTGACCGGGACAATCCGGGCCGGCGACAGTATCTGCGAGCTGGGCTCCGAGCAGAAGACTCTCCATTCCCTGAAAGCCTACAGGAAGAAGTCCTGCTACATTCTCCAGGATGACCGGTTGAACCCCCTCTTCACCGTCGCCGAATTGATGAAGTTCGCCGCCGACTTGAAACTCGGTGATACCCTGACTGAGAAGTTAAAGAACACTGTGGTACGTCAAATGTACTTTCAACCAAGCAATGGAACTATTGAAGTTGGTTTGAAGTCTGATTCTATTAAGAAATTGCAAAAATAATGTTTGTCCATACTGAACTAATTCTATTCACGCGTCAACAGCAGATCAACCTTCACATTTTTGTTGCAAAGTCAACCGTGACGTGACTAGGTAGAGTGCGCGTGTATAAAGGTTAATGTGCTATCGACTGTACGAAAACGCGCTATACAAATCGGACGTAGGACTATGACGTCACAGTTTGAAGTTTGTTTCTATTCTACAATGGAGAAATTGCAAAAAAAATGTTTGTTCTTACTTGCTACGAAAACGCACTACACAAATCGGGCGTAAGACTATGACGTCACGGTTTGAAGTACGAGTATTTCTATTCTATAAAGGAGAAATTGCAAAAAAGATGTTTGTTCTCATTGGAGGGATTCTAGTCACGTGGTAGGAAAACGCGTTATACAAATCGGCCTTACGCCTTATGACATCAAAGTGCTCGTAACGCCTCATAACGTATGAAGCATGTATCAATATTTGAGTTATTTCGTAAAATAATATTTGTATGCATCTACGTCCTATTATAAGGTGCGTAGAATTCAATGGAAAAACTAAGTTTTATTATTAGAGAAACTTGTTTTACCTTAGCCTTGGCCCAGCAGTGGGACAAAAACAGAGAGCTGTATAAGAAACACTTGGTTTTTCATCTGTTAAACCCTGAAAAAATATTTTCACTCACTTCTTGTGAGTTTTTCTATATCCTGTATGGTATAAATACCATTTCACTGCAATCTAAATTCGAGGCTTGTTCCCCATTTGGCAAACTATTCTATCCTGACGGTAGTATAAAAATCAGTGAAAATAAAGTAGTTCGCACAGACACTAGAGTTTCGATTCAATTCAATTAATTTATTTCAGACAATAGTCCATGTCCAGTTTCTACTTCAGGGCTTAAGTTTCGAAAGTTTGAAACATTTACAGAATAGAAACGTCACGTTTGCTTTCAAAATAAAAAAAATGGCATTACATTTCGGCAGCAACAGAAAGTCGCGGTGGTTCTCGTTTTGAAGCCCAAAACTCGGCAGGTGGTTGTTTTTAAATTGAGATGAAAAGCACCAAATATCAGCTTTTTACAACTTTTCCACGCAAAACCCGACTAACGATTTAAATCTTGGGTTGGCTGACAATAATTTTCTCGTTAAACTTCGATAATTTGCTTCTGTTTTACGTACTTAGGCCCTTTTGTACACCACTGCTGGTCAAAAGAAAGCAAACATTCCCAAGTTCTCAGTAAGTTTAAGTTAATTGGATGGTTCACTGACCCCCACTGATAGTGCCAAATGAATCAGAATTTCAGTAGTCATATAAAGTGTGAATATATCTAGTTAGATTCTTATGATTATATTCTTTTTTTGTTGTTGCACTAATCCATGCTGAGGACAATTTCAAAAACTTATTTAGAGGCTAAAAATTACACCAACTTGAACTCGCGACCTCTGGCTTATCGTGCCAGCGCTCTCCCAACTGAGCTAATGGGCAAGTGCAGGCATGGGTGGTACAGCGATATCATTCCGATTTAAAACCTAACTGCAAAGTGGGCGCTCGGGGCTGCAAGTGATGTAAATTACTTCAGCCAGATGTCGCTGCCTGTACATAATACAGAGAAGTTTGTAAAGAGGTTCGACATTTCGCCGATGCCTGCACTTGCCCATTAGCTCAGTTGGGAGAGCGCTGGCACGATAAGCCAGAGGTCGCGGTTTCAAGTCCATGGGTCCAAGCATGGGTGGAATTTTTAGCCTCTAAATAGGTTTTTAGATTCTTATGATTTCTATTAATAATAATATAATTTAGCCAGAAGAAAAATGGACACAAATTATACAATTGTAATTGACGTGGCCCGATGATTGTAACTATTAAAATAAAAACACGAAGTCGCTGCTCTGAACAAGAGTACGTACTTCAGGCTAGTGTTGAGATAAGCACTCATGCTATTTGGCGAACCGGAAGTTAAAATCTTTATCCTTGGTCACACTCATCCTGTGTTACTGCAGATAAGCGAGGTGCTGGACACACTGGGTTTGGCTGGCACCGAGAACACGCGCTGTGGGAGCCTCTCTGGCGGGCAGAGGAAGCGGCTCTCCATCGCTGTGGAGCTCATTGACAACCCGCCCATCGTCTTTCTGGACGAACCTACCACGTAAGAACTACATTAATGCCGTACCTCAAATTTTGGACCTGTCCTGCTGACGGACCTGTAACGGATGAGGTAATGGATGACTTCCCTATATGATTGCTGGATAGTTTAGGCTGTCCAAAAAGAGAGTAGTAGGTACAGGGTGACTTGGAACTCGTTCACCGTATTTTGAGGGAATGTTCTTTTCATTGTGAAAAACAGTATTATTAATGATTTTTCACTAATGGTACCGTGAATCCAAATTAGAAGTACCGTAACGTTGAAAAGCGATTTCTAATATGTTATTGCTATGTTATTGCTATGGATTGGCGATTTCGAGCGCTGAGATACGTGAATCGCTCAGACACTCAGGTTTCCTCACGATGTTTTCCTTCACAATAACGTTAGCGAATGTACATAACTTAGAAAACAAGTCCAGGTACATGCCCGCACTGGGAATCGAACCTGGGTCTCTCGCTTCTAAGTCCAATGTTCTACCCACTAGGCTACCGCTGTTTTTGCGTCTTAGGGTCGATGCCGACGTTAACAGCGGTGGCGTCGACAATAAGAATCACAGTTTTTTTGGATTTTTATAACTTTTCCTCCAGATATTGTTTGTTTATGCTTAGGTAACGTAATGTTTTATAACAGAATTTTTTTTAGACTCGTATTTTTTTTTTCAAAACTAGCACCATATGTTTCTTAAGCATGGTTAGAATGTCCCCTTAAAATACGGTTAGCGAATTCAAAGTCACGTTCAAAGTTCAAAGTTACGTCGGGACAAGATATGCCGGACCGGATAAGCCTTGTACACCTCCTTGGGCAATCGAAGGAGAACTTTCGCTCGACATATTTGTTTCGTCAATCTTTCTTCCTTCATCCACTCCACATGTCCAAACCAACGCAACATTCCTTTCTCAATTCTAGTCACTACATCCTCTTTCAGTCCACAACGTTCTCTAATCAAACTAATGCGTATCCTGTCATTCAAAGTAACACCAGACATATTTTTCAATTATATTACTACTGTACTATTACTGTTTTTTTTTTGTTTTATGGCTCCTGTTTCTTATGTGCAATAATAGAATATTCTTCTTATCTTCTTCTTAATTTGTTATTGATGGAAAACACGTAAATACAATAAATGAAAATTTGAGATAAGGTACTTGGGGGCACAGGACTATATCCAGCAGTGGACAACGGTGGGCTGAAGATGATGATGACAATAATTTGAAAATTTTAATATGTCTAAGATGGCCTTGATTTAACTTTATGGCGCCGCGATACGTCGCATATTTGAAAAGCAATATTGTTTGCTTAAGTGTTAGTAAAATAAGTGTTACTTGCTACACAGCAAGTGGCGAACCCTGTTATCTGCCTACCTCTTCGGGATACAAGCGTGATGTTACGTACTTATGTTATAATTTGCGAGTGGGAGAGATTCCAGAAGCAATAGCTGCCTTAAGAAAAGGTGAATTAAATAATGAACTAAATGAGTAAATATTGATGCGTCAAATATGGTGAGGAGAACTTATCCGGGAGATAGATGCACGAATTGCTTTGTAACCGACAGTTAATATACAGTTATAATTGTGTTGTTGCTGGATGTTGTTTTGACTGTTGATTCATTTAAACTAACAATGTATCAGAGCGCCCAACTGAAAACAGCAATCACGGCTCATGGTTAGAATCGCGTATCCGCTTACAGTTTCAATATAATCATACTTATATTGAAAGGACATGAACCTTCCCTAAATTATGCCAAAAGTACCCTCAGCCATTTTCATTCCTTTCTCAATTCTAGTCACTACATCCTCTTTCGGCTCACAACGTTCTCTAAGATAGATAGATAGGATAGATTCAATTTACATAAATCACGATATACCGCAATGTCGACATAATCCAAGAAAAATGCTTAGTGACTCGGAGTTCCTCCTTACGCCACCTGCGCCGAAGCGTGCTGCGACTCTTCTTGGCAATAATTGTTGCTAGAACGCGCAATTATTGCTGCCACAACTGTGTAGTTAGCGTAGACAAATGCAAATTCCGCGAAATCAACGTCTAAAGCCGGGTTCTGACGATCTTAGTACGCTCGGACCGTGTGCGTACAGTTTTAGTTGATTATGACGACGCACTCGGTCCGAGCGCACTGACCGTCGCTTGGATTGTGCGTACAGTTTTAGTTGATTATGACGACGCACTCGGTCCGAGCGCACTGACCGTCGTCACAATCAACTAAAACTGTACGCACAATCCAAGCGCACTTAGACCGTCAAAACCTGGCTTAACTTATGTCTCCGTTGCTGTAAAAAAAAACGGTTTGAGGTAATCTGTATTTTGCGGGTATTAAAATGTGTCTTCTTGTGAAAGAAGTCAATGATCTACTACACGTACTAGATTAGAAACTCTTACGGCCCCTTCTGAGTTGCAAAATTAGTATTTTGCAGAACTTGCCGCGGAAAATTCCATTCGATTTTTTTAAATAGTTCGACTAGTATTTGAAGACACTAGACGTTTTTGTTTATTAAACTTAGACGTAAATCTTGTACAGCACTTATTATTGTCTAATAAAAAAAATACAAATAAAAAACAATAACAGTTTTACAGTCATCTTAAATCTAACATTGGTAAAAATAACGTACTTGTATGTACTTAAACTAGACTAACAACCTATCGCGACATTAAACTTAATTTCTTCAGTAAGCACCTCATTGACATCAGCCAAGCTGGAGAATGGAGCGGTGGTAGCCTAGTGGGTAGAACATTGGACTCGGGAGCGAGAGTCCCAGGTTCGATTCCCAGTGCGTGCATGTACCTATTACTTTGTTTTCAAAGTTATGTACATTTGTGAAGTTATAGCAGTAATACCACTTGCTAACGGTGAAGGAAAATATCGTGAGGAAACCTGAGTGTCTGAGCTAGTCACATACCTCAGCGCTTGAAATCGCCAGTCCGCGGTGGGCACGCGTGGTGATTTAGCCCACACTCTCTCCTTGAGAGAAAGCCCGTGCCCTAAAGTGGGACGTATATAAGCTGCTTATGATGAAGCTTGAGAATCCGTTCATCATCTCGCGCAAAGAACAAAAAGGGGTGTTCAGATTTCCCAATCAAATTTTGGTCTTCTTGCTTTTAATTGTGTACTGACAAGTCCAATGGACAGTGTCTATTCCAATGTCATATTAGTTCATAGGCTCTTCCCACGGGGGACTAAACTACAGACCTGTAATAGGCTGTAATGCAACTGAGCACCAATAATTATCGCAAGAGAATTACGGAAACATGGTCTGGTGGCCTTGCAGGTACACAAGCGTAACGCGTGCTGTAGTTAAGACTGTTCTTACGTAGAGCATGGTGTCTCGCTCGCATAACTTAACATTTTTTTATATTATAGTAATAATATGAGTAAACTTTTGCTAAATGTGGTCTGAGGGTTTGATGAATAATTAAATTACGGACATTTCAAACATATTTTTGTTTTCCTCTATGTAGTTTTTAATAAAGAAAAGTTGTTTCCAAAATTCAGAATTTTGTAATCAAATTTTCTCAATCAAAGACTTACCCCCGGTTTCTCGTACACTAACAAGCTGTTAATCTACTGTTAACAACTGTCAGTGTTTTTTTTTTGTATGCACTTTGGTCAATTGACAGCTGTTAACAGTAGATTAACAGCGTGTTAGTGTACGAGAAACTGGGGGTTAGTACGGGATAAGAAAAAGATGCCTTTAATATCCGCAGCTTAATTATCATTCCAAAATTCTTAATTTTGGACACAAGTATTCTTTATAAAAAACTACGTATAGAAAAACAGAAATATAATTTAAAACGTCCGTAATTTAATTATACATCAAATCTCAGACCACATTTATCAAAAGTTTATTAATATTATTACAATATTAAAAAACGGTAAATTGTGGGAGCGAGACAGCATGCTTCACGTAACAGCAGCCTTAATGGCAATTTACTTACATTACACTGGACGTAAACTAAAAAATGTGTAATAAGTGCTTTTCAACTATCTATCAATCTATACAAGGTTATTTGTAAAATGCGCAATTACTGAGACACCCTTTGCGCTCAGCAACAACGTTTGTTCTAGTTTTTCTCTAATTTTTATTTTTCAAATATTATAGAGTTCGTATAATTCTATGGAATTTGCTCTTTACGCGGTCTACCAATGTCGCAACTTTCAGTAACTCACTGTCCCGTAGAGAAAAATGACTGTTCTACAATTTAAGACAAATGGTTTTAAGTATTACTTGTCCAAATCACAAAAAACACCCGCGCGCGAAGGGTACCGTACCATTATCTATGCAACGTTAGACACAAAGATCGAGAAAACTGCAAAAATCGCATTTGTTGTATGGGAGTCCCCCTTAAATATGTGTTTTGTTCTGTTTTTTTCATTTCTTGTTATAGCGGCAACAGAAATACATCATCTATGAAAGTTTCAACTCCTTAGCTATCACGTTTCATGAGATACTGCCTGGTGACAGACAGACAGACAGACAGACAGACAGACAGACAGACAGACAGACAGACAGACTGACTGACTGACAGACAGACATACAGGCATACAGACGGACGGACGGACGGACGGAAGGATGGACGAACGAACAGACAGACAGACGGACGAACGGACGGATGGACGGACGGACGGACGGACGAACGGACGGACGGACGGACGGACGGACAGACGGACGGATGGACGGACGGACGGACAGAAAGACAGACGGACAGTGAAGTCTTAGGAACCCTACACAAAACCTATTTTTCTTAAAATATATTTTTGTATAAAAAATTGGAAGTATTCTTTCAAGAATCGCGCATTTATAAATCACACTTTAACAACGTGTACTATTTAACGTGGAAATAACGTGTACACAAATACTAAACGTTTCTTTCAGCGGCCTGGACAGTTTAACTTCACACCAATGCATCGACATGCTGAAGAACTTAGCAGTGAGCGGTCGAACGATAGTGTGCACTATCCACCAGCCGTCGGCCTCCCTCTACAGCCTCTTCGACCAAGTTTACGTCTTAGCCGAAGGTTTCTGTGTCTACGACGGATCCAGCGACAACACTGTGCCCTACCTTGCCTCCGTCGGGCTGCAGTGCCCGGTCTATCATAATCCTGCTGATTATAGTGAGTACGATCTGCCTTTTAATTACGCGCAACAAAACCAGAATGATTCCAATAGTCTAACTGTCAAATTCCATCCGAATTGCTATCGCAACCGTCAGGATTCCAACAGGATTTGGTGCGCATAATTACACCCCTGCTCTCTTATAACGCAAGTGTCCACTGTAATGCATTATCTACTTAGACGTTTCCGAAGTGTCAAAATTGCTGTTATTATTGTCAAATATGGACCCAGGTCTGAAATAAATATTTTCATTCATTCATTCATTCAAAATATATATTTCAAAGTACAGAGTAGGTTAAATCGGATGAGCCCACAGATATGATGAGCCTGTACGATAGAGAAGTTGGGTAGGTCCCCTTGGCCTTGAATGTAATAAATGCGTCGTTGTTAAATAGAGTGATATTAGCACGACACTGGATATTATTTTACGTTATTTCGTAGTCTACTAAGCAACAATGTCATTCCAATGGTGCGCAAATGAAATAGGAATCTCTCGCGAAGGTGATCGAATCCCGCGTGGTGCCGAGTTAAGGTGCACGGGTTATACGATTGGAATGCGATTGGTTAGTAGAGTACCGTGTTAATGAAACAAGCATTATCGTTCTAATATCGCTCTATTGAATAACTATTCATTTAAGAGATTTGCTCCATGGTTATTCCGTTAATATCAATGTGAATGATTGCATGATCTTATTTGCGAATTTCGAAGCAAAGAATAAATGTATCTTCACTGAGTATTCATTTGTTCATTGAAAATTACAACGAATATTTTTCCTACACCCGGTAGAAAAAGTTATCTGCATATTTTGTAACGATAATTGTCACGTGACCCTTTTTAGGAAGCGTCAACGATACTGTAATTACAGTTTAATTTATACGTAATTAATTACAGTAACTGTAATTAAATAAATTAAAAATAAAAAAAATATTTATTACACAACCAAAAACTCAGTTTTTTACCATATTTATGATTAGTCTCAAGGTTACACTTTACAACAAGTATTGATATAGGCTGCTTGCAAAATTTGAATTAACGTCATCAGTGAGATCAGATAAATGAAAAAATGAATGAATTTCCCAATTAACCTTCGCTTAAATTAATTACATGCTAAAAGATGTCGTGTTATGTAAATTATGTAAAATAAGCTAAATAGTTACTTAAGTGAACTGCAAATATTGCTCAAAATGTAGCCATGGGCATGGCTGTAGGGCTACAGGGTTCATAATGGTACTTATAACTCTATCAACACCTTGTAAAATTATGGTTGCAACAAATGATGATGACCATGAAGGTTTCCGTTAATTTACAGTACTCGAAGTTGCCAACTGCGAATACGGAAATTTCAACGAGACTCTTGCTGATGCCAATAGCAAACAAGATTGGAGGAGAGTGGATTCGGATCCCAGTATTATCAACAACAATCAAAACAAAACAGAGGGTTTTGCCTGTGGAAAAACCACCATCGTTATCAGTCCGCCGTACGAGCTCTACAAGCTCAGGATACTCATCAAAAGATGTCTCATACAACAGTACAGAGATTGGGTGAGTGTTAAAACAAAGATATACATAAGCAGTCTATATTTTATACATACCACTGTAGGGCACAGGCCTTCTCTCAGAGAGAGAGTATGGGCTTAATCACCACACGTGCCCACCGCGTATTGGCGATTTCAAGCGCTGAGGTATGTGAATAGCTCAGACACTCAGGTTTCCTCACGATGTTTTCCTTCACAATTAGCGAGTGGTATTGTTACTATACCTTCACAAATGTACATCACAGAAAACAAAGTCCATAGGTACATTCCCGCACTGTGAATCGAACCTGGGTCCCTCGCTTCGGAGTCCAATCTTCTACCCACTAAGCTACCACCGCTTTAAAACAAAGATATTAATACTACCTTATTACAACCGTAGTTTATAATCCACCTTACAGCAATTAACTTTACTTAATAAACAAACAGCGATTACATAAGTAAACAAATAACTTCCACACAACACAACCACTTGTCTTGGTCCCAAACTAGGATACCCTGTGCTATAGTAACCAGGCAAGGACATCACAAACATGGTAATACGCTCAGTTTGAGGCCATTTGTACAAATGTACGGCGGCCCCCGGTGGGAATCGAACCGACATCCTCCGGCATTGCAATCAGACGTGATACCGTTAGGCCAACGAGGCAGTCAAATTGAGGATTGGACCCGTTAAATGTATAATTATAATAATATTATGCAATACGATAGAAATATCTTTATTAATATGAATATACTTACACAAGATAAATAAAAAAATGTAACTAAGATGAACCTGAAGATCAACCAAAAATAGAAGTCATATTATAAATTGCCCAACACTGTTCCATGAAAATAAAACGAACAATTTTTCAAACTATTGAAATTACCCCACCCAGTGTAAGTTTCAAGCTGGGCAACGCGTCGCGAAACTCGCAAATCTATTCTTAGGTGTTATGCGTTTCCTAGCAATATCTTGTTACTCAAATCAGTGAAGTACTCTTGTATAATATTAAAAATAGAAAACCTTCAAATCGGAAAAAAAAACCGTGCGATGATCAAATATTGATTTTTATAAGCCCTCTCGAGTAACAACTGACAAGTGAGCGCGACCACGACATTGTAGATAAACAAGCAAACATACTTCAAGTAGATTGCTAACATAAGAAGATTTTTAAATAAATAAAATAAATAACTTCCACACAACACAATCATGTCCTGGTCCCAATCTAGGATACCCTGTGCTATGGTAACCAGGCAAGGACATCACAAACATGGAAATACACCCAGACTGAGGCCATTTGTACAAATGTATAACGGCCCCCAGTAGGAATTGAATCCACGCCCTCCGGCATGGTAATCAGACGTGATACCGCTAGACAAACGAGGCAGTCGATCCTTATTACAATATTCTCTTAAAGTCAAAACGTCAAAGTCAAAAATTTTATTCACTATAAAAACAAAATGTTGGGCTTAATCACCACGCGTGCCCACCGCGGATTGGCTATTTCAAGCGCTGAGCTATGTGAATAGCTCAGACACCCAGGTTTCCTCACGATGTTTTCCTTCACCGTTAGCTAGTGGTATTGCTACTATAACTTCACAAATGTACATAACTTAGAAAACAAAGTCATAGGTACATGCCCGCACTGGGAATCGAACCTGGGTCTCCCGCGTCCGAGTCCAATGTTCTACCCACTAGGCTACCACCGCTTCA
Source organism: Yponomeuta evonymella (assembly GCA_963969515.1). Taxonomy (NCBI): domain Eukaryota; kingdom Metazoa; phylum Arthropoda; class Insecta; order Lepidoptera; family Yponomeutidae; genus Yponomeuta; species Yponomeuta evonymella. The sequence continues at coordinate 18,574,242 of OZ018352.1, read as the reverse complement.
TAAGCTTGTGCTTACCTAATTCCGCAGCTTAGCATTTTAAACGGATTTTGTATTTGCAGACGGTGACTCACCTCAAAGTGGTTCTTCACATCTTTATTGGAATAATCTTGGGTCTGCTGTTCGAGAACTCTGGCAAAGACGGCTCAAAGACTGTCAGCAACTTGGGATACCTGCTCATCTGCACCGGTTACCTGTGCTACACGTCCCTAATGCCAGCTGTGCTTAAATGTAAGTAAGCCGAAAGTATTGTTAGAATATTTTAAAAATACACTATAAAACTCATGGGTGATGATTGATACGCGTTCGTTTTTTTTTTTCTTAATTGCAGTTCCACAAGAGATGCCAGTTATAAAGAAAGAGAACTTCAACAATTGGTACAACCTCAGGACTTACTACTTGGCCGTCTTGGTGACTGGAATACCAATTCAGGTAAACACTTCGTCGTATGTACTTTGGACCGAAAATTAATAGCCTATGTAGCTTCAAAAGTTTGACATGATTATTGTAAAATTAAGGAATGATTGGTGGTATTGACCATGAGGTGGTGATATCCGTGTGGCGCCGGATTAAGAATAGCGTCGCTCCATTTCCTCCCGTGGATCACGTGGATGTCGTAGAAGGCGACTAAGGAAATAAATTACCAGGAGACGGGCAGCAGCGTCTTCCTGAGATTCCAACCGCATATTGCGATCGCCAACCCGCCTGCCAAGCGTGGCGATTATGGCAAAACTCCTCATGGTTAGGAAAATCATGAAGGAGGTTTATGTCCTGCAGTGAGCGTCAAATAGGTGATGATGATGGTGGTATTTGTGCACTGGTGATAGATGCATTGGTTGTATAATGTTCCCTATTTCTTCACATCCATGAGGTCCTAGGTCACTATTGATCCTGGAAAACCTGTTTTATTGACTTTGAAGCTTTAATGTTTTCATTGTCAAGGGATCGTAAGTCTGACTGTAAATCTGTCAAGTGCCTTTTTCTCAGAAACTTAAGTACTAACATATTATAAGGCGATTCTCCCACTGGCAACGCGTCCCGCCGCGGTGCGCTTAGCGGCGAATCACGCGTGCGGCGACAGAGGCGCGGATCCGCGCCACCTAGCGGTTTGATCCGCTTCTCCCCGCGGGGTGGCGGTGTATGACGGCCCCACGATAAATATTCATTTCGCAGTCGACTTTCGTGTAAAATGGTTAATACCGAATTTTTTTCACGATGCTGCAGTTATTTTATCAACATGGTTTTGGTATACTCAAATTAGGAGTCTACTCACGATCGAGATCTATAAATCGATTTTATCGTTTTTATGTAAAAAGGATGCATAAAAACACGCGCGGTACTGCGGAGCCAGTGTGTTATATCCCCCGGCACGCCACGCGCTTCCGCGCGGTTTGGCGGAATTCGCACGCGTGACGCGCCTTAGGCGTGTTTTGTATGTAAACCGAGATACTTGCATACAATTTAAAAATCCGTGGCTCCGCGCTACGCGACGCAGCGCGGTACAGTGTGATAATCGCCTAAACTCCTTAGAAAAAGGGTTTTGACAGACGGTCGGACGCTCAGAGGCCGCGTATCGTTCCAGGTGTTCTATAGCTTCGTGTACTCGGTGCCGTCCTACTTCCTGACCCAGCAGCCGCTGGAGCTGTCCCGCTTCCTGATGTTCGTGCTGGTGCTCTCCATGGTCACCTTGCTAGCCGACGCCATTGGCAACGTTATCGGCACTTGCGTCAACCCAATTGTGAGTTTACGCATCTTACTTCATGAAAAAAAAAACTTTTTCACCCAATTTCAATTAAAACAAAACCTCCTCAGTCCTGAGTCCTTGAAAATAACAATTGAAAATCATTGTGATTTTGAAGGTCAGGACTAAGGAGGATAAATACCACCATAGGTATCGTTAAGTGATAATAGCTAGATTAAAGAAGACACAAAAAGAGCACACTTTAAAAGTCCAAACTTAAATAAAAACTAGCAACGAAACATTTTTAAAAGTTACTCTGCGCCATATCTGACGGGAATGTCCCCATAATACGGGCTGCGTTCCGCGTTGAACAGCGAGAGAGATTTTAACCTTAGAAATCTAACGTGACCTAACCTTCTCACATACCCCATAATACCTAACCATTCAATTCGTTGTCAATTCGACGACAATTTTTTGAAGTGTTAAGTTTTAAATAAAACTTTTTTGTTTTTGGTACCATTATTACACTGAGAAATCAGGCTTACTTTATATTTTTTAATAAAGTAATGTCTGTTTAAAATGGCACGCGTTTCTACAAATCAAAACCTACATTGTTATGAAAAATTTAATTGAAACAGAAATTTAAAAAAGTTGTTGCTCTTTTTAAGGGCCCACTTATACTGTACAAATTAGAAAAAAATTCTTTTATACGCCCATTCAGTACAAAAATAAATTTTATATTCACCACAAATTGAGATATTGTTCGCATTTCAGTAAAATTTCAAAATAAGTGCTTGGTTCTCGGAATTTTTTCCCTTACACGCAGAAATATATCTTATTATTAATTTGTCAATGTGGTAAAAACATCTGCCAAAGATCTGACCAACACTTGAAACTCCTGAACTTAGAAAACCAAGTTTCTTGTTTGAATTTCGTATTGTTTCCGTTGCGACATTACTCTCTCCTTCAATGACTCTTCAACGATAGAGCTGGGTCGCCTGTAGGATTGTTATCAGTGACTATATACATGATTTTTTCTGATAAGAAAAACTTACAATATCTAGAATAAGCATTGCGTGAATATAGGCATTGAAAGAAAGAAGAAAGAAAGGAGACATTTAAGTTGTCACAGAAACATAAAGCATTGCGTATGCGCGTTGATTTAAGCCAACTGCCGAGAGAGTTCAACAAAATATCATGAGACTCGACAGTGAATCTGTCATTGTACAATCTAGTATTAAAGTAACAGAATCGAGGCCACGATCATCACACATTTCGATTTTTTGCTATAACAGGCTGGCCTTCAACCGAATGAACGGTAAAAAACCGTAAGGAAAGATTAGTATATTTGTGACGTGACATTTACTTTGCATAGATTTGGTACGTTAGCAGCAACATTATCGGAAATCACTTTATGAAAGAGATCTGCCAGACTCATGCCCACTAAATATTAAAATGACCTTGTTCAGGAAAATAAAAAACAAAAGGAGTGGCCTTTTTAGGTGTACTTGGGTCATCTGGTCGAAGAAGTGTAACATTGTGTGAGGGATCACTTCCTCAGCACAACGCTGAGTCAGCTGCCTTTTGTGGCAATGTAGATACACCACAGGCTACATCTATGGTCCTGTTTTATTTATTCGTTTTGTCTGTTGTGTATTTAGTTTTCTTTCTGTTGTTGTGCATATTATGTTACTTATGTGCTTATTTTGTTTCTGTGATGTATCTTGTTGGTATAATAAATGTCTTTCTTCTTCTTCTTCAGGGAGGGGTCCAGAGATAACATTTTGATTATGCAAGCTTATGTCTATATTTATGTAGAAAGTGTGTTTTTGGCGATAAAATGTAGTTCACTTTCACTTTCGCTTTCAAAGTTTCGTGACGTCACATTTCAAAAATATAATATAAGTAATTAACAATTTACTCTGTTATTTTTTCCTAATTTTTGATAAAAATATGACATAAACTTACACCTGTATCCCAATGAAATGTTTTTCAAAAATGTTTGATATAATTTTAAATGTTTACAATATTAGAACATAACTTAAATGGAAATAAAACTAATTTCGGAACTGCCGTTTTACTTGAATATTTTTGCATGTAAAATTGCAAAATATGTGACGTCACACTAGGGAGGGGGGTCTCACAAATGTGACCAATTGTGACAAGGACGGGGGGGGGGGGAATCACGAAATGAGTGTCACGTACTTTATAGACGACGCCTCATCGTTAGCGAGTGGTATTGCTACTATAACTTCACAAATGCACGTAACTTAGAAAGTAAAGTCATTGGTACATACCGGGATTCGAACCCACGACCTCACGAATGAAGAGCCGGCGTTCTACCGCTCCGCTCGTGAGTTTATTGTTATGACGTGTTCTATTCGTGTAATGCATAAGCATTGAATTTTGATAAGCAGCCTATATATGTCCCACTGTAGGGCACAGGCATTCTCTCAGGGAGAGAGTATGGGCTTAATCACCACGCGTGCCCACCATGGATTGGCGATTTCAAGCGCTGAGGTATGTGAATAGCTCAGACATTCAGGTTTCCTCACGATGTTTTCCTTCACAGTTAGCGTGTGGTATTGCTACTATAACTTCACAAATGTACGTAATTTAGAAAACCAAGTCATAGGTACATGCCCGCACTGGGGATCGAACCTAGGTCTCTCGTTTCCGATGTTCTACCCACTAGGCTACCAACGCTCTCACTACACCACCAACGCTCTTGTTGTGTTCTTTATTATATCAAATCGTCTTACCACTTTCAGAACGGAACCTTCATAGGGGCCATCACGACCTGCGCCATGATCGTCTTCGCCGGCTTCCTAGTGCTCATTTCGCACATGAACAGAGTTATGAGCCTCGTAGCGCACACCTCCTTCCTTCGATACGGGTTCGAAGGACTGATTCTCGCGATTTATGCGTACGGGAGGAAGCCGCTGGAGTGTCCGCAGGACGTGGACTATTGCCATTTACTGTGAGTCGTTTTTGAGAACCTGTGGGGTCTTAACGGGATCATATAACTAAGCCTAAGGGGTGGCATCCCATGAACCGTAATGAACTGCCGTCTGTCTCACAAATAATAAATTATGCAAAATGTAAAGTATGAATTGGGGTCTCCACGTGAGATAGCAAGATTGGTCGGGTTGCTTGGTATTTTTCATTTCAGTTTTTAGGGTTCCCTAGTCAACAAGGAACCCTCATAGTTTCGCCATGCCCGTCCGTCTGTCTGTCTGTACGTCTGGCCGTCTGTCTGTCCGCGGCTTAGCGCAGAGACTATAAGTACTAGAGAGCTGAAATTTGGCATAGGTAGATATACATATTTATTAAGCCGACAAAACGGTAGAATAAAATTTTGAAAAACAATTTTTTTTAAAGTACCTCCTATACACCTAAATTAGACATGCAATTTTTCGTCTACACCATAGTGTGGGGTATTGTTGGATTGGTTTAAAAATATTGTGGGTGTAGGAAGACCACTTTTTGATATAGGGTTGAGTTTATGAAATATTAAGCTTTAACGCGCAAATTTTTGTCTGAGTAGGGCGTTCTTCTCCGTCTCCTGGCTAAACGGATGATTGTAGAAAAGTGAAAAAATTTAGGACAGTAACACATACCTTAAAAGTAAAACTATCACGGCTAAGTAGGCTTTACAAGTTAACAAGTAATAAGCGAACAATTTATAAAAGTAAAACTTCGTACAAAACCCATTGTAAATCACTATCATGAAGTTGTTAGTTCAGTAAAGTTCAGTAAATTTGATGCGTGGCCCGCCAAGCACTTGGCTGGTTTTTACCTATACATCTAAGGTAGCTAGAATACATAAACATAATTTTTTTCTTAAATCGGATGAAAGGGTAGATTTTATGTGAACCTCACTTAAAATTTAGTTCACATTTTTAAAGTCTACTTTACTTAAAAAATGTGAACAAAATTTTAAGTGAGTAACGTAAAATTGTTTATTTGCCAGAACAAGTACTTTTTGCTTTCCACTGCGATCCTATTATATTTAGACGCATAATTTCTTGGTGACGTTTGACGTACGCTTAGCGCCGAATAATTCACCGTCTGCAAAAAATTAAAACAACACTCACTTCTATATCGATTCAAGCATTTGGACGTTTTGGTTGGATAGAGTAGCGGACAAATTAATATACAAACGTGAACCTTGAAATCATTACAACTGTGGTAACGGATAATTAAAGAGATTTTTTTGCATATTCCATGAGCACTTAGGCCATGAAATAGGCTATCAAGTATCTTAAAACTACAAAAGTGTTTATAATAAAGTATTTGTCCCAATTGTATGCTAATTAATGTTACATTTTTTGAATAATAATTTTTCTTCTTTCAGGTATCCAAAGGAAATCATCAAAGAGTTTAGCTTCCATTATGATAACTATTGGTTTGACATTACAGTTCTTTTGATCGAGGTTATTGTCTTTAGGATCATCGCTTATTGGACGCTGAGAAGAAACGTTAAAAAATCTGCGTAGAATTAAAATAAATTAAGTAGGTAGTTCATTCCATATTAACGACACAAGTTGTAATCTTAAGCCGGGTATGGTATTGACTTTCAATGGAAATGTTCGTTTGGACATTTTGACGTTCTAAATAATTACTGTAACCAATGTTAGGCTGAGCATATTCAAAGATTATTAGCGTCGTAGTCTTAAAATATTACTACGGTTATAGGTATTAAGTAAATTATATTATTTTTTATAAAACAATAAAAGTAAAAACGTTTATTTGCAATAACTAAGTAGCTGTAAACAGGACGCATGCTTATCTTTGAAACTTAAAATGTACGTAAATCAGAGATTAACATTGGCTCCCCCACTAGGTACAACCTCTCTCGCGGTAACCTGATTAAACCAAGAACTTAAAAACAATATTTCTAATAAGGGTTCCTTTAAATGGCATCGAATTGTGATTTTATTGTTGAGCTTAAGGATCGAAATTGTACCAAAGCAGTGCTTCAATAACTAATTGAACAACATGAAGGGACTGTGATGTCTGATGTAGGGCATGATGTTAGTGTAGTGATGTACCTACTGCATACTTAAATTCAGTGCCCGTTAACTCGCTGCCGCTCTATATACTTACCACTTTACAACGTACCCATACCCTTGATAGATAGATAGAATGTTTTTTATTGCATGTGCACCAAGAATTACATTGAGAGATTGCAGAGGATTCAAAATCGTGACGAGATAATGATTAAAAAACTCCTTGTCCCCATAAAACGCATTTTGCAATTCCCCCTCGTTCAGAATTAGAAATTGTATGTCCGAAGATGTATTGAAAGTGAGGCCTATGTAACTCATGGACCTTGGAATTATTCCAATACACTCCTCTGAGTGAAGTTGTTCTCAGCCTGCTGCAGGGCGTATCAAGGCAACAGCTTATTGCTACTCTACAACTGCAACCCAGGCGAATTAGCATGACACCTCGCTTTAAATTTGCCCCCTTTGTTTTCATATTTATAAACATCAGTTGCGTCGGCAGTGGCGTAACTATAGGGTGACATAGTGTGGCCCCCGACCTGAAAGGGCCTCCGAACTCAATTATAATGCTTATATATGTGTACTTCTTATCAATTAATGCAAGGACATCACAAACATGGAAATAAACCCACACGAATTAACATGACTTCTGACCAGTGGCGTTAATATCTGAGGCCCGTGGCAAATTCCTTGGATGGGGCTCACCCAGTATATATATATATATATATATATATATATATATATATTGTTAGTCATCTAGTGATGTTATATTTACTCATATAGTACTTCTTATCAATTAAAGTTGGACCATATATACTACATAATTCTAAATAAATTTTCTAATCGGAGCTATCTGAGATAAGCAACCTGAACCACAGTTTGGACCGTGTTATGCAAAAACATTCCAACCCACACAGTAAGTAACTTTCGAGAAAAACTTTTTTCATATTTTTGTTTTTTTTTTCTGATGTTATCACTACAACATTCAACGAGACGTGTTTAATGTTTTAGTGACTACAAAAATTTATTCTCGACGAATATAAAAAATCAAAAGAGTGATGGAGTGACATTGCTTTTGTAGCATAGAAATCATATAAAAACTAAGAAAAAAATAAAAAAAAAACAATAAAAATATTTTCACCTCACTAGCTCGTAAAAGCTCTGTTTATCATTCGAAATCTGCGTGGAAAATCGCACTTTATCCGCTAGCGTGGAAAGTGTTTTTAAAATTCGAATATTTTTATTCAATAAAGGTTTCGTACAATAAATTACATATATATAGAACCTCATTGGTTTCGTAATAGTTTATATTCTCTGCAGCCAGTCCATTGATGATTGAAATGCAAATACTTATTTCATGTCATGCGCCAGCCTCATTTAAAGAATCGCACTGGCCGGCAAGAAAATTTGATTTAAAAAAAAACTTTAAAATTTTCTTCTCTTTATTGAATTCACTTTACTTCCATTATTTTGGTTTGTTTTTTGATAAAATCGAAAGAAATCATAAAATATGAGCGAAGCTAGCAGCGACGAAGATATAAATTAACAGTAATTTAATATTTATTAAAACTGTTTTTCTTGCACCTAACATTTTCCTCGCTTTAGTGAGGTGAAAAGTTGTGTGTTGCGCTCGGCAGCAAAGTTATTTAGCGTCTCGTACCTTTGAAACCCTCGCTACGCTCAGGATTCTATATTTGAACCACTCGCTTCGCTCGTGGCTCAATCCTAGAATCCTTCGCTTGCTCAGGTTTCAATACAAGGTACTCGCGCCAAAAATTAACTTTGCAGCCTTGCATAACAAATAACTATTATTCGGCGTTTTCGGGGTCACAAAAAATGCGAAAATAAAGTTACTCTAGTAACAAACCCCTTATTATATTAAGTTTTTTCTTTGAATTCTGGACGTTTTTTTATGAAGGTGTACATGCATAAAAACATTATTTTACGAGATAACCCAAATATTGAAAAACGCTTCAAACATTTTAAGGCGTTACGTACAAGTTGCGACGTCATAGCTTGAGCCCGATTTTTATGGCGCGTTTTTGTACCACGTGACTATATTAACTTTTCGACAGGATATATTATGACAAGTATTAGTCGTACAGAAAAAAAGTTACTATTTTTATTTATATAAAAACATTTTTAGTGCAAGTTCTCCATTGTCAAAAGTATTTTTTACAATGATTAAAATTATTGGTATAATATGCGAGCGCCACCTTTACACTGTCTCAGTGTAAAGGTGGCTCTAATAATTTATTGTATACTTTTTTCTGCCGACATATTGATTCTTCTTCTTTCAATACCTGCCTCTTTCATAAATCTTTCCCAGATACACGGAATTAAAATTCAGTTGAGCAATATAATGTGAAGTTAAGTAGAATGTTATTTATGTTAAAAAAATGTGTCTGTGATATGTTAAAATAATATGAGTGAATGCTGGAGTTTGAGTTGACTATTAATGAGTTAACTAACTATGACAATATTGTGATGTTATATTTACTTTTTGACCACTAACACTTTCATTATGATAACTTAAGGCCGACTTGCACCACTTTGTGTGTGTGTGTGGCTTAAGCAGCATTTAACTAAAATTTTTCATACAAAAGTCAATTTAAATGGCGACTTAAGTGGCATTTAAGAAGAGGTGCAAATCGACCAAAATGTATCAGCGCAACGTTTCACAATTAATAGAGCCTAGCATGCCTTTGACTTTTTAAAGTAAAGTTTGACTTTGAAAGTTTTTCATGTCCGCTGCTTAGAAAGTCGAAGATTGGCACTAATTACATTGACTGTATTCAGTTTTATTTTGAAGATGGACTGTGAATTAGGAAAATACTTATATTTAATTTTAATGTTTGGTTTAACAGGTTTAATTAGTAAGTGACAATAAAATAAATAATTTTGGGTTACATGGTAGTATTATTACTTTAACCTTTTTTTTCAACGTCGACAAAATTCGAAAGTTATTATTGTAAATAACTTTTTACTTTATGTATTGCTTATTTTATCAATTTTTCCTTAGCGTACCCAACGTCAATATTGCTAATAAATTAACTTTGCTGATTCATCATCATCATCGGGCATTTGATGCTCACTGCAGGACAAAGGCCTCCCATGGTTTTCCAAGCTTCCCGGTCTTATGCCGCCCGCATCCAGCGACTCCCCGCCGGGCCTGCCCATGCTGCGTCGTCCGGTCCGCGGTCGCCAGGTCAGAACTTTTTCGCCCCAACGGCCATCAGTTCTCCGAGCTAATCAGCTACTTTGCTGTCCCCTACTTGACTCGTATACATTTTGACGCGATAAATGAACATGTCCTGTAGTATTTCACGTAAGAAACCGAAATATATCGACTTTGCTAAGTAAATATGCAGGATGGATGCAAAATTTGTCAATAAAAAAAAAAAAAAAATTTCCGCTTTTAATTCGCTGAACGCTGAAAACGCTACCTGCCATCTCGAAAGCATCTTTGTTTTGTAAACAAATATCTGTCAGCTGTCTGTCAGTCGTGCGTGCCTAGATTCTATTGTGATATGGTTTTAGTGTTTGTGCAAAAACTCTTCTTTTGCAATTACTGTTTTATCTTTTTATTAATAAGCGCAATCATGGACATCTCGAACAATACAATAATGTTATTTGCCATATTTTACATGTAAACTCGATGAAATCATTGTTATGATTTAGCCTTGGGTAACTCAGGAGCCAGATATGAGAGGACACACATCTCCCTTGCCGTCAACTGTGTCTCAGTTATATCCCAGAGATGTCAACTATATCTGGCTCCCTCACTATACTCTCAACTCAGTACGGTAGACATCTAGCTCCTGCTACTTTATCCAGCTCACACACAGTGCGCGAGAGCGAGACCGAGATCGGCTGAAATTGGATGCGTTGGGCCGCATTTCTCGTCGCAGTAATAAACAAGAGACGAGAAATGGGTTACCAGACTCCTACAAATGTATTGAATTGGTGATTTTTTTGATCGCTATTGGTACGGATGGCTTGTTCGGCCAACATCGGGCATTTGGTCGCAGTACTCGTACTAAAAAGATGAACGGTAAAGACGATAATCATATATGCTTGTCACGCTTTAATTGGGTTCAAAGATATTTATTTCTCATAAAGAACTTCCAGTTCACTTAATTAATGAGAAATCCTATATAAAGTGTCAAAAGTTAATTAATAGATAATACATTTTGATTCTGGTTTGAACTCCTCTTATTGGAATAAACTGATAGTATAAAAAAGAGCGCGTCAGCTGGATAAAGTAGGAAACAGATAAACTAGACTCACTCACCACTTGTGTCTTACGGCTCTTGTATCCAAACACACTCACTCGATTGTCTGTCGTATGAGCTAGGACACAAGTGGTGAGCCAGATATGATACAGATATAGTGTGTCCCGGTGAGCAAAGATATGGGATATAACAACTCCCTCTAAGGACACACTTTGCGCAAGTCTATTATGATTGCGTCGTTCTTATTTTCACTATGCTCACAGATCACTCAGACAGAGATTACTACCACAGAGTACTTTTTTATAGATTACTACCAAAATTTGTTTACAAGCCTTTAGGACTTCCAATCATAGACAAAAATGGCTGACGGCGTTTTTGGCTGTTTAGCAAAGGAAAGTTTTTAAAAAAAAATTTTTGTTGTTTTTAGGTCCTCAAAAAATAAACTAAAATATGTTTTGGGCTAATGGAAGAGACATTTGCCATGTAGGTAACACTTACATACTTGAAAAGAGAGTCAAGTAGCGGATTATTAAAGTAATATTGTCTGAAGCCCCGTTCTTTCTTTATACCTGTACCTGCTGTTGCGACACGGGCTATGGAACTAGAACCTTCGAAAAAACAAGCCATGCTTTACAGGAACACCACAAAACAGCACAATTTGTGAAATAACCCAATAACAAACTGGGTATTGCAACGGCTTTTGTTATATGAGTCTTTCCTAGGACTTATACGTTTCGATATAATATCGGGGTTTACAAAGTTTTATTAAATTCATGCTCTAACAATGCTCCGAAAAATCATAGTCATACATAAAAAAAACTCACCCTAGTTAACACATGAATAACTAATTAATATACAGCCATATCTCATATATAAGATTTAACTTCCAGATCCAGATTAGTAATGTATTTCTTTTTTTTTAAATAAACAGTTTAAATGAAACTTTTTTTTCAGTCAATCTACATAAACAAGATAAATTGAAAATAAAAAGCTTTTCATATAGGAACCTATTATAATATTTTCGCCTCATAAATTGACTGTAGATAATGCTTTTAGCATTAATTTCGCCGTTGTACTTTTATTTTTATAAGTGCAGTAAATAATTTTAGTTTAATATACAAAAATCGGTGATTAGTGTTCTCTATCTATCTTTACTAAAAAAAAAACTAATTACTTTTCAGGTGACTTCGGAAAAAATATATTGAGGGCCCTGTTTCATAAAGCTGCAATCCGTTATAAACCTTACCTATGTTTCATATAACTATCACATCTCGTAGGACTTGTCACCACAATTACTTCAAAATGGATTCATATACATATACTTCTTTTTTTTTTACGTTTCACTAATACATAACACGAGTCTACTGTCACTAGATTCGTCAACAAAATACCCGGGAATGCAATAAATTAATCGGGCTTTTGACTTATACTTCGTACACCTCTCGCCATCTATTGACGATAAGTAAAACTCCAGCACCTATGCGTCGAACGCTTGGATGCTTGGATATTATAATCTATGGCTTGGATTGCAGGACGGTGGCGGCAATTTTTTTAAATTAGCTACCAAAGTACATAATTCAAATGTCTTTTATTTTGTTGTTCCAACAGTAAAGCAAATCCACAAAAAAGTTAGGCGTTAAAATTAAAAACCAGAAAAGTAAATATTATTAAAACGCAAAACAAAAAAAAAATTTTGTAACAAATCTTTTCTTTGTGTCAGTAAAACGTCGATATGCTGTGTGACAGACACGCGCGCGCCGGTCAATATTTACATACATTGAATTTGTACTAATTGTGGTAATTTTACATTTACTGCCGTTTCATAAACGAAAAATCGTTTACTTTACAATTGTCAGTTTACTGCCGGTCATTATAATGGCTTTACGAAACATGTTGTTCAAAATTTTAAAGGTGCATTGTGACATTTTACGTGACTGTCGGTCAAACAAAACTGTTGTTTTATGAAACACATAATGCGATATTCAATTTGTAAGTTCGTTTTGATACGCATTATTTACTATGACCATTGAATTTTAAATTCAATGCTATGACTGTGATTTTCAGCACAAATTCACAAAGCACTTCATAGATGGCGCTTATAGGCGTGCACATACAAGAACAGGGATACGTCTGTCAAATTTTGCTTAGCGCAGATTAATTTTGACAGCCGTATTCCGGTTCTTCTATGGCCACGCTTTTTAAGCGCCATCTATGAATTGCTTTGTGAATTTGTACTGAAAACGGCTCATTGTTTACTGAAAAATGTTTGTCAAGTGAAGTTATATGAAACATGGCCCTGCTGTTGATTGTACTAACAAAGTTATCAGACAGTTTTGAAAGAAAAAAAAATCATTGGAGCATTCAAAACAGATATTTTAATAAATAAACCTGTAGAAGCCATTATGAATATCATAACGGATATAAAAGTGTAACACATAGGTAGAAAGTGACAATGTTACTGTGTAGAGTAAAACAGAAAGTCAAAGTTTTCCAAGCAAAGAGCTCGACGGGTAGTCAAGTCACTTACAATTTATAATACTTAAACAATATGCTCACGTCTGTACTCAAATTAGATAAGATTCGATTAGAACTCTTTATTGCACACCAAACATATATATGCTTACGTCTGTACTCAAATGAGATAACATTAGAATAAAACCCTTTATTCTGCCGTCCAGCTAAAATGCCGTCATCGACCATCCAGTTGATTTTGACTTTTTGATGACATCTTAATCAGAAAAAAAATCTCTATCGATCCCTACAACCCAATTATTCCTAGTTTTTATGCTTCCAGAGATAAAAACTTAGTTTAATTATTAAGTAATAAAGTGATAATTGTGTTTAATAACACCTAAAATATATACATTTTAAGCTGAACCTATCGTTGCTAATTAAAGGTAGGTAAAGCTATTTCAAAGTACTTAAAAATATCTATCTTTTGATACCCCAAGTTATCAAGTAGTATATATTTTTATTATTTCTCTAGTTTTTTGCGCATAGCAGACTCGAAAGTTGATTTTTGGAGATAACGGCGTTTTAGCTTGTGGACGGCAGTATTGCATACGTATATGTACGTTTATATACGTATATATACTCACGTCTGTACTCAAAGTAGATAAGATTAGATTAAAAATCTTTAGTGCACACCGAACATAATAAAAATACATGAAATTTCTTATATATCAGTCTGATATATCTGGTCTAGCCAAGACAAAAAAATAAAGAACATCTCTTTCAGACATCTTTATCCTGTTATAGGTACTTCGTTTTTAAAAAGACAAATTACGAATACTGCAGATTTATCTAACCAAAATTTAGATACGGAAAATACTTACGGCCTTATTTATAAAACCACGATTCCTCTAAAACTCTGTTTATTTAATTTATGGCTACACCTCGGCGTTTTTGAGGTGTTTTACGCAATCTAATTTTTATAAATAACAGTTAGTCTTTGTCTGGATTGTCCGTAAACTTTATTCTATAGCGTTAACCAGACCAGACCAATTTTGTTAATAATCTATTCTCATTCTTTTACACTTACAAAAAGATGGGCGAGCGGGAGTGAGGCAAAAGGAAAGTACGGCCTTATTGACTATCTGAATGCGACTCTATTTCAGTGCAAAATGAACAACACAAACGTCCAAAACGTAAGGTAATTACCAAACACAATCACATGCTTGCTGCATTTTGTTAAGGCCGCGTTCTCCGAGCGCACGGATTTGTATGAGACTTATTGCGTTGCGCGAGCGAATAGTTGGAGAAAAATAGGCGTTTTGAAATTACATAATACAAATCCTATTAATAGAATTTTGACGGCCGACGACACTAGCACATTCAGTGATAGTAATTTTGATATATTTTTTATTATCCAAAACTCAGTACAGCTTAAATAAAACCATATTTAAACTCATGTTTACGATTTTTTTATGCTATAAAGTTTTAAAAAATCATAGAAATAATGACCGACGGCCCTAGAATAGGACATTGAAAAGTAATGCTTTTTTTTTCAGATTTTAAATACTAACCATTAGAGAGTAAAATGTATTTTAAAACACCTGATTTAGGAGTAACGTCGGAGAACCCAGCATTAAGCAGAAAGCCGCGTCTCGTGCTCATTTCATGAAACATTACACAAAATATAATCCTTAGGCCGACTTGCAACACTTCTTAAATGACACTTAAGGGGTTCACTAGTGTCACCAACGGAAAATAAATATATCTTTTTTATAGATCATTTTTGCAAAAAAAGTAATTTATCAATATCTCATGTTAATGTTAATCGTGATTTTAAGGATCCACGATCTAGAACTACGGTCTTGCGACTAGATTGCATTTGTGCAAATTTTTTTTTTTACGTTAATGCTATCTAGTACGAGGTTTTTTGCCATAGGTTCACGGTCATGGGTCCTAAAAATCGCTGTTAACGTGATTGAGCTATTGATGTATTACTTTTGGCAAAAACATGCGAAGAAGAAGATATGATTCTTTTTGCATTGTTACTAGTGAACCTCATTGATTCTCTTAAGTAGCTTCATAGAGCAACACTAGCGCCACCGAAAAAAAAAACATCGTATCTTTTTTATACGTCGAATTTACAAAAAGTGTCTGTACAATCTCTCAATCATGTTAACAGTGATTTTTAAGACCCATGGCCTTAACCTACGGCAAACAACCTAGGCCTAGATAGCATTACCTGTGGCATTACCGCCAAAAATGGTTTTTAGCATAAATGCTAGGTATCTAGACCGAGGTCCGTGATCCTAGGTTGTCGGTCGTAGGTCCTAAAAACCACTAATAACGTAATTGAGAGTTTGTACATGTAGACTCTTTTTGCAAATTAGATCTATAAAAAAAATATGATTTTTTCCCTCGGTCGCGCTAGTGTTACTCTATGGACCCCCTTAAATCACATTGAAGAAAGTGCCGGTTTCTGTTTTTTTCTGTTCAGTAACATCAGTTTTGCCCATACAAAAAATATTTGTCTTATGTTATGGTTTTAGCAAGAGACGCAAAAAAAGAGAATAGAAATGACAAAATTACCTTGGTCTCTGAATGCGTACAGTCGACAGCACATCTGTTACTCTAATCAGTTACGTTAAGGGCGACTTTGCAACAAAAAAAGTAAAGCTAAAAGCCTGTCGAATGTATGCATTCCGAAATCTTTTCTGAAACCTTCAATTTATGTAGAAATTTTGTCATTCTCTTTTTTGCTATCTATCTATTTTGAGACCTTTACTGACAAAACTATTAGTGATTTATATACTTTTGTAATTGTTGAGAAAACTGTTAGTCATATATTTTTGTTATTACTTAATTTGAGCTGGAAACGTTATCCGTTGGATAAGAACCAAATTATCACGATGTACGTTTACAGTTACAGTTTTGAGAACATCATCATCTTCACCATCGGCCAACGCTTGTCCACTGCTGGACATAGGCCTCTCCTGTTGCACGCCACTGAGAACACAACAATAATAAATAACTTCCATACGACACGGTTACTTGACCTGGTCCAAAACTAGGATACCCTGCGCTATAGTAACCAGGCAAGTACGTTACAAACATGGAAATACATCCAGACTGAGGCCGTGTGTACAAGTGTACGGCAGTACCGCACAAATTCGCTGTACTTAGGGCCTGTTTCTGAATTCGGTATTTGACACGATCAACAATAAATTATTTCATATGCTCGATTAAAACAAAAATTACAAAATATCTCGGAAAATGTATCTCTTTTAGTCAATTACTAGTTATTACAATTTTTAAATACCTAGATTAAACATAAAAAGAGTGCTCTGAAATGTGACGTCATAAGCCAGTATTTTCATACAAAATTCCGTTTTATAAGTAACTCATTTGATATTTTGTCAAATACCCAATTAAGAATTTCACTAAGTAAACACTAAAGTAACGTTCTGTCACGCTCTTTTCTGAGAAATTCGAAGAGACAGAGCTACAGTTAACCATTTACTTATCGAAATCTTCAATTCAGAAACTAGCCATTAGTCCGTAATCGGTCGAACCCACAGAGCATGTAGTACGTTCTGAGGTAGAACTATTTGAAGTTCAGACCTTACCAAGAAACCAATCCACTCAGGGCCGAGGCTGTAAAAACCTAAGTGACCTTTTTTAATTAAGTAATTCTAATCTAAACCTTATTACACATAGAATAAATTATTAGCCTAATCATTAACATTACGTAAAATAGGTACCAAATAAAGATTGTATGTTAGTTCACTATCTCCCGGCTTCTGCTATAAGAATTCCTGATGAAATTCTGTTCCGTTTCTGTATTTCATGAAAAAAATGTTCGTATCAAAAAGGGGGGAAAATTCACCGACTTAAATGCAGTCTTTTGACTAGTACGAGTTTATGTAAGCTCCGTATTCCTCCATTCCGTCGCCTTGGTAACCGTAGTGTACGCTGGCTACTTCGTCTTTTCTACCTTTGAAGGAATTATGGTTCTTGAAAGCGTTCAATGCTATGAGGAATAGAGCGAGTTTCCCGACCATCATTGACTTGAACAGCATGAACTTAAGCATGCCGAGGAAGAGGGGCACGATGGTCGACTGCATTATGAACGGCATGATGAAGAGCGGCAGGATCCGCTGCATCAGTTTCTTCTGCTTCCCACGACCTGGAATGAAGGAACATTACATATCAATATATTTACATTATATTTAGTTTCTAAGACATAAGAATATTCCTAATAATCCTATGATGATAGATGATAGAAGATTTTAGCTTGAACCTTTTAGATTATGAACCTTGAAGAGAACAATTTAAGACCATTGTTATAGTGGCCCGATTTAAAGGACCCGCCTTTACAATTCTAGAGATTAAGTTACAGTTATAATTTGATTTAATTCTATTGTTACGTTATTTAATATGGCTTTTCTTATTTATTATTCTTATTTATTTTATGAATAGTTCTACAGATAGAATAAACCCTATGCTAGCTTTAATTGACCAAATTTGATTAAAAATTTAGAACTTTGTTATCTCTTTATTGTACATACAAAAAAAACTTACTAGTAAAATTAAATTCCTTGCAGGGCTTGCTTTGCTTTGACAGTGGAGTTGGAAAATGTACAATATCTTGGAAGCTACAAGATAGGTTATAGCGGATAGTCAACATTGATTGAAAAAGAGAGGTATTTTATTTCTACATACGTTGCACGAGTTTGAAAGAAGTAACCAAAAACATAAATTACTTATATAAAAAAATATGTATTACTAAAGAGCGCTACTGTTTACAACACGATTCTAGTCATGGAAGAGCTGTGTCTACTGCTACGAGTATTTTTGTACTTGCAAGTAGATACCGTCAATGTACGTAGTGTAAGATGAAGTAAAAAACGCAACAAAGTTCTTTTTTTAATTTAATTTGATGAATTTAATTAATTTTTAATTTAATAAAAAAGTATTTTTTTTTAGTTAACTTGTTATAGACTGCCTTTGTGACTCATCCGTAGATAACGTAGACAGGACTACAACGCCGTCATATCAGATTTATTTGCATTTTTTATGAAAACAGTCGCGCCAGTGGCGGATTGGAAAAAAACGCCTTTTCTTCCTACCGTAGATACAACGAAAATTTGCTCTAGAACTCTAGACGAATAAGGCTGACTTTATCAATTTTATTTACTTGAACATAGCTCGCTCGTAGCCCCGGCTGCCTGAGTGATCTTAAAACGATCACGAAGGTTAAGCAACACAGGGCGCGTTCAGTGCATGGATGGGTTGCCGTCTATGCCTAACGCTAGTGGCATTTTTCCGAGCGGTTCCGTGCTTCGCAAGGCACGTTAAGCTGTTGGTGCCGGCTGCCGTCGATAGATGGCAGTCGTTAAGCCAAGTCAGAGGCCTTAGGGCGGCTTGACAACTTCTGACAGTAGACGAGCCACTAGTCTACAAGCCTCCACCAATCCGGACTTGGCCTCCGTGGTGGAGTATGGCCTATACCTTCCTCAGGGAAGAGACCCGTGCCCCTCGGTGGGGACATAATGGGTTGATGATGATGAACATAGCTCACATACATTTTACAATACAATTACAGACTAAATATGCTCTACCCCAGGGTTTCTCAAACTTATAGCTTCATGTACCCCTGTTAAAGTTTCTAGTCATATATTACCTACATAATATACATTCCACTTTATTAAACGAGACTTAAGTAACATTTGACCAAACTGGTTCATAAAAAAACAATGTCATTTAATGGTCACTTAAGTTACAATAAGGACCTGGTGCAAGTTGACCTTAAAAGCTGCTCTGTAAAACAATGCTATAATGCTATCATTATAGTAAAACAATGCTACAATGCTGGCCTATGCCAGGGGGGGCAAATCCCTAAAATGAGTCATGTTAGTATGGTAATTGTTGTTTCATTGATACTATTGGCAGTCTACTATATTACCAATCGCATTCCAATGGTATAACCCGTGCAGCTTAACTCGGTGCCTCGCGCCATTCAGTTCTTCCCGAGAGATGCCTATTTAATTTGCGCGGGTTATACAATTGGAATGACATTGTACAGCTATTGCTTAGTAGACTGCCTACTGAAAAACTATGACTCTAGAGCCTGATGTACTGCTAACAAATAACTATGACAAATTACTAGTTTACACGTTTCAGTTATTTTGGAATATTAGGGAGTACCTATACTATTGAATATAGGTACTCCCTAATAGTAGACACTATATTAAAATTATGAATCGAATTTTAACAGTCTCAACTTTAGTGTGTCAGCAGTGTGACACAATCATGTAGCCGAACGTCCCACTGCAGGGCACAGGCCTTTTCTCTTTAAAGTGGGGGCTGTATTTATTATCACTTGAAACACAAAAGAGATTACCATTAAATTGCGTCAAAAAATATCGAAATCTTATACGCTGTCTAAGATACGCAGAATTAACTTTTATTAGTCTTCTTGTCTTGAATTGTACGCTCGGATGAATGTTCCGCACCAATAATAAAAAAAATGGAAGCATGAAAGTAACTATGTACGCGTACCGCGGTATAGCTCACTCACTTGATTGTGATTCGAAGCGTACGACGCGTTTAACCTCCCAAGCCCAGCATGGGACGACGACGACGGCGGCGTGAGTCACGCGTTTTGTGGCGCTAAATCGTCAGAATTTGACAATAAATATACGTCGTCGAGTCGAAAGTCGCTACTTTTGACATTAAAGCGCGCAACTCGAGTCTTCGTACTACTTGTACCCATGCTGGCGTCGCGTCCTAAACAAACTAACATAACATAACATAAACTCACGCCTGTATCCCAGAGGGGTAGGCAGAGACCAGGGACTGCCACTTGCTACGATCCTGACAGATCACTTTAGCTTCCTCAAAGGGTAAGATAAAAAGTACCCGAAACCGGCGTGCGTGCATGCAACGACTAATGAATGTAAACAAACTAATAATAACTATTCCGAACCGAAGGCTACTCAAGTACGCATAATAGACATCAAACCAAAGTGTCCGTAAACATTCTATAAAATCCACAAAACTTTGATGGGAAATCATTGTAAATTTTGGATTATCTCCTGAAATTCTAAAATGTTATCGCGCAATGGACGCGTAACTTTCAGCGCTCTTATGATACCAAGCGTACCTAACTAAGCGTACGCTTTCTTGAGATCCCGATTTTCAATTAGTCTAAGAAAGCTCGATAATTTCGATTTGGTTCCGTGGGAAGAATATAATGCTCGGTGTACATACGATACTAGACTAGACGCATTTCGGTGAAATGTGCAGTGAGAAATTGCTACTTTGAACCTTTATATCTTCTAAGCCGTTAATTTCCCAGGCACGAGCTATGCATTTTGGAAAAAGGATTTGATAATACCGCCGACAATGCAAGGGTCGTAAAGGACGTCAGTAAATTAATTAACACCCGAAATGTATCGCCTTTGTCTATTGTCGCCATAGTGGTTGTATAGTGGCGATTATTTACTTTTACAATATTCTGTAGCAACATATCACATCACATTTGAAACGTGTAACCGACGTACCTTCAGACACATCCTTGGTTCTCTCGACACCGAAGGAGAACAATTTCCCCGTCGCGTTATTGTCTCCGGGGAGCTCGATGTATAATCCGCCATTCAGGTCCAATTTCCTTCCAGATTGCTCGTTGAAATCCACGTTTGGGTCCACGTTCACTGTGGTAGCCGCAGCTACCGCAAAGATGGCGAGGCAAAACACCGCGCGCGCTGTCATTGTGCCGTTCACTGTGAAAATGCTCACGCCGCTTGGCGGTAACTGGACAAACTGGAGTAAGCAAGTGGTAGTGGAGGAAGACATTCGAAATTCAAATTCGAACGCGCGCTCTTGCTTTCCCCGTTTGATAGAGCAGGACGGTGTCGTCGCAATATAATATACAGCCTATATACGTCCCACTGCAGGGAGCCGCCCTTCTCTCAGAGAGAGAGAGAGAGAGAGTTTGGGCTTTAATCACTACGCGTGCCCACCGCGGATTGGCAATTTCAAGGGCTGAATACCTCAGACAATCGGGTTTTCTCACAATGTTTTCCTTCACCGTTAGCGAGTGCTATTGCTACTATACTTAACTTCCCAAATGTAAAAAACTTAGAAAACAAAGTCATTGGTACATGCCGGGACTAGAAACCACGTGAAAATCATACTTGAGTAGTCGTCGATTTAGCCAAAATTGAAATGTTTTTATTCACAGTAACACAGAAACTGCGACACAATGAACGTTACAAGTTAAACTAGGGGTCCATTTCAAAATCAACATCATTTTGGAGAAAAAAAGGACGAAAAAAACTCGAAGCTTAGTATTTTCAATACCAATTAAATTACACAGTTCCGGAAAAGCAAGGTTGATTCTGAGGACGATCAAATGCAGATTGTAAGGGTGGAGTGCAGAATATTTTGGGCTACGTTACGTAGCGATAAATTTGGAAAAAAATATACTGGTGGAAAGAGGGGTAAAACCGGTGTTGAGTCGGACTCAGACATGACATCGGCGCTTTGAAGGTTACATAGATGACCGCTAGATGGCGAGCGTTGTCTTCAGACAACGTTTGTTGTATGGGAGCCCCCCTAAATGTTTATTTTATTCTATTTTTAGTATTTATTGTTATAGCAGCAACAGAAATATAATTATCATCTGTGAACATTTCAACTGTCTAGCTATCAAGGTTCATGAGATACAGCCTGGTTATAGACAGCCAGACAGACACACCATGGAGTCTTAGTAA
The DNA here is from genome assembly GCA_963969515.1 of Yponomeuta evonymella. Taxonomy (NCBI): domain Eukaryota; kingdom Metazoa; phylum Arthropoda; class Insecta; order Lepidoptera; family Yponomeutidae; genus Yponomeuta; species Yponomeuta evonymella. The sequence continues at coordinate 18,552,092 of OZ018352.1, read as the reverse complement.
TAGGGTCTTTTAGTGCCCTCCCTCACCGGGACGCCATCGCCACGTCGCCGGCTACGCAGCCATGGCTACCTCTGGCTACTTTCGGATGCCATTGGAGTGGCCTGGCCCGTCAGTAAGTCGAACGAACGTCTTGCTTGGCGGACCGTTGGCTACCGAGTGAGTGAGACGCAACTTGCTCGTATACATTTTGTTGGCGACGCCGCCAGGCTGCCAAGTATCCAGTCTCCACCCAAGTGATCCGCCGTCGTGGCCGCGCTTCCAAATTGGCGACGTTGCCAAACCGTCGCCAAGTGCGTGAGGTGCCATACATGTCAATACTAATTGTTTGGACACATAGCTGGCGACGTGGCCATGGCGTCCCAGTGAGGGAGGGCACTTACCCCTTTGGGTACGGAAACCTAACAAATACAATTTTTAATGCAAAACGCTATTTTTAACTAATTGCAGGGAGGTGGAATTTGTAACGCACCAGGCTGGGAAGGAACTCGATTGTGCCGGGATTGCTCCAATATTGCTCGCACCAAATCCTGAGCTAGTCCAATTTAAAGAAAAGAAAGAAAGACATTTATTATACCAACAAGACACATCACAGAAACAAAATAAACAGGTAAATAACATAATATGCAAAACAACAGCAAGAAAAGTAAATACACAACAGAATTTTTCCATCATACGGTTATCTGGAAGAAATTGCTATAAGCGATAAGGCCGTCAATTGTATCTTCGCAAATATTTTATGTTGTGTTTTTCCTGGCACAATAAAGAATATTCTTACAACAGACAAATCAAATAAATAAAACAGGACCATACTTTCATACTAAATGCAGTCGAAAACGCCAGGATTCCGATAGAATATGGTGAGCACAATAAATTAGGCCGCTAGCCCGTGAATGAAGTGAAACACTCCCATATATTTCTCCGCAGTGCGCGGGCACGTAACAAACAACATTTGCTTCGATGAGAACTTGAATAGCAATAAAAAAATCAAGTTATAACGGCATCAAAATGTGTGGGCCATCTGATACACTTTTCGCGATTTCGAAGCTTTCGACAACGACTGCCTCGATGCTCTAGCCGTTAAGGCGTTTAGCTACAAAAACAGAGGTCGTGGGTTCGAGTGCCAGTGGGGGCCGCCGTACATTTATACAAGTGGCCTCAGTCTGGATGTATTTTCATGTTTGTGACGTCCTTGCCTAGTCGCCATAGCACAGGCTATCGTAGTTTGGGACCAGGTTAAGTGATTGTAATGTGTGGAAGTTATTATTGTTATTATTTACCATAGCAACGTTGATGAGTAGATCCACTCGGTAGGCACAGTAACTTCCACACTAATGACGATATTTTATTTATATTTCACTTTATTGTATGTATGGTATTGAATTTGACTTCATTCTTTAACTGCACCACGACACGCACTCCGTAGTACAATTATGGGTTACCGTAGGCACTGACTGAAAATCAGCGCTGAGGGATCACTTCCTCAGCACAACGCTGAGTCAGCTGCCTTTTGTGGCAATGTAGATACACCACAGGCTCAACTATGGTCCTGTTTTATTTATTCGTTTTGTCTGTTGTGTATTTAGTTTTTTTTCTGTTGTTGTGCATATTATGTTACTTATGTGCTTATTTTGTTTCTGTGATGTATCTTGTTGGTATAATAAATGTCTTTCTTCTTCTTCTAAACAATTACTGTGCTATAGTAACATACCCTGTGCTATGGTAGCCCGGCAAGGACATTACGTCGACCTTTACACGCGTGCATCATATACAGGTTGCGTTGCGGGCGACTTCGCAACTAAAACGTAAAGGTTGAGTTGGTGTCGAATGATCTATAATCTAATATTTCGTCATCGTTTGACAGATTGTTTTAGTTTAATGTCGTGGGTGATATATTTACTATTACTTTTGTCTATTCTCTAATTACTCACAATATATCACTATTTGTTATCGCAAAATAAAAAAAATATGTCGTCTTAATTGGCCTAGAATAATGTTTCGATGGCTGTATAGTATCATAAAATTCATTATTGCCATTTTGTCTTCACGACCCGTCAACCGTAGTATTAGATCGTTCGCAATTTTGAAATAATATAAATCTAAGTATAAAGTGTAAAAGCAGCATAAAAAAGATAGACTGATAACACTTTATTGCACACCAGTAAAAGGGAAAACAAGTTTGTTGCAAAGTCGAGCGTAAATACTACTAAACTTAGTGATTAGAGTGAACATGTTAACTTGTTAAGTAGAAGCTAATGAGCTGTCGGCTGTAGGTACTTAATATTTTAGAGAAAGGAAACAAATCCCTCTTTTATGAATTTGTAGTATCCCACTCCCACTCGCTAACTGTGAAGGAAAACATCGCGAGGAAACCTGAGTGTCATAAGTGTTCAAATACCTCAGCGCTTGAAAATGCCAATCCGCGGTGGGCACAAGTGCTGTGTAAGCCCGGTGGGACGTATATAGGCTGCATTATATAAGCATTCCTCTAATGAGTTAGCGAGTGTCAAAAACAAAATTGCCGGAAGGAAGCAACGTGACGATCTCCCATGAATATTTAACAAATCCTCATAAAAAAAATCATAGGTGTTATGTGAATTAGAGATTTGCAGTTTAATCCTTATGAGAGTGATATAATGTGGAAAATGCCTTATAAATAAAGTGTTTTATAAGCAAAACCAGTTAGAAATCGGTAGGCGTACCCCGGCCTCGATCAAGGCTTCGACTTAACTTTTGAAACTATAGGCTGCGCACAGGTTGTGAACAAGAACAGCAGACTGTAGACGCCCTTTCACCTCACTTTTACACAACTGCGCTTACGTATCAAAATATCATCATCATCATCATCAGCCATTTGACGCCCACTGCAGGACACAGGCCTCCTTCGTGGTTTTCATAACCATGAGGGGTTTTGCCATAATCGCAACGCCCGGCTTCTCATTCGGTAGGTTGTGTGTTCGAATCCTGGCATGTACCAATGATTTTGTTTTCTAAGTCACCTACACTTGTGAACTTGTAGGAGCAATACCACTTGCTAACCATGAAGGAAAACACCGTGAGGAAACCCTAGTGTCTGAGGTACTTACATGCCTTCGCGGTTGCTACGTACAATGGCCCAACTATGAGGCTAATGGCCAGTTTCTGAATTGAGAATTTCGCTAAGCACTTAAATAGTTAACTGTAGTGCTGTCTCTTCGAATTTCTCAGAAAAGAGCGTGACAGAACGTTACAGTTACAAGAAGCAAATGTTAAATCCGAGGCCCTTTTTTGCACATCGACCTCTGAATGTGCGCAGTGGTGAACTTTATTCCGCTGAGTTAATTACGGGTGAAATAATAAGAAGTATAAAACTGAAATGTTAACATCAAGCTGATGTCCGGACTGTACGAACTGTTTCTTTATTCATGATATATATACATATTATGTGTAAGCAATCACCTGTATAAGTTACGTACATATGTGAAATTGTAGTAGCAATAGAAAATGTGTAGGAAAACATCGTGAGGAAACCCGTGGCTCGGTTGGCTCCGTACGTATTGATTTCTTTTTCCTGTGGGCTAGGCTAAGCTGTCAGGATGGTTTAAATGCTGGGCAAGCCTAATCCGTCTAAAAAACAATGTCCCAGGCACTGCAGCGTCTGAGTGGTCCCTTCCCCCATCTAGTGTGAGTGAAGGTGTCACTGGCCGCTCTGTATTAATCATCTCATTGCGTAGATGCAAAGCAATTACCTCTAGTTTATTATGTATATTTACTTCTACTGCACCTCTATACTCCGTTCCACGATTCGAACTGCCAATTGCTGTCGGTGTCGACTAGCCTATTACGTATTCAAGATGCTGGAATAATACCTACACACACATTTTGTGGATTTTTAAGCAAAACCACGATCCGTCGTGGATTGCCGAGAATAATATAGTGAGGAAAACTCAGAATCTTTTACTTAATGTGGTTTATGGGCACCGTGCTCCTATTTGCTAAAGAAAAGGGGACCCAAGCTTGAAAGACCAATTTAACAGCTACTTGATCTAGTTTCTTCGACAATTTTACTCAATGAGCATTCAGTACAAAACAATGGAGCACTTGCACAAAAAAATGTTTAGTCTCATTGGAGAGACCATGTTAAAAGATACTTGATACTTTTCAAACTTTACAAGACAGTACTCATGATATAAAGTGCCGTTCTAGTGACGTGGTACAAGAACGCGCCATACAAATTGGGCTCTAAATATGACGTCACAACTTGAAGGTTCTCAGACCTACCTAATATACGCAAAAAATTTCATAAGAATCGGTGAAACCGTTTGAAGGAGCTCGATAACAAACACTGTGACAAGAGATTTTTATATATTAGATGAAGCGTTTATCAATATTTCAGTTACGTCACAAAATAACGTTTTTACGCGTCTACGCCCTTATTAGAAAACTTTTAAAATTCAATGAATAAAGTAAATCTCCGAAGTTTTTAGGAAATTGAGATTTTGCATTTTTTGAGATCTATAAAAACCCGTTTTTTACACAAATACGATGTTCATAGTTTTTTTTTTTTTTGTTGAACTAATCCGTGCTGGGGACAATTTTAAAAACCTATTTAGAGGCTAAAAATCTGAACTTGAACCCGCGACCTCTGGCTAACCGTACCAGAGTAACTCATATTTTTTATAAGTTTTTCTATGGTATGAAAATTATGCCAGTCCCATGTAAGTTTGATGCGAGATTCCCATTCTACGATATTCTGCGCTCATGTTAAACGTAATTAACATTTTACTTTCGAACAAATAAAAGCGATGCGACAGTGAGACCATAATTAAATACAATTTCTTATCGTGTCGTGTTTTGTAAATACAGCATGAGCACAATACTCTACTATTAACATATAAAGAACGGCGCTGTCACGTCACGGATTGAACTGTATTGTGGAAAACACGCAGCTTGTGTTCGTGAAGGTTCCGTAGGCGAGAGGCGCTTCTCTCGATGTACAGACAATAAAAGTGTATCTATCAATCAGTCCGCACTCGTCCACTGCTGGACATAGCCCTTCCCCGAGGCACGCCACGTGCCTTATGTCCTCGACCATCCTCATACAGCCACATCCAGCAATATGCCTCAGTGTCGATCCGTGGGCGTCCTAGGCTACTTTTGCAAGTCTGCGGTCTCCACTAGAGAATCGTTGCGCCCCATCGACCATCAGTTCTGCGAGATATGTGACCAGTCCACTGCCACTTCAGCTTGCTAATCTTATAGGCTATTTATTTATTTATTTCTAAACAGTATATGTTTTAGAATGCAGTATGTGCCTGACCACTTCACTAGGCAAGCCCGTGTTGAAGTGATCAGTGGCCTAATTACGCTCACCAAATCCTGAGCGATTCCAATCGTCTAAATGTCAAATTCCATACTAATTTGACAGTTAAACGATTGGAATCGTTCAGGATTTGGTGAGCGTAATATAGGGGCAGATTCCATTATCGATTTATGTGTAGGTAAGAAGAGGCGATGTTAAAGAATCATTTGAAACATGTTAATATACATCATCAATCAATCCGGCGCCACATCTTCCGTGTGGTGCCGGATTAAGAATAGCGTCACTCCATTTCCTTCCGTGGATGTCGTAGAAGGCGACTAAGGAAATCAATTACCAGGAGACGGGCAGCAGCGTCTTCCTGAGATTCCAACCGCATACTGCGATCGCCAACCCGCCTGCCAAGCGTGGCGATTACGGCAAAAACCCTCGTGGTTATGAAAATCACGAAGGAGGCAGTGGGCGTCAAATGGCTGATGATGATGATGATGAAACTTACATAATATATACATGCACTACAGAACAGACAACTATTACATACATAAATACAATACATACGATAGAGCATAAAATAATAATACATAAAACATACACAAATATAATGCAGTTACGATAATATCCATTACTACATTTTCCGCATCTGTAATACCCATGTTACAAATCCAAGATTTAAGTTTTTGTTACCTTTTTTGTAGACACTCCTTTATATCTTCTGATATTTTGTTATATAACCTAGGACCTAGCCAGAAGTGAAATCTCTGACCATGTGAGACTGCTATGTTAGTCACATGAATTGGTGCGCGTAATATGACAGGGCGCTTATTGTATTTTTTTCTATGCACGCTGATTTCTGCGTGGCTTAAAAGCCGCGGTTATGTAATTAGTAATTAATAATGGCATCATAATGGCATCTATTTAGACTATTACTTTTAAATATAGCCGTAAAAAACATGCTTCTTGAGAAATCTTTTTTTTTAATGTTTAAGTAACAATTAGTACCGCCTCTCCGTCTAACAGTACAATGACCCGCGGACCCGCGGCACGCACGCACCGCTCTGGCTGGCTACTAATTCTAATCTCAGAGCGTGGTTCTAATAGATTCGAGTTATTGTCGGAAATTACATTTTTAATAAAAACAAACTAGCGTATTCGATAGCTGTTGTCAGTCACGTTCATTTTATATTCTTTTTGTTGCACTAATCCGTGCTAAAGACAATTAAAAAAATCTATTTAGAGGCTAAAAATTCTTTTTGCAAACGTTCATTTTGCTGTCTTCCAAACCACCCCAAATTAATGCAGTCGAGTGCCATTGAGTAAATGTTTGTGTCCACTCTACAGCCTAAATCATCTATTCGACATGCTATTGGACAGTACCTCTGTCTCTTTTTAATTTTACATGGCCAAACCGTTAGCCTTTTGTTTATGCGTTGGTGGACAAAAACATCGTGAGATAGTGGAGGTGACATAAAAGGGTGATCATGGACAATAATGACGTGCATACAATGGAAAGAGAAAAATTCTATACATTTTTGCGTCCCGTGTACTATGCCTCGAATCTAGTCACATCAATAGAACGTATAATACGCATTTTGCCGGTATTAGGGTTCCGTACCCAAAGGGTAAGGGACCCTATTACTAAGACTCCTCTGTCCGTCGGTCTGTCCGTCCGTCTGTAGCCAGGTGGTATCTCATGAACCGTGATAGTTAGCCAGTTGACATTTTCACAGATGATGTATTTCTGTTGCCGCTATAGCAACAAATACTAAAAACAGAATAAAATAAATATTTAAGAGGGGCTCCCATACAACAAATGTGATATTTTTGACGTTTTTTGCTCGATATTAATAATGACAACAGGTAGACGCTTCAAATATTCAAATGTTATAGATAAATGGTACGGAATGATAATGGTAAATCAGCCATTTGACGCCCACTGCAGTAAACTGCATAGGCCTCCCTCATGGTTTTCCAAGCTTCCCGGTCTTCTGCCGCCCGCATCCAGCGACTCCCCGCCACCGTAACCGGGTCATCAGACCGTCTTGTGGGGGCCTTGCCACGCTGCGTCGTCCGGTCGCCAGGTGAGATGTTTTTCGCCCCAATGGCATAACCCGAGCAAATTAAACAGGCATCTCTCGCGAAGAAGTTCGAATCACGCGAGGGGCCGAGTTAAGTTGCATGGGTTATATATACCATTGGAATGCGATTGGTTACTAGACTACCAATAGTGTCAATGAAATAACCATTACCGTAATAATATGAACCCATTGAATAATTAAGCATTTTAGAGACTCGCCCCACTTATGATTGACAAATCCTTTCACTACGATTGGCGAATCTCGTTTGCGTACGCTTAAAAGATCAGCGCCAGTCATTTCGAGCTATTTTTGGTCTAATTATATGGTTGCGCCATGTGAAAGTGAAATCACCTTATAGCTTGTGTAAAAATCTTAGTGTGATAAAAAAGTAGCAAAACAACGAAAGTAGGCATTTTTTGCACTTATTTTCGGTCTACACAGGGTGTAATGGAATCACCATATAGAGGATTCTGTTTTACTATGGGGATGAGCGGTGGTAGCCTAGTGGGTAGAATATTAGACTCCGAAGCGAGATACCCAAGTTCGATTCCCAGTACGAGCATGTACCTATGACTTTGTTATGTACAAGGTTATGTACATTTGTGAAGTTTTAGTAGCAATACCACTCGCAGGAAAACATCGTGAGGAACCTTGAGTCTCTGAGCTAGTCACATACCTCAGCGCTTGAAATCGCCAATCCGCGGTGGGCACGCGTGGTGATTAAGCCCATACTCTCTCTCTGAGAGAAGGCCTATGTCCTACAGTGGGACGTATATAGGCTGCCTGTGATGATGGGGAAAACTTTGAAATGTCAGCTGTTTTACAATTTTCAATTTTATACCGAAATCACTTACTACTTGAAATTTTTGTCGGAAATGTCTGACCAGGTTTCGCTCTTATTCGAAGAGTTTCATCATCATCAGCCACTTGAAGCCTACTGCAGGACTTAGGCCTCGTTCGTGATTTTCATAACCATGAAGGGTTTTGCCATAATCACCACGCTTGGCAGGCGGGTTGGCGATCACAGTATGCGGTTGGAATCTCAGGAAGGCGCTGCTGCCCGTCTCCTGGTAATTGATTTCCTTAGTCTCGCCTTCTACGAGATCCACGGAAGGAAATGGAGTGACGCTATTCTTAATCCGGCGCCACACGGAATGGCAGAACTCGAAGAGTTTAATCACGGAGAATTGAGACGGAGCTCTTTGTGTTTTTCCTGGTGTACAATAAAATTTATTGTTATCTTTATCTTATCTTAATGTTTAGTGCTTACGAAAGTTTTAGTTCAAGAAGCGGTTTCATACATTTTAATGCCGCAGATTTTTTTGGCCATTTTAACGTTCTCCCGATATTAATTGTGGTTCGTTTTGATCCCCTTCTTATCTGTGTTGATATGATTTTTTTTTATACCCTCTATATTTTTCTTAAGAAATTGATAAGTAGAGCGATAGTAAAATTATCTGATTGCTTTAAGTTTGATCCGGATACCTCTTACCTTCTTCTACACCTTAAGGTACACTTTCTCACGAGAAAACCCTTTGCCTAGCCAAGTAAGCTTTCTTTAAAGACCGGCAATAAACTGTCATACATTAACTAGGGGTATGATTATTAAATTATCTACGACGTAAGTCAATTAGCAATCGTGATTACACAGAAGTCCACTTGAGACCCCACCTAAATATCAGCTATTCTATTCCTTTTTAGGGTTCCGTACCTCAAAAGGAAAACGGCACCCTTATAAGATAACTTTGTTGTCCGTCCGTCCCTCCGTGCGGCCGTCCGTCCGACTGTCTTTCAAGACCCTTTATCTCGGGAACGCGTATCGAGTGGAAGTTAAAACCGTGTACTGAGGTCTACAGTCCCTTCAAGCTGAGAAAAAAATCAAACTTCTAAGTTAATGTAACAAAATGTTACGGCCGTTTATGCCGCAAAAAACGTATATTATTTTGATTCCCTTGAGCACTCTCAAGGGCATCACAATTTATAGGGTACTTTAAGTTGACCTACAACTATAAAATTTGGCAAGTAATATCGTCGTATTCTACAATACTCAGATACAGCATAAGCTACATCTATGATGCTGTTTCATTTATTTGTTTTGTCTGTTGTGTATTTAAAGTAGAGTAAAGTAGTGGAAGGAAGGTAAAGTTGCAAGTCTCAGGTTATCGCAGTCAACCTTACCGTTAGGTACATATACACATACATAAACATATGCCTGTATCCCAGAGGGGTAGGCAGAGACCAGGGACTGCCATCTGCCACGATCCTGACAGATCACTTTCGCTTCATCGATATTCATTAGTCGTTGCATGCACGCACGCCGGTTTCGGGTACTTTTATCTTTCCCTTTGCTAATACATCCCCTATTTGGTCGAAGTACATGCGCCTGGGACGTCCCTTACCGGCCCTTCCACCCACAATAGCTTGATATATTTGTTTTGTCAATCTTTCTTCCTTCATCCCCTCCACATGTCCAAACCATCGCAACATTCCTTTCTCAATTCTAGTCACTACATCCTTTTTCAGTTCACAATGTTCTCTAATCAAACTATTGCGTATCCTGACATTCAAAGTAACACCAGACATACTTCTCTAGGACCTTATTTCTAATGCATTAATCCTACTTTCTTGCTTCTTTTGCTTTACCCAAGTCGCGCTACCATACATAAGTCTTGGGACCAGCACTCCATTATGGATAACCAATCTAGCTCTTAGCTCTTAACCTTACCGTTGCTCGTTTAATTACACGTAAATCGGTCACCCTGTACATTGTGGAATCTGACAACAAAATTACAGTTGTAATGTGATACCGTTGCATTGTCTTCACAAATGCACAATTCCGTAAGTGTGTAGGAACGAGCAAATGCTAAATTCAGAACTTTAACTGTGTGCTATCAACTATACATGTAACCGAGTTTTACTTATTAGACATCCAATTTGAAGGCCAATCTGCTTCTGTCTTTTTATATTTTGTGCCAGAGTCTGCCAGAGGTAACGTGGCTTTATCCGCCGTCATCTAAACAGCAGTTTTGAAGACCCTTACTATACGAGCGGTTTTCCGCGGCGACTAACTCAACTGCCACAACGCAATGTAATGTGAGGAATATTAATCTCCATATTGAATGGTGTCTGCAGCGGTATACGAGCGGATTTCCGCCGCGGTAGAACCGCTTGTGTAGTCTCATTTGCCTGTAATAGCGTATAATATTCAAGCTCTGATATACGCTCTTTCTTGTCGTTCAATGTGTTATAAAACGTTCTTGGTTCTTAATCATCAGATCTAGATACGTATGACAACGTCTTGAGATCGGTTAAATACTAAAAAGTTAAATTAAAAACATTAAAGACTTATTAAAATTTTCCCGCGTGTAACCGCGGCATTCACTTTTGTATGTAATGTAATAAACCGTAAAAGTATATATTGAAAAAGTAAAAAAATTAACTAAACTAAACATCATTGCTGAAACTTGTTGTTGTAAATGGTTCATGACTAATATTTTAAGTTGAAAACTCTGTTAATGAAATTAAAACATGTCTTAAAAAGAATAAACGTGGAGTTCTTTTTTTAGCTTCTTCTCCCACATAATCTATTAATTGTGAATCTAACAACTTTGACGTTCATTAAGTGCATTCTGTTTTTATAATAATGAATTGTATTGAATTGAAATGAATTGAATTTAATTAGCTCTCTCTCCCTGAGAGAAGGCTTGTGCCCTTCACTGGGACGTATATGGGCTCCTTATGTTATGTTATGAATTTAATTAAAGGATCATTTCTAATCGACGTATTTCAGTTATTTATTGCGCACGACGTCGGCTGTACTCTTAAAGTAGGCCAAACTCTCCCCCCCCCCCCTTTTTAATTTTTCATTTATAAATTATATTATGTAGATAGGCCTACTCTTAGATTTTCTTATTTAGGGAAGGGACGTGGTTCTAAAACTACCAAAAATAGTCTTACGTAATAAATGAATGGCCCCAAGCCAGGCGGCCAAATACTTCTGTCCTTCACTATTTCTTTCTCAATTTTTTATTTTGTGTTCTCGTCTTCGAAATATATTTCTCTCTCTCTCTCTTTCTCTTTCTTCCTAAAGAGGAAGAAAGAAAACACATTTTTGTCAAACATGCTTTGTGAGCATTATTTTGACAACCTTCTTCGAGATAAATCGAAATTTCTGTACTGGCCAAACATAATATGCGAGCAGCGGCCGGCAAGTTTTATGAAAATCCGATATCTGTCGTGTCTTAGCGGCCAAATAAATTACATAGTAAACTCTATCGTGAATAGTATATAATATCAAGGCCCTTATTATGAAGCAGCGATATGTTCGGAAGGGTCGCAACGTCGCGTTTGAGAAGGACAATTCACTCGAATCTTTTACTCCAAAACATGGCAATCAAGGAAGTAATTTGTCAAAGGTTTTATTTACATTTCGAACTGGCTTGCAGACAGAGAGCCGTTTATAAAAAAAAAATGTTGTTCGTTGTTCATTATTGATTTTAAAAAGTAAAAAGTTATGCCTAGGTACTACCGTAGTACTTAGTTTTAATTTCCGCTCATTATTTGAGAAAAGTACTATGCAAGCCTTGGCCACAACTAGGCATTGATGGACTTACGTACCTATGTGTGCACGTTTACACGTTCGTCTATTAATGCCTCATTTGCTGGGCGCTGCAGTTATGTACTATATTACTTTCTGAGAGGAGGGAAGTTGTCATCTTAGTAAAAGTTGATTGTATTGACGTATAGGTTTCCCCCGGTTTGTCTTGTTTTATGCGCCTCTTTTATAGCAAAGCTCTTCTATTTATAATTTTAAATGGAGGTAGCCCAGTGGGTAGAACAACGGACTCGGAAGCGAGAGAGCAAGGTTTGATTCCCAGTGCGGGCATGTACCTATGACTTTGTTTATTTTCAATGTTACGTTCATCTGCGAATTTTTAGTACCAATACCACACGCTAACGGTGAAGGAAAACATAGTGAGGGAACCCGCGCTCCGCATGCATTGACTTGCCTTTCCTGTGGGCTAGGCTGACTAACCTGTCAGGATGGTATAGTAGGTGCTTTGCAAGCCTACTCCATCTGAAAAACAATGTGCCAGGCACTGCAGCGTCCTAAAGTGTGAGTGGAGGTGCCACTGGACGCTGTATAAATCATCTCATTACGTAGATGCAAAGGGATTTTTGTTAGTATAAATAACACTGATATTTGTCTTGTAATTGCTACTATACTAATATCAGTAGGTACAGCAATAGAATGAAACATAAACTCAGACACTCTAAGCTGCGAAGATAAGAATTGTTTTTTTTTAATAAGGACAGGTTAAGGCTTGACCGCGTGGCACCGGATTAAGAATAGTGTCACTCCATTTCCTTCCGTAGATGTCGTAGAAGGCGACTAAAGAAATACATTACCAGGCGACGGGCAGCAGCGTCTTCCTGAGATTCCCACCGCTTACTGCGATCGCTAACCCGCCTGCCAAGCGTGGCGATTATGGCAAAACCCTTCATGGTTATGAAAACCACGAAGGAGGGCTGTGTCCTGCAGTGGGCGTCAAATGGCTGATGATGATGATGATATGATGAAGGTTTGACCGCAGTCACGCCTGAAGGTTAAGACTTGACCGTAAATCACGCTTCGGCCTGGGGCCTGTTTCATGAAACTACAATTCATGGTCTACTATGACAATTCGATGTACATTGCAAAGTCGATTAACCCACACATTTAACAAAACGACTCTGCTACGCAATGTACCTCGACTTTTCATAATAAACTACGAATTGTAGTTTTATAAAACTCGGCCCTGATGGAAAACGAAGAGGGAGTCTAAGATGTTACGTACTTGCCTGTTAAATGCCGGTCGTCTCTAGTTTAAAGACACCCAGGTTATGTCTCTGGAGAAACAGACGACTGAAACGCTTTCCACATTTTTGCTGTTCTTTTTATAAAAAGAATTCGTTAATCGCTTGCGAATTCGCGGAATTTTCACGAAAAATGCGTGCATATGAGCCAGCCGTCTGGTTGCGTATCGAACAAAATACATTTTGTAGAAGTCGGAAAGGCAAGCCACTTTACGACGGTGCTTACACAGCTTAGGTACATTTAAAACACCTGCCGTCTCATTTATAAAAAACACAATTCCCTAAATTAATTACATTAAAATTATTAAACCAATTGAAATAGTCCGTGGCGGAGATTTTACAAGGAATAGTTGTAACCACAGCCTCTTAAAGTGCTTTAGAGGAATCGTGCTTTTCTAAATAATGCCGATGATCTTATTATTTATGAAATAGTTTCAAATTTACATCTCCATTAATTATTACATCTACAATGATGCAATGCATTCACAGCAAAGCGGGTGAAAGCTTACACGTAGGTTATTCGTCGGCTTTCGAACCAGTTTACCGCGTAGGTATTCCGTATTCATCCAACTGCGATTTTGCAATAATAATTATGTTATTTTGGTATGGTGAGACAAAAACTGGACCTTCACATTGCCATTGTATTTTAACCGACTTCAAACAAAAAGAAGGTTCTCAATTCGTCGGAACCTTTTGTTTCTCATTTTTATGCATGTTCCCCAATTACTCGAAGACTCGTGGATCGATTTGGAAAGTTCTTTTTTTGTTTGAAAGAGTAGACTTCACAGGTAGCCTCATAGTCATCGAATCAGGGTATTATGATGATGGGACCCTGGAGAAATCGAGGCAACTCTTTAAATTTTAAAGGCTCTTGAAGCGATTTGGGTGTTTTTTTTTTATAATAGCTCGTGCATTTGCTTTCTGAAAACACTATTTGACTGAGTCATAATGATATTCACAAAAATAAAAATCGACTTCAAAACACTACAGCGCTTTGGAGTCGGTTCCCAAAATGTATGTGCTGGGCATGTAACTTGGCACCGGCTCAAAAATGTACTTCTACAATACCTACATCGAATTTAAAGGTCATGTTCGTTTGAATTATTTCTTTATTTTTAGTCCTGTAGTGTTTGAAGTTGGTTTTTATTGTTTGGAGTTTCTTTGTTAGCTTCTCCTCCGCATAATCTATTAATTGTGAAACTAACAGCTTTGGCGTTCATTAAGTAAACATTTTGTTGTTATAATGAATAAAATTTTTTACTTTGACTTTGTTCACTTATGCGCAATGAACGGATTAATAAACAAATAAAAACTGAAAGTTGACAAATTACCAAATTAATTACAGATTTTACAAGTTCATTTGTTGTAGAAATTGTTATAAGTAAAAGATTAGCAGATCGTAAACAATCATACTAGTGAAAGCAAAATCACGCTTCTAATAAAATTAGGTTATAGGAAAATAAAATTATTTTCCTATAGTCGCATTGGAGACTTCAAAGGACGGTGATCGGAAATAATATTACACGTAATACTTGATTTGTACGAATGGGTGTATTTCCATGTTGGTGATGTTCTTGTCCGTTTATCATAGCACAGGGTATCCTAGTTTGGACCAGGATAATTGATTGTGTTGTGTAGAAGTTATCTTATCTATTATAAAAAAACAACCGTAACATAGGTATTCGTTTTTAATAGAAAATAAAAAAATATTTATAAAGCTGTACTACGGTAAATATCTTTTAAAATCTTTTTCATTGAGTATATTTTGTTCGAAAACTAAAGCATTATTTAGCATTTAGGTAAGTTTTTTAGGAGTTTTTTTTTTTAAGATATTAAAAGAAGAAAAAATACTGTCGCGTCATTCTTCCCTGAATGACATAACCTGACAAACGACAGAGTCGCCGTGTCAGCCATCCTCATAGTTCACTAAAATGCATAATTGTTCAACAGAGTCATATTGTTACGGCAATGATTGTTTCATTGACACTATTGGTAGTCAAATAACCAATTGCATTCCAATGGTACCTACCCGTGCAACTTGATTTGGCGCCTCGCGCAATTCGATCTTCTTCCCGAGAGATGCCTATTTAATTTGTTTGGGTTATACCATTGGAATGATATTGCACCGCTAACCGCTATTGCTTTGTAGACTGCCCACTAGAGGCAAATAACAGCTATTCTCATGGTTATATAATTCTATTGAAAAATTCACAGATTTTGTGCCTCACACGATCATGTTCTGACTCTTTGAGTTTTTTCAAAAAGGTTAGGCTACAGGGCAAACCCTTAACCCGATCGTCTTTGTTTTAGGCTCAAATTGTTACGAAAATAGGAAATCGAAATTAGCTCGCATAATATTAGTGTAAGCTAGGTGTGCTGGGCCCTTATTATGAAGCAGCGATATGTTCGGAAGGGTCATCAACGTCGCGCCCGAGCCCGACAATTCATCCGAATCTAGTGACAAATAAAGTTCTTTTTTTGAATATTTTCATATTTAATACACTGAAAAGCGAATTCACTCGAATCTAGCGACAAATAGATTCTTTTTTTAAATAGTTTCATATTTAAAATACTGACAAGCGACCATCTCGCTACTTCCGGTAATGTCGCATTTTTCCTAATAAGGGCCCATATGGTAAGAATGTTTTTTAGATTGCACGACAAAGATTGATGTGTTACGGTGTTTCGATCAATATCTTCAACCCACTGAAGCGATACTAAACGAAAGAAGATTTGCAGTATTTTTTTATAATTAGCTTAAGGAAACCATAGGGCCGCCTTTTTTGGTACTGTGGTAGCGTCCCGCGATATTGAAAAAAAAATACAGTTTAACAAAATGTTGTATCTCAGCTGGGCTACCATTGTATAAATTAAATGATTTTCCAGAATAAAACAATATTATCTTCATAATAATTTACAAATTGTTCGTGGTCCACAAACTAGTCTTCCGAGTACTGCTGCAAATCAGCTGAATTATTTATTCGTGATCATTGAACATACATATTTGTACTCACGCTTGTATCCCAGAGGAGTAGGCAGAGACCAGGGACTGCCACTTGCCACGATACTGACAGATCACATTCGCTCAACATTCATTAGTCGTTGCATGGACGCTCGCCGGCTTTGGGTACTTTTTAAAAATATTGAAGTAGGCAAAAAATACTGTTTTATTGTCTGAAATCGTTTAATTCTATGTAACGAATTAGCAACAAACTGGAAAAATCTTAAGTAAATTTAATTTCTCGCTACGCTACTGTGCTCAATCTAATAAAAAATGACACCAAACCAATTTAAAATATTACTTTCCCGTGTGTTATTCGAAGCATATCGGCTCTACTCAACATAATCATCAGTTTACGCAAATTAACTTGATGCTGCCACAATGCGTTTCTTTTGGCGACTGACGCGTTGCGTGCATCATGTACTGTAAGTACCTGCGCCAAGATTGGTATGGCAATAATTGAGCCTCGATAGCACGATACGGATATTTTTTGCAATCTATTTATTTATAGCTGTTTCACCAGACTGTAGCGAAGCACAGAAGGTAGGGTTATCTGAATCTGTAAGGCGCGGAACCCACTGATCTGGCGTCTGGCTCGTGCATGGCGCGGACATCAATCTGTTTCATTCAAATACTGTACGAAACATACGGTTATGAGATCATTATTTGAACACACACGGCCTTTCGTAGGTCGTGCTGTAGCGCGCCATTTCGGCGCCCGCGCCCGATTACAATCAGTTCCAGGTCAGTTCGCAGTTCCTTCGCTCCACGCATTTTAATAGTCACGCCCGTGCCATGCGTGCGCCATGCATGTCCGCGCCGGGTCCGTGCCATGCCAGATTAGTGGATTCCGCGCCTTATGCTCGTAATTGTATTAAAATGTTGAAGTTGAATCGCCATAGCTCAACTTGAGCAACCTTTAGCATCGTTCGACTGGTTTATTTTGTTTTAGGCCATCCTAGAGCAAGTTTTCGAGGTTTTAACGCTCGCAAATAAAAAAAAAATATATCGTATTAAAATGCATATTTCATCATCCTCATCATCAGCCATTTGATGCCCACTGCAGGACATAGGCCTCCCTCATGGTTTTCCTAACCATGAGGAGTTTTGCCATAATCGCCACGCTTGGCAGGCGGGTTGGCGATCGCAGTATGCGGTTGGAATCTCAGGAAGACGCTGCTCCCCGTCTCCAGGTAATTGATTTCCTTCCTCGCCTTCTACGACATCCACGGAAGGAAATGGAGTGACGCTATTCTTAACCCGGCGCCACACGGTTGCATATTTAATAGATCCTAAACATTTTTTTCCAAAATTGCCCATAGACAATTATGCCCAGTATTTTTTAAAGAACAAATAAAAATTCAATACAAGGCGAGTCCGTCTGATTTGAAGCCTACTTAAGTAAGCTTAGTTATGTCAGTAAGGGAATGAGGAATACAAGAGGTACCTTTGATTTCTTATGTAAATTAATATCAGTTAAATATAATGAAACAAAAAAATATTTTGTAATAGTTATGTATTCATACTGTCATGAATATGTTAAATTATTCCTAGCTTAAATAATTCATTAAATATCTCTAATTTAAAGGCTTGGCAACGTAAAAATATTCTCGCAAAATTAATTTTACTATTTTTGAGACTTGAATCTATGAGGTATTTATGTTATCAAGTCTTCATTCTTCAGGCGAGTTTAATAGTACAGTTGACAACTAATGGAAGTTTACAGTTTCATTATACGTTTAGTTGTAACGTACTTAAGTACAGTCCATACGTGTATAGGTCGATGTGCCGTCGACTATATATACATTACGTGTTGAAAAGCCATCATCTGGGGAATTACTATTGATTTTGCTTTCGTTCCATCATTTCTTCTAGTCCGCATGAACAAACGCATCAATTATTTAAGGCATCCATGAAGTGAAAACTCGAGAGTCTTTACATTTGCTCGGTACACTTTTATAAATTAATAAATTTTTGGTATACTCTGTGAAAGCTGCTGGGATGACCCTGCCGCTTCTCTAGTCAACTTAAAATCTGTTTTGGACTTCGGATGGTTCTTATTATCCACAATACAAATTTTAATTCAAATTTAGTTTAATTCGCTGGAGTGCGCAAGATGATAAAGCGATTGATTTGTCATTCTGAACCTCTAGTGAAACAAACTGAAAGCGGTTTTCATAAGCAGCCTATATAAGTCCTACAGTAACATAACATAACATTTACATACAGGCACATACATTGCTTCTGGCCCCACACTAGGATACCCTGTGTCGTGGGAACCAGAAACAAGGACATCACAAAAATGTAAACATCCAAGACCGTAGGGCATAGGCCTTCTCTCAGAGATAAAGTATAGGCTTAATCACCACGCGTGCCGACCGCGGATTGGCGATTTCAAGCGCTGAGGTATGTGAATAGCTCAGACACCCAAGTTTCCTCACGATGTTTTCCTTCACCGTTAGCGAGTGGTATTGCTACTATAACTTCACAAAAGTAAAAGACAACTTAGAAAACAGAGTCATAGCTACATGCCCGCACTGGGAATCGAACCTGGGTCTCCCACTTCCGAGTCCAATGTTCTACCCACTAGGCTACCACCGCTTGCGGTTTGCCCCTGCGTATTCTCTTGTGATAAAAGCGTACTAATTCGGTGTAATACTCTGACACTGGCTCGATGCGATTGTGCGTGCGATGCCTGGGATAAGCCTATAGTCTGACTGCCTTATTTATAAAAACGCGATTCCTCTAAAACAAATCTAAAACTCTGTTTATTTAATCTGTGGCTACATCTTTTCCATGTAAAAATCTCACCCACAGACTATTTTAGTCGGCGATTTTGAAGTGTTTCAAGGAATCGAGTTTTTATAAATAAGAATGGAAGTTAGTTATTTTTTCACAATTTTGTCTCATAAAAATTCAAAAATTATTGCTTACACAAAGGAAGGGAAGACGCGCGCGTGCATTGTCATGCGCATTGTTTAAAAATATTAATTTTAATTCGGATAATGATTTAAAATTCCGGCTTTATTTACAAAAAAACACGATTCCTCAAGCAGAGTCAGTTTATTTAATCTGCGGTTACACTTTTCCTTGTAAAATCTCCACCAAAGACTATTTTAATCGGCGTTTTAAGAAATCGTGTTTTTTATATGACCGTAAGGCAGTATTTTTATAGAAATAGGCTCGCCCAGCATCCAATAATTAACAATCGAGCGAATCTGGGTCGAGTCTTGGGCGAGTCTTTAAAATGCGCAGTTGTTGAATAGACTCATATTAGTACGGTAATGATTGTTTAATAGACACGATTGGGAGTCTACTAACCAATCTCATTCCAATGGTATAACCCGTGTAACTTAACTTAGCGCCTCGCGCGATCCGATCTTCTTCGAGAGATGCCTATTTTATTCGGGTGTGTTATACCATTGGAATAAGATTGTAATGCTATTGATTAGTATACTACCAAATAGAGGCAAATATCAGCTATTGCCGTGCTTAGATCATTCTACCTAAATATTATTTGGTCTTATTAAATTTTATAAGACACGATTCCTTAAAACACTCCATAAACTTCGATGAAAATAGTCTGTGGTGGAGATTTTACAAGGAAAATACGTAACCACAGATGAAATAAATTGCCTTTGAGGAGTGCTTTAGAGAAATCGCGTTTTCATAAACAAGGCTGTATGTTTGTATCAGACCTAAGGCCCGGAGAGGGAACTTTGAAAGCGAACCTAGTTAGGTTTGATTGGTGTATGAAGTGGGGTTTAATCTGTGAGCGTGGCGTCGTTATCGGAGCGGGCCCAGGGGGACAGTAGGGGCCCGGGCGCGGGCCATGGTGCGGCCACGGACGCGGGCAGTAGTTCAGCCCGTGGGAGCACGAGCGGCGCCGGCGCAGCTGCGAACAGCCTCGACACCGCCTAGAGAAACAAAAGCACAGTAAACAAACAGCCTACGCAGTTGGCCCAGCCACTGAATGAAAGAAAATTAGAAAAAATATCAAAATAAGACCATACAAATATTTTTTTCGGATTTCAAATAATGCGAAAAATCAAGTTACTCAAATAATAAAAACCACTTCTTAGATTTTAGTTTTCTTAATTGAAAACGTTACAAAAGGTTTACAATTTTTTTCTCGGGGTTTTACAGGTTTAAAAACCGGCCAAGTGCATGTCGGGCCACGTGCAGTGTAGGGTTCCGTAGAAGAAGGGTTTTTTATCTGTCTTAATAACTTTTCAACAGAATTAACAACTTCATCAAAGTAATTTTCAACGAAGTTTGTACCAAAGTTTTCTTTTGTAAGTTTGTCGCCTACTGTTATGTTATTTAAAGTTCTTTATTTAACATATTTCTTTTTACAATGTGTAAAACCTAGTTAACATTTATCCTAGGCAAAAAACAGTCTTAATAAGGAAGGTTTGTCAGGCTAAGTATAATTATATATAAGTATATTACAAAGATTAATGCATGAAGATTACACATTTTTTTTTAAACATAGTATTGTTATGCTCACTTCACTATTTGATGAACATTACAATAAAAGGTATGCGCACTTTGTAGCAATGCACGTTTACTAATACCTGATTAGATATGAATAGGTACTTATTAAATTAGATTTAATTTTTCCAACTAAAACTTTCGTAAGCACTACACATTATTAACTTAACACCGGATAAACTTGTTTTTTTGTCGGAAGAGTCCGACCAGGTTTCGCTCCGATTCGCAGAGCTTAATCATGGCGAGTAGAGACTGAGCCGACTGACTAATAGATTAACAATATTAAGTT
The DNA here is from genome assembly GCA_963969515.1 of Yponomeuta evonymella. Lineage (NCBI taxonomy): Eukaryota > Metazoa > Arthropoda > Insecta > Lepidoptera > Yponomeutidae > Yponomeuta > Yponomeuta evonymella. The sequence goes on along the minus strand of OZ018352.1, from coordinate 18,531,081 downwards.
GTACTAAGGAAATTAATTGCCAGGAGACGGGCAGCAGCGTCTCCCTGACATTCCAACCGCATACTGCGATCGCCAATCCGCCTGCCAAGCGTGGCGATTACGGCAAAACCCCTCATGGTTATGAAAACCACGGAGGAGTCCTCTGTCCTGCAGTGGGCGTTAAATGGCTGATGATGATGATGATGATGAAGTTGTACGAGTACTAAGTTAAGATATACTAGGCTTAGGCCGACTTGAACCGCCTCCCAAGTGTCCTTCGTTGACACTAGTACCATGATTTGTACCATGATGGAACTAATGATATTTTTTATCAACACTAGTTCCACTATGAATGGAACTTGAAATAATGGTACCTACCTACTAATGATAACTCCGTTATCACTAGTTCCAATTTAGGTGTTCCATACTAGCGAAATTTTTAACAAATATTTACCTCTTACAAATTTATGTTGTCCTGGTATTTTTGCACCTAGATACATGCTAGAAAGTGGTAGTGTTTGTAGAGATTTTACTTCAATCATATGAAATTAGCAAATAGGTATACCAAACAGTGATGCACCAACTGAAGTAGCCTTCCAAATAGGATGATTTATGATGAATTCTAGCCCAACGCCACCCAAGCCACCTCTGTGCTAAGCCGCGGACAGACATACAGACAGACAGACAGACGGACAGACAGACGGACGAATATGGCGAAACCATAAGGGTTCCTTGATCACTACGGAAACGTAAAAAATGCGGTAATTGAAGTTACACAAACAATAACTTTTTAAATTTTAGTTTTTCCATTGAATTGAAAACATTTTCTAGCAAGGGTGAGACCGCATGAAAACGTTATGTTAAAAAAAAATTACCAAGTTCTCCATTGCAAAATTTTCTCTCAGCGTAAAGCTTGTTATGTGCCCGGGTACAGACCGTAAAAGCGCAAGGACTGTGGTCAGTGACTCTACACAATGCGTCTCTTCCGCGCCCTCGCCCTACGTTCTTTCTGTGTGGCCACTGCGCGTTACTGTACAACCGCTTCTGTACCTGACTGACGGAGACGATGAGGAGCACCACGCCGATGGCCAGGTTCTTGACGGAGATGACGGCCAGGGCCATCAGCAGAGTGGAGATCACCCCGAGAGTGAACATCACCGGGAGAAAGATGAAGGAGAGGCGTTTCAGCGCATTGTGCCCAAAGGTGCGGCCAGCGGGCATGTCTGGAATATTTTTATAATTATTATAATATTATTACTAGATGACCTCGTAACTTTCCCTTCCCCTTCCGTTTTAACGAGACTAATGAACAGCAATGAATTATATTTATATATAGGTAGACAAACTTATTTACTTAGAACATGATTCATAATAATGACATCTTATTAAATATGATATCTAATTCTGTTAGGTATATGTTCTGACATGCAAAATTATAATGAGTACACAATCCATTCATGTTGCATGTTGCATGCCGAAATTCCATTATGAAACACAAATGTCTAATCTACTTTCAGGTACTATTTGATAATAATTATAATGTCCAAATTAAATAATTGAAATGTCACTTGTAATCTGGAAACGGAAATCGATGCTAAGGTACTTGTTAGCGCCGAAAATGGAAAGCCCGAATTACAGATATTACTTATATTTATAATAAATTAAATAATAAAAAGGACACGATCCAGGCAAATACCCCGTTGCTATGTAAGTGCTATAACATTCTCACACAGCAACGGGGTTGCCAGATCTGTCGCCAACAGTACTATTTGATAATAATTATAATGTCCAAATTAAATAATTGAAATGTCACTTGTAATCTGAAAACGGAAATCGATGCTACATTCAACGATATTTTTTGGGTGTTGAAACGCCCAGGAGGGATATCTGGGTGAAGGTGCTGATATCAGTTGATTGAGCGATTTGATCCTTACTTAAATAAACATCTTGCTAGCAATTTTTTTGAAATCTCTCAGTAATAAATGCCAAAGTTACTCTTCAATCAGTTAATTATTTCACAATCGTATCTAAGTTATCGATTAATTTTTAACAATTCATCATAATATACTCAAAAACACTGTTTTATATATTTTTGATTAATGTACTAGAATTATAGTAAATCCATTTTCATTCCTATCGCTCATTCATTAAATTTATTGTTTATTATAATATAAACACAACAATAAACTCACGCCTTTATCTCTACTGCTTACCCCCTTCTTCACCAGGCAGTTTCTGACCGAAGTTTTCCATTCAATTGTAAACGCATTCTGCTTATATAGTGAATCATATTTTTGAGTTTATTATCTTGAAAACTGTCGCGCTTATTTTGTTTGAAAAAATAAATTAAATTAAACTTAGCCTATTTGAAGAGAACTTTCAACTTTCGATTATCTGTTGGAAGTAGTGTATTAGAGATCGTCTATTGTCGATACTGGTAGTCACAGGGACTGCTAAGTAGTCCTTCATAAGGTTATTTATAACGGTTTACCTTTTGTAGAAAAACAAATATGAGCTTCGTTTGTAAGTATTTTTTATTTATCGCAAAATAACGTCAAAATAATTCAACCCGGAATTGGAAAACCATTTATTTCAACGTGCATCGAAAATACCACGAACCTTCAGTCAAAAGTCCTTTGAATTCCACATCGTTACTACACTCAACCACTGCCACAAACACCACCACATAAATCAAGGGAATTACTAGCTTACACATTTTTGATAAAATAAATAGAGTTCCAAAATTAATTTTTTTTTTTCACCCGGTACACCCGTCTTCAAAAGTATGACTGATGGCCAGTGCGTTTGACTGGCAGGATTTAAAGTATCCTTCGAGAGACAATGGCCGCCTCCATGAAGGAAAACAAAAGAAAGCGGCAGGATGTCGTGACCGCGTAGTGGCATGTCCTCGAATGCTTTTGGACTAATGTCGGCTAATTAAGGCATGCTAGTCCCGCGGGCAAGGCAATCTCAATATCGGTAAAGGGGAAAGTGTCAGCCACGTGGTGGAGGGTTATCGGTGAGCTCTTATTTTGATTGATACAAAGGCGACAGTCGGTTATCCATTGTTTTCCATTCAACTCTAGGTAATTTTAGCTGGAGCCATATTTTTATACCTGCCGACCAAAAAGGTATGAAGAGTGAAAATTCACTGCAAATGTTTCTAGGACCATACGTAACATAGAACGAGCCTAGCAAACGAACAAAGAAAACACTTATTTTTGGCCTATTACATGTTATTTTACTTAATCACTTTACTGTTATCAACAAAGTAAAATTCCTTGTACCTCCAAACATCTAAACCTTGGGATGTTTGGACATCCAAACATCTTCACAAACTTTCACATATATAATATTAGTAGGATTCATTTAATTAAGTTCCGTGTGGAGCCGGATTAAGAATAGCGACACTCCATTTCCTTCCGTGGATGTCGTAGAAGGCAACTAAGGAAATACATAACCAGGAGACAGGCAGCAGCGTCTTCCTGAGATTCCAACCGCATACTGCGATCGCCAACCCGCCTGCCAAGCGTGGCGATTATGGCAAAACCCTTCATGGTTATGAAAACCAGGAGGCCTGTGTCCTGCAGTGGGCGTCAAATGGCTGATGATGATGATGATGATGTTGATTTAATTAAATTTATATAACGCGGTGGTAGCGGAGTGGTAGAACGCCGGCTTGCTATTCGGGAAGTCGTGGGTTCGAATCCCATGATGCATCAATGACTTTTTTTTCTAAGTTGCGTACATTTGTGAAGTTATGCTTAGGCTAAGTGCGGAATTCTCAGGTCCAACTAGAACTAGCTAATGACCCTTATAAGTGTTACTTTGCATATGCCACGTAGAAACTATGGCAATTAGTAGGCGATTCACGAGGTCTGTTGGGGAAATTCGGTCGAATGGTCGCGGCTGAGGAGACGTGACCGTCTGTTGTGTCGACCGAAGATTTCGATAATACTGGGTCATTTCCTGGTCACGATCGATCGTGGTTGGGCATTCAAAGGTAGGTGGCGGGTTTTGGGAACCGGTGATAATTGTACTGTAATGCTCTACTTATTAAAACCCGGATTAAAGGGCACATATTACTTTTTATTCATCTTTTTCATCAATCCCCTAGCCTAGCTGCGGATCGACTGACCTCTAAAATAAAACGTAACGATTCCCTTCAAAATATTCAAAATAAGACAAGAAGGCTCTGCCAGCCAGATACTTTAAAGAGGAATCGTTACAGTACACGTAGTCTCAGTCTGGCTGTATTTTAATGTTTGTGATGACCTTGCCTGGTTACTATAGCACGAGGTATAGTGATTGTGTTGTGTGAAAGTTAAAATAATAACAATAATATTTTTAATGCTTGTCAAATGCTTGTTTTATGCCGGTGATCAGGGTTTGTTCGCATCGTCGGCTGAAGACCTGCAGAAAGGAAAGGAATGAACTATAATGTGAGTAAGACTAAAGTAATGGTGTTCGAAAAATATAATGAAGGTGAAAGGGTGGAAAAAGTGAAAGAATTTTTTCAACACACCTGCTCGTAAAGTAGGTCTTATGACAGCGTATTTACACTGATAATGCAGAATATTACCCATGCCGTGCCTTTTACATTACATTATCGCACTAGTGCCTTTTCATTACATATCTTTTTAAATATTAGCAAGAAGTATTAATGTTTCGAAAACAGCTAAGTAGTTATTTGCGTAAATATAAAATTAAATTCAAAATGTGATAAATAATTAAAGAATTTCATGAAACTGCTTGTTTTAGCATTTTTAAGCAAACACTATAATAATTAATGTAAACCTAATAATTAACATAAAATTTATGAATAGGTTAGCAACCTCATTATATCTAGATGGCCATGCATTGCAGTTGCAGCCAAGGATTGATTGCAGCCATCTTTGATGGATGCGCGCGCACAAGAATACTGTTTTACCGCCATACATAACACGAATCACGCACGAAAAATACGCCATCTTTTAAATGGGTTTCTGTTTGTTAAGTTTATTCACAGTATTGCATTTCGTTAGTGTTGTTTTTTTATTTACTTTTCCTCGGAAGTGTGTTGAAAAACGTCGTATGAAACACGTGAGCATTGGTCATTACACTTCTCGTCTCCATTAAGCCTTCGCCTTCGGCTCAGGCTTAAAAACCGACTCGAGTGTAATGACCAACATACCACACTTGTATCATAATGTACTATTTCTATTTGAGGAGCCTCTTTACGAGGGATGGAAAGTGTGAAGTTAAGTAAAGAAGAGTAAAAGCGGGAAATTGTGTAAACGGTGCATTGCACTCCTTTAGTGAGTGGCCAAAACATCTCCAAAAGAGCTAGTTTGACTATCCATAATGGATTGCTGGTACCAATAAGTGCTTTGTTTACTTTTGCTGACGAGGGCGAGGGCGAGGGATAAATATTTTTTATTAAATAATAATAATAATACAGAGTGAGCCTAAAAATAACAGGTGATTTAAAAGGATGTTCTTAGATTTAAAAAAAAAATATTAGTGGCCTACTGAGTTCGACCCGTAACGTGCGTAAGTTTAAATGTAACTCTGGTCTCCTCGCTAGGTTACCCTGTGTGGAGGAAACGAGTGAAACGGACTTAATAATTTTGGTTGAGAATTTAGAGTTCCGAGGATAAGAAGGAAATAAATAATAATAGCAAAGAGAAACAAAAACCACAAGATTAGAAGAAAATTAAATCTGCTTAAGTAATACTTAACGGCTCCTTATGAGCAAAAGTTTAAAATTGTTAATTATTCCTGTTTACCCCTTGTCAAGCGGCAGCGGTAGAACGCACTTTTCGTAGCGGTAGAACACTGGCCTCACGTTCGGGAGTTCGTGGGTTCGAATCCCGGCATGTACCAATGACATGTAAAAAAATGCTGTTTCATGTTCATCGCAAACTTATCATGTCTGCGCTGATTTTTATTCAAGTTATCTGCCAGGGATTATACGAATATTAAAGTAAAGCAGTTCTTTCGGTATTGATTTTGACAACTAAACTACTTTCTGTAAGCAAAAGTAAAAAATTCCCCCTCTATTTACACTAAACGAAAATTGAGAATTTCACGGCTTTATTTAAAAACGGCATTTTATTTAATCTGTGTTGTGGCTACGTGGTTTCCTTGTGAAATCTCCACCACAGAGTATTTTAATGGGCGGGTTTCGAGTGTTTTAAGGAATCGTGTTTTTATATAGGAGACCATTAAATATGCTCTTTAGGAGAATTGTCTTATTCCTGTGTTCTGTGAATTGGCTTATGGAGGCTCTATGTTTGTACAAAGTACAAGCCTTTATTCCAGAATAATCAGTTTTGAAACATATCCTTTAGCCAGCGGGATACTTTTTAATTAAAGGTATTTGCATTGAAAATAGTCATAGGTGAGTAGGTGTACGACTAGAAGAACGAGCTCAAAATGCCCTTTTATTCTGAGTGTGAATTTTTTGCCCGAATAACATATATACAAACATAACATGCCCAAAGTGAATAGAACACAAAGCCCATCTTCTAAAGAGATGATTGTGGCGCATTCTCATCCTATGAACGGTCTAATCAAAACAACACATTAAGTAATCCGTTACATAACAGTTACTAAATATAAAAATAATACCAAAAGTCGCTCGCGTACCAAACAGGTACCCACGCTTTCATATCCCCGGCCACTCGCGAGGACCTCTCACCACGCGGCTCGAGTCAGTATCAAGCCAGCTATGTGGGCGCTAGCCGCGCTTTTGCTTGCGGCCGCGTGCCGGCCCGCGCATGCTTACGCGCACAACGCGACGAATTTCTCCGACGTGCTCGACCGCGCACTGACTTTCGCGTTCGGCGATTCAATATGGCCGCGACGCGTCGCCGAGTGCGCCCGAGTGCTCGGGCCGAGGCATTGCCTCGCTGCCTTCAGCGTCTGGCGGGCCGACTATGCCTTAGATTCCTACGAGAAGTACGGAGGCTGCGAGGCGGCGGTCGTTGAGGACTTGCAAAAGTTCCCCTGGGAGAAGTACGCGAATGTAACGGAGGAGTTTCTGGGTGGCAAGCTGTCTGATAATACGGTGAAGCTGCTCCAATTGAGGTCTATGAAGTTCTCGATGCTGCCCGGTTACCGGTTCGAGCTGGATGTCAGGAAGAATGGTGCGCTCAACGTAGATGTTTACAAAAGTAAGTTTGTGTTCGTGGACTGGGACGCTACTAGGCTAAAATCAACTTAATGCTATATATAAGCGCCCTTATTTATAAAAACACGCTTCTTGTGAATAACTCCTCAGAGGCAGCTGAAATAATCTGTGGTTTAGTTGGTCCCGTCACCATGGACTATATATGACTAAATATAAACTGCATCTGAGAAGTGTGTTGAGGTTGAGGTTGAGGAATCGTATTTTTATAAATAAGACAGTAAGAACAATGTCAGTTGCACGAACGCGTCGATTAAACATTGGCACTTCGCACTCCATCGAAGCTCCCACGTGTCCATGGAATACAAAAACATGTCACGTGAAACAAATGTAAATCTGGATTTGTATTATAGAATCCAGAATCAAGGTCATGGAATAATGTAAGCCTTAACGAGAACGATACTTAAATACTATTATTTTCCCACTCGAGTACGTAACAGATTGTCGGTTTGAATAGTTAGTTTTTAGGGTTCCGTACCCGAAGGGTGCCATACGAACGGGACCCTATTACTCTGCCTCCGCTGTCCGTCCGTCCATTTAAAGCGCTCTATCTTTGGAACCATAATAGGTAACCAACGATAAAATTAAGAAAATAATAAAAAATAAGGGGGTCTCCATACAAAAAACGTGTTTTACCGCCGTTATGAGGGTTCCGCACCTCATAAGGAAAAAACGAAACCCTTATAGGATCATTTTGTTGTCCGTCTGTATGTCAAGACCCTTTATCTCGCGAACGCGTAGGTGTCGAGTTGAAATTAAAACCATATAATGTACAGTTCCTTGAAGTTGTAAAAAAAATCAAATTTCTAAGTTAACGTTAAAAAAGGATACGGCCGTTTGTGCCGCAAAAAAGTATTATACGGTACTTTCCGTTGACCTAGAACTATGAAATTTCGCAAGTTATTTAGTCGTATACTACAAGTACAGGGAAAAATCTGATATATAATTTGTTTAAAAACTTCGAAGAATTTTTTTTGTGGTTTAATAATCTTAAAAAAATGTCTGAAGTTCGGGGAAAGTTCGGTAAAAACTGTAAGACTCGATTCCTGAACTATTTATAATAGAAAGAAAGAAGAAAGAAAGAAAGAAAGAGGATATTTGTTTAAATTTATTTATTTAATTAAATTTATTTAAATAAATGTAAGCACCTACAAATTTGTACGGAACCCTCAGTGGGCGAGCCCGACTCGCACTTGTGCGGTTTTTTTTTTGTTTATACTCTATCGTAAAAACGGTAAAACTTTGCTTTGAGCGACTTTTTATATATTCTAACGACAAATAATAAAAACCCGCTTAGCTCGTGTCGTACTCACTAAATACTTTACTAATTGCAGTATCAATTTAAACGAATATTAGTTCTACCACCAGACGCGAGATAGCGTTACTTGGAATTCAAAAACAAACTGCCAGATATTTTTTTAATCCTATAAAATATTTATTAAATATAACTATTTTGAACACCATAATATTTTAGTGGTAAGGAACCCTCGGTGAGCGAGTCCGACTCGCACTGGGCCGGTTTTTTTCTGTCTGTTTTATTCTATCCCCCGAGTAAAGATAGAGAAAACATAATTATATGAGATTGCATTAATGAAGTGAAAATCTTAATCAAGTTGTACGTATTATTGTTGACGATGTTATTGGTAGTGGCAAGTAGTCGCGACTGGATCATTTTCTGTCTACATCTAGAATCTATACTAATTTATACTCTACTAATATTATAAAGAGGAAAAGTTTGCAAGTTTGTATGCAGGCGGTATTCTCGGAAATTAGTTTGACTGATTCAAAAAAATCTTTTACCATTATTTAGACTCGACCTTCAGGGTGGACATAGGTCATAAGGTGATCCGTTTGCCAGGCGAACGTATTCCCAGATACTGCTAGTTATAAAGAGGTAAAGTTTTGAAACTACTCATCCGATATCATCATATCAAAGATGCTTTCACCAATATTTAGAATGGGCGAAGCCGCGGGCACAACCGATAGCTGATAAATGGAGGCTCGATCGACGATCGCGCGACCCGTTATGCGGCGCATAAATTTATGCAGACTTACTACTCAAATGCAGTTTAAATAATCTGTGCTCGCCTTTCCCTTTACCTCAGACAACTAACCGAGGAATATTTTAAGCAATAGTGTTTTTATAAATAAGGCTCTCTATATATCTGTAAACACTACAATTGCAACGGGCGCCGGCCCGCCGATAACGACTACAAAGTGATTTTTTATTTATTTTTATTTTATTTTATTTGGTGTACAAGAAGAAGAAGAAGAAGAAGAAGAAGAAAGACCGACACAACCATTACACGATATAAAAGTAATAATATGACATGAGTACTAAGTTGTGGTCTAAAGCATGCACACACAACATTGCCACATGTAAATTTGAGTATCTGAATAAAGTAAATTTTAAGGATAAGCATTTTTTATAAAACCATACAACTCGATGAAGTCAGAATTTTGGCTGAGCATCTCTTAAATTTAGCAAAATACGCGTTGAAGATATCGACTTCCGAGCTAGTGGCCACAACTTCGTTGTAGAGTCTACACATTCTCACTATCGAATTGTAGTATGATGTGTTATTTTAATTTAATTTAATTAATCTTAAACAAAATTAGAAACTTCAATAAAAGCAATAAAATAAAATCCCGTTCTCATGACGCGTCCGTCGGCGCAAAAAAAAGCGTCGCCTGGGCCTTTTGTGGTCTAAAGTTATTCAAATTCAAATTATTTATTGCCACTAACTGTATGTACAAAATTTCGAAATTATAAACGGAGTACCTATACAGAAACTTCACTACCTTTTACAGGTATTGCAATATAGTAGCTTGTATGCTAGAGTAGGAACATTCCTTCGTATTTATAAAAACACGATTCCTCTGACATACTCCTGAGAGGCCCTTTAAATTGTCTGTGATTACGTTTTTCCCTTTGCCACCGACTACTTTAACTGCCTCTGAACAGTGTATTAGGAAACCGTGTTTTTATAAATAAGTCTCTCAAAATTAGAAACTGCAATAAAACTGCATAGTAGCCAGTTCTCGTGAATGACGTGCCAGTCGGCCGCTCGTCGGTGCAAAAAAAGCGTCTCCCGGGCTTTTTGTGGACCTCTAAAGTATTTGAGGTCTATTTTAGTTTGTACCGTTGCCCCCGCACTTCCACGGCCTGCTGTTGTATTGTGGAAAGTCCTTTTAGTTAACTTTTAACTACACTAAATAGACCACAGAACATATTTTCTCTGTTCTGTGAAATAGACTTTACTACTTGTTGAACATACCTACACCATTACATGCGTAAGGGCCTATTTTTTGTCTCTATTTCTCCTTCGGAAACCTTTCAAGGTTGTCTGGAAGAAATTGCTGTAAGCAATAAGGCCGCCCATTGTACTTTTTCATTGTAACTTTCATATTTTATACCTTGTTTCTTGTGTGCAATAATAGTAGATTGTACAACAAGTGCATAAAACGCACCATTTTACTCGAGACGTTTATCCATCCGAGCGAGCTTGCGAGCGAGGATAGATATAAAGTCGAGTGTAAAATGGGTTTTATGGACGAGTTGTACACTCTACTTTTCACTTCGATTGCGAGGAAATGAAACAGCAACATGTAAATATAGTAAATGCTAATTTAATTAAAATTGAAAGTTACATTAGAGCAATGAGAAATATTTAAAGTAATCGTTTTTTCTGGCATATTTAATGTTGTATTAGATTGTATTTGTGATGCGATATTTGGCATATTGTCAACTTCAGGTTCTTTTGAAGGAACGGGATTACCATTTAAGCTCTGTTCCAATGGTAAGTTAGCACTAGATGGGCCTGGTTCATTTGGGACTATGTCGATTCCTTCGGTAATCAAGTCGGTAATTTTAGCTTTTTGTTCTATGGATTCCTCAATATAGCCCTCTGCCACTTGGTCAGACTTCCAGCCGCCATGTCGCTTTAATGTTGTGAGATTTGCTCCAGAATCGGCTAACAGCGTAGCTGAAGTTCGTCGAAAGCAATGGCCTGTGTACTTTTCAGGGTTTTCTAATTTGAGAAAGGCTGCTATCTCCTTTGGCATTGCAGCGAATTTATTGCGTCCTATGGGTTGCCGTGTACATTTCCCGTTTTGATAATTAAGGAAAAACCGTTTCGTTGCCACATTTTCTGGACGTAGGGCTTGATACTTTCTAACTATATTTAAGTATTCGCCTTTGACGACGAATGTTCTTTCTTTATTTGTTTTTGTGTCAGGTAAGTTTATAGCCTGCAACTGAGTGTCCGTTTTCACGTCATCCACAGTAATGTTGATAAGTTCTATACCTCGACATGCACCACTGATTCCATATATGAGCGCCACCTACAATTAAAATAGTAATCATTATTACAACGTTGCACACTAATATAAGTACTAGGTAATGAATTATTGTACAATATTAAATTGCTGTTTAACAATGTAGAGTTTTACGTACTTTTGCAGCCAAATATCTTACATCCGGAGCGGTCTTTAAGAATGTTTCGATTTGATTCGCATTGAAAACCCTGGATTTTACACTTTTGTGCCCAGTGGAAAGCCTTTTCAGGTAACATGTGAGCTTCACGTAGGTTTTTATATGCACGTCGTTTTTCATCTGCAGCGTAGTCTTGAGCATAGAATACACACTCCATAGTGTAGACGGCTTAAACTTCTTAGATAATTCGTTGAAATACGTTAAGAAAACACTCTCTGAGAAACTATTCACTTGTTTTTCCGCCCTCCAACGCATGAAATTTTCATAAGCGGTAAGATAAATTCGCTTAGATTTCGACGGCAATATCTGTTCAACGACGTTTTCCGCGTGCCGCTCCATTAAAGTGTTAGGAGTGAGTGTTATTTCCTCTTCGCTTGACGACATTATTTATCGTTAATCAAAAAACAATTTTAAGTTGTAACACAAATATTACAATGAAAAAATAATTATGGTTCCCGCCAATTAACTTTTTTTTCTTTTTTTTTCTGTAGGGACGTGACACCTGACTTAAGGTCGTTACATACTGCTCAGTTATAAAAACATTTTCTTTTTATAACTATGATAAGTTGTTGTTGTGGCTTAAATACTATACTGATCTACTAAATTGAAAAATAAACAAATATAAAAAATAATAAATGAGACGAAATACAAATTATAAGTTTATTTCATGAAGTTTTATTGTGTACTTTGGCTGTTGGTATCTTTGCCTTGGTCTTAGAATACGAACGAAACGAAATAAAATAAAGAGGTTGTTGTATGAAGTTAAAGATGTTCGTGTGGCTGTTGCAGCGATTGCCTTGGTCTTCGACGAAGATTTTACTTTATGCTCTAGAGCATAAAAAGCGACTTTATGTCGCCTACGCACGACATAAAGACGAACTTTTAGAGCATGAGAAGTGAAAAAAATATTCTTATCTTATTTTATCTTAAAGGCTTATTTTTTTCATACACGTAGAAACAATTATTTACACAAACATAAGGCCGAGAAGAGAGAAGGCCTGTGCCCTGCAGAGGGACGTAGGTTTATAGGCTACATAAAAAATAAACAGCATACACGCTGATTTTGAGCCACGATATCTTTTTAGGCAAACTATTTTTAAGCACGGTAATCGAACCAAGGTTTTTCTTTCAATTTCAGGTGACGAGCCTGAAGAGACGAATGAAGTGGCAGTCGGTCGAGGAAGCTCCAAGAAACTGCAGAAGCGATTCTACGCAATAGTACCATACTTACTGATCCCAGGTCTGATGATGTCGGCCATCTTACCCTTCATCTTGCCCTCGCTCAAGATGATGACAATGGGAGTCGGCATGCTGAACCAAATGGCCCTGACGGGAGCTATATTCACCCTGCTAAGAAACAACGCGTTCAATGACTATTACGAGAAGAAAGTGGTCTACATGAACGAGGGTTACAAAAATGAAAAGCATGCACCTATACATCATCACATTGAGGAGGAAATACATGAGCATTCGGTCGACGATGGGTTCTACTCAGATTTAAAAGGACACGGCTCTTATCACGCGGGGTCAAATAACTTCGAGCACATTGTGGAGCAGGAACCCTCGGATGCTGATTGGATCAATCAGTATTACGGCGGGGAAGGGTTTGGTCAAGTCATCGGTCATCATGGCAGTAATAGAAGAGCATCGCCCAAGCATAAAACTAGGCTAAAGACAAGATTTTAATTTTTCTATTATTGTCTTTCTATTTATATTCTCATTTATTTATTTTATCTTAAGCAATTTGTTTTTAAAGGCTGACTTACTACAATTTTCTTTTTAAATGTAGCTTAAGTATTTATTTAAGTAAAATTAAATTTAAGTTACTACTAGGGTGATATTTATGAAATGGTGTAAATATTGCTTGCCAAATCATTGAACTAAAGATTTCTTCAATTTGTAAATAAACTGAATAAATAAGGTAAATCAAGTACCTAAATTTAAAGAGTACGTATATTTATTTTTCGCTTTTGGTACGTTTTAAGCGTGTGCGCCGGGCCGTTAACAATTAAATCGTTGAATTGAAGTCGAAAGGTAATTGTAACAGAACTATGTGTACCAAATCCTGGGCCCTTATTATGAAGCAGCGATATGTTCTGAAATGTCGTCAACGCCGCGCTTGAGGCCAACAATTCACTTGAATCTAGCTAAAAATACGGTTCTTTTTTTAAATAGTTTCCATAGTTGAATAGTTTAGTTGAATAGTAATAGCTACTCACAAAAAGAACCGTATTTGTCGCTAAATTTGAGTGAATTGTCAGGCTCAAGCGCGGCGTTGACGACCCTTCCGAACATATCGCTGCTTCATAATAAGGGACCTGAACGATTCCAATCGTCTAACTGTCAAATTCTATATTAATTGCTCTCACAAACGTCAGGATTTGCTGCGCATAATAATTAGGCCTCAAATACTGAAATAGTGTGAAAAAAACACATTTAAAAAAATGTAATTTATATTTTGGTACAAATTTATACAACTATATTGAGGAGGAAGATAACGATATTTAATATCCAAATACCTATTTACATTTTTTTCTTAGTTTATTCTTTAACGAAGTTACATTAGTGGCAGTAAAACTATGTCACCTTAAAGTCGATATGTTGACATCTATTTCAAACAAAAACTTTAGATAAGGACATACAACAATACAAAAACTTTAAGCAGGGACAGTCGACTGCATATCAAGCTTAACATTTAGTTGCAAAGTCGCACGTTTAGTGTGGTGACACCTCACCCACACATTGTAACGGTGTAAACCGCCTATTGCTCTCTCTCTCTCACTCTCTATTATTGCTCTCTTCTCGCCCCAGTACAGTACACAACGTTAATCTATCAAGTCAAGACGCCTTTTCTTTTTCAATAATAAGCCTAAACTCGGACCTCCAACAGTAAATGGCGACCCGGCCAGGCCGCCTGCCAGTGGCAGTGCCGGAAGGCATAGAAACCAAAAATAAATATAAGAATAAGATAAGAATATTCTTTATTGCACACAAGAAGCGAGACATAAAATATGAAAGTTACAATGAAAAAGTACAATGGGCGGCCTTATTGCTAACAGCAATTTCTTCCAGACAACCTTGTGACGGAAAGGTTTCCGAAGGAGAAAGGGAGACGGGTAGTTGGTGCAAATATGAATAGTACATACTTAAACTTGGATGCAATAAAAAAATATAGTATTTTCTGAGTTTAAAAAAAATATAATCAATATACCTATAATAAGAAAACACTATACCTACCTAGTAATCAAATAATGACATGAAAAAGTGTATTTAAGAAATTAATAGACAGTACAGTGATGAAGTGAGGTAATGTGTAATGAGTAGGTACCTATACAGAGAAAGAAGAGAGAGCAACCGTAACTGAATAGAGTGCACTGGTGTGCTGACGACTGTACTATGAAATATTGAAATATTTTGAAATGCTTGAAATATTCTAACTGACTACAACTAATGTAAAACATTCAAGTATATTATTTAAAAATTTTAATAAATTAAGTTACTTTACGACCTTACGTAAGTAGAACTAGTTAGTGTAATAAATATTAATAAATTATGAAATTACAAAATACCCAGCAGCCGGAAGATAGTTGGAAATCTCAGAAATTTAAAAACACATCATAACTCCTCGATATTGAATTATTATTTATTCTGTAGAAACTTGAAACACGCCTCAAAAAAGAAGGAAGAGATTATGAAGTGAAATGTCTCTCAATTCGGTAGTAGGGGGTCACTTGCTAAAACAGCATGCAACGAGAACATGTCGCCTAGGCGAAGGCTGTAACTTTGTAGCTAGCTACGTGTCGTGTGAAATGTATTTATATATCGTTTAGTAGATAAAAGTAGCCTTGCCTCGTGCCGCCAGATGGCGCTAGTGCTGTGTAACACATTCGGCAGTTTGAGCTAAAAATTAACGCTTACTTATAGACTTCACGTTAAACCAACGGCCGTGTAACCCGATACAGCCCCACCCGCTTTTTGGTTTCAAAGGCTACCGTCCGACTAGTTCTATTCGAATTGGTTGAAGGTTGCATAGCGACCATAGCCTGCTAAATATGCCTTATTTTAGTAATGCTTTAGTAAATGATGCATAATACGATATAATATAACTTCCACACAACACGAACACTTTTCTGCTCCGGAACTAGGATATTACGTGCTATGATAATCAGGCAAGGACATCACAAATATGGAAATACACCCAGACTGAGGCCATTTGTACAAATGTACGGTGGCCCACATTGGGCATCGAACCCACGACCTCCGGCATGGTAATCAGACGCGATACCGCTAGACCACCGGGCAGTCGATGTTTCATAAAATGAGAAGACCATCGAAGGGTGAAAAGAAAACTTTTAAATCGATAGCAGCAAGTCACTAGTTACAACTTAGTTAAATCATTACTTACAACTAAGTAAATCACTAGTTACAACTTAGTTAAATCATTACTTACAACTAAGTAAATCACTAGTTACAACTTAGATAAATAAATACTGAAACATAATTTTCCACTACGTTCATAAAACGAATAATGTAAATAAAACCCATTTTAAAACATCTCAGCATTGAAAACACAGAAAAAATCTAATCCAACCTTTCAATTCGAAGTATACATATTATAGGGAATGCAGTGATATGTTTTATAGTCAGTGCCAAGCTGCATATAATGTAGGTACAGTCAACAGCATATCAACCTTTATATTTTTGTTGCGAAGTAGCCTAAACGTAACTAATAAGAGTGCACTTATGTAAAGGTTTAAGTGCTGTCCATTTTACTTAAAATATTGCTTACCGACACAAAATATGCAATACAACCTGAAATACTCAGATGCATATAAACAGAGGCTACCGGTTGACAGATCGGTTTTTTAATAAGAGTGACTACCTTGCAGTTTAATTCAGTGATTATTTAAAATTTTAGTTATGTAGTGTTTAAAAGACGGTATTAATATTTTATTTAAATATTTTTTGTATCTCAACATGACCTTTTTGTCTGTCGTCCCTAAAGTTCCTAATTGAAAGTGTACATTTTATTATCTAAACAAAACATAATCAGTCTTTCTTTCTATGCACGATTTGCGCCAACTCTTTGTCTTCTTCAGGCATATCCTGATCGTCCCAGCCCCAGACCGCGTTGTCAGGGTGGTGGTGGTCCTCGTGAGTTGCCTGCGCTTCCCTGGTCGACGGGTGGGAGCCGTCACCAGTCCGGTTCACCCGCTGTCTGATCATGTCTTGGGACACTGTCTTCAGGTCGTACGCCCAGCCTGAAAAATCGAATTTAACCCTCAGTCATTGGTTGAGTACCACAAGCCGTGTTGCGAATTTCGAAACTATTAAAAAATTCACAGATTTTGTGTCACACACGACTATCGAGTACATTGGAAATGAATCGAGTCATAAATGTTGTGTGAAAGATGTCGTTCTGACTGTTTGACTTTATTCAAAAAGGTTAAGCTACAGGACAAACCCTTAACTTTGTTTTAGGCTCAAATTGTAGCTGACTAAATTTTCCAGCGGAGATTTTTCACATTTTTGATATCATTCATCATTTCCAAAATATCGAGCGCCAAAATAAAAAAAAAATTTTTTTTTTTTCACTATTTCCATAACTTTTTTCGTTTTTTACTTTCTCGAATAATTCTTTTTGCACCTTACAGCTCTCGTGAATACGCGCCTTTTTTAATATCATATCTTCGCAATTCTCCGAGACACATGGGGATCGCACTTTTTCGTGAAATCGGAGCCTACACTAGAGCGAACGAAAAGACATTTCCATTGTCAAAAAAGAACCGTATTGTCGCTTGATTCGAGTGAATTGTCGGGCTCAAGCGCGACATTGATAACCCTTCCGAACATATCGCTGTTTCATAATAAGAGCCAAGGTCCGGTGAAACAAAAGTTGCTGGAGATAAATACTTTAATACAAGTTTTAAAACAAATCTGTCGTCGTGAAGTGCCCGGTGGCCGACGTGGCCGGTGTTTTTTGCGCTAGTATTGTACTGTCTCTAACCATTAACCGTATTTTGTTGTGAAAAACACGATTGCTTAAAACTATCATCAGAGGTAGTTTAAATAGTCTGTGCTAAAGGGAAAAACGTAACCACAGATCATTTAAACTGCCTCTGAGGAGTGTTATAGCAGAATGGTGTTTCTATAAATAAGACCGTAAAGCTATAAAGACAATATTATTCATAAATATTACTGCGCCCGAGATACACCCCACCCATCCAAGGATCCCATGACCCTTGCAGCATTCGCCAACGTAGGTAAATCCTTTGCCTCCGGATTGCCCCTAGAACTATACTCATACCACGTCACGCTCACTCGCTTTTTCTGCTTAATCAAGTGACGATGATAAAGTACAAAAGTTTATCGTCACTACCTAAATCTCCAGCAATTTTGTCTTAATTTATTACAAGTACATATATCACAATATCTTTAGTATTTATTTATCATTTTGTTGTATTTGTATAATATTTCCCCTCTACTATATTTTACATATCTAGGTCTAAATCAGTGATTAGTAAGTATATTTAATATTTTACGAGTAAGTTGCAATACCTGTTAATGTTTTCTTCATAACTTAGGTTAGCTGGTAGATAATGCTAAGCAGCATTAAGCTCGCCTATGTGCAAAACTGTGTGTTTAAATGCAATAAAGAATTTTAATAATAATGACCAAGCCGCCAATGTTTTTGGCTAACACGCGCTAACTGTGAAGGAAAATATGGCGAGAAATCTTATTTGTTTGAGGTGGACGCAGGTTTCTCGTTACTGTCTTTCTGAACGGTCCTTTGGTGACACTTGAAATGATAATAATAACTTCCACACAATACAATCACTAACCCAGGTCCCAAACTGGGATGCTCTGTGCTATGGTCACCAGGATCACAAAGAAGAAAACCAGAAGCAAATAAATTAATAAAGTATTATTATTATTATTAATGGTTGGTTTGGACATGTGGAAAGGATAAAGGAACATAGGAAGAAAGATTGACGAAACAAATATATCGAGCGAATGTGGGTGGAAGGGCCAGTAAGGGACGTCTCAGGCGGACATACTCCAACCAAGTAGGGGACATATAAGCAAAGGGCAAGTACTCGAAACCGTCGTGCGCGCATGCAACAACTAATGAACGTTGAGGAACCGAAAGTGTGCTGTCGGGATCATCGCAAGTGGCAGTCCCTGGTCTCTGCCTACCACTCTGGGATACAGGCGTGAGTTTATGTATGTATGTATGTATTATTATTAAGCACCCAGACTTTGTCCGTCCGTACGTAAGTACCAGCATGCCTCAGGTGGGGCCAGAAGCAATGTATGTGCCTGTATGTAAATGTTTACGTTTATGTTTATGTGCGCCGGCCTAACGACGCAGTCAATAAAGATAGGATCTTTTCGATGTACGTTCAGTAAACCCACCGTATTTGGCAGCCAGATCGATGACGGCGGTGGAGAAGTTGGTGCTATAGTTGCCGAGCTCGGCCGCCTTGTAGTCCCACGGGAAGACGTGGTGGTAGTTGTGCCAGCCCTCGCCCATCGCCAGCGCCGCCATCGTTTACTAAACGAGTAAACCCACCGTATTTGGCAGCCAGATCGATGACGGCGGTGGAGAAGTTGGTGCTATAGTTGCCGAGCTCGGCCGCCTTGTAGTCCCACGGGAAGACGTGGTGGTAGTTGTGCCAGCCCTCGCCCATCGCCAGCGCCGCCACCGTTTACTAAACGAGTAAACCCACCGTATTTGGCAGCCAGATCGATGACGGCGGTGGAGAAGTTGGTGCTATAGTTGCCGAGCTCGGCCGCCTTGTAGTCCCACGGGAAGACGTGGTGGTAGTTGTGCCAGCCCTCGCCCATCGCCAGCGCCGCCACCGTTTTGTTGTCCGTGGCGCCGATGTACCTGCCGGGTGCATAGCATTTTTATTTATTTCCTCGGTTTAGCATGCACCTTCGTGCGCGCTAAATTTATATCTGTGACTGCTCCCGTTGCCAACATTCCTGGTCAATAGCTACTGAAGTTTCGTCGTGATAAGGATACAGTACCTATGAATAATAAAACATAATAAAATCTGGCCAAGTGTGAGCCGGTCTCCCGCTAATAAAGGGTCATGAACTGAATGAAATGAAACCACAGATATCTCAAATTTTAGCTAAATATATAACACAAATATAGGTTTTGCCTGTTAATTTACTGACGCCTTTCCCGAAACCCACGTATTGTTTGCATCATTACGGTATTTTTTTCAATGGAACCATTCCTCGGAAATCAACGGCTCAAGATGTTCAAGTTCCAAGTCGCACTTTCTTGTTACATTTTTTACAGAAATGCGTCCAGTATCGTATTGTGTATCGTAATTTGGAGTTTTCAAAGAGCTGGGTCAGTGAGGGTTCTTGTACACTTTTAGGGTTCCGTACCCAAAGGGTAAAGGACCCTAATACTAAGACTCCACTGTTCGTCTGTCTTGGTCTGTCAGGCTGTATCTCATGAACCGTGATAGTTAGACAGTTAAAATTTTCACAGAAGTATTTCTATTGCCGCTATAACAACAAATACTAAAAACAGAATAAAAATAATATTTAAGTGGCACTCCGATACAACAAACGTGATGTTTTGCCGTTTTTTGCTCGATATTAACAACGGCAACCGGTAGACGCTTGAAATATACACCGAATATTTATGTGATTCAATTTAAATATAAATATATAAGTAAGAAGCAACGCAAACGCGCTGCAGCAGCATAGCATTATATTTTGCTTTAATTTTTGAGGAAGCGCCGGGCCCGCGCGCGTGAATCGCGTTCGAATCGCGGGCGATGGCTCCTTGACTTACTTGTCATACGGCCTATTTCCCCAGATGTGTGCAGCGGAGTTGACCAACCAAGTGACGTTCAGGGATAGGGTGTAGCGCCAAACCGACGCCACGTACCACGAGGTCCAGGGATCCTCCCCCCACAGGTATATGGGCAGCCACGCCGGTAGCAGGAAGCAGAGAATCGGCATTACTACTAAGTAGGTCCTGAAAAATACCAATCTGCTGTGAACAGCTGCAAAATTGTTCCATCAGGGCCGAGTTTCATAAAAGTACAATTCGCAGGTTATTATGACTATTCGATGTGCGTTGCGAAGCAGTTTTCTTATTAATCTATGGGTTAATCGGATTTGCAATGTACATCGAATTGTATTTTCATGAAACAGGCCTCTGTAAGTGTACTTTTCTAGGGTTCCGTACCAGAAGGGTAAGGGACCCTGTTACTAAGACTCCACTGTCCGTTTGTCTGTCACCAGGCGGTATCTCATGAACTAGCTAAAAAGTTGAAATTTTCACAGACGCCGTATTTATGTTGCTGCTATAACAACAAATACTAAGAACATGATAAAATAATTATTTAAGTTCTATATTCACTTCATAAATAATGTAATAAAATTAAAAAAATTAAATTCATATTTGAGGGGGGCTCCCATACAACAAACGTGACTTTTTTCCGCTTGAAATATTCAAATGTTGTATAGATAATGGTAGGTACGGAACCCTTTATGCGCGAGTCAGACTCGCACTTGGCCAGTTTTTTTTATATTTGACTTATTATTGCTTAATGTAGAACTTGCACAAAAAATGTTTTAATATAATCATAAAAACCTATATTTCGAGGCTAAAAATTTTAGCCATGCCGGGACTTGAACTCGCAACCTCTAGCTAACCGTGCCAGCGCTCTCCTAACTGAGCCATTGGGCAAGTGCAGGCATCGGCGAAATTTCGAAACTCTTTACAAAATTCTGTGTAGGTATTACGTACACACGTAATTTACGTAATTGTCCTTAGCACGGATTAGTGCAACAAAGAATATAACAATATAATCATGTTAAAAGATGGCCGTGGTTAATTTGATTCTCTACGACTAATACTTTTCATAATGGATGTGATCTGTTAAAAAGTCATTCTAGTCACGCGGTAAAAACGCGCCACACAAATCGAACTCAAGCTAGACGTCACAACTTACACGTAACACCTTATAACGTATGAAGTGAAGCGTTTATCAATATTCGAGTTATCTCGCAAAATAATGTTTTCAAGTATCTACACCCTTTTTAGAAAACGTTTAGAATTCAATAAAAAAAAATCAAAATATGTTATTATAGTAACAACTTGATTTTTCGCGTTTCTTGGGGCCCCGAAAACCCCGAAAATTCATTTTGAGTTTTTCTATTGTCTCCTATGTTATAAAAGCAGTGCCACTTCTATCTAAGTTTGACGCAAGTTCCCCATTACACATTGCCATATCCCAAAAGTTTTCTTTTTTAATTATGTTACATGAATTCACGGTACCCCTTTGATCTCCCACGGTCTCTCTTCATTCATCCCCGTTATCTACTGCAATTTCTGAAACTCGTCATTGGCCGGTTTTACATTGTAACGGTAACGACACGACATCATCGGTCTTTGTGCAGCATTTATTTATTTTGTTTTATTTTATTAAGTGAGTAGACTCCGTCTTTATGAGTAGCATAAACAATATCAGGACGGATAATAATAAAAATAAAACTATGGGTCGATCGTCTTATGGTCGGTGCCGGCTAACTCAATTGTACTTTAACTTGTTGACCCATATAGAACGACAGAAACTTACATACATACATATGCATACATAAACTCAGGCCCGTGTCCCAGAGGGATAGGCAGAGACCAGCGACTGCCACTTGCCACGATCCTGGCAAATCACTTGCGCTTCCTCAACAATCATTCATGCACGCACTTTTTTTACCCTGCCCTTTGCTAATATAATACTTGCGTCGTTACGGTAATCGTGCAATATGAACCCGCCTATTTAGACAAAATAATTTCATGATATACTCACTTCTTCTGCAGCATCACGATGGGGTCTTTCTCCAGGTCGGACATGTCGATGGTGGCTCCCTTCTCGAAGACGTCCTGGTGTTTCCGCACCATCAGCCACCCGATGTGGGAGAAGAAGAAGCCGCGTTTGGCATTGTGCGGGTCCGCGTCAGTCTCCGTGAACTTATGGTGAACCCTGAGAAGAGCGAAGCTTTGTCAAAAAATTATGATCTGAAAATTAGGGCGCGGTATCCTACACCACAGACTACATCTATGGTCCTGTTTTATTTATTCGTTTTGTCTGTTGTGTAAATAGTTTTTTATCACACCTGCTCTGAAAATACATACTAATTATACCAATTAGAGGGAAGAAACGCCTTTATCCCGCCCTTCAAATCCTTTCATCCCAAGGTATGGAAGTTTGTATGAAAATCCTTCCGACCCAAGGGTGGGAAGTATGTATGAAATTCCATTACATACCCGGTTTTTTTTTTTTAATTTGTCAGCAGTCATACTGCAAAGAGACTTTAACTGTCTACTAATTAAATTTCAAGTAAATTGTTACTGGCCACATACAGTTTTTTTTTACCATTTACCAACCTCCTTGGTGCATACAGAAAATTAAAAACGAAATTATTTTTGTATATAAAACGCGCGGAGTCACGGAAAAAGTGGCTGCATGACCTTATGATCTTAGCCTACTCCAGAAACGGGCGAATAAAAAAAGGAAAAGCCCGCGCATTTTCGCAAAAACTTCGATTGATTTAGCATTTATCTTTGTGTTTTTTGTAAACATTTCTATGCATTTATGTCTATAATTTTCCTCGTAGGTGTAATAAAAAGCACTATACATACCTCAGGATAAAGTACAGTTCCATACCTCAAATGGTTTGCGCCCCTCGCAAGCTCGTGGCGCAAATGCCATAATCTCGGTATGGAACTGTCACTTTCTTCCCTCTGAAGTAATGTACTATTCTTTCTGTTGTTGTGCATACTATGTTACTTTTATATTACATTACATAACATAACATAAACATAAACATTTACATACAGGCACATACATTGGTTCTGGCCCCACACTAGGATACCCTGTGTCGTGGAAACCAGAAACAACGACATCACAAACATGTAAACATCCAAGACATGGGGTTTTTTTTTGTCCCCAGCCGGGATTCGAACCGGGGACCTCTCGCATGGTAGCAGATGCACTTATCTGCTTATTTTGTTTATGTGATGTATCTTGTTGGTATAATAAATGTCTTTCTTCTTCTTCTTCTTCTTCTATGTCTAGTGGTTAAGAGGGTCCGTCAATTAGCAATACCCATACAAACGTAGTTTGATTTTAATTCACAAACGACATTCTGGATCCCAATGACAATTAACCAATATGTTTAGAGGACACAAATCAAGGTTTGATCGTATCAATCTCAATCAACTCAACTCAAAAAATTCTCCACATTTATTCATTTCAAAACCAGTTTTAACTCAATTAACAGAGTTTTCTACTTGACGACCTCGTGGCGCAGCGGTAGAGCATCTGCATACCATGCGAGAGGTCCCGTGTTCGAATCCCGGCTGGGGACAAAAAAAAAACCCCCGGTCTTGGATGTTTACATGTTTGTGATGTCGTTGTTTCTGGTTCCCACGACACAGGGTATCCTAGTGTGGGGCCAGAAGCAATGTATGTGCCTGTATGTAAATGTTTATGTTTTATGTTACTTATAGTTACACTACTCTACTATCGTTTACGTTAATGTTATTAAAATACCACCCACCTTTGTCTTCTAAATAATCTTAATATTAGCTTTTTTGCACAGAGTATGCTTAGAACATTTTTTAAACCGCGTCGATGGTAGTAACTCTAATATATCTCGCGGAATTTCGTTGTAGAACCGTTCACTTCCTCTCTTTCGTTTATGTCTTACCGATGGTCCCTGACCCATTCCCAGATGTGGTTCTGGAAGGCCATGGTTTGGAGCACGGCGAGGATGAGCCGCAAAGGCCAGCGTGCACGGTACGCGCGGTGTGCCCACAGCCGATGCGCGCCCGCCGTCACGCCCATCGCCGATAAGATCGTGAACACCAGGGCTGGAAAATGTATGGACAGGATAGTGAATACTACAACTGGAAAATACTCGACGGGATCGTGAATACTAAAACTTGAAAATACATTGATAGGATTGTAAATACTACAACTGGAAAATACATGGACAGGATCGTGAATACTACAACCAGAAAATACATGGGATAGGATTGTGAATACTACAACTGGAAAATACATGGACAGGATTGTGAATACTACAACCAGAAAATACATGGATACGATTGTGAATACGACAACTGGAAAATACATGGATAGGATTGTGAATACTACAACTAGAAAATACATGGATAGGATCGTGACAACTACAACTGGAAAATACATGGACAGGATCGTGAATACGACAACCAGAAAATACATGGATAGGATTGTGAATACTACAACTAGAAATACACGGATAGGATCGTGAAAACTATAACTGGAAAATACATGAATAGGATTGTGAATACTACAACTAGAAAATACATGGATAGGATCGTGAAAACTACAACAGGAAAATACATGGATAGGATTGTGAATACTACAACTAGAAAATACATGGATAGGATCGTGAAAACTACAACTGGAAAATACATAGTCAGGATCGTGAATAACAACCAGAAAATACATGGTCAGGGTCGTGAATGCTATAACTGGAAAATACATGGACACGATCGTGAATAATACAACTGTAAAGTACATCGACAACTCGTAAATTTTCTCTTGTTTCCATCTATGGTTGCCCGCATGAAATTGATTTTATTAGTAAGGCCGCCAGTTGTACCATATTTCGGTTCATTAAATTTTTGTTAATGTAATTTCTGTGTAAAATCAAGAATAATATTCTAGTAGAATATTATTCTATCTTTCTATCTATGGACAGAATCGTGAACACCACGGCTAGAAAGAACATCGATAATATCCTTAACACTACGTCTAGACAGGGTCATGAGCACCTTGGCTGGATAAGCATCGACTACATCTACAGAATATTGTAAACACCACGGCTAGAAAGCACATCAACAGTATCCTAAATAGGGCTACAAAATACAATGACATGGTCACGAACACCATGTTGGACAAAACGCCAATAGGCGTCAGTTACATCTCGCGTCCCTCGCCAATGGGATCCGAAATACGTCAATGCGAAGTGAAAGTAATTTTTTCAACACCCTTACATCGACTTTGAGTGTCAGGTGCCAAACATTCGAACCTGATTGACCAATTTTGACAATAAGGGTGTATTGGTACCCTAATCGTGATAGAATAATGGCGGATAAGCCAAGGCTCAATTTCGATTTCTAACTTTTTTACTAATCTAACCTCCATTTGTTCTAAGGATACTTTTAAACCTTATGAGTATTGATAGGCATAATAAAAAATGTAACAAATAACCTAAATGAGGTGCTAGAGGGGAAGTCCTCGACACCCCATTACGGTCAGTTGACACCTCATTCGTCAAGATTAGTTAAGCCGTTTAGAATAGAAGATATTTTTCTACCAATTTGATACCTGGTATATCAGCTCCAATGCGGACTATTTTTTTTCCTGTCTTCTTTGTCTTTGTCCTAGTGCTTGGCGATGGCCTCCCCCAATTCAGTTTAATAATTCGTATTGATAAATTATACTTATCGATGGCAAAAGAGAGAAAAGATGAAGAATATTCTTTTTTTGTTTCTTATTTGGTTAGTAGCCAAGCGAAGTAATGGAGCGCCATTATCCAAACTCAAACTCCTTTTCTCGTCTTTGAGGCATTACTTACCGAATACTGGCGTCCAGAATCTGACGTTGCCCGACAGAATCAAATAAAAGCCATAGAGGGCGCCCGTGTGCAGGTATATGAAAGCTAGGACGTTCCTCCATACTATTTGCCATCTGAAAAATTACATAAAAATGTTCATAACTCTTGTTCATTGTTCATCAAAAATAAGGGAAAACTTATTTATTTATTTATTGATACTTTTATTGTACTTAAAGAAATCGTACGATGCGGCGGACTTAATGCCATAAGCATTTTCTACCAGTCAACCGCAGGAGGTAAACGAAAGAGTAGGTAGGCGTGCAAAAAAGAAGAAATAGTTAAAATAAGTTTAAAAATATACTTTTATAGTAAAATTAAATAAACTTACACCTTAACCTCCTAAGTCCCTGCATTCTTCCTATAGAACAAAATGGCTGTTGTTGTTGAGTCCTGGGTAATACAACAGGGAAGATATCATTATTACCGAATGTTCTTTAAAAAGAACTAAACAAATAACGTCTGTGAGTCCTGAACATTCAGCACTGATTTTAGCTACAATAAACTTCCCCATAATATTTTTGCTAGAACTAACATTATTCATAATTTTGGAACGATGAGATTTCAACAAAAAAAAATATTAAAATATTTGTTCTTTTAAAAGTACAGTCGGTCTCAAAGGTTACAAATTGAATACTAACAAAGCAATAGAAAAATAACGGTTTCGGTTGGCAAAATATTTTTTATTTATAAGTATTAATACTTTTTATCCTTAAATTATTTTGAACATCAAAAATAGGAAATAGCTTTGCTATCGTCACGAGTAATAACGGTATTCTTTACATTTCTAAACGAATAAACTATTATTTATTCTTTGGCATACATAAATTCACACATCAGTCTCAAAATGTATCGGCAGTCTTGGACCTTATAAAACTAACAAAAAATAATAACTCAACAACATTGGAAAATAGCTCTGAAGTCTATACAAGCTTTTGAAATTAAACTTTCAGATTATCCTTAACACTAGTTGGTCTACATAGTTAATAAACCGAAAAGGAACTGTGAATTCAAAGAGAATGAAAATCCAAAAAGCAGTTCCTTTTCGGAGTAATGCACAGCGGTAATTCGCACTTATCACAGTATACAGTTGTTTTCATTTGACAGCCCTTCTGTCTGCAACGATGTTGTGTAGTTCCCATTTTAGGTAAATGGAGAGCTCCATGTTGCCTGAACGCTGCAGAGGGTACTGGTGTACTGGAGTACTGGTGGAGGGTCTCAGCTGAGAAATCATTATCGTATACGAACTTCAATGAATTTCGTAGCAAGAAGTACCGATCACGCGTCATGGTTCGCATTATAATTGGCACAGCATATTTCTTGCTCCAGTACATGCGTATTTGTGGATATCCTATACATGACATAAGCATAGTTATGCCGAAGAAAGCTTTGCACTCACGCAGGGTTAAATTCAAGCTTTTACCAGTTTTTTCAACCGCGGTCTGATTACTTTTGGTGACTATTAATGTCAGTAAATTATCATCAATGTATTCATGAAAGTAGTCTTTCATCAATGTTGTTGCAGCACAGGTAATTCTTTTCGAAAACATGCCCTTTTCCAAGGTGTATGACAATGTTAATTGATGGTTCGAGCGCCTCCACGAGTACGAACACCAGTACGAGAGCGCCTTGTATTACGACTGTGTATTTACCCGTAGTCGACTCCTACGAGCTGGTACACTCTGATCACTGGTAGAAATGCCACCACCTTCATCTTCAGAGCTAGTAGACTCAGGGCCAGTGAGATCCTCGTCAGTGTTATCTCTGTACTCATAATCCTCGTCTACGATAGGCTCTTGATAAGTAGGACTCTCATCGTCATCGGTATCTTCTATTTCAGAGTCATTCAAAAACTAAGATATTTGAGTATCTTGCAGTGCCAAAAAATAATACAATAAAGAGCCAGTTAATAAAATAGTAGATATAAAATCAAAAGGAAAATCACGAAGACTTTTTATCAGTAATCAGGTACTACAGATACCGACTAAGTAAGAGATGACCATACCATGCCGCTGCCATGTTAAAAAAAACCGAAAGTGATTTTTAGATTATAGTAGCGAATTTAATCTATGACCTGATGATTTAATGACCGAACAAACTTCAAAAAGAACAAATTTTCGTTGCAAACTTAATGAAAGCAGACCGAGGTAACTTAACAAAGAACAAATTATGGCAGCGAGTTTAATGTGTCTAGACCGAACACACTTTATAAAGAACAAATTCAGTTACATCAAAATTATTTTATTTCTGCGGCCTGTTTAAAAAAAATAATACACCAAAAACATTTTGTGTATGTTACAGAGTAGAAAATAACAGTTCATTTAATGAAAACCGCAATATTTCCAATAGATATTCTTGGATTTACTCACCTCGTTCACGACGCGCCGCCATTGTCACTGGTTTGTGGCCGAACAAAAAAAAATGGCGACTTGAAGCTCTATGCTCAAGGTCGGTGAGACCAGGATAAATTATTATTGAAGCAAAATAACTACTTCCGTTTAGAAATGTTGTCATAAACAAACAAATTATATTTTGTTCTACACAAAGGATGCTGGGTCATAATGCTAAATCCACTTTCGCGATAGCCAGGACTCAGTGACTATCGCCATTTTGTTCTTTATGCAGGAATTCCGGCGTTTTGTACATATTGCGTTTAAAAAGCTTGGGACTTAGGAGGTTAATATAGACTTACATTTACCGATTTTATACAATATATATCAAAATACAATAAGCCTATATACCACTATAAAATACATTTTAAATCTACACACTATAAAAGGCCAAGGTAATACATATAATTTACCATACATACAAAAAGTTAAATCAAATTATCACATAAATGTAGGGATGAATAACTTTCTTGACAAATTATAAAAGAAAACTTGTTGGCCTTTTTTTTGTGATCACGTAACTTGGTAAGTTTTATTATTTCCAAGTCAACTATTGCAAGTATCGTGACAATAATAAATTGCGTTGGTTTGGACATAATATGCAGAGGATAAAGGAAGAAAGATTAACGAAAGAAATATATCGAGCGAATGTGAGTGGAAGGGCCGGTAAAGGAAGTTCCATGCAGACATACTTTGACCAAATAGGGGATGTATTAGCAAAGGGCGAGATAAAAAGTAGCCGAAACCGGCGTGCGTGCATGCAACGACTATATAATGAATGTTGAGGAAGCAAAAGTGATCTGTCAGGATCGTAGCAAGTGGCAGTCCCTGGTCTCTGCCTACCCCGTATCTCACCCTTTATCCCACAGGCGTGAGTTTATGTAACGTTTACCATTAACAGCTAAGCCTTAAATGTTATCCTTGGCACTCTGTCTTTTATTAAGTATATATGCAAAACTGTGATTGTATTATGTAGGTACAGGCAGCTACATCTGGCCGAAGAAATTTACATTACTTGCGTAATGCAGAGAAGTTTGTAAAGAGGCTCAAAATTTCGCCGATGCCTGCATTTGCTCATTAGCTCAGTTGGGAGAGCGCTGGCACGGTTAGCCAGAGGTCGCGGATTGAAGTACCGGCATGGGTGGAATTTTTTGCCTCTAAATAGGTTTTTCAAAATAAAGTAACTTAATTTACCACATCGTTTGATAGTGTTGACTTAGAAGCTTGAAATTTTCATACCAATATAGTATTTGATCGATGGGGTGCAAAGGTTCTCGAGTGGAGACCACGAACCACGAGCGTAAGACACCCGCCTCGCTAGACACATTGCTGGCAGAGGATGGATGAGGATGGTCGAGGACAGAAGGAAGTGCCGTGTCTCGGGGAGGCCTATGTCCAGCAGTGGACGAGTAAGGGCTAATTGTCTAGTATTTGATCAACATCATCATCATCAGCCATTTGACGCCCACTGCAGGACATAGGCCTCCCTCATGGTTTTTAACCATGAAGGGTTTTGCCATAATTGCCACGCTTGGCAGGCGGGTTGGCGATTGCAGAATAAGGTTGGAATCTCAGGAAGACGCTGCTGCCCGTTTCCTGGTAATTGATTTCCTTAGTCACCTTCTACGACATCCACGGAAGGAAATGGAAATAGTATTTGATACTTATCTATAATTTATAGCTTTGCCCTTTCGTGAGAACCAGGTTCTTGACTCATGAACAGAAACTTATAAGACACTTAGAAGGGTTCCGTTTGTATCCTTATGAGGTACGGAACCCTGAAATGTAAAACATATAGCTCCGCTCAAGATATCTGTGAGCAATAAAAAAATCCCACTTAAATTTAAAGAAAAATCATGGTGACCTCGATGGAAACCTGGTAAGTGCCACACCTTGGTCTCTGCCTACTCCTCCGGGATACATAAGTGAGCTTATGACTTTAGGTTTGATGAAAACTTTGACCAATTTCGCTCTCAAACAACTCGCTCATTTCATAAACAACTCACTCGTAGTCTCTTCTTTTGCTGGTGTAAGCTGAGCGGGTGACCCTCGGCTCTTCATTTTCGAGCGATTTTCCCAAGGTGGTACCAGTTAGGAGCATCGCTAATCCGGACGTCTTTGGAGCCATTGTCTGAAAAATAACAAATATTTACTTTGTAAGGGTTGGCTGAAGTAGGTCGTAAATTGTATATCCTTACTAATATTATAAACGCGAACGCATTTCACGCAAAAACGGCTCAACGGATCCAGCTGAAATTTAGCACAGGGATAGATTGTAGTCTGGATTAGCACATAGATATCCCGGAAAAGTACACATAAAAATTACCACACGAACGAAGTCGCGGGCAACAGCTAGTATACAATAGTTAATTAGATTGAAAAAAATGTTCTACCGCTGCGGTACCACCTGGATTGAATTCAATAAATAAATTTATATTTTATAGAATAAAATAATTGACTTCGGTCAGCTTAATAAATATTTTGGTCGATAACACGTGATCATCAAATAAATCAAACATTATCGCTGGTTAGTCAAATAATCAATTTAATGAAACAATTTGGAATTTTCTGGCCGTCAATGTGGAATTAATTGTTTGCTGCTCTGCCGACCACCAGTCAATGCTCGAAAGACTTTTGTTGCCGACTAAAAAGTTAACAAAACGGTCAGTTCAGAGGTAAAACTCATTTTGTAGCATAATTTTAGGCAAACTTTATTAAGTGCCAAATGGGTTTTACCTCCAAAGGGCAGATGCTTTGGAGTTAAAGACTTTTTTCATCACGTGACAGTTTTCTTATGGAGCACAATACGTCCTTAGTGTTTTTTTCTTGTCGGAGATTTTCTGTTTAAAGAAATAAAACTATCCATTTCTCATTTTGTGTCAAAATGTCACTTAATGAGTTTTACCTTTGAACCGACGAAAATATGAACCCACGCCTGTATCCCGGAGGTCTAGTAGGAGGAGACCAGGGTATGCTGCCACTTCCCACGATCTTGGCATCACCCTTCGCTTCATCAACATTCATAGTCGTTGCATGCACGCACGACGGTTTTGGGTACTATTTATCTTGCCCTTTGCTAGTGTTTGGTCGAGAAAATATATTGTTAAAAGATATTATCGCTGACCAAAACCGTATTTTTTTCCCGACTGCGGTGGAGCCCAAAAGAAGGGTAATGTGTTTTGCTTGTATGTATGTCCGATTCTAAGTTCCCCCATAAGGTAAATAGCCTCAATTCCTCCTAACTCCTTAACTAATGGTCATATTTTGACAAATAAGATCTGAATCGATTCATCGTGTTAACGCGAGTGTCAAAATCATTAGCATTATCATATAAATAATCAGCATAACCCCAACAAAAAATAAAAAAACATAGAAGACAAAAATAAAAAATAAGCAAACATCCGACTGAGAGATCTAAATTCAATTCAATTCAATTCAATTCAAATATTTTTATTCATTGTAAAAACAGAATGTTTACTTAATGAACGTCAAAGTTGTTAGTTTCACAATTAATGGATTATGTGGAGAAGAAGCTAACAAAGAAACTCCACATTTATTCTTTTCAAAACACGTTTTAACTTAATTAACAGAGTTTTCAACTTAAAATATTAGTCATGAATGTGTTGAACACTAGTCACAATCGTCCTTTAAATAATATTAATCTACTGTTTAATGCCAAACATCTTTGTCTTCTAAATAATCCTTGATGTTATAGTAAGCCTTTTTGCACAGAATGTGCTTAACACATTTTTTAAATCGCGTTGGAGGTAACTCTAATATATCTTGAGGAATTTTGTTGTAGAACCTTATACAGTGCCCCATAAAGGATGTGTTAACTTTTGCAAGTCTAAATAGTGGAAATGACAATTTATGTTTATTTCTAGTATTAACATTATGGTGGCCACCAACATTTTCGAAGTCTTTGATATTTTTTCTAACGTACATAATATTTTCATAAATGTATTGACATGCAACTGTTAAGATGTTGGTTTCTTTGAAGAAATCTCTTAGCGAATCCCTACTACCTAACTTGTAAATAAATCGGATGGCTCTCTTCTGTAAGATGAAGATCGTCTCAATGTCTGCTGCCCGACCCCACAGTAGTATGCCGTAGGACATAATACTATGGAAGTAACTAAAATAAACAAGCCTAGCAGTTGCAACGTCAGTGAGCTCTCTAATTCTTTTGACTGCATATGCTGCAGAACTAAGCCTGTGTGCCAGTTTTACAATATGAGGACCCCATTGCAATTTTGAATCGATTGTGATGCCTAGAAAAACGGTATCTTCTACAAATTCTAGTTTTTCTTTTCCGAGTACAATGTTGTTTTCAACTAATCTTACGTTTGGTAAGGTAAACTTTATACATTTTGTCTTTTTGGAATTTAGAAGCAGATTATTTGCCGTGAACCAATCCAACAAACGCGAGAGAGCATCATTTGCATCGTCAAGATTATTTTCTTGTCTCTTAATTTTAAAAATAAGTGACGTGTCATCTGCAAATAATACTATCTCGGACATGTTTTGTACCATAAACGGCAAATCATTTACGTATACAAGGAAAAGGAACGGCCCCAAAATTGATCCCTGTGGTACTCCCATTTTTATTTGTGAACCTGTGGATTTTATACGATTTATGTCCGCTTTTTGAACCCTTCCTTTTAGATAAGATCTCATCAGTTGTAAACCTTTCCCCTTTACTCCGTAATGCTCTAGTTTTAGTAAAAGTGTCTCGTGGTCCACGCAATCAAATGCCTTTGACAAGTCACAAAAAACACCTATAGCATCCCTACGATCCTCCCATGCACTATAAATATGTTTAACTAGCAAGACACCAGCGTCCGTCGTCGACCGTCCCTGCGTGAAGCCGAACTGCTGGTTATGGAGAAGTTGATAATTATTAAAGTGCGTAAGTAGTTGAACTAAAACAATCTTTTCGAATATTTTGCTCAATACGGGTAGGATCGAGACTGGTCTGAAATTTGTGGGATCGTGTCTATCGCCACTTTTAAACAACGGAACGAGCCTACTGTATTTCATTAGGTCAGGGAATGTACCCTCACCTACACATTTGTTAAAAATTTTTGCTAAATGAGAAGCGAGGACATCTATTACTGAACTAACTATGATTACCGACATTCCCCACAAATCTTCCGTTTTTTTAAGATTTAATAGTTTAAACGCTTTAATTACGCTATGGGGATTAATGAAGTCGAACGAAAACTCGTAATCGCACGAGGGGACATTGTCTTTTAATAAACTTGCAGCAAGATCAGGAGACGAGTCTAAAGGAGCCGTAGTTTCAATTGGAACATTTGTAAAGAATTGTTCAAAGGCCGCAGCAATGTCCTCATTTGATGTTATTACTTTATCATCTATCTTTAGAGAAAAATCGCGATCCCCTGATTTGGCTTTACCAGTTTCCCTATTTATAATAGTCCAGATTGTTTTAGATTTATTTGAAGACTGGAGGATTTGTTTCTTTATATGTTCGCATTTAGCTTTGTGGCAGACGGCCCTGAATAATTTAGAATATAGTTTAACATACTCTATAAAACTGTGGTCATATGTGTATGTTTTTTTCTCATACAATGCATACAGTGTGTTTCTACTTTTTCGGATGCCCGCAGTGGCCCATTCATTAAACCCTACTTTATTTTCATTGCTAGGTAATTCTCTTAATTTAAAAACATTTTCAAAATTAACTGAAACGACTCTAAAGAAGTCTTCGTAATGGGCGTTAGCATTTAGGGTTTTACCCTTATGAGCAGTTAAGCTACTTTGAAGATGTAATTTAAATGATTCTAGTTTTTTACTTGTAATGGGCCTGCATAGAATAACTTGCTCAGATTTTTCTGAATCTATTTCAAAATTTACAATTTGACCACTGTGATCTGACTTTAAGCAATTCACTGTGGAGTAATCAAAAAAATTGCAATCGCAATAGACGTTATCGAGACAAGTAGCGGTAGTTTCAGTAATCCTGGTGGGCTCTAAAAAAATATGGACTAAATTGAATGATTTAAAAATAATTTGTAATTTAGTTGTCAAAGGGGAATCTACTAGCAGGTCGATATTAAAATCACCACACACTATAACTTTCTTATTACTACTGGAAGCTACTTTTAATACATCCTCTAATACCGATTCGAATATACTGTAATCGCTGGTAGGGGGCCTGTATAAGCTTACTACAATGTGTTTAGACAATTCAACACATGACAGCTCAATTACTTTTTCAACAGAAAGCCTACAAATGTCTTTCCTTTGTTTAAATTTTAAACTATCTTTTACTAGTATTAAAGATCCCCCATGCAGTAAAGACTTTCTATTGTAGCAACTGGCTATTTGATAGTTATGTACAGTAAAATTCATTTGAGTCTCTAGTAGCCAGTGCTCTGTGACACAAAGTATGTCAACTTCATGTTGTTCTAAAAATAATTCTAACTCTAGTAACTTTCCAGAAAAGCCACCCTGTATGTTCTGATTAGCTAAAATTAATTTCTTTAGGGGGGGCTTTTCTGTGGTCTGCGCTGACAGTTTAAATCAGCAGTCAAGCTTAACTTATTTATGCTATGTTTTTTTAAAGCCTCCGAATACAGAGGTTTACTAGTAGAACTTTTTCTACAGTTTGTATTGACTACAGGTACCTGTTTTATTGTCTTAACAATAATTGGGTCGTAAATATTGAATGCCAACAATTTGGCAATCTGTCTCTTTGAAGAAAGGGGCACATGCATTGTGTCCCTAGTCAATATAAAATTTCGAATAAAGTTATTCGTATCAAAATAAAGTACTTGGTCTCTATGACCAAAGGTCATGTTATAAATTCAATACCTACCAAAGTTGATCCCGCCTGGTTAGTAGTTAATGCTCATCAGTCGGGTTGTTGGTTATTTTTAAGTTTAAAAATCTACTTAGAGGCTAAAAATTCCACCCATGCCGGGACTTGAACCCGCCACCTCTGGCTAGCCTCTAAATAGGTTTTTTAAATTTGTCCTCAGTACGGGTTAGTGCAACAAAAAGAATATAGTAATAATTTTTCATATTTTGCTGATCTTCTAAGCGATAACCTTTTGAATATAGCACCAGTGAGTAACTACGCAACTCATTAGTTGACGGTCCCAAGTAGGTGCTTACTCAACAAAAAGTTATCAATCAATGGAACTCTCGCTTTTCCAAAGCTACTTCTGTCTATTTACTTTACTTTCTGTCCACAGCACTTGCTACACGCTCGTGGCTTACATCAAAGAAAGGGTTACACGTTTGACTTTGACTTTCACTCGGCCTCGATTGCGCTGAGATGAAACATCTCTGACATTGCGGCGAGACGTGTCAAACAGGTTCCCAAGTATTAGGTTCCTCGTGGTCAACCGATGTAATTCTCTACAGAGCGGTTCAGTAACGTCAGCGCCCGCCAAAAAGTATGCAACCTCCTTGCTAGTTCAACCTTATTCTGTTTCCGTAATCGTCTTTTGTTTTTTCTTCGAAAAAATATTAGCAAAAATAAAAATAAATAATTAAATTACAATAAATTAGTTGGATCTTATACAACAAACGTGATTTTTTGCCGTTTTTTCTCGATCTTTGTGTCTAATGTTGCATAGATAATGGCAAGGAACCCTTGGTGCACAAGTTTGACTCGCACTTGGCCGGTTTTTATTATTTGTCGTTAGAATATATCATAAGTCCCACAATCATGCCAAGTTTGGTGCCTGTAGTATTACCATTTTTACTATAGAGCATAAACAAAAAACCGAAAAAGTGCAAGTCCAACTCGTCCACCGAGGTTTCTGTACAAATTTTTAGATACTTACATATCAGAAATAGTTTAGGAATCGCGTCTCGCCGTTTTTTCCGAGCTTTTCCCAAACTTCAAAAACAACTTCTTTATGATTCAATTACAAATGTTCAGTTTTCAGATTATTACCTGTACTTGTAGTATAAGACAACATATCTTGCCAAATTTCATGGTTCTAGGTCAACGGAAAGTACCCTATAAATTTGGATTCCCTTGTGACGAAATATGCATTTTTTGCGACATAAACGGCCGTATCTTTTTTTACGTTAACTTAGAAGTTTGTTAAGTTTAAGTTTTTTCACAGCTTCAAGGGAGTATATGGTTTTAATTTCTACTGGATAACTTCCCGATATAATTTGTCTCGCTATACAGACGGACGGACGGATTGACGGAGGGACAGACGGAAAACAAAGTGATCCTATAAGGGTTCCGTTTTTTCGGCGAAATAACACGTTTGTTGTATGGAGACTCTCTTATTTTTTTAAATTTTATTATTTATTACGTAGTCCGCCATAATAACACATTCTGTGAATATTTCAATTGGCTAACTATTACGGTTCCAAAGACAGAGTCCTTTAAAGGTTGGATGGACGGGCAGACAGACAGACAGACAGTGGAGGCACAGTAATGCGGTCCTGTCGGGTACCCTTCGGGTACGGATCCCTAAAAACGAGATAAATCGTAAACATCGCGAAACAAACATAAAGGTGAATTAGAAAGCACTGTAAGGTCACTACCTCTGACCTTTCAGTTGACTGTACCTTTTGTGATATCCTGTATAAATCAGCAACCTTACACCAAACTCAATTTGACTACCCCGTTAGTACAGTGGTATCACATTATCTGGATACCATGCTGGAGGTCGCGAGTTCGATTCTTATTGGGGGCCCACGACGTACATTTGTAGAAATGGTCTCAGTCTGGGTGTATTTCCAGGTATGTGATGTCCTTGTCTGGCTACCAAGCACAGGGTATCCTAGTTTGGGACCAGGACAAGTGATTGTGTTGCGTGGAAGTTATTTATTTATACACCTATACCGAACTCCATCGAAAAAAAATTCTCGCTCAATTTTCCCCGTAATGTTCTCAAACTCCACGCAAAGAAGTTGCGGGCAAAAGCTAATTATAGTAAATTACACCACCATAATGTAATTGAATCGAAACACAATTTTCTATGTCATTTACAGGTTGTAAACAGAAAACGCAAACGTCGTTTTGCCACATCAATTTGCAGAAAAAAATCATAAAAATCGGTTAAGCAAAAAAAAACCCCAGGTCTTGGATGTTTACATGTTTGTGATGTCGTTGTTTCTGGTACCCACGACACAGGGTATCCTAGTGTGGGGCCAGAAGCAATGTATGTGCCTGTATGTAAATGTTATGTTATGTTTTATGTTATTTCGATAACAAACACTGTGACACGAGATATTTATATACTAGATAAGTATCTCTCCAAGACCGCAAAGTTCCTGTGACATGACGTTTGTTTGACAGTCTAATCTGTGCTTTGATATAATTTTATCAGACATTTTTATACACAATTTTAAATTATGGGAGCCTCATATAGCGGAACCAATATAAAGATTTTTACTTTATAAATAATTATTTAGTTAAGATCTGACTTAAGACCGTCGTAGGTCTAATTGAGGAGTGTTTTAGTGGAATTGTGTTTTTTTTTCTAAATAAGTTTTCTTTTAGAAGACCATTAGCTTTCAAATTAAATTCAATGAGAGACATGAGTCAGCTGATTATTAGAACGTTCAAGTGACCTTTGTTGACAGATCAGTCTTCGAGCAATGGGTCTTAGGAATGAGTGTAAAAAGTTTTTATTTGCATGCAATTCACTGGTCACGAAATAATAGTTATACGTAAATGGACTCACTCATTAAAGATCATCAGCGTGCCAACTTTTATGCGTTGCAATAAACTATGTCAATACTTTCACAAGTAGGTAGGTACTCTCAAGAACACAACCCTATTAGGCTTCTTCCGATGTCTTATTGGCGTGTGTATTTATTGAGAACGAAAAAGTTTCTAAACACATAAACACACATTGTATCTCCTAAGATGGAAAACAAGAGGTTTTGTCCGTTTGTTGCAAACACGACCTTACGTCATGCTAAAAATAAGAGTCCCAACTGAGTGTCGCTGCGTATCGCCTCTACCTAAACTATGAGCTTTTTAAAGTAGGTTGAGACGAAACTCGGCGACGCTCAGTTGGTTCTGTAAACATAAATCCATTCATTTTTAGAGCCCACTCATACCTACACAATATCAAACTGACAGACGTCGACATAGCCAACGTGATGCCCGTGAAAAGTGAGGGGAGACCATATATGCCGTAGACAAGACAAAAGATGGGGTGTCAAAGTGCTAGTCTCGAGACAGGCCCAGGGGCTATGGGCGCAGAAGTTTAGGGACGCAACCAACGAGATGAACTGACGACCTGGTCCAAGTGGCAGGAAAAAACTGGATGCGAAAATCCCAAGACCGAAGTGAATGGTGTCGATTGGAAGAGACTTACACTTAGCATTGGGTGGCTTTAGATTGAAAAAGAAGAAGAAACACTACATGGGGAAACGCCCTATCTAGCGAGTGCCCAAGGTTTTCATTTTTATAAATATACGGTTTTCAAACATAATCATGTACTTCTATTCTTTTTGTTGCACTAACCCGTGCTGAGGACAATTTTAAGAGGCTAAAAATTCCACCCATACCGGGAATTGAAACCGCGACCTCTGGCTAACCGTGCCATACCTGGGTGGAATTTTTAGCCTCTAAATAGGTCTTTATAATGATGTACTTATTAGGTAGGTAAGACGTTAAAAGCTTTTTATAAAGACGTTCTTTAACTTAAGAGTGAAGGGGTTAAATGGAGTTTAGTACACTTTTTCAATTTACTGTCGGATGATGAAAGACGAAGACGGTCGGTGGAGTAAGGTAGCCACTGAGTGGTGGCCAAGAGCTGGGCCCCGATTCTGTTAGTGCATTGTAGTATAATGACAGGTACACTGTCGGCTCACGCGACGTGTTTTTTCGTACCATTGACGCCTAGAAGGTTTGATAGGTGTGACCGCGGAGACTTAAAGCAGCCATGAAATGAAATCGCCATGTTCGTACAGTTGTCATGTTACTACAATGCATTAAGAGAATCTAGGCCCAGGTCAACGGTCGGTGGGCCGACCATCAGCAGGTGGGCCGATGACACTGTGAAAGCGGCCGGGAAACATTGGACGAGACTGGCAAGGGACCAGATGGGTTGGCGTGAAAGAGAAGAGGCCTATGCCCAACAGTTTTCAATATAGCCCTATAAGAATTAAGTAGGTATAGGTATCTGGATGACCGAGCTGTGCTTAATCGTGTTTTATTAAAAAAATGGAAAAAAAGAAAAAATAATCGGTCTGAAGACAGGCTCGAACCGGGGTCTTCTAGTTTCGGGACCGAACGATTTGTCGGTGATTGCACGCACGCCGGTTTTGGGTACTTTTTATTTTACCCTTTGCTAATACATCCCCAAAGTATGTCTGTCTGGTACGTCCCTTACCGGCCCTTCCACCCACATTCGCTCGATACATTTGTTTCGTCAATTTCTTTTGTCAAACGTTTAACACTAGACCGACAAGATCTGTCATTTGACCGCAATTTAAATTTAAACTTAAAATAATTCAATAACTATTTAACTCAACTTATTGAGACT
This sequence comes from Yponomeuta evonymella, assembly GCA_963969515.1. Classification (NCBI taxonomy): domain Eukaryota; kingdom Metazoa; phylum Arthropoda; class Insecta; order Lepidoptera; family Yponomeutidae; genus Yponomeuta; species Yponomeuta evonymella. The sequence goes on along the minus strand of OZ018352.1, from coordinate 18,490,848 downwards.
TTGTGACTTTTAGTAGTATTAGAATCTACATGATACTACGTTGTAAAATCGGTCACATCTCTTAGGTATATTGTTTAAAATATTACTGTTTATTGTCTTTAAATACACGTTTGTAATTGTAATGAGAGAGTAGGGCAATAAATTCTTATAATAGTATCTTTTATTTTATTAAACAAAGGAGTCTGTATTGTTTTGATCGCCTCTTCTAAGGTGAGACGAAATTATTTTAAACAATCGTTGACAAAATGTTTCAAAGGCTTCAGGACGATAACAATTTTTTATTTGGAAATATTTCTGAAAATGAATCAAATTATGATACTATAAGTGCAGAACACGACCGAAAACTGGTTACTTTGAATATCTTCTTGGATGAAGATCGGACCGGATGAGGGACGGTTCTAGTTTGCGTGGCTACAGCCAGCTGTCGGCGTAGTCAAAGCCGGGGGAGAAGCCATAGCTTGAATGTGAAAAAGAGGCAAAGCCGAGAAAATGCCAAAGACTGTGACTGTCTACAATGCTACTGTATGTACCTAAGTATGGCGTGGATGTGGCCTCAGTAGGCAAAGATCTAGAATGTCCAAGTGGTATATCGGAGATGGGCTATCTGAAGGGTGAAGGTTTTCTGTTATATATTTAACCCAGCAGGAAGAAATTAGGTATTTCATTTTGTGCAGCAACATGTCAGTCAAAAACATAAAACGTAGGAATTTTATACGAAGTACAGCAAATGAACTACAGCAAGTTAAAATCGGAGCTAATATTTCTGTTCCTGAACCTGAGTCTTCTGAGCCCTTATTTTCTACTTCTCGATCTTGCGACCAATCTGAGGATAATAAAAAAAAACCGGCCAAGTGCGAGCAGTACTCCCGCACGAAGGGTTCCCTACCATCATCTCTATAAAATTTGAATATTGCCTGTTGCCGTTATTAATATCGAGCAAAAAACGGTACAAAAATTATGGGATGAATATTATTTTATTATTTTAAATAAATATTTTATTCTGTTTTTAGTATTTGTTGTTATAGCGGCAACAAAAATACATCATCTGTGAAAATTCCAACTATCTAACGGTTCATGAGATACAGCCTGGTGACAGACGGACGGTCGGACGGACAGCGGAGTCTTAGTAATAGGGTTTGACCTTGACCTTTGGGTACGAAACCCTAAAAAGCAGGAATATATTTCGTTATATTATATTACTTAGTGTCAACTTTAAAAATCCACTTTCCAGCTCTTTTAACGTAAATACTTACATAGTAGCGAAAATGTTCCCTTCTCTGCTGAAGCAATTATTCTCTTCGTGGCCCACCCACCTACCAACGTTCATAATTATTATCTTTTTACTCTTGACCGCGAATCGTAAAGCCTATCCGTTTGCAACTTGGCACCAATAATACAAGTAATAAAAGAAGGTATGAATAAAATTGTCATTAGTAACTTTAGAGTTACAATCACATTTCTGTGTTGAGAATTCCTCTAAGAAAATAAATAAGTATCATTTTATTTTGAGAAATGTCACGAGCAGTGTAGAGTTCCGTAGAAGGAGGGGTGATCAGAAATCTCAAATTTATTTCAACGTAAAAAAATTTCGTTCTGTTTCTTGAATAATTCACAAAAAAAAAACTCCACTCTGACCATCTTTTCTCAAGTCATCTTAAGAATAATACATTAGTTAGTAAAAACACCTACCTAACAAGATCCCATAAGTGCAATCAACAACGATCAATACAATAAATAAACATTAGTCTGCTCTTATAAAAGTAGAAAATCATCAATACTGCGGCCTGACATACGGACAGCACCCGTTCCCGAGTCTCCACCATAACAGAGGGAGATAGGCGACCTGGCCCTAGATTCTGTTAATGCATTGTAGTAACATGACAACTGCATGAACATGGCGGTTTTCATTTCATGGCTGCTTTAAGTCTACGCGGGCACACCCATCAAACCTTCTAGGCGTCAATGGTATGAAAAAACACGTCACGTGACCTGACAGTGTACCTGTCATTATACTACAATGCACTAACAGAATCGAGGCCCAGGTCACTACGCCACCATTCGCATGGCCTTTAGCAAACTAGTATGATTAAATTCTTGTCAGTTATCAGTAATAATAGAAACCAGTCCACGATAACATCCCAAAACTATTAGATAAATGGTTTATCTATTTTACATCAAACAAAACATGTCCAGTTTTAATTTTAAGGGTTCCGTACCTCAAAAGGAAAAAACGGAACCCTTGTAGGATCACTTTGTTGTCCCTCCGTCAGACAGATCTGTCAAGACCCTTTATCTCGGGAACGCGTTGAGGTATCGAGTTGAAAATAAAACTATATACTCAAGTCTAGAGTCCCCCCCAACTTATAAGTTGACGTAAAGAAAAGATACGGAAAAGCACTCGAGGGAACATTTATAGGGTACTTTCCGTTGACCTAGAACTATGAAAGCAATGAAACTATGAGGCAAGTAATATTATTTGCCAAATTTCATACGGTATAATCTTACAAGTTCAGGGAAAAATCAGAAAACTGCATATTTGTAAATAAATCATAAAAAAAAATCTTTGAACTGTTGTTCGGGAAAGACTCGATTCCTGAACTATTTATAATATGTAAGTATTGCGTATGCGAGTCCGACTCGCACTTGTCCGGTTTTCTATATTCAACTCACACGGTCTTACTTACAAAAACACGATTCTCTAAAACACTCAGTGGCAGTTTTAATAGCCTGTGGTTACGTCTTTAAATTTAACTGGATTTTTGTAATTCAAATGAATCGTTGGCATTCTTAGGGTGACTAAACTACAGGTATGCAGATTAGGTAGTGCGTGCTAGGGGTCCACGCGGTTGGGACACCGCTTTCGATACCTCCGCCGCGGGCAGCGCACCGGTGAAAGTGGCCCCGTCGCCCGATCCCGAGTCAAAGTCGAGGTCGCGGTACAGTTGTGATTTGTGAGCCGGCTCTTACGTCAATTAGATTGGACTGGCTGCCGATGCTCAGTATGAAATTGAGCCTCAACCACGGACATCCAGGCGGGCGAGTCTCTTAAAATGCGCAGTTCTTACCAAGTGGATCGTCATCATCATCATCATCAGCCATGTAACACCCACTGCAGGACATAGACCTCCCTCATGGTTATCAGAGCTTCCCGGTCTTGTGCCGCCTGCATCCACCAACTCCCCGCCACACTAACCAGGTCGTCAGACTATCTGGTGGGGGGGCTGCCCAGCTGCCACGCTGCGTCGTCCGGTCCGCGGTCGCCAGGTCAGAACTTTTTTGCCCCAACGGCCATCAGTTCTCCGAGCTATGTATAGTAGGCAAGTGGATAGTAACCCAAATTTGATTAAAAGTTCAGTTGCGGCCCAGAAATTAGCGACGCTGACTCGTTACGACTTGCAATCATTAGGTCAAAATTTTTTGCATATTGTGTATCTCCTATTCAAAACAGGATGTCTGTTCAAAAACAGGATTCCGGAGGCAACAAAGAATCCTAATAATTTCTCCATGTTCAGGTCCGACCGCGGCTTAACACAGAGACACCAAGTACTAGAAAGCTGAAATTTGGTATAGACATACATATTAATAACGCCGACATAAACGGTAGAAGAAAATGTCAAAATAAAAATTTATTGTGTACCTCCCCTACACTTAAATTAGGGATGCAATTTTTTTTCGACATACCTCAACATCGTGAGGAAACACTAGTGTCTGAGGTGTTCACATACCTCAGCACTTGCTAAGTAAATGGACCAACTATGAGGCTGAGTGCGGAAATACTAGGTTTAACTAACTAAGGTCATTAATTTATCTCATTTATTTAGGAAAAATCCACAGAACAGCTGCGAAAAAATCAAAAAATCAAGCCTCAGTATCGATTACTGGACTGATGGCCGGTTTTGGAATTGAGATATTTTTTTTTAAGTAAATGGTTAACTGTAGTGCTGTCTCTTTGAATTGTTCAGAAAAGAGCGTGACAGAACGTTACTTAAGTATTTACTTAATGAAATTCTCAATTCACAAACCGGCCTTATTTTTTGTTTAGCAGCCACGCCAAAGAGAATATTTCAAGTGAGTAAATTTAATAAGTTAGTAATACCACGTAACCACCGAATCTAGGCAGACCTATCATGGCTACACAACCTATCAGTTCGTTATTTATATTGGCAGTCTCGAAAAGCAGGATAGCCGAATAGGATAACGAAAGGATAACGATAACGAAATCACAAAAGTTTATTGAGCCGGCTTCAAATATTCAATATTGAAAAATCCAGGTAGAAAAGAAAGTCATATCATAACCCCCACTAGCACAAACATAGTGCAATGCAGAGTCCAAGTAGCGACATCTAGCGGAACGATCACTTCTGGTGAAGCGTGTATAGGAGGTGATCTGTAATAACAATATTTATAGTACATATGGTGCTACATTACCGCACTAGTGCGATAATGAGCACTTTACGTGCCTATGTCGAAACTTCAAAGGGCCATATGTACTATAAAACGTTGTACGATACACGTGCGAATAGGTAATTCGTAACTCGTGTCGATATAAAACACTCCCTTCGGTCGTGTTTTAATTTATCGCCACTCGTTGCGAATTTCCTACTTTTCGCACTAGTATCGTAATGTACTATTTCAACACACCTGCTCGTAAAGTAGGTCTTATTACAGCGTATTTACACTGATAATGCAGAATATTACCCATGCCGTGCCTTTTACATTACATTATCGCACTAGTGCCTTTTCATTACACATCTTTTTAAATATTAGCAAGAAGTATTAATGTTTCGAAAACAGCTAAGTAGTTATTTGCGTAAATATAAAATTAAATTCAAAATGTGATAAATAATTAAAGAATTTCATGAAACTGCTTGTTAGCTTGTTGGTATTTATATTTTGACGGTGTATTTTACCTATAAATACTCAATTTCAAAATTTATAAATATGTGGCTGATTAGCTATACTTTGCCGGTGCCCGTATCTCAGACTTGCGCGCGCATGCAGCGCTGAGCGCGCGAAAAAATAAAATTACGGCCGCCATCTTTTAAATGGGTTTCTGTTTGTTAAGTTTATTCACAGTATTGCATTTCGTTAGTGTTCTTTTATTATTTACTTTTCCTCGCAAGTGTGTTGAAAAACGTCGTATGAAACACGTGAGCATTGGTCATTACACTTCTCGTCTCCATTAAGCCTTCGCCTTCGGCTCAGGCTTAAAAACCGACTCGAGTGTAATGACCAACATACCACACTTGTATCATAATGTACTATTAGAAAACTTTGTTTGTACGTGAATTTTAATTTATTGCTTAGACACGTTGATAATCATAACATTGTTTGAAAATAAATTGATTATTAAAGTGTAGCATAATGAGGTTATCATCACATCCATTATGTCTGTAAAATCACATAAGTATATAACTTTTGATTTGAAAAAATGTAATAATTGCTAACAACTTGATAACATACTCTGCGGCCACGTGGTTCGACAACGATGTCCGACATGTCGGACGAGGAATCTTGATTCCTCGCTGTCCAACATGTCAGACTATCAAGATTTTTTTATTCCACTTAGCTCGACCATTGGACTAATCAATCAACCAATCAATCAATCAATATATTTATTTCGGAACAAAACAAGCAAAATTATAGAGATTTCTTAGTAGTTTTAGTTAACACATTATTATTTTGTTTCATATTATTGTTTTACATGAACTGATCTAAAGACTTAACTTTATTGACTCTGTGTTACAAATATGAGTGACGCCATTACGCTCTCTTGTACCTTTGCGAATTTTGAAAGAAAATATACTGCCATTCTGATACTTGTATCCTGATTTTCTCTTCACGGATCCCGACGACCACGAACCTGGACTTGCGCCGACATATATGTACTTATTATGCACAAATTTTAATTTTTGTAAAACTAATGGAACAGCTCTGATGTTTTTTCGCGATTTCAAAGTTTTCCTACAGTACAAAGTATTCATATTTACAAAGTCATAAGTCAAAGACAAAAATTTTATTCATTGTAAAAAAGAAAATATTTGCTCAATGAACGTCAAAGCTGTTAGTTTCACAATTAATGGATTGTGTGGAGAAGAATCTAACAAAAAAACTCCACATTTATTCTTTTCAAAACAGGTATTAACTTAATTAACAGACACTACACTAGACACAATCGTCCCCGTTAACATTATTTAAATACCAGTGAGGACCCCACTTATTTGAAGCAATGGGGTTATTGAATGGGCAACCAATGCAGCTGCTTCAAGTTCAGTGACTTGGGGTTTATGTCAGTATTGAGAATTGAAATTGAAAAAGAAGAATAGTTAAGAGAAAGTCTCAACAAAGAATAGCTATGAACGAACGGTTAACCGTTACATACGAACGATTGACTCATTTGAGAGCTTATCGAAATTTTCATTCAAGAATAAAAAAATGAAATCTGCAATCTGATGGAACAAAGAATTAATAGGCTACTTGACACATTTATAATTAGAAAAGCTAATATTTGTTAGACCAGCTTGCACCAACGCTATTTAATAATACGTGTCATAATATGTCTCTGTAAGTCTCTGTTCTTTTTTACAAATGTAAAAAAATCTTCATCATCATCAGCCTATGCTTGTCCACTGCTGGACATAGGCCTCTCCTATTACACGCCACTGAGCACGGTCCTCGGCTACTCTCATCCAGCTCTTGCCAGCCGCCCTGCGAAGATCATCGCTCCACCGAGTCTGAGGACGTCCTACACTGCGTTTACCGATCCGCGGTCTCCACTGAAGAACTCGTCTACCCCATCGGTTATCAGTTTTTTGAATGATATGGCCGACCCACTGCCACTTCAGCATACTAATTCGGTGGGGTATGCAAAAAAAAATCTTATTAAGTAATTATTACTTTTGTGTGATGTAGGTTTTTTTTTAATTTTTGCCTGTTACTTCTAAAGTACCTACAGTGACAGTACTGTATGTATAGCACTAGGGTTAGGTCCGAAGTACACGTTCAATCCTGTAACGTAACCGTCGGAGTCTATCTCAGAGGAGGTCAAAAACGTCTCGAAAAGTTTAGTGAAACGAAGCTTGAGTGGTCCGGCGCACTATGTGCGCCCAGTTAATTTAATTGTCGTTAGAGAGTACTTTCGCTTGGTAATCGCCTTACAAAATTTCACGATTCATGGTCTTACCTTCCAAAACAATACAACCAGCAAAGTCATTCTGAACTACAACAGTTGTATTAGGCATTTGGCAGCGTTCGATTTTGACATTATTTGCTGGCGAATTTCAAGCCTTAACTAAACGGTACTTAATGCCCAGCATTTGCACTTTGTTTCCAAATAGTTTACAGCCGCCATGTCCCACAAACTTCGCGTCGTAAAGTCATATTCAATGCTTATAGAGATGACGGATTTCGCAATAGACAATACGCACATCGGGCCTGGTCAATATAGGTCAATAGGTCTTATTGTATAGAATATAATGCAATATAGTAATATTTTGCACAGTTTTTTTTTAAGTATTTTCGAACTAATTAGAAATTAATAATTTAGGTATTTCAACGTAAAGAATTTACATAATGTTTGTTGAATGTCAATGTATTATTTTACTATGTTAGCCGCTACCTTCGGGCCGTATTTGTAGTGGAGAAAAAGGCAGTGGGAAAAAAACTCCACTCTGACCATCTCTTCTCAAATCATCTAAAACTTAATGCATCAAAGCCTATTTGATATGATTCCTTGATTGCCATCAATAACTTTAAAAGCCAAAATAATGCTTCTTACAAAAGTAGGAAAAACATTAATGCTGCGGCCAGACACACGAACAGCACCCGTTCACGAGCATAACGCAGGGGTCAGCCAGCACCAGTCTCAACCATTTCAGAGGGAGATAATACTTTCCTAAGCACTACACATTTATTTGATAGATAGATAGATAGAGAACACTTTATTTTAAATAAAAAAGAAAATAACTTAACCCTCGGTTTCTCGTACACTAACAAGCTGTCGATCTACTGTTAACAGCTGTCAGTGGTTTTTTTTTGTATGCACTTTTGTCAATTGACAGCTCTTAACAGTAGATTAACAGCGTGTTAGTGTACGAAAAACTGGGGGTAAGAGTGCAGACGGCGGTTGCTCGTCTCGAACATTAGTTAGAGACGAGCAACCGACGACACGCGCTCCGTCTCTACTCACCATGATTAAGCTCTGCGAATCAGTGCGAAACCTGGTTGGACTCTTCCGACGAAAAAACAAGCAAGTGAATCCGGAATTAGGTTAATAAAAATGTTTAACTTTACGTGTAGCTAACTGTAGTTAACGTTTTTAACAGTTAAACTCTACCTTGGTTACTCTTCGCTGCGAGAATCGGACATAAACGCTTGTTACCGCACAACCACAAACATATCAGTTTTGGTATGTAAGTAAGGCTCTCGACTGAGTTTTTAATGCGACAAACAGCAAGTTTGTATAGAAACCTTGTCTGCACGGCTTCGTAAACCACAGTCGGAATGATAGTATGACAACATTGCCCTTCTAAATGGTACTAGCACAAAAAGCACTTTTCAGGTTTTACTGTCAGTCGATGTTTCTTCTGCTCTCTACTTTGCTTTGGTGTTATGGGCATAAGGTTACTTCAGTTTTATTTTAAATGATGAATATTTTTATCAGAAGACCCAGTAGCTGTTGAAGTTTAAAAAACACTGTGGCAAAAAATCACAGATTTCGTGCTTCACGTGATTATCGAGCACATTGGAAATGAATCGAGTCATAAATGTCATGTGAAAAAGTCGTTCTGACTTTTGACTTTTTTCAAAAAAGTTAGGCTACAGGGCTTTGTTTTAGGCTCAAATGGTAGCTGACTAAATTTTCCAGAGGATTTTTTCTCTAACTTTTGATATCATTCTTCGTTTCCAAAATATCGAGCGCTAAACTCAAAAATTCCGAAAAATTAAATTCTTCTTTCACTATTTCGGTATAACTTTTTTCGTTTTTTTACATTCTCGAATAATTTTTTTGCACCTTTGCTCTCATAAATACGCGTTTTTGAATTTATATATTTCCATTTCTCCCAGATATAAGAGAGATACCGCACTGTTTCGTGAAATCGGAGCCTACACTGGAGTAAACGAAAAGACATTTCCAGTGTCAAAAATTGTTTACTATTCAAAGCCAATTTAAGTTTTAGCGATACAAGTATTTTTTCGATTATTTCTATGATCTTACCACACCAGATGCGTCGTGATGCAACGTGATCTGGAGCAATCGCGCCTTTTTGGGCCGAGTTTCATTAGACTACAATTCATGGTCTATGAGGACTTTATGAGTCTCGTGAAGACATAACTTATGACCCTTCGATGTACATTACTCAGCCGAGTCTTCTTACTTGTAATTTGTGAGTTAATCAACTTTGCAATGTGCATCGAGTTGTCATGGTAATTGTCTACGAGATAGAACTTCAGTTCGTGGTAGGTTCAACTTTACCGCGCTTTGGCTAACATGCGACACGCACGGCTCAATTTTGCTTGTAAGTGAACTTAATATGTCAATTCAATTCAAACATGTTTATTCATTATAAAAACCAAATGTTTGCCTAACGAACGTCAAAGTTGTTAGTTTCAGGATTAATAGATTATATGGAGAAGAAGCTAGCAACAAAACTCCACATTTATTTTATTCATAAAGTATTTAACTTAATTACTTAGTAGAATTTTAAACTTAAAAAAATATACTCACTCATGAACGTATTAAATACTAGACATCTTTGTTTTTTTATGTAATCCTTGATATCACAGTAAGCTTTTTTCATAGAATATGCTTAACACATTTCTTAAACCGCGTCGAGGTAACTCTGATATATGTTCAGGGCCCATAATATGAAGCAGCGTTATGTTGGGAAGGGTCGTCAATGTTGTGCTTGAGCACGACAATTCACTTGAATCTAGCAACAAATACGGTTCTTTTTTTGAATAGTTTCATATTTAATACACTTACAAGCGACCAACTCGCTACTTCCAATAATGTCGCATTTCTCATAATAAGGGCCCAGGAATCTTATTTTATAGTCTTATTCAGTGCCCCATTAAGGATGTTTTAACATTTACAAGTGTGTTAGTTGCTTCAAAGTCTGTCACGCTGTATGTACATATATTTGTCGTTATAGTTTAACACTATCATAATTTGATCGTGATGCTGTGTCTATAATGCTGTTTTGTACATCTTTTAACGATAAATAAACAAGTGTAAATCGTGGGTTAACCGACGGTAGAGTTGTGTAGTGTAAAAAGGGTCAATGCTGTGAGACCAAGCTGTACCAACACGTATATTTTTTTCGGATTCTCATAACTACTAAGACATACTTCGCAGATGATTTACACAAAGACTTGATAGCACTTTTCCCACACTTTAATAAGCGTCCTCTTAATAAAATCTGCAATGCCAATGACATAGATAAATGACCATCGGCCCCTGCATTCTCCATTTCACGATAGTAGGTACTATGTAGAGACATATGGAGATGATGAAGGAAGAAAGATTGACGAAAGAAATGTATCGAGCGAATGTGGGTAGAAGGGCAGGCGGACATACTTCGACCAACTAGGGGATAATTGAGCGAAGGGCAAGACAAAAAGTACCCGGAACCGGCGTGCGTGCATGCAACGACTAACGAATGTTGGCGAAAGAGGTCTGTTACTATCGTGGCAAGTGGCAAGCCCTGGTATCTGCCTACCCCTCCGGGATGCATCGATCGACAACATCTAACATGTTACTTTAAATGCCAACTATCTTTCTATAGGATACGACTCTTGGATGACAACGGTATTGTATAAAAAGAGTAAGTTTTTAAAAGACTTCAGAAAAAGGAGGATGCACATTTTTATGTTTAATGCACATCTTTAGGTTTAAACGTGTGACCCGAATTATCTATACTTATCTAACGCGCAATGTAAGCTATCTCTATACACGCCTTATACAATCTAGATTGTACAGTTAGAGTTCATTAAATCGCAATCGGCAACACTTGTCTCTCAACAAATATATTTTTTACATAATCACACATTAAAAATCTAAATATTAAAATTAAATTCATTCACAAAACACTTCGTCAAAAATAAAATGGGAAAATAATACGAATTACGCACAAAAGAAAACATACACAAAGAAAATATAACACTAACAAAATAAGCCACCCAGTGACAGATCGGACGCAAAGGTACCCACTACGCTGGCAACATTACCTCGCTGCACTGCAAGGGAGATTCTCTGCATAAGATAGGCCCCAGAGCAGCAGTCATAGCCACAGTCCCACAAGCGGCGACCTATCTCCCCAATAAAGGCTTTCCCCTGTACTCCCCAAACCCCAGTGGTTTCGATCGCGAGAGGCACGAAAAAGAGGTCCCCTTCGAATGTCCGACAGTTATTAAACAAATTTTCGGATAACAAGCAACGTAATGCAAATGTATAATTTCACAACTCGACATTCCATACAAAGATGTTTCACCAAACTTACGTCTCATAAAGTAATTATTTCTTGTAACGTCGTTTGGCATTAGCTAACTTACAAAGCAACAGAACATTAGCTAACTTTTCTTAACAAAAATGACAAAGTTCCACTAATATGATTCAAGATATTATGCAGTTCACGCAAGTCAGAAGACAGGGCACGAGGGGTGCAGGGGGGGGGGGGCCCTTGCGAGGGGGCATTAAAAAAAATCATGCTCGCCCGGGAACAGTAGGTCAGGTTGAGTTAGGCTTGTGATCTCGCTACGCGAAGCGAGCGGAACTCCCTATTTGTTACCAATAAATGCTTCTGACGAAACAAAATTAGTTTGTTACAGGCTCCTCTAAAACGCGAATTAAATTGGTATTGCAAAATGGATTGTTTGTTAGGTATCTGTAAAATGTTGACATGTACTTTGTCTTTTAAACATATTGTAATAAAGAATGCATTTTCAAAACGACTGCATAGCAAATGAACCTTTGTATTTAGATGTGATTGTCAAAACAATAGTTTTCAAAATGAAACATTGACAAATGTTGCTTGTGAACAGGCTCCAAACAACCTTAGGATAAACTGGACTCATATATTGGAAAAAGAAGTAGATGTACAAATGTAGGAAATAGTAATAATGATGTATGCTGAAATAAAAACCGGCCAAGAGCGAGTCTGAGTCCCGCTCAAAGGGTTACGTACCATTATCTATACAACATTAGACACAAAGATCGAGAAAAAACGGTAAAAAATCATGTTTGTTGTATGGGGCTCCCATATTCCTTAAATTTTTATTTTATTTTTATTTAATTATTTATTTTTTAATCAAATATAGAACTAAATATTCCGTGAATATTTGAAGCATCCATCTGTTGCCGTTATTAATATCGAGTACAATATGGCATAAAATTACGTTTCTTGTATGGCAGCACATTCATTTTATTCTGTTTTTAGTATTTGTTGTTATACCGGCAACTTTCAGCTGCATAGTTATCATGGTTCATACAGCCAGACAGACAGACAGACAGACAGACCGACAGACGGGCAGTGAAGTCTTAGTAATAGGGTCCGGTTTGGCACCTTTCGGGTACTGAACCATAAAAAGACCACGCGTGTCGTCATCCAGTACCTTACCATCTTTTTTTCCTCCACAGATTGAAGCGCCCATAGCAATTAAACTTGAAATCTCAGAACTCGGCCTTCCAGCGCGGTTTTCTACGTTTGCAGACTAGTACACACAACCAATCTTGATACTATTATCTCAAATATAAGACATTTTGTATTGTTGCTTGTTATTTATACCCTAGTAGAGTAAATAAGTACTATGTCTGGTCTTGAACACGCTTGTTTTTTAATATTTAGTATTTGCGTAAATAGGTGAAGTAACTCTTGTAAACAATAATGGGGAACTTGCGTCTAACTTACTTTGGAGTGACTTTGCTTTTATACCATAGAAATCATATGAAAACCTAGGAAAAATTTAAAACAGTACAAATATTTTTTTTCACAAAATATATGAAAAATTAAGTTACTCTAATAATAACATAAAACTTATTAGATTTCGTTTTGTCATTGAATTCTGAACGTTTTCTTATAAGAGTGTACTGTACAGGCATAAAAACATTATTTTACGACATAACTCAAATACTGATAAACGCTTCATATATTATAAGCGTTTTGTTAGGGAGTGACGTCATAGTCTAAGGTCGATTTGTATGGCGCGTTTTAGTACCACGTGACTATATTGCCTTTTCGACTGGTTATATTATGAAAAGTATTAGTCGCAGAGAAAAGAAAATACCACGTTTATTAATTTTTTAACGTGTCCTCTCCTCATAAGCATCATAAGCAGCCTATATACGTCCCACTGTAGGGCACAGGACTTCTCTCAAAGAGAGAGTATGGGCTTTAATCACCACGCGTGCCCACCGCGGATTGGCGATTTCAAGCGCTGAGGTATGTGAATAGCTCAGACACCCAGGTTTCCTCACGATGTTTTCCTTCACAGTTAGCGAGTGATATTGCTACTATAACGTCACAAATGTACATAACTTAGAAATAAAAGTCATAGGTACATGCCCGCACTGGGAATCGAACCTGGGTCTCCCGCTTCAGAGTCCAATGTTCAATCACCGCACGGTGTCCTATTCTATTAAAACGTGTGTTAGTGCAAGTTCTTCATTTAATTTATTTACTACATGAGTCCCATGTTAAGTTTGATGACCAAACTTACAACTTTATCTGCTCAAGGCTAAATAAGTAAATATATAACCGGGTATATTAATGCTCCCCAACGTGGGAATTTACTCGAATTTGTGATCTGTTCTGGAATAAAAATGTTTTTATTGATTTAAGCTTAGTTTGTGATTGCTCACAGTACATTTATATAAAATAAAAAGGGATAAGAAATAATCATAAGTACAAAGGCTTAAAAGTGGTGGTAGCCTAGTGGGTAGAACATTGGACTCGGAAGCGAGAGACGTAGAGTAGGTCGTAGGTATAATGTTTTTCGCGTTTCATTATGTTACCAGCCAAATTTTAAAATTTTTTATTCAAGCCGATTTTTAAATTTATTTTGCTTAGGCCAAACCAGTTCTTCCTGGAAGTGGTATAGCCTAGGTTAAACTTCTCCTAGTATAAAATAGTTCAACCTAAACTAAACTGGTCCAACTTAGACTGAACTACAAATGCACGTAGATATAGATAAAACTGGCTAGATGTGCAATGTAACAGATAAGATAAGAATATTCTTTATTGTATACAATAAAAAAATACAGAGTGAGCAGTTACTAGAGGTATCTCTTGGTGAGTCTCATTATGTCTTTTTCTTTATTTTGCTTTTTTCTTTATTGATAGACTCGACAAATGTTCTCGACAAATACCCACACAGATAATCATTGCAAGCAGTAGCGTAACCAAACCATCTGAGGCCCGTGGCAATTATATGGGCTGGGGCCCGCCCAGTGAAAAAAAAATGGTCTTTAGTTATAGTAGGTATAATTATGGCCCAACTTTTTTTGGTTTGAAGTACTCAGGTTTAAAACATTATAATCTATACGAAACTTTGTTAAAAATTTTAGGTTACTTCTGAGCTGGCGGCCTCATGGTTCGAGGGGCCCCGGTCAGCGCGGGGGCCCGTGGCATTTTGCCAGCCTTGCCACCTTGTAATTACGCCACTGATTGCAAGATAACAGAGTAATTCTTTAGGAAATCTGTTTTGTATTAAAACTATTATCATTTTTTATAGTCCCTCTACAAAGTGCTCTTCGTGCAATGTTACTTGTTTGCGGTTGGATTTTCATTCATAATAGTAGCTTGCAGCCTGCAGCCTGTGAAACCGACTTACTGACGTAGGGTATTGAATCTTGTCTGGATATATATATGGCCTTAAATTGCATGTTAAAATATCACACCAATTTTGATTCTACTACAACCTTCACGTGGCAAGATGTGTGTCAATTTTATTCCTACCCCATTGGATGGGAATGAATGTGTGAAATTGCAATTTTCACTTATTCGCGCATTTTTACATCGTTGCATGAATACCACGAATGCTTTGTTGCATACTAGAACAATACCATAAGCTACCTATAAACAGCGAGAGCCTATAGCCGGCAAATTTCTCCTATAGTACTCTTTATAATAGCCTTCCATTCGCCGTTTAAGTATTTTCCAGTAAATAATACTTTTACTTGAATAAGTCATTTTTCCTCTAGGTCTTCAAGATAAAATCCAAGAGTAAATACTTAATTGAAATTATTAAATATATTAAAAGGGAAAATATTGTTTAAACTATTCTGAGGTACCTTACCTGCTGCTGCGACACAGTCAACATTTAAGAATGAGGACTTTTTGTCTATCAAGTAAAGTTATCAGTTTCGGCATATGGTAGGAACTGTGCTTTATCTCAATTTCAAGTAACGCTACTTTAATTAGTGATGGATATCAAATAGATACGGCGGTTGTTGGAATGCTGTATCATCGTCCATCTGGAACAACGTACCTCAAGTTCGACTGTGTTCATAAAGTCGCGTCTCTATCCACCAGTTTCTCGTACACTAACACGCTGATAATCTACTGTTTTTTAAGCAGCCTATATACGTCCTACTGTAGGGCATAGGCCTTCTCTCAGGGAGAGAGTATAGGCTTAATCACCACGTGTGCCCACCGCGGATTGGCGGCGCTGACAAGCGCGCTGAGGTATATGAATAGCTCAGACACTCAGGTTTCCTCACGATGTTTTCCTTCACGGTTAGCGAGTGGCATTGCTACTATAACTTCATAAATGTACATAACTTAGAAAACAAAGTCATAGGTACATGCCCGCACTGGGAATCGAACCTGGGTCTCCCGCTTCCAAGTCCAATGTTCTACCCACTAGGCTACCACCGCAGTTCTACTGTTAACAGCTGTCAATTGCATACAAAAAAAACCCCTGACAGCTGTTAACAGTAGATCAACAGCTTGTTAGTGTACAAGAAACCGGGGGTATGTGTCGTTCGTGTATGCAAAATTTTACTAGAGAAACTAGATCTGTAGACAGGCGGTGGATTCATTTGAATATTTAATTTTGGGAAACAATACGACATCACTATAGTAATATTTGACCAACGCTGGACATAAATAAGCACCCTGTATACATTTGTTTCGACTGGGCAACAGTCAAAATCTGTCCCACAGATTAAGTGAACCAAAAATTGTTATTAATATAAATAATATAAAATAAGTAAATATAAACTCACGCCTGTATCCTAGAGTTTCCGCGATCTGCAGAGACCAGGGACTGCCACTTGCTACGATCCTGACAGATCACTTTCGCTTCCTCAACATTCATTAGTCGTTGCATACACGAACACCGGTTTCGGGTACTTTTTATCTCCATGAAACGTTTACCTGCACATGTCGCGGCTGCAGACATGTTTTGTGTTTTCCGTTGTTCAAAAACAGAACAAAAATGACTGACGACGCAACATGCTCAGACTAACCACTATTTGTAAACATTCGTGATTTCCGACCCTTGGTTCGAAATGGTGAATCCAAATTCGAAATGATAGGAAGTACGGTAACGTTGAAAAATGTTTCCTTTTAAGTAAGTCTTGTCTTATGTTAAATTTCGAAGTTTCTGTCGTTCGATGTGCATAAGTAAACAAGTGAAATATCCATTAAGTTTACCGCCGGCGACCATGGGACGCTCGACTCATAGTTTTTTTCTCGATTCTTATTACTTTTTGTCCTGTATTGTTTGCTTATGCTTAATTAAGTGAAGTAATTTTTAGTAAAAAAATATTTCTTGACGCATTTTTTTCAAAATTAGCGCCATACGTTTCTAAATCATAGTTGATTGTATGAAATTATGACTTGTGGTGCCCTCTATCAAATAAAAATTAGTTGGTCCTTCTACAATGCCCTTAGCAGTAAGTCCAACTTCTGTACGCTTTTTTTGCAATAAAGAATCGTAATTTTTTTATGTATTTGTCACTATTGTCTTAATTATACATTTCAGCGCGAAAATAATGAATAAGAAAGGAAGAAAGATAATAAATTTATTATAACAACAATACATATCACAGAAAATAATAAACAGATAAGTCACATACTTATGAAAATAACAGAAAGGAAACTTACACAACAAACAAAGCAAAAAACAAAAATATATGAAACATAGATGTAGCCTATGGTATGTCCAAATTGCCACAAAAGGCAGCCGACTCAGCGTTCTAAATCAAGAAAATTAAAAAATGGGCAAAGGACAAAATGAGAACTTATGAAAATAATAGTACATTACTTCAGAGGGAAGAAAGTGATAGTTCCATACCGAGATTATGGCATTTGCGCCACGAGCTTGCGAGGGGCGCAAACCATTTGAGGTATGGAACTGTACTTTATCCTGAGGTATGTATAGTGCTTTTTATTACACCTACGAGGAAAATTATAGACATAAATGCATAGAAATGTTTACAAAAAACACAAAGATAAATGCTAAATCAATTGAAGTTTTTGCGAAAATGCGCGGGCTTTTCCTTTTTTTATTCGCCCGTTTCTGGAGTAGGCTAAGATCATAAGGTCATGCAGCCACTTCTTCCGTGATTCCGCGCGTTTTATATACAAAAATAATTTCGTTTTTAATTTTCTGTATGCACCAAGGAGGTTGGTAACTGGTAAAAAAAAACTATGTGTGGCCAGTAACAATTTACTTGAAATTTAATTAGTAGACAGTTAAAGTCTCTTTGCAGTATGACTGCTGACAAATTAAAAAAAAAAAAACCGGGTATGTAATGGAATTTCATACATACTTCCCACCCTTGGGTCGGAAGGATTTTCATACAAACTTCCATACCTTGGGATGAAAGGATTTGAAGGGCGGGATAAAGGCGTTTCTTCCCTCTAATTGGTATAATTAGTATGTATTTTCAGAGCAGGTGTGATAAAAAGAAAATTATTGAGTAGGTACAGTAAAGTGTGAGCATTAGTTAGCAGCTAACCTTGTGCTATCACAACTTGGGTATTGTGATGTGGTCTACTGGAAGTGATTATTTAAGAAAAAGAAAGTGCCCCACAAACTGAGAGCCTCCTTATTTTTTGAAGTCGGAAAAAAACAACAAACGAGGTTCAAGGTGTGCCAAATACATGTATGCGTTTCGCGCACTCCATTCCTAAAAGACATCATATTTAGTCAATACAAACATACAATGTCTCCGTATTTAGTCAAGGCAAATACTCTCAACTTATGTAGGGCTCAAAATATGGCTAGCCTTTTGTACAAGGTGATTCATTCCCTTTTATTTTTTGTTTTATTTAGCTCTGTTAATTAAGCAAACCTGTTTTAAAAAGAATTAATGTGGAGCTTCTTTGTTAGCTTCTTCTCCGCGTAATCTAGTAATTGTGAAACTAATGTCTTGACGTTCATTAAGTACACTTTTTGTTTGTTTTCATAGCGAATATTTTTTTTTTACTTTGACTTTACTTATGGTAATCAACATTTATACATCCTTATGTTTTTAACATGCACCAAGGCTATAACTAAATAGTACCTGTGCCTAGATAATTAAATGTGTCGTGGCGCAGCGTGGCTTTCAGCCGCCCGGGGCGGAAGAAATATATTGCCGCCCTCCTTCAGCCAGACCAAGTTGACATTCCGGTATGTTAAGAATGAATATTTCCAACAAGCTGGATTGTGTAGGTATTAAATACGTCATTACAAATGCTATCAAAAGTTCCCATTGATCCCGCGTGAGCGTTGCTTGTTATCCGAGATCAAAGGTTAACATTTTCTGTTTTTTGCGTATATGTCTGAAACGGTGAGAGCTAGCGGAAAAATGGATGCAAGAAAGTTTGTAGATCATAAAATTCTCTACAAAAAAGGTATCAATACTTTTTTCCTTACAAGGCACCGTTCTCGAGTTATCACGGTTCCAGGCCGTAGGGAAGACGTATTTTCAATTGTACAATGAGTAAGATGTCATTATTATGAACGTGTGGACTTTGAATTAAAGCCTCAAATTAATTTGGTAACGAAACTATATCAAAATAGCGTAAAAAAATTTAGAGGAAATTACTAGTTATAGATAAAATAAATAAAAAGTTTCACAATCTCGTATTTCCATTTTCCATTACAGAATACAATAAAGAGGTTTGTCTCTACCAAAAAAAAATCAACGGTGCAATAAGGTTTGGTTGTGTAGGTAGAGAGTTTTAAAATTATTGTTTTTTTTTTCTGTGCTGTAAGGCACAGGGTTTTCGGTTCCAATAATTTTTACTGTTTTCATGTCAGTACCTAACTCTGACCAAATTGATTTCGACAGAAGTATATAAAAGAAATTAATATCGTGCTCCGCTCCGTGAGTTCACTATATAACCGAACATAACTAGGTTTTGGGGTGAAGTTTTTTTTTATGGCGCCCCCCTGCTTTTTTATCAAGTTTTTTCTTTATGTAGGTAATGGAGAGTATCCTTGTATTAAAACCCACTCTGACAGTTATTGCAGAAAAAGATCTAAAAAGGTGTCCAAAGTTGCTAGTGTGAAACCTATTTCAATTATATTCTTTTTATTGCACTAACCCGTGCTGAGAGGAATTTTAAAACCTATCTAGAGGCTAAAAAATCCACCCATGCCGGGACTTGAACCCGCCACCTCTGGCTAACCGTGCCCAAAACACATAAATTGCGATTCTGAACACCGCGACGCAAACGCGATTTCTGCGACTTAACGTAGAAGAGAGTGCTCTGCATGGTGGCCGATTGCCCCCTTCGGGTAAGATATAAAATAGTAAACATAGAATAGACAATAACAGAAATAGAGGCAGTTCAAGTTATTATAATAGAAATAAAAATGGTGGAGGTAGAGATAAGTATATACAAAAAAGTAAAGTAAATAATAATAAGAGAGAAGAAATTGTCACAATTAGTATAAAATTGTTTATATATAAGCCGTGAACAAATAGATAGTAATAAAAATAGAATTAGTACACTGTATAAGCACTTGTCACTATAGCAACATGTTACATGTTAAAGAACTAAATATGTATTACAAAACTGTGTGGCCTAAAGATAGTTAAGAATAACAAGTATAATTGATTGTGTGTAGAAATTGGGGATTGTAAAGTAGAGATTAGTAAATAAGAAAAGATATATAAAGGCTCTGACCCACCCATGTTAGAGGAGACAGAAAATGGGCACGCGGTGTTTTTAGCCGGTAGAAGTCCGGCACTGCCAGGGCCCTCCCTTCCCTGGCGTCCATGAGGATTTTCACCGCGTGCCCCAAAAAAAATAAAAATAAAACCGTGCCAGCGCTCTCCCAACTGAGCTAATGGGCAAGTGCAATTTAATTATTTTCAAGTGTATTTTAATTATTTTCTCTACGAATACAAATTTCCTCCAGGAATTTTTATTCTTGTTGACTAGCGTGTCAACAGCTGTGTTTGTGATATTAATTTCAAATTTCAATTGAACGTCCCCATATGGTACAGAATACCCCTTTTCTGTCGGTTCGAATTGGAAGTGCGACGAAGTGGTTTTTATCGTGAAATTTTGCCGACCCCTAAAAGTGCCGCCCGGGGCGGACCGACTCGCGCTTGGCCATTTTTTATTATTTGTCTTTATTGTTTGTGAGCGAGATGACATTGTGGAAGGATGTAATATGTATTTGTGAGATTTAAGTCGCGATGCAAGAGACAAGTCATTGGATAACGTCTAGAAGGTATACATGATACAGAACACTTTATTGCAAGTAAAATAAAAATATGTGAATAAATATATAATAAATTATACATATTAGTTATAATTTATATTAATTAGTTTATAGATTCGTTTTTATATACTGTAACTTAAGTTATTGTTATTTTATATTTGTTCAACTTTATTGCACATAAAAAGGATCTTACACAGATACAACACATTCCATTAATAACGATTATTGCAGATTATAGTACCCTCCTATGCCTAGAAAGTTTGGTTAAATTATTGTTATGCGCCAAGGTGGCCCCTTCATGTAGGTACGAAATAATATAGTTATTGATAAAGCAAAAAACCAGCCAAGTACGTGTCGGACCCGCGCACGAAGGGTTCCGTACCATTACCTATACAAAATTTCAATATTTCAAGCTACTGCAGTGTCGTTATTAATATCGAGCAAAAAATCACTTCTGTTGTATGAGAGCTCTCCTTAGATGTTTATATTATATTCTATTTTTAACATTTTTGTTTTTGTAGCGACAACAGAAATACATATTCTGTGAAAATTTCAACTGTCTAGCTATCACGGTTCATGAGATACAGCCTGGTAACAAAAAAAACAGACAGACATAGAGTGGAGTCTTATTAAAAGGTCCCTTACCCTTTGGATATGGAACCCTAAAAAAGACTGCATGATATTACACTAAGATGCAACAAACTGTTAATGGGAAACAAGAAAAAAATTTGGTAGAGGAAACATTGGTTCATTCCCGTTGTCAATTATTTTGTAGATAAGTGCAACATAAAAGAACCAATTTTAGTCAACTATTAACTTGTGTAGGTAGTACCTAGTAGGTACCTATTGATTTATTTATCATGTAACTGTACCTAATACCAATCAAATAAGCCCAAACTCAAATGTTCTACTCTTATCCGTTAAAGAAATCCTATAGTCACCTTCCATCGTGAGAGCCTGGTCACCCAGTTTTAAAGATCATATGAAACCATATCAAATAAATCCTTACGATTCTTGTAAACTCAGGGAAAGCGGGCATTCATTATAATAAATTCATCACAGAATATTCATCATATCCAATAAATAGGCCATGCGTTAAAGCCCTACTATTGCCAAAAATAGAAATAGCATACCCATATTGATAGGTCGCAAAATTATATTTATTAACTAATTAAATCTGGGCAGCTCATGATTAAGTAGGTAATTAATTGATTACTCACTTGAAATTCTATGATTCAACTGTGCACCTAATAACTTCCACACAACTCAATCACTTGCTATGGTACAGAATTAGGAATCCTTGTCCTTGGTCACGGCAAGGCCATGACAAATATAAAAAAAAACACCCAGACTGAGGGTACTTGCACAAATCAAGTACGATACCAGCATCACCACCAATACTCACCATCACTGCAAGCAGCAATCAATCTCAACACAAAATTAGTTAAACGTTCGGTTCGCTCCCGAAATACTCTTACATTAGAAACTTATAAAAACAATACCTATTACTTCCATCCCATGACAAGAATGTGTCGCTCATATAACGAAATAACAAACATCAATAACAATATAGACGTTTTTAAGACGTAAGATTGTTGAACTCAGAATTTCGGAAAAGTTTAACCAGCCCGAAAAAATAGCCGCCTCCTTCTTCTTATCTTCTTTTTATCCGACTCCAAAAAAGGAGGAGGTTATCAATTCGACGCTTACATTCTTTTTTTCTGGCTATGTTCTCGCATAATTCCGTCAAATCTTAACCGATTTCGAGAGTATTTTTTTTGTTCGAATAGACATAACGTCCCATTGGTCCCATTTTAATTTGGTGAAGAACGGAACTCTTCAATGAACAGCAGTAAATAAGGTCTAATGGGTAAAAGTAGACCTAAGGTAGTTTAGTGATGTTTTGGTGAACACTTTCGGATATGGAAATTGAGAACTTCAAATTTGAAAGCAACGAATTAAGTAGGGTAAATTTCCGGCTCCGCAACTAAAAATTTAAAAATAAAAAAACAAATTATAAAATGTTTTTAATTTTTTTTTTATAATAATTTTGTTTGTTTAGTTCCTGGCTTGATGGAGCTTGATTCAAGCCTTGATGGAATATAAATACATAAAATACGTAGTAATATTATGTTAGTCTGAAACTGAGGCTAAGTAACTCGTCCAAGTTCAATTTCGCAAATTGTGATCATGCTGTGTACACATGTTTTCGAGATCAGACTGAATCTTACATAGTAAATGATGTTATCTTGATAATGTTCTGGCTAATATCTGTTTTGTGTGCCTAATAAATAAATTAAAAATGGATAACCTCCAGAGGCAATCGAACCCATGACCTCCTATGTGGTAGTCAAGCGTGTAAACCAGCCAAACCAAGAAGGCAGTCAGTCAGCCATGTAGGTACACAGACATATTTATTTTGGTACCGACAACAGCATATAAAACTTAACAGGCGTGCGCTTTGACACACCACAAGATGTACTCTGACGCTCTGAGTTGGCCTTGTATTATGTTGTGCTAGCTGTTGCTCGCGACTTCGTTCGCGTGGTAATTTTGATGTGTATTTTCCCGGGATAAAAAATAGCCTATGTGCTAATCCAGACTATAATCTATCTCTGTGCAAAATTTCATCTGGATCCGTTCAGCCGTTTTTGCGTGAAAGAGTCAAACATCCATCCATACATACAAACCTTCGCGTTTACAATATTAGTAAGGATTTATGCGACTGGTTTTTCCTTTGTACTTGTTTATGTTACTTGCTATGCCTTTTTTCTTGTGATGTGTTAATTTGTCCCAATAAATGTCTTTCTTTCTCTTCTCTTTACTCAGTAACGTTAGGGGCCCCTTTGCTACGGAAATATGAAGGTTTCTCTGCTGTAGATTGTACATAGATCTTCAATTATAACTACCTATTTAAGTCAATTCGATTAGATCCGTACCGTGTATTCCTATGTGTACGAGTATGTAGATGGGCTGACTGTACAATAATAGTTACTTGTTATACAAGAGAGCCAAGTTGCTTTTTAACCGCGTGCTCAACTTTGAAGACCGAGCAAGCGAAGTATTCTAAAATTAAAATCCTGGGCGTTAGCGAGGGAATCAAAAGAGCACAAGGTAAAAAATCTTTGCACTCGAGTGCACCACGTAACTTTTCATCCCACCTCAGCGAGGAAATGACTAAAGCAAAAAAAAAAAAAACACAAAGGAGGTTCCGAGTCTGAGTTTTTACCAAATTAAAAAAAAGTTTTATGATAAAATCGCACCATGGAGGTAGAAGTAAATAAGAATTTACAAACTTAGTGCATGATGATTCCGAGATGGGGGGATGAAAACAATATTGTGCCTATCCAAATTATTTAACACTATCGACAGTACAGTCGACAGCACATCAACTTTTGCATACGTTCACTCTAACCAGTTACATTAAGGACGACTTTGCAACAAAAATGTACAAGTTTACCTTTTGTCGACTGTAAATCAACCTTTACAAGTTAGTTGCGATGTCTCCCATACTAAAACAGTAGAGTGCACGGATGACAAGGTTGATGTGTTATAAATTTTATACTAGTGACACTTGGTTAATAATCAGAATGCCACTCGTTCGCCACTCAACTATATACTACCACCGTATTTTAAGGGGACATTCTAAACATGACTTAGAAACATATTATGGTGCTATTAAAAAAAAAAATACCCGTCAAAAAATTTTTCGTTACCCAAAATTACTTCACTTAAGCATAAACAAACAATAACGGGACGAAAAGTAATAAAAATCCAAAAAATAACTACATATGTTTTGAGCGCCTTATAGTCGGCGCCGGCCAACTCAATTGTATTTTTAATAATGTAAAATACGGTGAACAACGTCAAAGTCACCCTGTAGTGAAAACCGAATGAAAGTCACCTTGGTAATAACCAGAATGACACTCGGTTGTCACTAGTCTGCAGTCGACAGCGCGTCAAACTTTACGTCCATGCACTCTACTTAGGTCAGACCAGTTATTTCGTGCTTAAGTCAAGTA
This sequence comes from Yponomeuta evonymella, assembly GCA_963969515.1. NCBI lineage: Eukaryota > Metazoa > Arthropoda > Insecta > Lepidoptera > Yponomeutidae > Yponomeuta > Yponomeuta evonymella. The sequence continues at coordinate 18,466,156 of OZ018352.1, read as the reverse complement.
ATATTTTGTTTCACTTATATTTTATTACACACGAAAAACGGTACAGGAAATACGACATAAGAAAATACATGCACAAAGGCGAGCTTATCTCTGTAAAAGATTTCTTCCAGCAAACCTTGGAGAGTCGGGGTGGAGGTGTGAAACGGGACTATGCATGCACGTCCATAAAATAAACTACCTACATAACACTTACACAGATAACAAAATAATCTGATATATAAGAGTCCGAGAATAGGTCGTAGGCTAATTAATATGGCGAAACAACGTTTGCCGAGTCAGCTAGTACTGATATAAATATATTTCCAAAAATTTTATACTGTGTGTGATAATAATGAAAAGAATAAACTACAAAAACCGTCAAAGAAATATAAACACACTTTATCGTTTCATGAATTTCTGTACTGAGTTCCATTCAACGAATTAGGTAGGTCTATAATAAATCACCAAGTCCTGTGACATACTGCACCTTAATGTTTTTCTAGCAAAACGAACAATAAAAAAATGGCTTTTAACACTATCGTACAGAGAAACGGAAAATCTGCTACTAATAACCAAATAGTTATTATGTACAAGTAAGTATATCATATCCCCCATTATAATATTTATGTAAGTCTATCTCCTGGACACCCCCGTTGGGGTTACCGACCGACAGACAGCTTTTTAATTATTAATTTTTGAAATATATTAGTGTAAGGTAGTCTAAGAAAAACGTCTGTTTTACCTAAAAATGTTATAAAAATGGTATCTTAATGTTAATTATTGCTGGGCCCCCACGATACAGGCCTGACCTAGTGCGGGGACCTCAATCGATCCCAAGATCCCTAATCAAACTTAGTTAAGAATAATATTTAATTTTAACTCTAGTTTATGTTCTAGTTCTAAGGATCAATGTGTGTTTTTGGCAAATAAATTATTTCTATTTCTAGGTAGAAATTGCGAGTTACTTACAAAAGGCAAGTGGAGCCGCCGCGGAAATCCAAAACAATGTGTCGTCAACTCGTCACGCACTTTCAAGTTTTCTCAACACTTTCGAGACGAACACTCGTTCAGCGTCGGCCGGCGCGAGGTGTGGCTCAATGACGGCCGCCAACCAAATGCTTTGCTATCGCGGCGCCGGAGTTGCGCCTCTTACTTATAGCTTTTGCTTTTGCACTCGGACTTTCCCCACCACCACGGAAATGGAACCGCAGAAGCTCTGTCGCGGTGTGGCACGTTTAATTTCACGGTTACGGTAGTGGGTTCGATTCCCGTTGGGGGCCGCCGTTCATTTGTAAAAAACTTGTGCAAGTATTTTTTAATAACTCGCGATTCTCATACATAGTAGTATATTGGCCTAACCGCGATTATTTAACAGGTAAAATTTAATTACCTTTGTTTCCCGACGTTTCGGCAACGCTGCCCCGATTAATATATTACTAACTTGTACAAGGCCTCAGTCTGGAAGTATTTCCATGTTTGTAACGTCCTTTTCTGGTTACGATAGCACAGGGTATCCACTCCATTGGGTTAATCAATTTGATTTGACGATTCCAGTGTCAAAATATGCATGTATTTTGACAATTCGGAGTAGGCTGAATCGGACACCTCCATACAGTGGAGGACTTACGTTGTAGCGCCCTAGAACAAGTTTGACCGGTAGAAAATGCCATTAGCGTTAAGTCTACCTTTTGCACACTGTTTTTTGTGGAATAAAGAATTAATAATAATAATAATTAGCCATCGTGTGTTGTTGGGTGGGCACGCGTGGTGATTGAGCTCATACTCTCTCCCTGAGAGAAGGCCTGTGCCCTACAATGGGACGTATAATAGGCTGCTTATGTGTATTTTTGAACTTATTATTATTAAAGCTTTCTTTAAAGAGAACCGTCACGTTCACTTGCGCCACTAACGAAAAGTCATATGTTCTCTTACAGATCGTTTTTGCAAAAAGTGTCCGATCAATCTTTCAACAATGTTCGTAGTGACTTTTAGACCACCAGGCCGTGTACCTAAGGCAAAACCCTATGGGTGTAATATGTAAGGGTGTCAAGAAGAGAATAAACACTTTTTATCTTATCTTATGAGACAAGTGTTACCGATGGTGGTTTAATTAACTCTAACTTGAAGTCTAGATTCTACAATACCTACGCGTGTACGTTTGCAGGTGAGATATAATTCGGGTCACACGTTTAAACCTAAAGATGTGCATTAAACACAACGACGTGTATTCATTGTATACCCTAGGTCAAGTCCCAGATCCATGATCTTAGGGTCTCTGTCTTGGGTCCTAAATATCACTATTAACACCTTGAACGTTTCATTAATATGTGCGTTCATGCAACTGTCATTGTACTACAATGCATTAGCAGAATCTAGGCCCTGGTTGCGATGCTTGATCGATTGTTATTGCCGTTAGTGCAGCTGAGGTAAGATAGGACCGGGCGCTCTAGCGTAGAACGATGCTCCATAGGATAGCATAGGCTTTCAGATTGTTATCGGCACACAATAGGTTATTAGGGATTCATTTGGCACTTTTTGCGACCTAGGGTATACTCATTACACTTGCATGAATGGTAATTCAAGTGTCGGTAAACTGATCTGTGAAAGGCTTGTAGAAATTGCTTGTAGTGATAAGGCCGCCAATAGTACTGCGATTGTAATCTCTGTGTACAATAAAGAATATTCTATCTATCTATCTATCTAAGAAGCATGGGATTTTTAAAGTGCTTATGTAAGGTCACTGCCTCATTGTCTAGCGGTTACCACGCGTGACTACCAAAACGGAGGTCGTGGGTCCGATTCCTAGGCCACCGTACTTGGTTTGCACAAATGACCTCAGTCTGGATGTTTTTCCATGTTTGTGATGTCCTCTGGTTACTTCAGCACATGGTATCTTAGTTTGGGGAGTCATTTTTAGGGTTCCGTACCTCAAAAGGTAAAAACGGAACCCTTTTAGGATAACTTTATTGTCCGTCTATCCGTCCGTCCGTCAGTCCGTCCGTACGTCTGTCTGTCAAGACCCGGGAACGCTTGGAGGTATCGAGTTGAAATTATAATCATAGGTATACTCAGGTCTACAGTAGGGACTGTAGGTCTGAGTATATGGTCAGCTTCAAGAGTGAATTTGTCAAAAAATCAAATTTTTAAGTTGACGTAAAAAAAGATACGCCGTTTACCTATGCCGCAAAAAATCGTATATTTAGACACTCAAGGAATCAAAATTTATTGGATACTTTCCGTTGACCTAGAAATATGAAATTTAGCAAGTACTTAATGTTGTCGTATACTACAAGTACAGAGAAAATTCTGAAAACTATAAGTACATTTGTAATTAAATCATTTAAAAAAATGTCTTCGAAGACGGGGAAAGCTAGGAAAACCGGCGATACTCGATTTCTGAACTATTTATAATATGTAAATATCTACAAATTTGTACAATACTCTCGGGGGGCGAGCCCGACTCGCACTTGTCCGGTTTCTTAGAAGCTGGGTTGATTTATCTAGTAAACATAAACATAAGCAACCTATATACGTCCCACTGTAGGGCACAGGCCTTCTCTCAAGGAGAGAGTATGGGCTTAATCACCACGCGTGCCCACTGCGGATTGGCGATTTCAAGCGCTGAGGTATGTGAATAGCTCAGACACTCAGGTTTCCTCACGATGTTTTCCTTCACCGTTAGCGAGTGGTATTGCTGCTACAACTTCACAAAATGTACATAACTTAGAAAACCAAGTCATAGGTACATGCCCGCACTGGGAATCGAACCTGGGTCTCTCGCTTCCGAGTCCGATGTTTTACCCACTAGGCTACCACCACCGTATCTAGTATGTTTTTTAAATTTATTTTTCATGTAGGCAAAAAGTAAACTTTAACTTATTCTGCCGTGTTTAACTGCCGCTTTTATCACTCGACTTGGTAATATACATTTTTATTCCTAAATACATAGATTTTAGTATCATTGTACATTGCTGAGGCTTCCTAGTGAAGTAGGTAAGTCAATAAGTACTTCCTAGGTAAGTCAAATAGGTCCATCTCCTCTGTGCAACTTCTGTTCAATACATTTAAAACGTACTAAGTACCTATAAATCACCAATTACAAATAAACTAAAAAGACGCCATAGGATAATTAAGTTTGCAACAAAAAAACCAACTAAATACGTGAGTTGTTAATTTACTGAAATACGTATTGAACACGGGGAATCTAAGATTGTCACCGAATTATTTGGCCTTTGCATCTACGTAATGAGATGATTTAAACAGCGTCCAGTGGTACCTTCACTCATACTACGAGTATATGGGCGAAAGGACCACTGAGACGCTGCAGTGCCTGGGACATTGTTTGTTAGATGGAGTAGGCTTGCCCAGCACAATATAAAGAAAAAACAGTAGAAAGACAAATTTGTAGTAGCAATACCACACGTTCACTATGAAGGAAAACATCGTGAGGAAACCCGCGACTTGGTTGGGTCTGCACGTATTGACTTGTCTTTCCGAATTTCATAACCATTCAAGTTATGTGGTATGAAGTAATGTTTTTTTGTTACTTTCTATATTTATCCGAAGATCCGTGAGTCTGATGATGACCAGCTCAGTGAAATATGGACCTCATAGCTCCTTATGGTCAGATTTTGTCAAATAATATCGCAATCGATTTTTCGTTTTTGCGCGAGGAAGATAGGCTAATGAACTCGGCATAACTCAACAAAAAAAAACATTTCGAATGCAAAAGCCTGAAATAAAAAATATTGGAACGTGTTTGACGTACGACGAATTCTTTGCTCAACTTTTCCCCTACTTTAACCCTCTGTTTCCTTTCCTGGAGTTAGCGAGAGTAGGAGAGCAAATTATCTCGAAAATTCCAAATCTACGCCTCTCCTCGATTAGAATTTGTATTTTGCAACATTTGTTTATGTTTACGGGGCTTACGTAATTTTATTGAATTTGCTTTTCACGTGCACTACCAATGTTATTGCATCCGGTAAATCATTGTCTTTCATTGGAGAATGTCCTTAAGCACATTAATACCAAATACAAAGTAAGCCACGTTGGTAGCGGTGGTAGCCTAGTGGGTGGAACATTGGACTCGGAAGCGAGAGAACCAAGTTTAATTCCCAGTGCGGGCATGTACCTACCTACGACTTTGTTTTGTAAATTATGTACATTTGTGAAGTTATAGTAGCAATACCACTCGCTAACGGTGTAGGAAAATACCGTGAGGACATCTGAGTGTCTGAGCTATTGACATACTTCAACGCTTGAAATCGCCAACGGTGGGCACGCGTGATGATTAAGCCCATACTCTCTCTCTCTGAGAGAAGGCCTGTGCCCTACAGTGGGATGTATAAAGGTTGGTTACTATACAAAATAAGCATCTCATAACCGAAAAAGTGCCAAAAGATTTTATAGATATAAAGGAACTTCAGTATTTTTACTAGTTTTATTAAAGCAATTACTTAAAAGCATATAATTTGAATATTTAATTTCGAATCGGGAACTTGCGTCGATCACGTTTAGTCTTAAGGACGCCGTCAGTAATCCGAAGTTAAGAAATATCGGTTTAATTACCTTTTTGTGTCCTCTATCTATCTGTCTATCTCATCACTATCATCAGCCCTTTGACCCCCACTGCAGGACATAGCTTTTCATAACCATGAGGGATTTTGCCATAATCGCCACGCTTGGCAGGCGGGTTGGCGATCGGAACCGTCTCCTGGTAATTTATTTCCTTAGTCCCTTCTACGACATCCACGGGAGGTAATGGAATGACGCTATTCTTAATCCGGCGCCACTAGGTATAGTTTTTTTTCGCTGTCATCGGCGGAGGCGACAGAGCGACCACAGAGTAAGGACTGTGGTCTGTGACCCTATACAACTCGCGTCTTTTCCACACCCTCGCCCCACGGGCGAAACCTGAAACTTTCCTGAAACGGGTTACCGTAGGCACTGATTGAAAATCAGCTCTGAGGGATCGCTTCCTCGGCACAACACTGAGTCAGCTGCCTTTTGTGGCAACTTAGATACGCCACAGGCTACATCTATGGTCCTGTTTTATTTATTCTATTTGTCTGTTGTATATTTAGTTTTCTTTCTTTTGTTGTGCATATTATGTTACTTGTCTGCTTATTTTGTTTCTGCGATGTATATTGTTGGTATAATAAATGTCTTTCTTCTTCCTTTCCGTGTGGCCCACGCCCTTCTCAAAAACGGCGAAAAATCAAGTAAGGGCGCTTATACACGGGCGGCACGTGTGCCAACTGCAGCCGTCGACACTCGTCGACGCGTTGACGCAGCCGTCGACGTGTTCGTGGATATTCGACGCTGACATGTCGGCGACTACCGTCGGGGCGCTTACACCCCTTAATAAAAAACACTTTCGTTGTTTCATTGAATTCTAAACCTTTTCTAATCAGGGTGTACATAAAACATTATTTATATTGATAACTGAAATATCGATACACTCTCAAAACATTACAATTATATGACTTTATATGTATCGTGTCGTGTAATAGAGCCCTATTTGCGTGGAGAACCCTTTTTGTAGCGCAAACGGAAAGTATTTATCATTTAAAATGAAATACAAGAACTTGCGAGTGCCAAATATTCTTAAATATAGGATGAAAGATTTTTCTATTCTTGTACTACTTTAGCTATTTCATTTCTGTTATATTCTACTCTATCGTTAAAACAAGCACATTTACTAATAATAGACTTGAATATTTTTTAATGTGTTCTTATCACCTACATTACTTAGTTAATTAATAATTAAACTTGGCCAACGCAGTGATAGCCCACAGGTTTTTGCGATGCTCAATGGAAGGTAAAATAACACTATTTAGAACATAGTGTACCTCTTTCTGCTGCCGTCCGGCTGTGGAATGATCTGCCGGTCTCCATAAGGCGTTCTCCATCTCCAGCAAAAAATTCAAAAATAGGGTAAAAGAACTGTATCTTTCTCTGTAAATTAAGTTTTTAATAAGTACATGATTACTTTTTATTTCTATGTAGGTATATTATATTCATTATATCCTCCTCTTACATGTAGGTATTGTAACTTATTAAGTAGTAGTTCGTCGGGCATGTTCGCCGACGCTCGTACTGACGACTTTTACGCAATAATGCGCAAGCGCGACGCGTCGCCCGTGCGCAGGCTGCGGGCCATTCGCAACACCATCCTCGGCTATGCTCGCCAATAAGGTAGATTAAGCCTATATAAATCAATTTTGCCATCTTCAAGCGGTAAGCATTGATAATGCGTTGTAGAATATTGTACTAGCGAGAGAATAAGATCACTACCAACTTCAAATGATTTTTTATATAATTCGCCGTAATATCACATAATATGTAACCTTACGTCTATATTTATGTGTAGTGTGTTTTTGGCAATAAATGTAGCTCTTATCTTATCTTCACTTTCACTTTCATACGGCGGATTAACTAATAAATAATAATCATCATCATCATCACCGGCCTACGTTTGTCCACTGCTGGACATAGGCCTCTCCTATTGCACGCCACTGCGCACGGTCCTCGGCTACTCTCATACAGCTCTTGTTGGCCGCCCTGCGAAGATCATCGCTCCACCGAGTCTGAGGACGCCCTACACTACGTTTACCGATCCACGATCTGCACTCAAGTACTCGTCTACCTCATCGGATATCAGTTCTTCGGGTGATAACCGATGAATAAATAATAAAAATTAAAAAAAAAACGGCAAAAAAACACGTTTTTTTTTGCATGGGTTCTCCATACAAAAAACGTGTTTTTTGCCGCTTTTATTTGTGCTCTATCGTAAAAACGGTGACACATAATAAGCATCAAAATTGGCGTGACTGTAGGACTTATTGTACCTGTGGCGAGCACATGTCAATTCTGCGCGCGCACTATAAACTCCAACATTCCTGCATCGCGCCAGCAAAATGTTTCACATGACATATCATAAATATAACGTCCGACGAACATCAGTCGGACCGGCCGTCCCCAGGCGGGAAATTTCCCTTTATAGTGGAAGAGCACGATCACCCGCTCTTCCCTTTATACCTATATCCTAACGACAATATAAAAAACAGCCAAGCGCGAGTACGGAACAGTGCCTCGGTGCGCGAGTCCGAACCGCACTTGGCCGGTATTCTTTAAAAATGTACAATAACTGAATAATAATGGAGGTATAAAGAGGTCAGGGTAATTCACCGAACTTTATGAAATATGGTCTACAGGTCATATTCTTTATCACAGGTCTTCGCTTATTGATTCTGGCACATTTCTTTCGAAGTATAAATCATTCCTGTCAATAAATGACCTAGGTACTGAAAGAATCGAAATTACCTTTTTTATTTGCAGGTGACACGTGTTTTTTTTTATAACGAATGATTAACGACGTGTACAGTACAAAGTTCTGTGGTAAATTGCTTAATTAAGATTTGTAGGCAGCACTTCATAAATTCCACAACAATTTTATAATCGATTTTGTCATTATGCTCCGCGTGGCGCCGGATTAAGAATAGCGTCACCCCGTTTCCTTCCGCGGATGTCGTAGAAGGCGACTAAGGAAATCAATTACCAGGAGACGGGCAGCAGCGTCTTCCTGAGATTCCAACCGCATACTGCGATCGCCGACCCGCCTGCCAAGCGTGGCGATTAGGTATGGCAAAATTCCTCTTAGTTATGAAAACCATGAAGGCCTATGTCCTGCAGTGGGCGTCAAATGGCTGATGATGATGATGAATGAATAAAAATTTGAATTTGAGTAATGCGTGTTTTAAAGAATTTAAGACAAAATAAGGTCTAAAAGGCATAAAACGCCTGCGATAGAGTTTTAGCAAAATCTAGTATTTAAAAGGTTTGCGTTAAGCCTATCGTCAGGTGGTAAAATTTTGCAATGGTGTGCGTTCGACATTAAAACTTCACTCAGACTTGTTTGATTTGAAACCTGAAAACGGCGGTGGTACTGGCTTGACAGTGATTGTCTAATAACCATGAAGGATTTATGTTTTAGGTACTTATAGCTGCTGGTAACATTAATAATTAATGTTTTTTAGTTTACGTCAAGGATTGTCTTCACTTCCGTTTTATGCCCCGCTCCATACAATCTGTCTCTATTTTATTTTATTCTTATTAAAGTTTTCCCTTATTTTATTTATTTATTTTATTTTAATTCTTTATTGCACTAATTACATTGTAAGTGTACAAGGGCGTGCTTAATGCAAGAAGCATTCTCTTCCAGCAAACTTGCACTTGCATTTAATTTACTTAATATACAGTGATAGTTAAGAACATCTACGGCGGGTGGGTCTTGTCAATTGTGTTACCTACTAATCAAAGCAAGTTCATTGTTACCCGGCAAAATATCTATCACCTGCCACCGTCAGACTGCCATGTTGCAAAGTACCTAGATATTTCGACGAGTTATTTATACATCATGAAGTCAAAACCATCAAGAAGTCTTTGTATAAGTCCAATCACAAGTTACGCTGTCATTCGCTATCGCTCAAGTTCACGTCGTTCACGTCGTCAAGAATGGCGCACAGAATGAACCGATCACAGAGCGATTTACTCTGCAGCAAAGGGCAATGTTATTTTTTATCGCACTCTTTTTCCTCGATTCCCTAGCCTAGCTGGGGATCGATTGACATCACAAACAAAACGTAACGATTCCCTTCAAAATATTCAAAATATGACTAGAAGGCTCTGCCAGCCAGCTTCTATAAAGTGGAATCGTTACAATACAGACTAATCGAGAGGACAGGGGCCGTTTTTGAGAGTGAATGAGGGCTTTTCAATGACAGCTTTCAGGTGAGTTTCATAAAAAAAAAACTAGATGGCGCTGCAAGGAGAACAAATGTCATCATACGTTTGAAATGTTGTACATCGTTATTAATCTGTGATAATCTAAACATATCTCCTCTCGTCAACGAAACAAACGTCAAGAACAAGTTGTCAAGCAACGTGACAGAAACCACAGAGAAGGTAGTGATGTCATGTCATTTTGACATATTATGTGACGTCAGCACTAGGGCATGCAGAACCGGGTCCGGTTCCAGATTTTGCGTACCCGGTTCCAGTGGTAGTCAGAACCGGGTCACCCGGTTCTACCCGGTTCCTAGCGACCAAATTGTATTTTTTATATTTTTTTGTGTAAATGATAATTCAGAGTTTGGTTAAGTAGGAAATTGTAATGTAATGAGATATTAATAAAAAAAAGGTGGTATTGGTGTGAAATCAACGTTTATTAAATTATCATTGTAATCAACAGACTAACTCTTGAAACTATTATTGATTAATAATCAACGAAAACTTATTCTTCTCACAACTAAATAATCAACAAAAACTGACTCTTGAAACTATTATTAAAAAATCAACGATAAAACATAAAACATACTCTCCAACAATTAAATAATCAACAAAAACGAAATGAAAACTTTCTCTTCCTTCACACAATAATAATCAACAAAAACTGACTCTTGAAACAATTAAATAATTTGGTTTGTATTTTTTGGTTTGCAAATTACAGAAAATAAAAAAAAGTTATGTAGTACTTAAATAAGAAGAATATACTAAAACACTTAAACCATAAGATGAGTGAGATCCACTGGATGGAATATGTAAAAAAATAACATTAGTCAAAACTAACTAGAATAAGATCAGTTATTTACACTTACACCTTTGGTAGAATTTTTTTCTTGGTAATAAGATCTTAAAAAACTTATTACATCTAAACTTTGGTCACTTAACGAGGTACGTAGACGATTACAAATATACCCGGCGGAGGAGAAAATTCTCTCTGGTTCCACACTTGTTGGTGGTATAGCTTTTAGGTACTCAAAAGCCAGTGATAAGTAATAACCACGATTACCACCATTCTCGAACAAGGCCATCTCTATTTTAACAGTTGTGAAACAGTCGTCGTTGTTCTGACTTCTTGAGTTATACACAGTTGTCGCTTTTTCTATTTCACGATTTAATTCTTGTTTTTTGGTCAATGCCGGGGCTGCGACGAGGACATCAACATCATCATCATCTCCGTCTATATTTAGAAAATTGCCGCTGTGCTGTTGAGCTGCAGCATTTAAGTTACCCTCGCTTGTCATATCCTGAACAAGATTAACAATACCCTTGCACATTTCATCTGATGTGGGGCGAGGGAACTCATCGTTTTCGATATCCGCAAAGTATTGGTCCGGGTTCGTTAAGTACTGAAGTGTAGCTGCTTCAATGACTCGTCGGTTCATGTATCTTTTCTTCAACGATCTCTCCATTTCAGTACTCAAAGCTGTATTCATCGCCTGCAGTTTTTTCAGTGCATATTTAATAGCGACATCAGCTGTTACCAAGGTGGCATCCCGGCGACACAAAGTTTCCACTACAATTTTAATAATCTCCAATATTTCGTGAAGCTCATTTAAAGTTGTCCATTCATCCTGACTGAAAATGATCTCAGAATTAATATCAAGTAGCGCTTTGCTGATGCATACTTTCAGCTTCAGAAACCGTTCGAGCATAGCAGACATGCTACTCCACCTTGTTTTTGAATCTAAAACCAGACAGTATTCTTTCCCGAATTCAGAAGTAACATATTTTTGTAAGTCATCTTCATTTTTTGTGGGGGATTTTTTAAAAATCTTTACAACTTTCCGTACTTTTGGCAGTAAATCATAATATCTGAATGGCTGTGTTTGTACTTGTACTTCTTCTGTAAATTCAACACCGTCGTTATCGTTATCTCCTTCAGTTTCGGCTAAATCTTCCCTATTCAAATCATCACTGGTTTCAGGATTTGCGGAAGATCGACATAACGGGATTAATTCTATGAGTGGTATGTCATCTTCATCTTCATCTCGTTCTTCTACTTCTTCGAAATGAGTAGTATGAGTAGCATCAGCACCAGGAGTTTTGTAAAAAACATCGGAGAGAGCAAGCTGAATTGCATGTGCTATGCATTTCTGATGCAAGGATTTCAATTCTTTGCCAATCTTTACCATCATACTGCACCCGTCAGTGGTTTCTCCAACAGTATCTTTTTCTAAAGATATTCCGTAGAATTCCAGTTTCTCTTTTATTTGTTGAATACACTTTGAAGCTGGCAGTGATCCGTGAACCCTTATGAGACCCAAGTTTTTGAATTTGTTGGGGCCACTCAAAGATGGTGAATGCAGGTTTAAGCTCAAATATCTGCGATTTTGGTTTGACGTCCACTCGTCAAATGAAATACCGAACTTAACTTTTTCAGTCAGAAGTTTTTTAATTTCTTTTTTGAGATCCTTCTTTTTTTCATCACAATGTTTGACAACCATATCTCTAATTGTGTTAGCTGACTTTGGGATTTTGTGTCCTGCCTTTCCAAAAACCTGTCTTATATCTTGAGACTTTTCCAATGTACGAAATGGAACATCGTCCAAAGCAATCATTCGGGATACTCTAGTCTCGGTAGAAGGGTTTTCGTCTGATTCGAAGTAGTCAGTTAGTTTTGTTTTTTTACTCGCAGATGGAATCTCTGGATTTTCGCTTTGTGTGTTATCTGTCGGACGTCTGGTCGTGGTTGAAGCAGACGAAGCATCTTTATCGATATCCAAATTGACGGACGTGTTATGAACTCTTTTGATATGTTTGTGCAAGGAACCTGTAGATCCTCCCTCGCATTTTAGGATTTTATTGCAAGTTATGCATTTGGCACTTTTTTTGTCTTTCGCGCGTAAGAAATGGCGCCAAATTGATGACTTATCTTTATCAACCAATTGTTCTTCGTATTCCATTTTACCTTGAACAAATAAACAATCAGGTTACAAACATTGCATGACTGTTACTCATCCCACAAGACTTGACGAGAAATGGAACCATGTGGACGCGTCTTTACGAGTTCTACCTACTTATTTAAGGAAATATAATATTTATTGCAAAACTGTACTTAAAACACTACCTTTTATATTCAATTCTTTTAAATCTTACACGTATAACCAAAATTATCGCTTCTTTTGAGCGAAAACAAAGAGATACTTGTTTGTTAGCAAAACAGAATATTTTTAGGTTATTGTTTTAGGATTTACAATGCTATCACTTACTTGTATGCTCGTTTTAAACTTAGTACAGAAATGCAGGTAAACTGCAGAACACATGTTAACCTACTCATAAGCTTCCATAACCAAAGTTTTAAGCAAATCCTTAGTTTATTGTATAAATAACCTAAATAGATCAAATCAATGAAGGTACTTACGTTTCAAGTTGAAATATTTCCAAGTCTCACTTAAATGTCCGAAATTATAATTGAAATCCACACTAAACCAAACTAGCAATCACTTCAAAGTTAAAAATCGTTGCTGCGTCACTTGCTCACTGTCGAGATGTCGAAACAAAATGACCACGGATGGATAAATAAATACACGCGCGGCGCGCGGGGCTAGCGCGGGCGGCGGGGTAGTGTGCATGTAGGTGTACCCGCGACAATAGCGTGCTCGCGCGGCGTTGCAGCTTGCTAAATGTCAAAAGCTCCACGATACTTCGACGCGCGTAATTTAAATTAGTAATTAATGCAAAATTAGTAAAATCTTATCAGAACCGGGTCGACCCGGTTCCAGCGCTCAGAACCGGTTCCACAGACTCATTGAAATACCCGGGTATACCCGGGTATTTCGGAACCGGGTAGAACCGGGTGCATGCCCTAGTCAGCACCATCTATCGGTAACTTGCGGTACTGTATTTTTTTTTTAATGACGCTTTGAAAAGCCCTCATTTTGTAGAAAGGAATACATACTTCTATGGTTTTCTTATTCGAAGGTATGGATAGTTATTTGATACTCCTGAAGGCGCCTAGTTCGCCCTAACGTGTTAATTCTCTGTTGTGTCAGAAAATAAATATTATTGCCGGGCTTAATGCTAAATAGTATTTAATAGTTTGTATCCGTTTGATCGTTCAAGCACTGCCATTATTTATGTGTGCGTGTCGAAAAATGTCGGTAAAGTTGGAATATTCTCAAAAACTGGGTTGTTTAAACATTACTGGCACCATTCTTCGTGTTGTTGGGTGACTCACAGACGGTACATTACAGGGCCCTTATTTTGGAGCAGCGATAAGCTCGGAAGGGTCGTCAACGTCGCGCTTGAGCCCCACATTTCACTCTAATCTGGCGACAAATACGGTTCTTTTTTTGAATAGTTTCGATTAAAACTAACTCAATTAAACTATTCAAAAAAAGAACCGTATTCAAATCAAATCAAATCAAAATTTTTTATTCAAAGCAAAAACTGCGACAAGTTTTTTGTTACAAGTTAAACTAGGTGTCCATCCGGTACTTTATACTTAAAAGGGAATCCCAGCAAAAGTGTATGTTAGCAATAGAATTGGTTGGATGAATAAATATTTTTGTATTTTTTTTGTATTTTTTGTATCCCAAAATCTAGATAATTTTTGAGAAAAAATGGAAAAAAAACTCCAAGCTTAGTCTTTTCAAGTCCTTAATTAACATAAATTAAGAAATTTATTGTGTAACGAACGTCTGTACAACAAAAAATAATACATGTCTTGTATACATTGAACTTAGTAGGTAGGCGTGTAATTGTATTGTTATGTTTTCACATCGAAAACCATACTAGGCGAGCCTGTATCATGGCTTTCGACGCCTCTAATCGAGTCTTGGATACATTGCAATGTTGGGGGTATGTCGATAAAATTAGTTGTGCAGTGTATATAAATATTGTAAAACCTGGAACTCATGCATTGAACTAGCTTTAATTCCAGACATCATTGTCATCTAAATAATCTTTAATGTTACAGTAGCTTTACACATTTTTTGAACCGCGTTTCTGGCAAGCTTATTATATCCTCAGGATGTCGCTAGATCCGAGTGAATTGTCGGGCTCGAGCGCGACGTTGGCGACCCTTTATTCCTGTGTTCTGTGCTTCCGAGCATGTCGCTGCTGCATAATAAGGGCCCGAATAGCATATTAATCTGTGATATTAATCTTTACACGCGTGCACTCTACTCGATTACGTTACAGGTGACTTTGCCAGCGTCGGACTGGGCCTAAGGGGCCGGGTGGCCTTCCAACTTCAGCGGCCCGCCGCCGCCCGCCTAAGGTTAGGGTTGGTGATAACATCAGGTCAGCGGATAAAGTAAATTATAATAGTGATCAACTAGATTGAGGATTTCTTACGAACCACGTATTGCTAGAAGCATGAAATGTTACTAAAAAGGAATTTTGAAAATTAGTGCCTTAAGGGGTCAAAAAAGGGATAAAAATGAAAAAAGGTAAAGAGGTAAGTCCAGTCTGCAGGTACATGTGACGTGAAAAGGTACCTTGTGGACGGTTTTCGTTTCCGCGATATTTATTGTTTTATTTGCATACTGTAATACAAGATCATTAAAGCTATATTGGCATATTTTCCTTTTATTTTTCATGAGACCCAAAAAGTTGTTTGAAAGTTTAGTCAAAAAGGAACCTTACGGTCGCTTGCGTGAAAACTCGTTGTCGCGGGATGTTACCTTTAGTTTTTGAATATGCCGCCTGCTGTTGTTCCCCTAGACAGACAGTGGAAGAGTCGCCAGCACACCAACTTTTATATTTTAGTTGCAAGTTTGCCCGTAACGCAACGGAGTAGAGTGCATACATGTAAAGGATGATAAGCTGTCGACTGTAACAAAAATGTACAGGTTTGACGTGCTCTCAACTGTACCAACCTTGTGGCAAAATAAACTCATTCACTCCCGCTCGACAGGTAACTTCTTTTATGTGCTGTCGACAGCATATCAACCTTTACACGTGTGCACTTTATTCAGTTGAGTTACGGGCGACTTTGCAACAAAAATGTAAAGGTTGACCTGCTTTCGACTGTACAGTGTAGTCCCAGCCCAGTTGCATTGATCTTCAGTCAAGCGCAAAACGTAACAAATTCGCCCGTAAAGTAACTGAATAAAGTACAAGGATGTAGAGTTTCATGTGATGTTTACTGTACCGTGGTAAAGTTGGTCACAGGAACGAAGTCCGCGGCAGAGTAAATTTTTGAAAAAAATACTGCGTCCTAATCAAGTAAATCTTCGTGCTTTATATTCAATCATACAAAGTTGAAGACGTTAAATGTGCCAACCAGTTGCATTTCGCCCTATGGACGTTGAAGTACCTATAATTTATGGTGCCTGGAAAATGCCTTAAATCGGCTAACAAGGACTGACACAGAGCAGCGAGCCCAGGCGCGCTAGAGGTGAGTTGCCAGGTCTATACAAATTTTCTTTAACAATGTTTCAGATATAAACGCTCAATATTAGAAGTTACCTACCCTGGACTTTTGATGATATATTAGGGAGTGATTGTCTGAGTCCTGAAACTGTCGTTTTTAGGGTTCCGTACCCGAAGGTTGCCAAACGGGACCCTATTACTAAGACTTCACTGTCCGTCTGTCTGTCTGTCACCAGGCTGTATCTCGTGAACCGTGACAGCTAGGCAGTTAAAATTTTCACAGATGATGTATTTCTGTTGCCGCTATAACAACAAAAAACAGAATAAAATAAATTTTTAAGGAGGGCTCCCATACAACAAACGTAATTTTTTTGCCGTTTTTTGCTCGATATTAATAACAGCAACAGGTACACGCTTGAAATATTCACAGAATATTTAGTTCCATATTCGCATCAAAAATAAATAATGAAATTAAAATAAAATAAATATTTAAGGGAGGTTCCCATACAACAAACGCGATTTTTTGCCGTTTTTTCTTAACCTTTGTGTCTAATGTTGTATAGGTAATGAATGGTACGAAACCCTTTGTGCGCGAGTCCAGCTCGCCGGTGTTTTAGTAAACGTCGTGCGCTGAAGTACAACTTACACATCCGAAAAGATCTCGAAGTCACCAAGACAATCAAAACAAGGGGAGATTGTTTATCAACAAATATCTACTGCGTTACAAATTATACAATCTACGAAATAGACATGTGTAGTTCGCGAACAAATGCTTCACTTCGTAAAACAACACATTCATTTATTTACGATTTCTCTTTCACCTTAATAGTTCACATATAGGTACCTAATAATTCATACTTTAGATATTATTATCAGATGTTATTATCAAGTCACAGATGAAGTCCCTCGGATAGGTCCTTATGCAATGATTACGAACTTCTTGGTTGTCACTGTACGTCGGTTTCTCGCTAGCAAAGGACAAAGTGCGTAACGAAATTTTAATTCAAGCAATTACAATACAATGCGTTTCATCCGTCCATAACCTTAGCACTTTATTTGTTAATAACTAATTTATTCATTGGCATTCGCGAAGTCATTCATTTAAAAAGTCATTAACAACTCAACTCGAAAGATACGATTGCTGGAACGAGATCTATGAACTATTAAGAACCTATTAACTTTACTACAAGCTAAGAACAACTACTTCTTTGAAGGAAATTAAGAATCTTTCTCTTTTTTCAATGGAGCGTTCGGCGCACGTCTACTACAAAGTGCGTGGGTCGACGCCTCGCCTGACAGCCGCCACAGGCATTGTGACGCATGACACACAGTTGACCCACAAGCTCCATCGTCTAGGAGATAAGACTGAAGATTCTTGTAAATCGTAAATTTTTCAACAAACTAGCTGTTAAATCTAAGAAAACAGCCAATCAAGTAACAACCGTTTCAAACATTAAAAAATAAACTTTCCTTTATAATCTATACTAATATTATAAAAAGGAAAAGTTAAATTGGATTACATTAATAGGTAGAGTACCTATCAATGTAATCCAAAGTAACTTTTCCTTACACCACACACACCATACATAATAAAGATACATAAAAAATCTTAAAGTTTGTAAGTTTAAAGTTTGTAAGCAACAGGTAGATGCTTTAAATATTTAAACTTAAAATAAATATTTAACGGGGGCTCCCATACAATAAACGTGATTTTTTGCCGTTTTTGCTAGATATTAATAACGGTAACAGGTAGACACCTGAAATATTCTAATAATGATAGAAAATATTATAGATATTGGTCCGGAACCCTTCATGCGCGAGTTTGACTCGCACTTGGATGGTTTTTTTTTGTAATAAATGTGTTCCTGTAAACATAGTGTGGGACTGTAGGTGTACAATCCTACGCTATATAAAAATATTGGATGGTATATTATTTCTATTCAAATTTAGACGTGAAATGCTTGTACCATTACGGCAAGCGCTCGTGATGAGTTGGCTGCAACTTTCGCGACACAAAAGTTATATTCGACCTCACCTCCACTACGCAGTACATTCGACCTTATTTATAAGTAGCATAAGTGGCATAAGTGGGATACCTAATATGGTGAGACTATATCAAACCTTGGGATGAAGACAAGAAAATTTAAAACCCAATTTAGCTAGCGGCCACACAAAGGGATACGGGGCGAGGGCGCGGAAAAGACGTGCCGTTAATCCATCCACTTTCATACAAAATGTACTGAAGGGACGGGACGAAGCCCACACAGAAGGGACGGGGCGAGGGCGTGATTTATATGCGACGCGTCGCGTCTTTTCCGCGCCCCCGCCCCACGTCCCTTCTGTGTGGCCCCGATGGGTTAAGATGGGTTTTCAATTTTCATAAAATGTGCTTAAGGTTCTAAGTTGTGTTTCTCAATTTCCCAGGCCCTTCTTCTGCTGGCTTATAGCACTAGTTCCCATCATACATATTTTAGTTACAAATTCGCCAGTAAGGCAGTCGAAAAAAATACATGGGTGGATCTAGTCAAATCGTTATTCTTAGCACATTTTTGGGTGTTTTTTTAAACCTGAGTGCAGAGCTAAACAATTTTGTACAGTGTAAATTGTTGTAATGGTCGTTATATTATGACAGGCAGGTGCTGCCTAAGAGAGCCTAAAAGTCAAGAAGCGCTATATTTCGTAGTATTTTTCAGTCGATCTCTCACAGTGTACCTAAGCTGAAAATAGAGCGTAGTGTAAATTGAGTTCATGGTTGTGCAAACAAGCTCAGAGTACCTAACGAAGTCAAGACCGTCGTCGTCATAAAAAAATATAAATCTGTAGATAAAAGAACCAGCGTTTTACAGCCTATCTGTCACTATTAGTGTTGGCTGAAATTACATCGCAATAGAAATTTACCTCATTTATTCGACGACTGGTTTAGATACCTAATTTTTAACGAAACTAACACTATCACAGTCATAGAAAATATCATCATCATCATCATAATCAGCCGGTGTCAGTCCACTGCTGGACATAGGCCTCTCCACACGCCACTGAGCCCGATCTTCGGCTCTTCTTTTCCAGTCACTGCCCACCGCTCTTTGCGAATGTCGTCGCTCCAGGTCACAGGGCGTTTTACGCTACGTTTGCCGATTCGCGGTCTCCACTCTAGAACCAGTCTACCCCAACGGTTATCGGTCAGTCTGCCATGGAATGAGCGTCATTCCGTCGGACCTCTTGCCATCGTCGCATGCTATTCCACTCGGCTCAAGGACTGCATCAGGTACGCTTGCGCTGGTAAGGGCCCGACGGATTACGTCGTTCAGGGTATCGTGGCTGGACAGGTGACCCGCGCTGCGCCGGCATGCCAGGGCCTCGATTCTGTTAGTGCATTGTAGTATAATGACAGGTACACTGTCGGGTCACGTGACGTATTTTTTCGTACCATTGACGCCTAGAAGGTTTGATGGGTGTGCCCGTGTAGACTTAAAGCAGCCATGAAATGAAAACCGGCATGTTCATGCAGTTGTCATGTTACTACAATGCATTAACAGAATCTAGGCCCTGGCCATGGTGACCTAAGTCGTTGACGCCTCCACCGCAGCGGCAGCGATGTCCCTCGTTGGTCCTGATCCCCAGCTTCAACTAACAAAGTTGTATAACATCTTTATTTTTTCCATTAGTGGGTTGGTTTAAGTGAATGAACGTTAGACAAAAATAGGCCAATGACATAAACAACATCAAATTACATTTCTGTTGCAAAATCACTGCTTACGTACTTGTCGGCGCAAAGCCAGGGTCGTGGTCGTGAGGATCCATGAATAGAAAATCAGGGTACGAGTAGCAATATAACAGTATATTTTTCCGAAATTCACAGAGGTAAAAAGCCCGGGTACAATGGCGTCACTTCTATTTATAGCAGCGAATCAATAAAGTTTTTCTATTTTATCAAATTGTTATGAATAATTACATTTTATTAAAACCAATTACTGAAATATAAGTTTTGTGATTTTACAAACATAATAGATGTGATGAAAACCTCATTATGCTACACTTTAATAATTAATTTATCGTCAAACAATGTTTTGATTAGCAACGTGTCTAGGTAATAAATCTAAATTCACATACAATGGGAGTTTTATAATTATTTTGACTATTATCTATTTAAAAACTATTATTATTATAGATTACGGCTTATGTAACAAAATTTGCTCATAAATTTGTGAAATTAACACATCTTTGTAAAGAGTCGGAAGGAAGTAGGTCATAGAGTTTCATAACGCTATTTTGTTATTTAAGCTTCTACAAAAGTGGCTGTTTATTCATAAATACTTAAGCTAAATAATAATTAAGGATATAAATATAGCGTGTCTATTCAAATATTACAGTATTTTCAGTATAGACTATAAAAACTATAAACATTGCTATTCTTATTCTCCAGGCGGAATACTGTTATGTTTAAAATGTAACAAATTCAGAAACAAAAACATTAATCATAATCTTTGAAATATGATCAAATGAAATGCGCCCACGTACTCGTAAGAGAGTAGATTGCAAATGTAACTAATTTCCTCTTTGACTATTGTTATTAGCATAACTGTGAGTTTTTCTGTTCATTTCTGTCTTTGTATTATAGAAAACGCCACTGGTTGTACAATTACATATATATCCATGTACAATTTTTCTGTCTTGTAACTATATTGTACAATTGTTTGTTTTCTTTCAATAAATAATTAAATTTTTTAGCCAACTCAATCGTCAGATAAATCTTGGGACCAAATTATCGTAGAAACTTACATCAATGAAATAACACAACTATAAAAGTTAGTGATGTTTGATATCCCCTACCCCCATAGCATCGATTGTAAAACACAGAAAGACGGTCTAGGAGTATCATCATAATCTCCGAAACCGCTTTTGTTCCTCAGCTCCAGTACTAACACTATAAAAAACTAGGCCTACATGATTCCATTGAATTTAATACTTCCCGCGGTTTCTTTCACAGTCAGGTAAAAGACGTAAGGTATAAAAACCGCCGTCCCTACTCTTAGGTTAGGAAACATCTGGGCAATTTCCTTTTTTATGTACAACAAAGTGTTCTCTATCTATCTATAAAAACTCAAACGCAAACTCAAAAATTTAATTCACTACAAAAACAAAATGTTTACTAGTTTCACAATTAATAGATTATGTGGACAAGAAGATAACAAAGAAAATCCACAAAAACAAAATAGAGTAAAAAATAAATTCCGCTGGTTCATTATTAATTTGATACATCCATGATATATTGATTATTGATATTAAAAATGTAGTTTTACACAGAGCAAGTTAAACACACGAATATTGAATGAACCCTGTTTCCAGTCTGCAATTCTGTACAAACATATTAAACAGTGAATTAAATTTTTTAGTTTGCGTTGTGGTGCTCCTGGTGTGGTGACATCACAAAACAGTGTAAAATAACAGCCACTGACGTGTTATTATCCCTCAATCGAATAACTGTGCATTTAGTAGACACATGCCCCAGTACGACTTTCTGTATTTGCTATATTGTGGCCCCATGGCTAGCGTGCCATGGCCGGCGACGATCAACAGACAGATGCGGTAGTAAACCATAGAGTGTCTCAACGGGCGCTCGTGCCTTGGCGAGTCGACGCGCGCGCATACCCTCTATCGTCGCGATCTAGCCGCGTTTCGAAACGCGCGCTCTTGTGCCCGATCCCTTTGTTATACAAAATTCACGCCTATTTCACGGATGCAAGGTCTTAAAGAATTGTTTCTTTTGGTGTTGCGTCAGTTTTTCGTGTAACGTTTCTCTCTGTCATGACGATAGTAATCGGTGCGCCGCGGTTCTATTCCGAAGGAGCCTTTCGTCTTTCCTGTTTTCTGTTGATTCAGAATCGTTGACTGTTATGGTTTATGCTATTGATTTTACGTATCTTTAGTAGTATCATAGTACTAATAGTATTATCTGTGATATTATGGTATGTTTGTATTACTATGTAGATGTGATAAGTGTAGAATGCGTGAAACGACACTACCTGCGTATCAATACAATTGCATTGTAGGGTTATGAACTAAGAGTATATACGTCAGAACATTTTATTTTTTATTTTAGGGCGTGGTATACAACATAATATATTTTTTGTTTTAATCTGTGGCCTGGTATCTCCAGGGTGATTTTGAAATCGTTAGCTATATTTTGACAGAATGTTCTCTTCATTGTGAAAAACAGTAGGTATTATTAATGATTTTTCGGTAATGGCAATTATATTTGTAAATATTCGTGATTTCCGACCTTTTGCTCGAAACTGTAAATCAAAATTCAAAGTGGTTGGAGGTACCGTGACGTTGAAATTTTTTTTCTAATATATTAAATGTATAAGAGTCTCTCCTGCGATATGCGTAGACAATTAAAAGAACAATTGTTTTGGCCGGCGCCGACCATAAGACGCTCGAATAACTCTAAAGTTTGTCAATCGAATTCAAAGTCACCCTGTGGACCCAAATGAAATGAGACTTCAATACATGTACACATACATACATAAACTTACGCCTGTATCCCAGAGGGGTAGGCAGAGACGGGACTGCCTGGGACGTCCCTTACCGCAATACATGTACTGATAATATATTGAACCATAATTTACTTGTGGCTGTCGGGCTATTCCGTTTATGTCATATTATTGCAATCCATAAATGCTTTCCTATTAAAATAATTTTATTAAAGGTGCTGTCGACAGTAAAACCATATAAATTACTAGCTTTTGCCCTCATTTTCGTCTACGTAGATTTTAAATCAACATTTAAAATAGCTTCTACTTCTATGGTCGTAATTTATATCTAAGTACAGATCATTACATAGGTAATCTAGGTAATGTCTGAAACTACTTAAAATTAATTCTCATCTTTACAACTGGAAAGCGTCGGAAGAGTAAAGAGCACATTAACTTTCCACGTTTTCAATACACACATTATTAGCTTTTTCATTATTTGAATCAGGCAATCAAGGCCCGCACAAAAGAGTTAATAAAATAAAAATTATGAATATATAGTTTTACCTTATATTGTGACCCTATCTTCTTACCGCTACCATGTGTCCAGGTGAAAACTTGTCTCAGGTGATGCCTTTATGGGTTTTGCATATCAAACCAACAAATAAATCAAGTAAATGTAATAGATGTAACTCACAAAAAATATTTTTACTATAAATTGCTTAAATTAAACGGCAATTATGTACCTAAAATATAAACTTGTGGCGATAAAAGCAATAATAAAATATTAATTTGTCTTCAAACATAGTAAGGCACAGTCAACACAAGAGAACAATAATGACACTTTTCGAACTAAAACGTTCGTAAGCACTACACCAAAACCAAGTAAGTTTATCCGGTGTTAAGTTAATAATAATGACATTTTAATGAGTTATTTATTTAACAACATGTTAATTAGGTAGAAGACAAAAATGCTTGTAAGTAATGTACACCAGTGTGCAATTAGTTGCTTATTTTCAGGCAAGGCCTTTCCTTAAACTAAGTCATATCTACCCAGATATGATTATACTGCTATTATGACGATGAAGAACACACGCACAGGATGAAAGATCCAAACCGAGAACTCAACATAAATCCCATCTACTATATAGTCCATAAAGTACACCAGAAGCCAAGGATTGCTTGTACAGCACCCACTTTCGACATTTAATCCGAAATATGTCTTGAATCCAAGATTGGCTTCAATGATGTTCAATCAATAGGAAAACATTATCCTCCTTCTGGCGCTGTCGGATAAAAATTGTCACTTCTTCGTTTGGGTTTGTTTTGTCATCTGCTACCTTCTTTATCTGTTAATGTACCTACTCATTCGTTCCGTTGAGATGTGCAGTCTTCAGTTATCCTCTATAATCCCTTTTATCCTCTGTTGTCCTCTGTCGTACGTTGTTCTTTTTTGCCCTGTATTTTCCGCTTTTGTTCCCTGTTGTTATGTCATCCTTACTCCACTATCATCATTAGTCCTGTGATGTCCTCAATACTCTTTCACCCCCTGGTATTCAAAGGTGTCCTTTAATGTTCTGTGAAATTATCAGTCGTCTTCTGTTGTCCTCAGTGTTAATGAGTTGTTCACAGTCGTCTTCTATTATCCTGTTTTCGCCTCCGAATTCCTCTTTTGTCCAAAAGTATATTCTATTGTCTTCCGTTGTCAACATTGTCATTAACTGTCTTCAATAATCGGCTTTCGTGACTATTAGCTTGTCGCCTTCTGTTTTTCTCAGTCAACTTCTATTATCCTCATCCTGCTTCTGTTGTTCTTCTCTTTCATCTAGAGATGTACTCGTTTTGTCCTCTGCTATCTTCAGTCATCTTCTACTGTCCCTGTTGTCGCCTGTTCACATTGTTCTTCGGTTGCTTTCCGTCGTTTTCGGTTTTCCCTTGTTTTTGTGTCACTTCACATTATTATAGATTGTCAGGTTATGTCACGTCACGTTACGTCACGTGATGTGCTATTGATTGGTAAAAATTGGTACTAAAACGTTTCCGTACGGCCACATACAAACAGACAGCAAACCGAAAAATATTAATAAAATATATTTTTGCATTCCATGACTTATTTGGCAGGTCACGCAGTATATTTTTTTCTAAAAATGTTTATGTAACTTGTCTGCTGATTTAATAAGTATAATAATAATAATAACATCCACACAGTACAATCAATTGACCTGGTCCCGAACTAGGATACCCTGTGCTATGGTAACCGGGCAAGAACGTCACAAACATGAAAATACACCCAGACTGAGTCTATTTGTATAAATGTACCGCGCCCCCCAGTGGTAATCAAATCCACGACCTCTGTTCTGGTAGCTAAACACCATAACGGCTCGACCAACGAAGCAGTAAAAAAAAACGAAGATAAGTGTTAACTTTTTATATATGTATGATGTATGATCAAGAAGGCGAAAAAAGAGCGGCCAAACCGGACTGAGACCAACATGGAACAACCCGTTTTGGTTAAAACAGCATATTGACAGCAAATTGTCTACAAGCCAGCCATCAAATAGTTTCAATAAAATATCGGTTCAGTTAGCTAATCAGGACTGTCAATATCAGTTCAATTGATGACGTCATTCATTGCGGTCCGCGCTTGTATTGTCAGCAAAGAGTTAGTGTGAAGTGAACTGTGAAGACAGTCCTACTAGTCCGATTTTAGCCGGGTTTTGACGGTCTACTGTACGCTCGGACCGTGTGCGTACAGCTTTAGTTGATTATGACGACGACACGGTCAGTGCGCTCGGACCGAGTGCATCGTCATAATGAACTTAAACTGTACGCACACGGTCCGAGCGTACGTAGACCGTCAAAACCCAGCATTAACCTACTCTGAACTGTCAAATAAGTACGTATTTTCACACTTCGGAAACGCCAAATTGGTCCCACAGGTTGACCCAGTACATTGGTCAGTTACTTAATAGAAGGGCTGGTCACAATAACTTATTTATTCATAAAAACCGGCCAAGTGCGAGTCGGACTCGCGCACGAAGGGTTCTGTACCGTTATCTATACAACATTAGACACGAAGACAAAAACGGCAAATAATCAAGTTTCTTGTATGGGAGCCCCCTTAAATATCTATTTTAATTTAATTTAATTACTTATTGATATAGAACTAAATATTCTGCTAAGGCGGGTGCTGTGTGCGGCGCGAGCGCTAGGCGTGTGCGGCGCGGGTGCTTCGTGATCGCGTCGACTGAATACGCCCTTACAATTTTTTCCACCATTAAAATGTTAAAATGTGCGCGAGTTTGACGGAATGTCAGACGTCACGTAGGGCGATGCACGTTGATTATTTTCTTTTCCTATATTTCTTTCTCTTTCATTCTTTATATCTATAATGGTCCCTCTTCACCAAGCAACAGAACTTAAAGGACCACTAATATGAGAGATGGGCCATCGTCTCGACGCTTGGCCAATGCTTAGCCCGTCTTTAAATTTGAGCAAGCTAGGAGAATGGAAATACTGTGACCGATGGCCTTCATACGCCAACCCACATCCTGATGTCGCGTCTTGATGGCCCGTTGGTTTTTGTCCATTGAGTTAGCGCACGCGACATGTATAAGGGGCAAGAGAAATCTTAAACTTAAAGATTTTATTATAAAAAGACTTTAGAAGAAATAACAAAAAAAATTTTTTTTTCGGCGTTTCAAAGGTTCAAGAAAGACTCAGAAATATTAAACAAAACAACGCGAATATTTTTTCAGGCTTTGTAAGGTCTCAAAAATTGCAATCAAGTTATCTTATTATAAAACTTACTCTGATTAGACCTACTTTATTCATGGAATTCTAAATGTTTTCTTATAAGTAAAAGTGTAGACTATAAAAACATAATATGACTAAAATATTGATACACGCTTCGTGCAATTATAAGGCGTTAAGTGCACCTTGTGACGTCATGTATTGAGCCCTATCTGTATTCTTATCTTATCATGGCGCGTTTTTGTACCATGAGACTATAATTATTTTTCGGCAGGTCACGTTATGAAAAGTATTAGAGAAAGTAACCATAATTATTTATTTTTTAACATGGCCTCTCTATTGAGGTTAAAACTTGTTGTTTGTAGGTTCTCAATAGGGATAGATGATCCGCTGTAAATTAAAAAAGAGGGTTAGACTGGATAAAAATTTGCCTCTCGCTCATACAATATTATCGTCTTTATTATGTGTGAGAGAGAGGAAAATAGTTCGTCAGTCCCTTTATTTATTATTAATTAACCATGCTAGACATGTACCTAGCACGGTTGAACTACGTCATCCAGCTGAGGTGAGTATGACGTCATCAATAGCATCATTCTGACATCATTCAGTATTCCGCACTTGAGCAATGATAATTCCTACGCAGAAAACGATGTCATCAGTATGAACAAGTACCTAGTTTGACTGAATATAATATCTAAGAGTCAGCGGGCCTTCATTCAGAAGGTATTTTCTTCAATTACAATCTCTCATAGAAACTGTAGCTGTGTCCACACAGTAGCGTGTCAAGGACGGCCGTGTGCTTGCACAGTTCGCGCACACAAGGCTTAGTGCCTATCGGTTCAATACTCGCACTTAAGTATAGCTCAATAAGAGTTGCTTGTGCATCGTTGACAGTTCAGCTGCCGAGAGGCCAGTCGCCTCTGGTGGCCCACGCAAAGGAAGCGACATTAAGAAACCATGGAGCAGCGCAAGTTCACAGTCATAGACTCGTAATAACCCAGATGTGAAATGACATCATGTTATTTCTTCAATTCATACGCTAATTGACCGAGCACTAGAGAATTTGAGGAATCGTAAAGTAACTCAGGAATAGGAGTTACTTCATTAGTGTTTAGGAACCCCTAAATTCTTATGAGTTGAAAATTTCACCACCTGTGTTTTTTTTTTTTTGCTTAAGTCGACCGGGGGCTACATTTCTTCTTCCACCTCTTCGTAACCTAGTTAATTGTATTCGACACTATAAAAAAACCAATAATCGATGACCTCTGAGCTTTCAGGGCCGAGTTTCATAACACGTAGTTTATTATGAAAGATCGAGGTATATTGCATAGCAGATTTGTTTTGTTAATCTGGGCATCAAACGACTTTACAATCTACATCAAATTATCATAGTAAACATGAAGCGAAACCCTAAGGGCGCGAGTTCTACTAACACTCGCCAAGTTTATAGGGTTTCGTAGTCGACCAAGGAAACGACTAATAGTTTTGCCATGTCCGTCCGCCTGTCTGTCTGTATGTCTGTCCGCGGCCTAGCTCAGAGACGATTGAATAGAAAGCTGAAATTTTGCATGGACATACATATTAATCAAACATATTACTCAAGATATATTAGAGTTACCTCCAACGCGATTTAAAAAATGTGTTAAGCACATTTTGTGCAAAAAGGCTTACTATAACATCAAGGATTATTTAGAGGACAAAGATGTTTGGCATTAAAGAGTAGATTAATATTATTTAAAGGACGATTGTGACTAGTGTTCAACACATTCATGACTAATATTTTAAGTTGAAAACTCTGTTAATTAAGTTAAAACGTGTTTTGAAAAGAATAAATGTGGAGTTTCTTTGTTAGCTTCTTCTCCACATAATCCATTAATTGTGAAACTAACAACTTTGACGTTCATTAAGTAAACATTCTGTTTTTACAATGAATAAAAATATTTGAATTGAATTGAATTGAATCACGTCGACAAAACGGGAGAGTAAAATCTTAAAAACAAATTTTATGGGTACCTCCCCTGCACCCAAATTAGGGATTAAATATTTTTTTCTCGCCTATACCACGATATCCCACAGATATCGTTGGATTGGACGTTTAAAAATATTGTGGGTGTAGAAGACCATTTTTAGATTTAGGTTTCCGTTTACGAAATATTAAGCTTGTTAAGCTGTAATTTTTGTCATACAATTTCAAGTGTCATGCTGAATTTATTATATATTTAACTCGTTAAAATAATGCGGTATGGTAATAAGATGCGGAATGGTACTCGCCTTTTTAAAATGTTTTATATTACGGCAACTTTGTAGATTGGTGAACAAAAAAGTTCTTTGACATTAAAATGATTACGCCGATTGATAAAATATCCTTTATGAATTTACAACTCGCGCCATCGACGCGCGCTTGAATAAAAAATTAAGTAAATGTTATTTTTTTCTCAAATTCATTCATTCAATCGTTCGTAATTTTTTTTATGTTTCAAATTATCATCTTCATCATCATCATCAGCCATTTGACGCCCAGTGCAGAACATAGGCCTCCATCATGGTTTTCCAAGCTTCCCTTCCCGGTCTTGTGTCGCCCGCATCCAGCGACTTCCTGCCACCTGCCTGTTTCAAATATAGCTCTTTTAAATTAAACCTAGTCTAATTCACAATTCAACGGGGTCCATACACAATTACCCATTGTTCTTCTTTCACCATGGGTAAAAGATTAAGGGGGTCTAGGGGGTAACGCTAGCGCCACCGAGATAAAAAAAACATATCTTTTTTTACAGATCAAATTTGCAAAAAGTGTCTGTACCATCTCTCAATCATGTTAATAGTGATTTTTGGGACCCATGGCCCTGAACCTAAGGCTAACCTAGGACTAGATAGGATTAACGCCAGAAATGGCCGTTTTGGGCAGTCCCAGGTTCGTGATCCTAGGTTCTTTTTCGTGGGTCCTAAAAATCACTGTTAACACGATTGAGAAATTGTACTGACACTTTTTGCAAATTTGATCTGTAAACAAAGATATGATTTTTTTTTTCCTCAGTGGCGCTAGTGTTACCCCCTTAAGGGGAATGTCTTTTTTGAGAGAATCTCATATACATTTCACGTTATGAAACTTTGTTCCCCAACACACCTATTTTCTGTTTGGTGACTGAATTGTGATTCATGTTTATGTTTTGATGGGATTAGGTATAATTTCCATTTCCTAGTATTGTTCTGTTGACATAGCGTGATTCAATATTAGCTCACACGATACGAAGTGATAAAATTGTACAGAAAGATAGAGTCCTATAATTTATATATTATCGAACTGACTATAAATAAACGGGCAGGAGCTTAGACGGTAACTTAGACAATATGTAATTGCCTGAAAATTAATATTTTTTTATACCGATTTCAAATAAAAAATAAAAGCCGACTTCAAAACACTACAGCACTAAAAAGTTAGAAATCATTTAAAAGGATACCTTCAAATTAGGAGTACGTATACATGTAGGTATTTTAGTTTGGAGTCGGAGCCCAAAATATATGTGCTGGTCATGAAACTGGGCACCAACTACAAATTATACTTCTACAAATACCTACATGTAAATAGTATTGTATTCGTACTTCTAATTTAAGGGTAATGTGTATTCTTTTAAATTATTTCTAACTTTTTAGTGCAGTAGTGTATTGAAGTCAGTTTTATTTTTTATTTAAAATTTTTATTTGTCAATTTTTAGTGGGGAGCAGGAGAAAAAACCTGCCGAATGCGAGTCGGACTCGCGCACGACGTGAATAGGCCTCGGTTAAAAGGAAGAGGTTATCAGTTCAACGGAATTTTTCCGGGACTGATTTGAAAATTATTTTCCCATGGTCCTGGCATCCTGGAGAAATCGAGGGAATTCTTAAAATTTTAAAGGGACACTTGAAGCGATTTAGATGTTCTTTTAAGGGTTCCGCACCCAAAGGGTACGGGACCCTATTACTAAGACTCCGCTGTCCGTCCGTCCGTCCGTCCGTCCGTCCGTCCGTCTGTCACCAGGCTGTATGTCTTGAACCGTGATAGTTAGACCATTGTTTCCTAACCTGTGGTCCGCGAAGCCCTGGGGGTCCGCGAGCATATGTTTGGGGGTCCGCGGTCCCATACGCATCTATCTTACTTAGAGCATTAACATCTCGTAATTATTACGGCACTACTGCCAACACGTGTGTAAAATGTATGATATACAGACATCTTATGAAGCCGATTTTTTAATTTCGAACGCATTCTACTTTACACGTGGGCTAACTTTTTTGTTTATCGGCCAACTTGGATCTAATTTGGTATGAGCAGTCTTTTCGTGATCCAATTATGAAATATTTTTTTTGAAGTTCGATATACAAAATGGCGGCGTCCATTTTTGGCAAATTGGCTATTTTTCGACCTCTACACAAAAAATTCGGCAGCCAAGTGGGCACAGGCTGGAGATGAGCTGTAAATGGCATCGAATTTTCAAAAAATCGAGGTATATGAGAAAAATCGGACATTTCGACATTTCAAGATACAATACAATACAATACAATACAAATAAACTTTATTTCTCCATCCACAAATAAGGTACAAAAGAGGTGGCGACCGAGATATCGATGATCGAAAATGACAAATTTTCTTAGAGAATTTGTACTGAAAATCAACTCTTAGTACTAAATTTAGAACAAAAATCTGATGGGACAAACTTGCGAGGCCGAAGGGGGCATTAGGAACCCCGCCGCGGCGAGGCCTAAGACCGAGACCATACATGATCCCACGCATCAAATCCCAACCCTAAGTGTCTAGCGAGGCCCTAGGCCGAGCCGCCTAGTTCTGTTATATAGGTACAGTTTTTTTCAATTCAATTCAATTCAATTCAAATATTTTTATTCATTGTAAAAACAGAATGTTTACTTAATGAACGTCAAAGTTGTTAGTTTCACAATTAATGGATTATGTGGAGAAGAAGCTAACAAAGAAACTCCACATTTATTCTTTTCAAAACACGTTTTAACTTAATTAACAGAGTTTTCAACTTAAAATATTAGTCATGAATGTGTTGAACACTAGTCACAATCGTCCTTTAAATAATATTAATCTACTGTTTAATGCCAAACATCTTTGTCTTCTAAATAATCCTTGATGTTATAGTAAGCCTTTTTGCACAGAATGTGCTTAACACATTTTTTAAATCGCGTTGGAGGTAACTCTAATATATCTTGAGGAATTTTGTTGTAGAACCTTATACAGTGCCCCATAAAGGATGTGTTAACTTTTGCAAGTCTAAATAGTGGAAATGACAATTTATGTTTATTTCTAGTATTAACATTATGGTGGCCACCAACATTTTCGAAGTCTTTGATATTTTTTCTAACGTACATAATATTTTCATAAATGTATTGACATGCAACTGTTAAGATGTTGGTTTCTTTGAAGAAATCTCTTAGCGAATCCCTACTACCTAACTTGTAAATAAATCGGATGGCTCTCTTCTGCAAGATGAAGATAGTCTCAATGTCTGCTGCCCGGCCCCATAGTAGTATACCGTAGGACATAATACTATGGAAGTAACTAAAATAAACAAGCCTAGCAGTTGCAACGTCAGTGAGTTCCCTAATTCTTTTCACTGCATATGCTGCAGAGCTAAGTCTGTGTGCTAATTTTACAATATGTGGACCCCATTGTAGTTTTGGATCGATGGTGATGCCCAGAAATACAGTATCATCTACAAATTCTAGTTTTTCATGTCCAATTACTATGTTGTTCTCAACTACTCGTACGTTAGGTAAGGAAAACTTTATACATTTCGTCTTTTTAGAATTTAGCAGCAGATTATTTGCTGTGAACCAATCTAGTACTTGCGAGAGAGAATTATTTGCATCGTCAAGATTATTTTCTTGTCTCCTTATTTTAAAAATAAGTGACGTGTCATCAGCAAATAACACTATCTCAGACATTTTTTGTACCATAAACGGTAAATCATTTATATAGACTAGGAAAAGGAGCGGCCCTAAGATAGATCCCTGCGGGACTCCTATTTTTACAAGTGAACCCGAGGATTTAATACGATTTACGTCTGCTTTTTGGACCCTTCCTTCTAAATACGATCTTAAAAGATCTAAACCTGCACCCTTTATTCCGTAGTGTTTTAACTTTAGCAGTAGCGTTTCGTGGTCTACACAATCAAATGCTTTTGATAAATCACAAAATATGCCTACTGCATCCTTGCGATCCTCCCACGCGCTGAAAATATGTTTAAGTAACATAACTCCGGCGTCTGTTGTATTCCGCCCTTTAGTAAAACCAAATTGCTGGCTATGAAAGAGTTGGTAATTATTGAAATGCGTAAGTAATTGATCTAAGATGATCTTCTCAAATATTTTACTCAATACTGGTAGTACTGAGACGGGCCTAAAATTGGTTGGATCGTGTTTATCACCGCTCTTAAATAAGGGTACTAGTCTACTATATTTCATGAGGTCCGGAAATACTCCCTCATCTACACATTTATTGAAAATTTTTGCTAACGGTAAAGCTAGGACATGGATCACTGAACTAACAATTTTTACTGACATACCCCACAAGTCCTCCGTTTTTTTAAGATTCAATAATTTAAATTTTTTAAGAACGTTATGGGGCTCAATGTAATTAAATGAGAAATCGTGTTCGCACGAGGAGACATGGTCTTTTAGTAATGTTGCTGCACGATCAGGTGACGAGTCTAACGGAGCTGTAGTCACGATTGGAACATTAGTGAAGAACTGTTCAAATGCTGCAGCGATATCTTCATTTGTCGTTATTATTTTGTCATCAATCTTAAGCGAAATATCTCGGTCTCCCAATTTTGTTTTACCCGTTTCTCTATTTATTATTGTCCAAATTGTTTTAATTTTATTCGGTGACTGTAAGATTTTATTCTTTATATGATCGCATTTAGCCTTATGGCAGACGGCCTTAAATAATTTGGAATATTTTTTGACGTGCTGTATGAATTTGGTGTCATATGTATAAGTCTTTTTGTCATACAGTTCATAAAGTGTGTCTCTACTTTTCCGGATACCCGAGGTTGCCCATTCACTAAATCCTAATTTATTCTCATTATTTGTTAGCTGCCGCAATTTAAAATTTTTTTCAAAACTACCCGACACGACTTTGAAAAAGTCTATATAATGAGCATTAGCATTTTGGTAATTTTCTTGAGTTTTTATGCTACTTTCAAGGTCTACTTTAAATGACTCTAATTTTTTACTTGTTACGGGCCGGCAGAGGATATTTTAGTCTTTTATTTACTCAAGTTATAGTAAAAGTGTGTACAGAAGCGGTGAAAAGTATGCAAAAATGCCTTTGAAATAGGTACCGAGTTTGTACGAATTTCACCAGCGATATGTGATTCACTCGGCCCAGCCCAGCTTTTGTTGTCTTAGGCCAGGTTTACATTTCTGTCATTCCCGGACTGCGGCCGCACTGCGTGCGAGGGTTTCCCTATAAAAAAGGCCAGTTTTAGGCGTGAGGCGTAGGTATACGTAGAAAGGACACGGGACGAGGGCGCGGAAAAGATCTGTCAATTTACTTTCATACAAAAATATATTCTGGAGCAATAAAACACAGAAAAAACGGGGCGAGGATGCGAACTCTATACAACGGCGCATCTTTTCCGCGCCCTCGCCCCACGTCCTCCGTAATTCGATGCTACCAAAGATTACTGAGCTACATGTCGATAGAAGAGAGTACCTAGAACACGTAAAGTAAGTATCGCCTCACAATCGCGCGGGGTGTGTCGCGCTTGCCAGTCAAATACGACCTTATAACGACCAATATAGCGTCAGATAAAGACGTTCTGAAGCATTGACTTCAAATTGTATGTTGTAGCTCGTTTTAATTCTTTTGTGTTCCAAAATTTCTTTTATTAGTGATCCAGCTAAAATTGTGACAATTGATCCAAAATGTGAACAAAAACTTAACTGAAATAAGCGTGAATAATCAAGTGTAACGATTTTTAAAATAGTCCACGATGTCGCCGGCACACCACTACGTGTCGACAGTAAAAAAAGGACTCACCATCCAGGAGGTTAAGCGTGAAAATTGCATGGAAAAGTGTGAGAATAACAATCCCGTGGGGCAAAGTGATGTAGACATTAAAGACGAGTTTGACATAGCGAAGTATGAAGTTATGGAGTTCACAGCCAGACTACGGTGGCCTGACTTATTAGTGCAAGTGTCTTTACATCTAGTTTCTCTGTATGGATTGTACCTCATTGTAACTTTTAAGGTGAACCTCCTCACTACCCTATTTGGTAAGTAAGACTTTATTAATAAATAATACATAAATGCTTATTAATAAATCGTTCGACACGTTTTACGTTTTCGATCAGCAATAAAATGAAATTGTACATAAATAGCGATTGCTTAGGTCTCGTGAAAGTCAGTTTGTATTTCTCCACGATGTACCACTTCTTTCAATTAATTCTTGGCCATCTTCATCCATCCGCTGCCAGTAATCTGCCTCTGTTCGGCGGTCAGTGAGATGGTCAGAGTCCTATGCTGCGTTTTCCATTTCGTGGTCGCTATTTGGGACCGCATCGGCTTTTGATTTTTCGGCAGATTTTACCAGACAGATTAGAAGAGAGAAGAAAATTGGTCCGCTAGACACCACCGTACTTAGAATAGAATAAAAATAGAATAGAAATCGTGGACCAAACACGAAATAATTAATAAGCAATGATAGCAGAGAGTTGCACGTTTTTAGACTGCGTCTAATCATTTTGGTAATTGGAGAGATCTCAGCTACTTGATTTGCACAAATAGCCTCAGTCCATTTTTGTCCTTGCCTGGTTGCTATCATCATAATCATCAGCCATTTGACGCCCACTGCAGGACATACGGCAAAGCGCGAGTACGGAACCTTCGGTGTGCGAGTCCGATTCGCACTTGGGCGGTTCTTTTAAGATCACAACTGGTTTATAGTGGATAGGGGGTATCAAGATCACTCTTCAGTGTGCGCTGAAGTCGCTGTTAATTTTCGAACAGAATCTAAAAAAAGCCACGCCAACACCTTATCGTTTAGATCTTTTCAAAGATCAAAGCACCTCAAAGATTATAATAAATATCCAATCACTCTTGCGGGTTTCAGAAACAGTATCACTGTAAAAGAAAAATAAAATAAAAATTAGGACGCAGGACAAATTCGGTCTCTTTCAGGTGCGGTGCCAAGGCGAGGAGCTGTTAAAAATCTCCGGGGGAATTATTATCATTTTGGAGAAGCGATGACTCTTGTTTCCGAGGTGTAGGATCCACAAAAACTATCGTCAGCCGTTCTCAACGTTACATGTGTCAACACCGATGCCAGATACGCTCTCAAAGTTGCTTACATCTATATGCGCCCACCTCATCCAATCCCACCGATAAAGCATGTGTAAAATACACAAACATCATGGGGGGCTTGAAAATTAAAGTTGGTGTCCCGTTACGACGTGAAATATCTTTTAAAGAATACAGCTTGGATGTTGTAACCAGCGCGGGCAAACCAACTTCAGTGAAAACGAGCTTTACCCCATTTTCCAAAAACCGGCCATCCTGAAAGTGAACTAGAGCTAGCCCCGACGTCAGAACGCAATGAAACACACTGTAGTCCGCACAGATCTTTTTGGCGGTAACGTGAACATAGTCATAGATCGTTTGCATATCGTTTACTGTCTTTACAGTGTATGTGTGAGTAATTGACGTAATGAGATGCGTAGTAAATTACTATTAGTCAATTACTAAAGTAGTCAATTAGTCACACATACACTGTAAAGACAGTAAGCGATGTGCAAACGATCTGCAACTATGTTCACGTTACCTCCAAAAAGATTTGTGCGGACTATACACCGTATCCAATAACATCACTGAGTGTAATGCGAAGCACATTTAGGTGCAACTTATGCAGAAAACGCGCTTAGCTGTTTTACCAGCAACGCTATGCAAGCAATTATAGATACGACAGGTAGGATTCCATGTTTCTAAAAAAAATATACCAGCCTGAGTTAAATAATAACTTCCACATAATGCAATCACTTGCACTGGTCCCAAACTAGTCTACCCTGTGCTATGGTAACCAGGCAAGTGAGGCCATTTGTACAAATGCACTACGCCCCCGGTGGGAAACGAAATCATGACCTCCAGCATGGTAATCAGACGTGATACCGCTAGACCAACGAGGCAATCCTTACTAATATTATAAACGCGAAAGTTTGTATGTATGGATGAATGTTTTTTACTCTTTCACGCAAAAACGGCTGAGCGAATCCGGATGAAATTCTGCACAGAGATAGATTATAGTCTGGATTAGCCCATAGGCAATTTTTTATCCCGGAAAAATGCACATCAAAATTACCACGCGAACGAAGTCGCGGGCAACAGCTGGTCAAATTATAAAATAAAATGTTTAGGAGAATTGTCTGTGGTTGCAGCGTTAGCAACAATCTACACGTCGGGCTTCGGCATCACGGCCGGAGTGCACCGACTGTGGTCACACAGGGCGTACCGCGCGCGGACCCCGTTGCGTGTTCTCTTGGCCCTGCTCTTCACTATCACCGGGCAGGTAATCTATCCTAGGCTTACCTTGCGAACTACCATGCATCAAATGCATGTAATCAAACTTTACATGCATCTGCATGTATCAGTAAATGAACTAAAAGATTGATCAGCCGTCCGCTGTATTTACCTTAGCTACTTCATCATCATCATCATCAGCCATTTGACATCCACTGGGACACAGGCCTCCCTCATGG
This sequence comes from Yponomeuta evonymella, assembly GCA_963969515.1. Taxonomy (NCBI): domain Eukaryota; kingdom Metazoa; phylum Arthropoda; class Insecta; order Lepidoptera; family Yponomeutidae; genus Yponomeuta; species Yponomeuta evonymella. The sequence goes on along the minus strand of OZ018352.1, from coordinate 18,429,035 downwards.
TTTTCTAAGCATGAAGGGTTTTGCCACAATCGCCACGCTTGGCAGGCGGGAGCTACTTAGCTACTTGACTCTCGAGAAACCTGCATGCTATAAGGAAGAAGTAACTTTTTACATGTACGTGATAATTGTATGTTCCTGCGCGCAAACAAACATTTTTTTTATTAATTAGATTAATCGATATTGTATTTGATATTTCCTAAATTAATTAGATTAAGTTGAATGTACAGTCATTTTTAAAGGTGTTGAGTGTCACTGGTCGGATTTAGATAATGGCGGCAGATTTTAGTGACTATATTTTGCTTGTACTCAGCAGATACAACCTGCTACAAGGGAGTTACAAAATGACAATTATTATTGCCGTTTTTATAATCGAGATTTATTAATTCGTGTCTGCCAGATTAGGCGAAAACAACATAGAAAAGTTAGCGTTCACCAAAAATTGCGTCAAACAAATATGCGTTCTTAACGATATACTTAGTAATTGTAGAACAGAGAAGTGTGCGTGTGACAACGGTACTATTTCAGCGTAATAAGAATAATATAATATATTATTATCATACAAAAATCTTGGAAAACTTTCCTCTTCTTTAGATCCGGGGATGTTTATTATGCCTCAACACTGCTAGAAAATATTATTGTAGCAAATTGTGTCAGGCATGTAAGTGATGTTAGTCGATGAAATTTTTTAACGTTTCCCAATTGGTGTCAATTGATGAATTGACTTGCAACAAGTGCCTTGATGGTTACGTTGTTTACAAAGGGGCCACACCATAATCTGTGGGCCACACCTTCAACGTTCACAAGGTAGGTAGTTACATATTTACATATCTATACTACAACGATGTGGTACAACGATTTTAGTGTAAGCAAACATAGATAATTTTATGGATCGTTCGCTTCTAAAAAAATATCCCTGATTGCACATGCACATATGGATATTTTTTTTTACTTTGTGTAGTGCATCTCACATTACGAACTCTGATGGTCCTGCTGCCAACTTTTACTTAACCCATAATTTACAAATTGTGGTATGTAATCCGCAATTTGTTACCGATTAATTAAGGCCGTGTCTTCTCAGAGAAACAAATATGCTCTTTGCCCCATCTGAGCAAAATTTGCTGCAAAGAACAGAGTCCACTGTTCTGTGATGCTGCCTGTACCTGTATTGTTCCCAATACGTACTTGGAGCAGAATATTTATATTTGTTTGCATTTCCCATACTCTTTTATTTGGTTTCTGCAGCGGGTTTTTTGTTTCTACGACACAAACAAAGTAGACAGTCAGAAGGTCAGGGCAGGCCCCTGTTACATGAAGCTAAGCGTTTCAGTCCACTTCGCGCAACCTAGCCTCAGGTTTAGTCGGTTCAAGAAAACAAAGTTGACCGAAAATCATTATGAAAGGGATAACCAATACATTATTTTAAACGGATACTCGGCTTGGTGACGCTGACGCTAAATTGTGACTAGTCAGTTCCTATATTACGCGCATCAAAACCTTAACTTGTTTAACTGTCAAATTCCATACTAATTGCTATCGCAAACTTCAGAATTCCGACAGGATTTGCAACGCAGAATAACCCTTTATAAAACTTCACTTGAAAGTGATATGTTTAGATGTTTTTCACGGTAATACGGCTGAAAAAATTTTTTATATTACGCGCATCAAAACCTTAACTCGTTTAACTGTCAAATTCCATACTAATTGCTATCGCAGACTTCAGAATTCCGACAGGATTTGCAACGCAGAATAACCCTTTATAAAACTTCACTTGAAAGTGATATTTTTAGATGTTTTTCACGGTAATACGGCTGAAAAAATCTAACATTTGTTGGATAAAAGTTTCTATCCGATTCCTACTGGAACGAAGTCTCGGACGCAGTGAAAAACATCTACATCTTTCCTCTTCTTATTTTGCACCTCCCCACTCGTCAGACCGTGAGCTAATGATAGTCATAACCTGTTGACAGCGTGACATCTACACGTGGGCGCTGGACCACCGGGTACACCACAAGTACTCGGAGACTGTGGCGGACCCCCATGACGTGCGGCGCGGCTTCTGGTTCGCACACGTGGGCTGGCTGGTGCTCACACCACATCCGGCGGTGGAAGACCGCCGGCGAGCGCTCCGGCACATCTCCAAGGATCTTTTGGATGATCCCGTGGTCAGACTACAGAAATTGTGAGTTTAACCACACCGGTTACATGTCCAAATTGTTTAAGGTCATATAAGGAACTGTTCGCAAGAAAGTCTGAGAGACCGTCTTGCAATTATCACAGGAAATCACGATTGCAAAGATTTGGCGAAGTCATGGTGAATTGGCGGTACGATGCCTTTGCAATGGATTTTTTTCCCGACAGCGGTGGAGCCCAATACCACGGTAGTGTTTTTGGCTTGTATGTAAGTTTGTATATACAGGGAAATTAGGAAAATCCTTCACGTACTGGACATTCAGAGAACTTTTTATTTTGCATATTCAGCGTTCTGCGATACGGTAATTTTGCGTACTAGACATTTTAAGAACGCTGGGCATTTTGCGAATTGGATATTCTCCGCTTAATAGGCACATTCTAACAAGGAATCTCCGTAGATCTTCTGATTTATATCTAGTGTCTTTTGTTTTCTGTTGTGTACAATAAGGAGTTCTAATATATTTCAGTCTATTAAAATAATGATCCTCCACTTATTTAGTACCATACTAGGTACCTTTTCCATTTTTTTAATTGTTTGTGGGATTGCATCTTTTTGCAGGCTCTTCATCCCCTTGTTTGCGCTGCTTAATGTGGCCCTGCCCATTTGGATCCCGATCCATCTCTGGCAAGAGTCGCTGCTGCACAGCTTTGTGGTGAGCTTCGTGACACGCTTCACGGCCACCCTCAATATCGCCTACTCCGTCAACAGCTTCGCGCATCTATGGGGGAACAAGCCCTATGACAGGTGAGTAAAACGCTTCATCAACTTTCAAGTTTCAATAGATGTGAATATTTATAATATTTAGACCGATGACTTTACCCAAGGTCATCACATCAGTGGTTTGAAAAGGGGACCGTGCTTAGATGGAGTGAAAGCACACTTTCTTTATTAGTGTTATGTTGACTACTAGTCGTAAGTATGCCATTAAATAAAGTTACTGTTACCATACCAATGCAGAAAATATGGCGCAGAATTCCTCAGATAACTAGACTGGTTCACAGTCTCTGCCCATATATGGACTTACAAATTGTTATTACTCACACAAAAAAAGACGAAAATAATTAATTAAATTAATTTAATTCGAGGTTTATAAAGTAAGCAACATACAATGGAATCAGGGTTTTACTTGATTATATTCTTTTTGTTGCACTATCCCGTGCTGAGAACAATTTTAAAAACCTATTTAGAGGCTAAAAATTCCACCCATGCCGGGACTTGAAGCCGCGACCTCTGGATAACCGTGCCAGCGCTCTCCCAACTGAGCTAATGGGCAAGTCTCTTTACAAAGGCAGAGACATCTGACTCGGGGCTGCAAGTGATGTAAATTACATCGGCCAGCTGGCGCGGTTAGCCAGAGGTCACGAGTTCAAGTCCCGGCATGGGTGGAACTTTTAGCCTCCAAATAGGTTTTTAGGATTTTACTTCTTTGATTTATACCTACATCAAATGTTTGTCTTATCTTATCTTACGTATGGTCCGTAAGAGAAAATACTTTCTATGGTTTTGTTCTTAAACGTAACAGGCTACTAGCTAAAAATAGACTAAATATTATCCAATGCATTTCTTCACAGTAACAATAAAGGCATGGAGCAGGCAATCAGCTATACTAATAACCTTCTCCATGTCTGAAACACAGGCGCACGCATAAGAAAAAAGGTGTAATGAAAAAAAACCAAAAAACCCCGAAATATTGGAAAATTCGGGAGAATTGAAAGTGCTTTTTTGTATGGAATTTTGCAAAGTGATCAGAAACAACGGCTGTTGGTTCACCCGACTTCAAAAAAGGAGATTCCAACTCGACGAGCTTTTTTTTGTTTTTTCTGTTTCCTTCACTTCACGGCTTAAGGGACTCCAGGGAGTAAACTATAAACTTGTACACTAGCGACACCGTGGAAAAAAAATAATATCTGTGTTTACAGATCGAATTTGCAAAAGTCCAAAAAATCACTGTTCACATGATTGAGATATTGTACAAACACTTTTCACAAATACGATCTGTAAAAGAGGATATGTTTTTTTTTCATTGGTGGCGCCACTGGATAACAATGTTAATAAAAAATATTCATTTCATTTTCCTCGCTATCCCTTTTTCAGATTCATCAAGCCGGTGGAGAATAAAATGGTGAGCATCGCGGCGCTGGGCGAGGGCTGGCACAACTACCACCACGCCTTCCCCTGGGACTACCGCACCTCCGAGCTAGGCCGCCTCAACATATCGACCAACTTCATCGACACCTTCGCAAGGATAGGATGGGCGTATGATTGTAAGTTGTACAGTGTGTTCAGTATTCGGTCGAAGGCAGACTTTTTGGGGTACCATACCTCAAAAGGAAAAAACAGAACCCATATAGGATCACTTTGTTGTCAGTTCGTCCGTCCGTCCGTTTGTCTGTCAAAGTGCTTTATCTCGGGACCGAGTGGAGGTATCGAGTTGAAATTAAAACCATATACTGAGGTCTCTGAACTTTTTCGCCCCAACGGTTATGTCCGAGCTATGTGCCCCGCTCACTGCCACTTCAACTGAGTAATTCTTCGAGCTATATCAGTAACTCAGGTTAGTATAAAAGTAAGCAATATACCTACTAAGCGTTCTGACCTGGCGACCGCGGACCGGACGATGCAGCGTGGGAAGGCCCCCCACCAGATGGTCTGACGACCTGGTTACGGTGGCGGGGAGTCGCTGGATGCGGGCGGCACAACACCGGGAAGCTTGGAAAACCATGAGGGAGACCTATGTCCTGCAGTGGTCGTCAAATAGCTGGTGATGATGATGATGAATCAGGTCTAAAGTTCCTTAAAGCTGTGAAAAAAACAAACTTCTAAGTTAACGTAAAATAAAGATACGGTCTTTTATGCCGCGAAAAACGTATATTTCGACACTCAAGGGAATCAAAATTTGTAACGTACTATCCGTTGACCTAGAATAGGAATGGCGGACCTTTATGGATCCACGTGCCAAATTTTTCTCAAATGAGTGTCCGATGAAGCCATAGACGTGCCATTAAATTTTGACTTACGGATTAATGGGAAACTTAATAATATCAACTCAAATATAATCATTTACTAACAAAAAAATGCACTACAAGTGTAGTGGTAAGTGCGCGATCAATGACACGCGTGCCACTGGTTTGCCATCCCTGACCTAAAACTATGAAATTTGGCAAGTAATATCGTCTTATACTACAAGTACAGGGAGAAATCTGTAATTAAATTATATTTGTAATTAAATCATAAAAAAATTATTGTCTTTCAACTTCGGGAAAAGCTCGGAAAAAACTGCGAGACTCGATTCCTGAATTATGTATAATAATATGTAAATACCTACAAATTTGTACGGAACCCTCGGTGGGCGAGTCCGACTCGCACTTGTCCGTTTTTTTTTATGTTGCCTATATGCAGGGCACAGGCCTTCTCTCAGAGAGAGAGTACCTATCCAATTTCAAGCGCTCAAGGTATGTCGAGCATCTCAATCGATTCATCGTGTTTGCGCAAGTGTCATAGGCTATATGAATTCAGCATAAAGCCACAACAAAATAATATATAAAAGCTGTATAAAGACAAAAATAAAAACTTAAAACCCAACAACCCGACTGCTGAGCATCAACTACCAAGCACGCGGGACCCAAATTCAATAGCGTAACTTATAGCGAGGAACCTAAGTTGTTATTTATTTTTATTTCATTTTGTTTATACCACAAAAAATAAAAGTAATAAAAGCCATTTCCGGGTTTTTCAAGGCTCAAAAACGCAAAATAAAATATTTTCGCATCTCGATAGTAATTTGCTCTTTATTCACCGAGTGTCATGTCCTAATTCGGCATTAAAAATACCTGTGTGCACTGGTACTTTGAGATATTGGCACAAAACAGAACCAACAGCAAATCAGACAATTAGTAATCATTCAAGGAACCCCTTACCATGCCCTAATAAAAAATACCTGTGCACAAAGATGATGGGGCATGCATCGCGCATTCGAATAACGATTCACTTTGAGCTATTGTTACAAAACAGAACAAACAGAAAAGCAAATAAATAGGTGTCCTTAAATATATTACACTACCTATATTATAAGCTGTTTTCGAGGGTCCTCACGAATCGTCTCGAACGCAGGTTTGATGACTTCCAGCCTCCCGAACAAGCCGGTTTCCGAAAGGGCTTTAGTACCATAGACCACATCCACACGCTGCGGCAAATTATACAGAAGACTGAGGAGTATAATTTGCCATTCTGCTTAGCGTTTGTGGACTATGAGAAAGCCTTCGATTCGATCGAGACATGGGCAGTGCTCGAGTCTCTCCAGCGTTGCCGTATTGACTATCGGTATATCGAGGTGCTGAAGTGCTTGTACAACAGCGCCACCATGTCGGTCCGAGTACAGGAGCAGAATTCGGAGGCAATTCCATTGAGAAGAGGCGTGAGACAGGGAGACGTTATCTCTCCGAAACTGTTCACGAACGCACTGGAAGATGCCTTCAAGCTTCTGGAATGGCAGGGACGCGGCATCAATATCAATGGCGAGTACATCACGCACCTTCGATTTGCCGACGATATAGTAGTCATGGCAGAAACGATGGAAGACCTCGGCATAATGCTCGACGACCTCAGTCGAGTTTCCCAACGTGTGGGCCTTAAAATGAACATGGACAAAACGAAGGTCATGTCGAACGCTCGTGTTGTGCCCACCCCAATAACATTGGGAAACACGACTCTCGAAGTTGTAGACGAATACGTCTACTTAGGACAAACAATCCAACTAGGCCGGTCCAACTTCGTGAAAGAGGTCAATCGTCGAATCCAACTCGGCTGGGCAGCTTTCGGGAAACTTAGAAAAGTCTTTTCGTCTAATATACCTCAATCGCTCAAGACAAAATTATACAACCAGTGTGTGTTACCAGTGATGACTTATGGCACTGAAACGTGGTCTCTCACTATGGGCCTCATAAGAAGGCTCAAGGTCACGCAACGAGCTATGGAAAGGGCTATGCTCGGAATTTCTCTACGAGATCGAATCAGAAATGATGAGATCCGTAGACGAACGAAAGTCGTCGACATAGCCCAGCAGATTAGTAAGTTGAAGTGGCAGTGGACGGGGCACATAGCACGCAGAACTGATGGCTGATGGGGCCGAAAAGTTCTCGAATGGAGACCACATATCGGCAAGCGCAGCGTGGGACGACCAGCCACAAGATGGACAGATGACGTCATTCAAGTGGCAGGAAGACGCTGGATGCAGGCCGCTTCCAACCGGTCTTTTTGGAAATCCATGGAGGAGGCCTATGTCCAGCAGTGGACTTCTTGTGGCTGAATGATGATGATGATGATGACCTATATTGAAGAAAAAACTTAAACGCATATTATCGCCGAATACTGCGGAATCTAACAAAGTCAGAAAAAAATTCAAACTGAGATCACGTAATCCCGATCAGTGGCCACAGGTTCTTAATATATCATCATCATCATCATCAGCTTTGACGCCCACTGCAGGACATAGGCCTCCCTCGTTGTTTTCCGCATCCAGCGACTCCCCGCCACCGTAACCAGGTCGTCTGGTGGGGGGCCTTCCCACGCTGCTTCGTCCGGTCCGTGGTCGCCAGTTCAGACATTTTCACCCCCCCGGATTCGACGAGTGACCTCTTTCTCGAAGTTGGACTTACCTAACTGGACTGTTTGCCCCAGGCATATATAGCGGTCGACTACTTCGAGGTCAGAGCCGCCAACGTGGATAGGAGTGGGCGTTTCATATTATATTAGTCTTGTTCATGTTCATTTTAAGACCCTCAGAGGCGGAGGTAAGTGATGTACTCGCCATTTATGTTGATGCTAGATGCTCCCAGTCCAGAATTTTGAATACGTCTTCAAGTGCAGCTGTAAACAGTTTAGGAGATATTACATCTCCCTGTCTCACTAGTCATTCGGCGCTGCAAATGAACATATTAACATATAAAATATTGCCTTTTAATGTCGATACATAACTGCATAACAGATGTGAGTTTTTTCCAGCGAATTTTAATCTTTTTTCACTTTTACGGGAATTACTGTTCTATTTATTACGTTTCCTATTATTGAATACACAGCACCTGTAAAAATTGGAATGTCCGGCTTTTTGGGGGAAAAATAAAAAGTTCGCGTCAGAGATATTGATCCACCGCGCCCGGGGATTGGTCGTAATATTCCCAGGCTCAAATAATATACACACTATGCTGGCGCGCACATCCACACGCTTCTAAGAAGACTATGCTGGAGGCGCATGACGCACACGCTACTTATTAATAATAATAATATCATTAACAACTTCCACACAATACAATCACTTGTCCTGGTCCCAAACTAGGATACCCTATGCTATGAAAACTAAGCAAGAACATTACAAACATGGAAATACACCTAGACTGAGGCCATAATGTACAAACGTACCCCGGCCGCCTATGGTAGTTATTCTTCCTAGCCGCGTTTCATAAAACTACAATTCATCGTTTACTATGATAATTCGATGTACATTGCATAGCCAAGTCTCATCCTTTGTTCGGTTAAGGACAGATTCTGGTTATGGTAGATTACTTGTTGATCTTTGGGTCAATCGACTTTGCAATGAACATCGAATTGTTATAGTAAACCATGAATTGTAGTTCTAAGAACTGGGCCCCTGGTTTTAAGAATCTAGCATTTGTAGGTGTTCCAAAAAATTAAGTGATGTTGCCTCCAATCTAATGCATGCTGCACTCGACGTTAGTGTGCTAAAATTGTGTCACGCTTAAATGTAATAAGCTCGACATAACGACTTAGTAGACGTTTTAGTTTTAGAAACAGCATTAAACTTATTGGAGCTTCAAAGCGCACTGGTAACTAAATCATATTTTAGCAAAATTATTAAATAAATCTACTTACTGAATTGTAACGTAAGTTGGCTAAATTTGTGTCGAGAGTAGAGGGGCAGAATCTTGTTCCAATGTTGTGATAAAGAATAGCAAAGATGTCGAAGTTTAAGCGAGAACCATAAAAAAATTATACATTAAAACCAGTATAAACTATTTATTAAAGTTATCTTTTAAGTCATTGAACTTGAAAGTCTTGTGAAAGCTTAACTCAAGAGAACAACGGCCGCGGCCGGCTCACCAATAACGAAACTTGGCCTCGCGGTCTTCGATGAAATTTCTCTTAAGGAGCTCCCTCAAGCACATATTCCTGTAAAGAGCTAGCTTGGTTTTAATTTACAAACGCCGGATCGCAAAGTTTTTTTTTCCAATTTCTGCGGGGTAGATACAATTTCTTTTTTACGTTTTCAGTGAAGGCTGCAACACCGTGCATGATCGCCAACCGGATACAGAGGACTGGAGATGGCTCCCTCGGCCATCACGCAGCTGAGGAACCCGACCCCACTGAGCGCAAAACGCAGTAGCGTCTTTGCTACCGTGGCCTGAACGGAGGCATTAAGAAATAAAATATATTTGTTATAACAACAAGACACAGAACAGAAAAAGAGAAACAGATTAGTGACATAATATGTACAAGAGAAGGTGTTAAAGCCAGAGGTTGCATGTGTATTTAAAGCCAGAGGTTGATTAAGTTTTCCTTATTGAAAAAAAAAAGAAAAAAAAGTTTACCGAGTTCAGGAGTGGCGACGGCGCTAAAACTACTTGTCAAGCCGCTGTCTAAGAAAGCTCTGACTTATAAGCATTCGAACGCTTGAAAATCAGAGATCTCATCACAAAATAATGTTGTAATCGCTTATGGCTTGAGGTTTGCGAGACGCCTTCGAAGGTACGCGGTACCTATAGGAAACGAAGGAAAACCGGTGTTCCAAACTCAAACTCACGATTTACTCACTATTTGACTCACGCTGCAAGTATTTAATTAACGCCTGAGTAATTGATAGAATTTCGATAAAATACCGAACGCTTTTATTAATACTGGCCAACATGGTAGAATTACGCAAATATTACAACGCAACCGTCAAAGAGTATATCGGTAAGGTATTTAAATGCTGTCGCAGACCCCGCCGTCGGGCCGTGTTATTACATTCCACATCAAGCTGTGTACCGTCCTGACAAGAAAACATCTAAAACTAGGGTCGTATTAAACGCCAGTACCAAAACAAGTTTCGATAAATCGCTTAACTATATATTACACGTTGGACTGAGCTTTCAGACGAACATATTTGATCTCCTAATAAATTTGAGACTTCAGACATTGAGAAAATGTATTTTCAAATAAAGCTCAGCTAAATTCAGATTTGATTCAAATGATAATATTAACTAATGAATTTAACTGTGTTGCTTTTGGAATATCAAGCTCCCCATATTTAGCAGTGCACGTCATTAGACAACTCGCAGAAGACAAATGATCATGCTAACCGATTGCAGCCCGGGCAGCTGAGCGCCATTTTTACATGGACGACTTCGTATACTCAGTCGAAACAGTCGACGAAGCTCACGAGCAATATCACGATCTCGTAAAGCTGTTCAAAGCTGGTGGGTTTAACATAGTCAAGTCGGTGTCTTATAGTACTGAGTTTATGGGACGCATCCCAGCCGATCACCGAACTCCTAATGTCATTCAATTTGATGAAGACGCATTAACAAAAATTATAAGTCTCCAGTTGAAAACACATATGATTACTTTTTCTTTTTTAAGATCAATGACAACTCAGAGGAGTTCAAATGCACGAAACGCATTATTTTATCTGTGACCACTAGCTTACTTGATCCGCTTTCGTTACTAGGTCCGGTTACCGTTTTAGCGAAATTGCTGATCCAAGAGTATTGGAAGCAGAATTTAGATTGGGATGATTAAGTTCCCGCTTATATTTAAGACAAATGGACATAGTTCAAATAAAAACTCAATTCAAAATTCTCAAATTTAAAAATACCTCGTCATGTAGGCATTTCTCAAACTTTTCCAAATGTTACTCTTATAGGGTTTGCTGGCGCGAGTGAGAAGTGTCACGGCGCTATTGTTTACATCCGAGTCAGTGAGGATGATTATGATGAAGGTAAAGTCACACTTTTATGCTTCAAATCAGGAGTAGCCTCCCCGAAATATGTATCGCTCGCAAGACTTGAATTTTGTGCTGCACTTTTGCTTTCAAGTCTGATGGTGTGTCTTAGAGACACTACGATTATAACCGAACGAACGCCTATTAACCGCATTATCGCTTTTACAAACTCTACATGGATTTGTGTAGCTCCGTACAAATTCAAAACTTTTGTTGCAAACCCCATGGCGGCCATTAATGTTCCTACTGAGCATTGGTCTCATGTCCCGGAAAAAGAGAATCCCGTGGATATTATATCTCGTCCTATTATGCCGAGCCAATCAATAAATATTGAATGATTTTTATTTCAAGGGACCTTCTTGGCCAACCACCCAGAAAGAAAACAAAATACACAACAGAAAAAACAAAAAAAAACATAGATGTAGCCTGTGGTGTGTCTAAGTTGCCACAAAAGGCTGCTGACTCAGCTTTGTGCTGATTTTACATCTACAATAAATGATCTACACGCATAGGCATAGCATCTAGTAAGATACGTAAAGTGAGTAGCCTGGTACTGTCGGCAACAAGTCAACCTTTACATTTTTGATGCGAAACGTCTTTCAGTTCGGTAGCAGGGGGTAACCGCATGCAACGTAAACATGTCACAACTCTGTAACTATGCTACGTGTCATGTGCAATGCGTTGAGATAAGTAAACCAAAGTACCCATTACTCAGATTCTCTTGTCTGGCGCCACTAGTACCTACCGCTTAACACATTGCTCAGTTTGAGCTGAGAATTAACGTTTACTTATAGACGTGCCGCTATAATAACAAATACTAAAAACAGAATGAAATAAATATTTAAGAGCCCCCCTCAAATATTTATTTTATTCTGTTTATAGTACGAGTATTTGTTGTTATAGCGGCACGTCTATAAGATTTTTTTTTTCGTTTTTTGCTCGATATTAATAACGGCAACAGGTAGATGCTTGAAATATTCTAATGTTGTATAGATAATGATGCGGAACCCTTCCGAGTCGCACTTAGCCGGATATTTTTTTCAAAATAAGATTAATTACTGTGCAAAATCTTGACTAATCTCCAAAACAAGCTTAATGACAATTTGCCTTAGATGTTGCCGTGGTAGTCATCATCATCATCATCATCATCAGCCATTTGACGCCCACTGCAGGACATAGGCCGCCCTCATGGTTTTCCAAGCTTCCCGGGCCTTCTGTTAATGCATTGTAGTATCATGACAACTGCATGAACATGGCGATTTCATTTCATGGCTGCTTTAAGTCTACGCGGGCACGCGTATCAAACCTTCTAGGCGTCAATGGTATGAAAAAACACGTCACGTGACCCGACAGTGTATCTGTCATTATACTACAATACACTAACAGAATCGAGGCCCAGGTCTTGTGCCGCCCGCATCCAGCGACTCCCCGCCACCGTAACCATGCCATGGCATTAAGTATCGCCAATATCGGTAAACTTACAAACATACATTTTCTTCCTCTTTTCCACCGCGGCGAAGGCGAAGGAATCTTTATATACGGAAACCGAGTGCGTAATAGATATTTAACAAAGGAATAAAAAATATAAGCATTCGTATAGTAAATGTATTTAACGATAAATTTTTAAGTCTAGATGATTATTCTTTTGTCTATGCATTGTTATTGAACTAACACAAAACCTACAAACTTTTTCTTCCGATTTTTCTATTCCGATGAAACTTTTCATTTCGCTAACTATGGACTCTCAAGAAAAAAAGCAAACATACATATAGATATAAGAGAATCAATAGAGCGTACATAGGGTTCGTGCTCTCTTATTGAAACTCCTTGCTTAAAACATTGGCGTCTGCCTTAATTGGTTATTGTTCTGTGTGAATTTAATGTAAATACGAAATAAAACATTAAGTCGAAACCGACGCCATCTTGTTTAATTTAAGACTCCTAAAGTGGCGACCCCGTGAAGAACAGAAGCACCAAGTCAACTATTTATGGTGAACAAAACTGCAAGCGACATGGAGACGTCCCCGGCGATGGCGCGATATCGGAGATATTTTTGAGTTCAGATAACAATACCACATTACTTTTAATCAAGTTTCAGTCATATAGTTTTACACACTTCATCTATCCATCATTGGGAAGCTGGGATCACTTCAGGAGACCTGCAGTGACATCAGAGCGCTGCTGGCTTTCTGGAAAGAGATAGGCTGGCTGGAGTAAACTCACAGCTTTGCTACTACGTACAATGGCCCAACTATGAGGCTAAGTGCGGAAATCTCAGGTCTAGCTAACTAACTAACACTACCTATTTTAATATAAATTCAATTCGCAAGCTAATATTTACTGTGACACTAGCGCCACCTTCCTGATACTATATGGCCTGCCCAAGGGCGCACCATAGCTAGCTATACTCGACAGCATGTTAACCTTTACTTTTTTAATTTAAGGCTATTGCCTTAAACGTTACTGATTAGCGTGCATGTATGTAACAGTTGATGTGCTGTCTACTGATATGTCTCTATATCTCTACCGAGCGGCATGCAACCGGTTGTTAGTAAACCTCCAGCTGGTGTAACATAGCGACGTCCCTCATTAAACCTCTTTTACTCTCAGCTAATGAGGATAGATAGAAAATATCAGCAATTTCGAAAACGTTGGTAGCCATCACAATATTGATACTAGGAATAAACATAAATTGTCATTTCCACGTTTTACACTTGCAAAAGTTAATAAGTACATCCTTTATGGGGCACTGTATACGGTTCTACAATAAGATTCATCTAGATATATTAGAGTTACCACCGCCGCGGTTTAAAAAATGTATTAAGCATACTCTGAGCAAAAAAGCCTATTGTAACATTAAGGATTATTTGGAAAACAAGGATTTAAATAATGATAACAGGAACGATTGTATCTAGTATAGCGTAACTTTAAGTTGAAAACTCTGTTAATTAAGCAAACCTGTTTTGAAAAGAATAAATGTGGAGTTTCTTTGTTAGCAGAAGCAGAAGAATCTCCGCATAATCTATTAATGGTGATACTAACAGCTTTGACGTTCTTTGACGAAGTAAACATTTTGTTTTTATAGTGAATAAAAATTTTTGACTGTGATTTTAATAGCAAACTAAATATCGACGTACTACCATAAGAGGGCATAAGTTTTTCTTTACAATTTAGTTTGGTCTCCAATGTTTAACTGTTAACATAATATAGTCTCTGTGACTATAAAATCTAAGAATGAAAGTTCAATTACTAATTTATTTATTTTTTTTATATTGAAAACGACCAGAAATATCTTCATAAACTTATCTATCTATACAGGGCGTCCCAAAATTATGGGCCAAGAAGGGAAAGTACCTTAAATATCGTAGATAGGGTATTTTGCTGAAAGAAGACTTTATGTTATTTTTAAAAGTTAGTAATTCTGCATTCAAATATTTTCTAAAAGTTACTTGCCTTGTCTGGGAATCGAACCGACTTACATGTAAAAAAAACACCCCTATTTTTATGATGCCAATCGAAAGAATGGCCAAAAACTAATAACTCTTCTTAAGATTTTCTAAATGAATGTTTTCCTACTTGGATTGGTACGAATGGACTGATTCGATGGCCGGCCAGATCCTCGGACCTTACACCATTAGATTTCTTCTTTTAGAGATATGTGAAAGATATGCTATACAAAAATCGATACGAGAACCTGGGCGACTTACAAACAGAATTGTGCCATATCATATCGAGTATTCACCATAAAAAGATAAGAAAATGAACTGGCAGCGGACTCATTAAAATATTAGCGATTTGCGTAAGACAAGAGGGATCACATTTTGAGCATTTAATTAATTAATTTACAAAATAATACCTACGGCATTGACTACGGCAGTTTCCTGTATGTTTTTAATTTGATTAAAATTATTAATTTCACGCTGTTCCTTTCTTTTAAAATACTATGTTACTTAAGAAGAGTTATTACTTTTTGGCCATTCTTTCGATTGGCATCATAAAAGTAGGGGTGTTTTTTTTTTTAAATTTAAGTCGGTTCGATTCCCAGACGAAGCAAGTATTTTTTAGAAAATCTTTGAATGCAGAATTACTAACTTTTAAAAATAACGTAAAGTCTTCCTTCAGCAAAATACCCTATCTACGATATTTAAGGTACTTTCCCTTCATGTCCCATAACTTTGGGACGCCCTGTATAGGTCACTATGGCAAAACCATTATTCGTTGACCTCATGACTAAAAGGTAACGGTTTATCCATAGTAACGTATACAAATAAACAGTTTATGAAAATATTTATACTAGGAGCTCAATATGAGCGTCGCTTCTGTGCTAACCAGTCAACATTGCAGCGCACGTACCTACAGAATGCGGGCCACTGTTTAAAATAACTTCTCAAAGATAACGATGTATTTCAAGTATGTTTAGAATCTAAATTGAATATAATTTCGATGAAAAAACGAAAATCGTATTTTATTGACATGTGAAATTTTGCTATTTTATCCTGAAAACTAGAGTCAACCGGTATTTAAAAGGTAAGCACGTAACTTCTTACACCCGTATTCCAAGACGTTTCTCAAAGCCTTCCTTGACCCCACTCATTCTCGGCGGAGAAAACCGGTATTATAAAACGTCAAAGATTTCCTTCACTCGAGCAAATTTCTCACTCGACTCGAGTAATCAACTGTCAAAGCTAAGGTACCTCAAGGGCCTCATTATGCGCACTAAATCCTGAGCGATTCTAATCGTCTAACCGTCAAAATTACTTAAAATTTAATAAAATATATTGCCTGATAAAATTGTGCCCTAAACCGTGCGTCGTGTCTAATGTTGTGTGAATATAATATTATATTAATCATGAATTGCATTATTTCTTAAAATTGTGTAGTCTGTAGTGAGGGGCGCTAGGCTTTACTAATTTGACATTTAGACGATTGGAATCGCTCAGAATTTGCTGCACGTAATATAGGGGCAGGACCTACCTTGAAACCTCCTCGAGAAAGAAAATTGGTGTTTTGCAAAGTTTTCAAAAGCTCTTGTATACGAATATATTGATGTGTTTTCTAAATTAAAAACAAACAATTTTTTCACACGAGTCATTATTTCAGTAATGATTTCTATTATTTTTAAAGACCTTCTAAATAGGTATCTTTTAAAATCACATCAATCACATCGCCATTGCCAACATAGCAAACCAAAGTCTCACTTGAGTTATACAACTTTGGTTGGTTGCACTCACTTAAGTAAACTCGAACTCGAAATACTGACTGACAATAATACTCAAGAAAATGCCTCCACTCTTTCCTCGACTCCATCCACCTCCGTTGAGTATTGAGTCAAGGAGACTTTGAGGAACGTCTTGAAATCCGTGTGTCAGACCCGTCTTCATTTAGCATCAGGCGTGACAAGTTGAAAAAAAAATCAACGACGATGTGTTATTTTAAAATCACACTATTTAATAAACTGAAGTTTGTTTAATCGCAAACGATTCGTCGATCCGCACCAGGCATTTGATACTAATGGAAAACTGCACTCTAAGGGCGACATCAGACGATTTACTCGGATGAACGTTCCCTCGAGTGAACTTTCATTTTCTCTTTCATTCCTCGATCACATGACATGGACAAAATTAACGTAATTTTTTTTAATAATGTAATAATTCACTATAAAATTTGTTTAGTTTATTGTAAGATGAAGAAACATTGAAAACAAACAGATAAAAATAAAATGGAAGGATACATTGAAAACAAACAGATAAAAATAAAATGTAGAGTAGGTACTGCATCCTTAGACCTTCGATTAGATGCTAGTTAAAAAAGTAAATATCAAACAAAATAATATTTATGATTCTGAACTCGTTTCAAAAATATTTTAAATTTCTGGCCCACCCTTTATAAATATTTAACACTTAAATAACGGGCGGCAAAATGGAAAGACATACTCCGAACGTACGTTCATTCTGTGTCTAGTCGTGGGTTCGAATCCCGATGTGTACCAATGGGTTTTTTTCTGTGTGAAGTTGTAGTAGCACCACACGCTAATTGTGAAGGAAAATATCTTGAGGAAACCCTAATGTCTGAGGTATTTACATATCTCAGTGCTCGCTACGTGCAATAGCCCAACTAAGAAGCTAAGTGCAGAAATCTCAGGTCTAACTAGAACTAGATGAGACGATCTAAAATTGTTGAATCTGTCGACTAATGAATTCATTTGGCATTCGAAGTTCGTTCCGTGTTTAGATAATTATTTCCAAGTGGAATAAAAGACAGAAATTTACGAAAAGTGAACAGTCTAATTACGCCTTAACTTAGCACGGATTGCAATGACAGCGGACCGGCTAGCAGTCGTGTCTGGGCACCTGAACTAGCGGCAGCCGACGTGACGAGCTCCCAATAACTTACTCACGTGTGCGGAAAATCTAGTTGCGGTGAAAAGTTAATGAACTGATGGAGACTTGCCGAACAGTGAAATGGAACTGATGTGATTTCAACAAACAATGACAACTTTTCAAGTAGTGCTGTTTCTATTGACTTGACGAGTTTTCGTGGAAGATTTCGGGTAAGTTTTCCGCGATAGCTGTCTGCTAAGTTTTCGTAATAAAATAATTATTTTCTCACGCTTTGTTTAAGTAGGAAGATTACTAAATTAACTGTGAAGTATTCAACGATTATAGTTACCGCCGGTTACTAAATTGAGAATTACATTAGGCTGACTTGCATCACTTTTTAAATGTCATTTAAGTCGATCCTTAAGTATTTACTTAGTGCAATTCTTAACTCAAAAATTTAATTAACTCCGTTTAATTTCATACTCGACATAATTATAGAACCGTGATGCACCGATGATGTTTTACGACCCGGGCGGCGGCGGTAAATACATTTTAATTCCTCTCCCTCTTCTTCGTGGCGCGTAGAATTTTTATTAGTGTACAAATTCGTGAAAAAAAAAGTACTAAATTGACTTCGAAAATTGTACTCCTACAGATAATTAAATATAACACATATATCTAATGCTCGTGGTCACGCTGGGAACATCTTCCCAAAGACATCTCTTTTGGCACGACCGCATTGGCATTAGTATGACACTCAAAATGAAACTGAACATTTAACAAACTAAAAAAGAAACTGAAAAGCGACCGGTTTAGTTTTTATAAGCACTTCAATTAATGTACTGAAATTAAGTAGAGGTATGATTTGTTTGTGATATGATATGAAGGGGTAGGTATGATCTGTTTTTTGTGTACTCTCGAAGTTGTAGACGAATAGGTCTACTTAGGACAAACAGTCCAACTAGGCCGGTCCAACATCGTGAAAGAGGTCAATCGTCGAATAGTTGGATTCGACTGGGCAGCGTTCGGGAAACTTAGAAAAGTCTTTTCGTCTATTAATACCTCAATCGCTCAAGACAAAATTATACAATCAGTGTGTGTTACCAGTGATGACTTATGGCATTGAAAAGTGATCTCTAACTATGGGCCTCATAAGAAAGCTCAAGGTCACGCATCGAGTTATGGAAAGGGCTATACTCGGAATTTTTTCACGAGATCGAATCAGAAATGATGAGATCCGTAGTAGACGAACGAAAGTCGTCGACATAGCCCAGCGGATTAGTAAGTTGAAGTGGCAGTGGGCGGGGCACATAGCACGGAGAACTGACGGCCGATGGGGCCGTAAAGTTCTCGAATGGAGACCACATATCGGCAAGCGCAGCGTAGGACGACCAGCCACAAGATGGACAGATGACCTCATCACGGATGCAAGCCGCTTCCAACCAGTCTTTTTGGAAATCCATGGAGGAGGTCTATGTCCAGCAGTGGACTTCTTGTGGCTGAATGATGATGATCATCATCATTCAGCCACAAAAATCAGTTTTGCTGGTGTTATGCTAACTATAGCACACACAGGTAAAGTATGCTAACTTGGAGCCCCTTTTTTTGTTGTCACGGAGGCTGGGTGCCATACATTACTGTATGGTACCCGGCTGCCTTTGACTCTATATGCCTCATATGTTCTCTTCACGATTGTTTTATTTCTGTTTTGTTGACGTTCGTGTCTTTTGTTTGTGTACCTTTATGTTTACTTTGTGTTTCTGTGACAATTTAAATAAATATCCTTCTTTTCTTTCTATGATGATGATTTGGTTTTTTTATAAATTTTATTGTTTTTTTTTCTTAACTGAATCATTTAATATTCATAAACTATATTGCAGGAGATTTATTATAAGGTGGTTTTGTTTTGTTCCTTAAATAATTTACCGATCTTTATCGATAATATTTTTGCGATAGCTAAAAATCAATTAAATAACTTTATAGTTACTACAGACCAGTCATTTTACAGATAATCTTGTCCTAATTCACGCAGAGCAAGTTTTGGTGCTGGATTTACTATAATGTAAGAGAAAAATGCATTTTTTTTAAACCACTGCCGTTGCGACCGTTTTTAGGAAAACACGAATAACATGCACATGACTGTGTCGCAGTTAAATTAACTTACTGTATCATATATAGAGAGAATTTTTATGTACTTTATGAATTTCAGATGCATTCATTAATCATTCTACTAAGTAAGAAAAGTAAAAAAATGCTATGCGTCATGTACTTGCTACGTTGTTACCTTAAGAGGCACCAAATCCATACCCACCCGACTCCAGACTCTTCTTCTTATATGTCCTGCATGCAGTTGGGCCATCTGGACTCTTCCTTTATGTGTCCTGCATGCAGTTGGGCCATCTGGACTCTTCCTTTATGTGTCCTGCATGCAGTTGGGCCATCCGAACTCTTCCTTTATGTGTCCTGCATGCAGTTGGGCCATAAGGGCCAGCCGCTATCGAATCGGACTTTTTAGTCATTCGAGAAAGTGTAAAACTCATACACACTCTTAGACAGATCGCTTGGCAGCTTGTCTTTATCTGGTAGGTAGTTGGGTGTAGGTCCTAACTCCAGCGGGGCGAGTCTCTCAAATGCATTGTTCTTCAATAGAGGGATATTAGTCCAGTAACTTGTATAATAAACTTTGGCCTTTGCGTCTACGTAATGATATGATTTATGCAGCGTCCAGTGGCACCTTCACTCACACTAGATGGGTGAAGGGACCACTCGGACGCTGCAGTGCCTGGAACATTGTTTTTTTTTTAGATAGAGTAGGCTTGCCCAGCACCCATACCATACTGATAGCTCAGTCGGGCCAACCCACAGGAAAGACAAGTCAATACGTGCGGAGCCAACCAAGCCGCCGGTTTCATCGCGATGTTTTCCTTCACAGTTAGCGTGTGATAGATTGCTACTACAAGTTCGCAGATGTACGTAATTTTGAAAATAAATAAAGTCCTACGACTTTCAGTGTTTTTTTTTTGTATGCACTTTGGTCAATTGACAGCTGTTAACAGTACATTAACAGCGTGTTAGTGTACGAGAAACTGGGAGTTAGCCTCATGGGCCATTGTACGTAGCAAGCGCTAAGGCATGTAAATACCTCAGACACTAGGATTTTCTCACGATGTTTTCCTTCACCGGCGAGTGGTACTACAACTTAACAAAATGTACGTAACTTTAGAAAACGTCATTGGTATGCCTGGATACGACCCCACGACCCCCCGAATAAGAAGCCGGCGTTCTACCGCTCCGCTACCACCGCTCTCAAATATCAGCTATTGTCGTGGTAAAATCATTCTATTGAACAAAAACACAAACAAAACATAACATAAACTCACGCCTGTATCCCGGAGGTGTAGGCAGAGACCACACTTGCCACGATTCTGACAGATCTCTTTCTTTGATCTTTTTCTTTTTAACCGACTTCAAAAAAGGAGGAGGTTATCAATTCGACGCGTATATATACCTATATATAATTTTTTTTTTATTTGGCTATGTTCCTCCATAACTCCGTCAAATAAACATAAACATAAACAACATTTACATAAAGGCACATACATTGCTTCTGGCCCCACATTAGGATACCCTGTGTCGTGGGAACCAGAAACAACGACATCACAAACATGTAAACATCCAAGACCTGGGTTTTTTTTTGTCCCCAGCCGGGATTCGAACCCGGGACCTCTCGCATGGTATGCAGATGCACTACCGCTGCGCTACGAGGTCGTCGGAAAACAGTTACCTGCGGCGGGGTTTTTCTCCGAGTGCTTGCTCTTCTTAGGTTTCATGGCATTGCTGCTCTCGGGGTCCGTGTCGGAGTCTGAGCTGAAGTCGCTGCTCGATTCTGGGAAAGAAAAAAATATTTTCAAACTAAAACTAAACCTCGGAATTTCTCTACGAGATCGAATCAGAAATGATGAGATCCGTAGACGGACGAAAGTCGTCGACATAGCCCAGCGAATTAGTAAGTTGAAGCGGCAGTGGGCGGGGTCCAAAAGACTGGTTGGAATTAACCCATTCACGGACTTGGTTTTCTTATCTATTTCGGCTTTCACGAAGTTCTCAACATATGGGACAGTGATGTCGACCAAAAACGCCTTATTCTGCGCCCACCACCACAATATCAGGCTTATTTGAGAGAATGGTGCTGTCCGTGATAATGGGCCGGTCCCAGTAGAGCTTGGCGCGGTCGTTTTCGGGCACGGCTTCGGGCGTGTATTTGAAATACGGTAGTCTCTGTGCGGCGAGTCCATATTTCAAAGCGAGCGCCTGATGGAGAATCCTGGCAACAAGGCTGTGTCTATGCAGATACTCAGTGCTAGCAAGCGCCGAACAACCGAAAATAACATTCTGAATGATGGCGACACGCCCGGCAAATATCGGCAGTGCCATCCTTCAGGATGCATTTCCTATAGTTGTTGGTTTTGATAACCTGATCTTGTATTGCACAGACAAAACCCTCGGTTTCCCCGAATAGGCCACCGAAACGTAGCCAGTGTAGGAAGGCCTTTGTATCCACGTGGGGCTCGTGTAGAGCCTTGAAGGACCTCCCATGCAGCTCCTTCCCCTTCCATATGTCCTAGCGCCCAGAGACACTCAGTACCACTGGATCTTGCGATTAGTATTATTATTATTACTATTATTATTGTGCACTGTTCCGTCACGTCCCATATTATTAGTTTTTCGTTATTTTCCTCCAAGACAACGCAGGTTGGAATGTGTGCCTTTCGTGTTTTCGAGTAATTTTGTTTCTAATGGGAAGGTGACGATCTTTTCATTTTCGGCGGCATACCTTGTGTGCCGCGCTGCATTTCGCATATGAACTCTTGCGCTGAACAGCCGTGCGCGACACCTACCCGCGTGTATGCCGGCCGACCAACGTTTTTTTTTCACGTGTGTTCCGTGTCGCGTGTGTTCACGTTTTACTGCTAATGAGCCTCCCCCTTTCGTTCACTGGAGGACAGTTGGGCGATACATGCTGATATTGCACCCCTGTGCCGCGGATCCGTCGAGCTACCTACCCCGAGGCAGCCAAGTTATCCTCAACATGTTGTTGTTTTACCCTACCCAGAGTAATCGTGTAGCTAAATGAGTATGAACCACAGATCTATATTTGTGGTATAAACCTTTGCAGGCATTCCTATAATTTCAATCTTCTAAATATGTATAATCTTGAGAAGGTTTTTTTATAATTAGTATTTACTTACCATTTCATTGTATTCAAGAACGTTGCAAGCATCATGGACTACTTTCATAAACTTATAAACACTGAAGGGCAAGTTACGGATTCATATTAATTAGATTGATGAATTATTTAACTAAACACTCAGTGACGTTATTTAAGTTATAGGTATCTCCGACACTGTAAACAGTACGCAGTGTAAGCAGCAGCTGAAAACAGCTGCACTCAAAGACGTATTCAAACTTCTGGATGTAATATCTCCAACACTGTAAACAGTGTAAGCAGCAGTTGTTAACAGCTGCACTTAAAGACGTATTCAATCTTCTGGACTGGGAAGGATCGGGCATCAACATAAATGGCGAGTACATCACTCACCTTCGATTCGCCGATGACATAGTGATTATGGCTGAGAATATTTAAGTTCAATGCTCAATAACCTGAACAAAGCTTCTAACAGAGTGGGACTTAAAATGAACATGGAACAGACTAAGATAATGTCGAAGTCTCATGTAGCACCCACTCCTATCTACGTTGTCGACCACTATGTATCATCATCAACCCATTATGTCCCCACCGAGGGGCACGGGTCTCTTCCCTGAGGAAGATATAGGCCATACTCCACCACGGGGGCCAAGTCCGGATTGGTGGAGGTATACCACTATGTATACCTGGGACAAACAGTCCAGTTAGGTAAGTCCAACTTTGAGAAAGCTCGGATGGGCAGCGTTTGGGGAACTATGGATGTGAGACCTGGTCGCTGACCATGGGCTTCATAAGAAGGCTCAAGGTCGCCCAACGATCAATGTAAAGAGCTATGTTACGAGTTTCATAGCGTGATCGAATCAAGAATAAGGAGATCCACAGAAGAACCTGAGTTACTAATATAGCTCGAAGAATTGCTCAGTTGATGTGGCAGTAGGCGGGCACATAGATCGGAGAAATGATGGCCGTTGGGGCGGAAAAGTACTGACCTTACGACCGCGGACCGGACGACGCCCCTACTAGCCTACTAGATGGTTTGACGACGTGGTTACGGTGGCAGGGAGTCGATGGATGCAGGCGGCACAAAACCGGCAAGCTTACAAAACCAAATGGCTGATGATAATGATGGTGAATGGGATTGGAAGGTGGATAAATTAGATATTAACCATAGACGAGTTTCTATAGATGGCGCTGTTCTCAAATTAGATCTTCGTCTAATGTTGTATAGATCTTGGCTGGTTTTTAATTTTCTGTTTTAATTCATAACAATGTCGGTTTTGATCTGTAGAAATGCATGCCATTTTAAAGAGAAAGAAAAATAAATAAGAATATGTGATAAATAACAACAAATTATTTTATAAAAACATATATAATGCCTGAAACCCCAGTGCAATAAAAGTTCCAAAAAGAAAAAAATTATATTTAAAACTTAACGCTTCAAAAAATGGTCGTCGAATACGAATGGTTAGGTATTATGGGGTATTTGAGAAGGTTAGGTGTCTAGCGTCAAAACCATACAATAATAATGTTGTAACAATGATAATGTAACAATTTACGAAATTTTTTTATTGAATTGTATAATTTTTTGCTGATTTTAGAATTGTATCAAAAACTGTGGATAGATAATTAGCACTTTATTGTACACAAAAAAAAAACACAAGACTTTTTCCTGATACTCTCATAATCACAAATTTAATTCTGCGAGAGCTAAGCCGCTTCTAGTATATGAATTGTCAAATTCGGACCTTTTAATTAACGCCACAAAATTCGTGACTCGCACCGTCATACTGCTTATGTCGTAGGTGAATTACAACTATTGCTTTCTCTAACTGATACGTTGCTGCGTTTGTCTACTATGCCAGGGGTTGTCATGGGTTTGAGTCTCGCAGCCCCGGCTGCCTGAGTGAATCGCTCGTAGCCCCGGCTGCCTGAGTGATCTTAAACGATCACGAAGGTTCAGCAACACAGGGCGCGTTCAGTGCATGGATGGGTCGCCGTCTATGCCTAACGCTAGTGGCATTTTTCCGAACGGTTCCGTGCTTCGCAAGACACGTTAAGCTGTTGGTGCCGGCTGCCGTCGATAGATGGCAGTCATTAAGCCAAGTCAGAGGCCTTAGGGCGGCTTGACAACTTCTGACAGTAGACGAGCCACTAGTCTACAAGCCTCCACCAATCTGGACTTGGCCCCCGTGGTGGAGTATGGCCTATACCTTCCTCAGGGAAGAGACCCGTGCCCCTCGGTGGGGACATAATGGGTTGATGATGATGATGATGGGGGCCGACGTACTTTTGTTGTGCAAATATGATCTCAATCGAGGTATTTTCCCTTGTTTGTGATGTCCTTGTCGGGTTCTATATTACAGTGTATCCTAGTTTGGGATCATAAAAAGTGATTGTGTTGTGTGGATGTTACTAATAAGAACAAATACAGCGTGCTATTCTTTTTTCTAACCCTTCTTGGAAAATAATTATGAAGAACTTTAACCAAATTTTATCTCATTTGGATTAAACTCCTAATGTTGTGTCAGCGAGACGGGAAGATTTACGTGAACCTAGTCCAATATCATAATATCTTTGTCTGAAATTATAAACTACACCATTATTTGTTTGCTGTTATGTAACATTTCACACAAGGAAAGCTTGGATTGTTTATATGTTTACCTACTTTGGTTTAAATGAGCCACGATGAGGTTATAGGTGAATCATATAGGTTTATCAGATTAGGAAGTTGAACTGGCAGTGGGCTGGTCACATCTGGGGTGACAAAATCTCGAGTGGAGACCACGAACTGCCAAAAGATGAAGACGACAGAAAGATTTGGCGTACCCAACACTAATAGAGTATAAAGAAATTAGTTGATGGATTAGACTGGAATGAGCCATCCGAACATTGTTAATGAAAACTTCACGTTTTCTAACACAACATCCACGCAAGTGAAGCTGCGAGCATCAGGTTGTGATTTTATATTGGTTGTACTGCGCAGAGTGAAAAAGTGAACTATCACCCCTATGAAAATTTCGACGAATTACCATACAATAGCGAACAAAACATGGAGAGCCAGGAAAATAAATGAAATAGGTGGATTGTTAGCTGACCTTTGTCACTAGACTTGGTACATTGGTACCTTTAAAACTGGATTGAAATTTCATCAATAAAAACTTTATTGTAAAACAGTTCTACTTAAATCGTTACTGACTACCAAACTACGAATCCCTATGGGTACCCACCTCAGAGCATATTGAGATATCTATTACCCCACGCATTGTTACATTACTAGCTGTGCCTGCGGCTTTGTTCGCATTGGATTAGAATATGAAGTGACCTTACCCCTTAAACGTATCATTATCAGCCATTTGACGCCGACTGCAAGACATAGGCCTCCCTCATGGTTTTCCGAGCTTCCCGGTCTTGTGCCGCCCGCTTCTAGCGACTCCCCGCCAGGTCGTCAGACTGTCTGGTAGGGGGGCCTTCCCACACTACGTCGTCCGGTCCGCGTTCGCCAGGTCAGAACTTTTTTGCCCCAACGGCCATCATTTCTTCGAGCTATGTACCCCGACCACTGCCACTTCAACTGAGCAATTCTTCGAGCTATATCAGTAATTCGGGTTCTTATGCGGATCTCCTCATTCCTGATTCGATCACGCAGTGAGACTCCTAACATACTCGTAGCTCTCTCCATTGCTCGTTGGAAGACCTTGAGCCTTAAACGTATGACATTTACTATTAGTTATTCTACCTCACCACGCCGTCTCCCGGCGCATCCTATCGTTTACTCAAACTAATTCCAAGTGGAATAGAATAAGTACTCAATGTAATACCGTGATTTGTCATTAGGAAAAGTAAAAATTTATTTTGATGAATTGAGAGCCACCTCCTCTTCTGAAGTCGGTTAAAAATAAATAAAAAATACGTTTATTGCGATCAACAGAAAATTACATTACAATATAACGTTTTACATTCTGCGGCAATCCTTGGGCCGAGTTTTATAAAACTACAATTCGTCGTTTACTACGACAAATTCAAATCGTAGCAGTCTTGTTAATCTGTGGATTAATCGACTTTGCAATGTACATCGAATTATCATAGTAAACCTTTAATTGTAGTTCTATGAAACAGGTCCTCGGTTTTTGCCTACAACTGCCTACCACTTTGGGATACAGGTGTCAGTTTATGTATTTTTATTTATAAGTATTTTTATTTTTATGAAATGTCCAGACACAAAGGCTTTTTAATGAAATAAGATTAGTTTATTCAATCCATAGAACATTGATACTTTGTTGCAAGAATTATTGTAATGAGGAAACAGGTTCTAATTGCGGAGTGGCGGAATAACCACACAAAGTGATGATAGGCTCTGGGGCTATTCTTATAATAACTTTTTGCAGGTTAAATATAAATAAAATAAATAATTTCCACAAAACTCAATCACTTGTCCTGGTTCCAAACTACGATACCCTGGGCTATGGTAATTAGGCAAGGATGTCACAAACGTGGAAATATACCCAGACTAAGGCCGTTAGTACAAATGTATGGTGGCCTGCAGTGGGAATCGACCCCAAGACCTCCAACATGGTAATCAGACGTGATACCAACGATTGGATCGTTTTACGCAGAAACATGTCAACCCACAACACGTAACTTGCGAGAATACGCTCTTTCATGTATTCGCTTGTTTTGTTCATAATTTTTACATTAAACGGAACACAAATGCAAAAAAAAATTATACAAAAAACCGTTTTACTCGCACTTCGTATTGTGTGTTGGAATTTTCCTGCGTAAAACGGTCCAATTAAAAACGTAAACATTTTTTTATGTATATTTCATAATCTTATAGTGAAAAATAAGGAAGGTAAGACAGACAGACATCGTAGACATATTAAGAGGGTACCGTTGGCCCTCTCAGATATCAAATGGACCTCTAATTATAATAATAATCTAATTAATATAATTGCCCGCTAGTGGCAGATATTGTCATAATTACTCCCACCTCAATTACTGTGCATAATAATAATAATATTTAACAAGGTTTTTCCTACAGGGTGTGACAAAATCTCCATGTACATCCAAAAACGAAGGTTATTACTCGAATATACTGATTACTTTTAATGGGGAAAAACCAGTGATAGCTAAAAATATACATGTTTCACTAGCGCTAAAAAAATACCCCACATTCAAATTGTGGGATAGAGGGAGGAGCTTGTCAATTGTGTTACCAATCGGAGCGAGTTCAGTATTACCCGGCAAAATGTCTATGCACCTGCCACCGTCAGACGGCAACGCCATCTTGCGAGGAACCTAGATATTTCGACGGGTTATACATCAATGAAGTCATTGGTTTGACGTTTTTGTATAAAACCAGCCATTAGTAATTACGCTGTCACTCTATCGCCCAATCAACGTTCACGTCACGCGTAGCGCACGGCATGAATCAATCACACAGTGGTTTACTCTGCAGCACAACTTGCGCTTTTTGGATTGGTAGAGACTAATCGAGAGGACTGGGGCCGTTTTTGAGTGCGAATTTCCTAGGGAAAAACTTATAATTGTAATGGAAACTTTGGATTCGCGAAAAATTTGAGCTGTTCCATACATTTTCACGACCCGACTTTAGCGTGAAACCGCTGAAAATATTTTTCTATGTATGTATATATCTAAGTCTTCCCAAAAGTAAAAGTTATCCGTGTTGATGAGTAGAAAATCCCATTTTTAGTTGGTTATAAAGATTTTGAGATGTGGCTTTCGCGTTGAATTGTTTGACTGCTATTGACTACAAATCTAGAATCTATATTAGGTAAGAATTGTTTTTATCATTTATAGTTTTAATAACAAAAAAAAAAACTATTTTCCACCCAACAATCACTTGTCCTGGTCTCAAACTAGAATACCCTGTGCTATGGTAACCAGACAAGGACATCACAAACATGGAAATACACCCAGACTGAGACCATTTGTAAAAATGTACGGCGGCCCCCAGTGAGAATCGAACCTACGACCTCCGGCATGGTAATCAACGATTCAGACCACATGTAAAAAATGTAATTTAACAGGTGAACTAAATATAAACATTAATAAGCAAAACCTGGAATCAGGGCCTAATGATTATCTCAATCTCCTGTTATTTCATATCTTTCTCCATGCTCATACACTGGCCACACATCAAGGCGGATCATGCCAGGACCAAAACGATCCTTCCATCCAAAACACTTGTGTCTAACTCTACTTGGTAACTGACCACATAACTGGCATAGTAACATTAAAATGAAGGGTATGCAGTTTTAATTTAAGGTATGTCGTTGTAACCCAGTTACAAAAATAAATAGGAAAATCCTTGAACTTGATTTGTGCTGCATCGACTTTAGCCCCGTTTACTTAATAACAGACATAAACATTTCTTTGGCATAATGTTATTAATTCCGTGCAACAAGCTATCATAAATATTGTAAGTAATTCAAGGACAGCGACTCTTAAGTAAGAAAAATATAAATATAACTTGGATTAGGTACTCCCGGGCTTATGAGTCGTATCAGACGTGGAGACAGACTCCCAAGAAATGGCAGGCGATGCTAATTGGCAGTCCGCACTTCTATAAGTCGCTTATGAAGCAGACAGTGGCTCCTACGTTTGCTTTTGATGGCATAACTATTGCCTATTCGACTACCGCTAGGAACTTAGGAGTGCTATTTGACTGTCATCTCAATTGGGCCGCTCATATCAATGAAGTCAGTCGACGAGTATTTGTGGCTATCCGCTCCGACGTCTCCAGTACCTACTTTATCCCCCGAAAAACCAAAACTACTCTTGCCCAATCTCTCCTCCTTCTTCTTCTTGAATATGCGGATGTCTGCTACTTGGATGCCAACGAGGAGCTGTTAGATAAACTTGAACGACTTCAAGACTTGGGCATCCGGTTTACACACGGTTTACGTAAGTCTGATCATGTATCCAGTTTTCCACGCGAGTTAAACTAAACAAAACTTTTAGGTTTAACTATAGATTGACATGGAGTAGCCATATTTAAATTGTATGCAACAAATTGAGTCAGTACGCGTATGCACTTTTCAAAGTGTCGAAAGTTGCAAGCAATCAAGCATTGATGGTTGCATACCACGGGTACGTTACATCCACATTAAGGTATGGAGTTATGTATATTTTGGGGTAACCTCACCGATGAGAAGCCATCTTTAAATCACAAAAAGGTGTTTACAGGCAATATGCAACTTACGCCAAACAGATAGTTGCAAAAACTTTTTTTGAAATACTGAATATTCTCACATTTCCATGTCTGTGCATTTATGAAGTGGCATCGAGTATTTATCAAGAGTAACAAATTTATGTAGACGAAATAAAAGCAACATAAGAGCCCTCTCGCATATAACAGCACTATTAGGCAAAAGTTTCTTCGGGATGTCATGAAAAATCTTCAATAAACTACCAAAAACCACTACGGGATGTCGACGATCTACCCTCTTTTAAGCGTGATCTGTTTCGATCGAAAAGCAATTATAAAATAACTGCATTTCTGGATGAGCGTGCATTCTAGGTCCGATAAAATTGACCACTGAGCGACTTAATGTTGAATTATAATCTCAATACAAATTTAATTTGCTTTATAAAATGCATGATTTAGTTTATAATTAATATTTCGATATTGGTAAAAACACATTGAAACATTCATGTATATATAAATAACAGTAAAAAATAATTGATTGACTGAATTAAGTCGTCTTCGCTCTTATGCACGTATACTTACCTTTCTTCACAAAATCCTTTATAATCCTTCTTATCCTATTTATTTAAAAGAGCACTTCTATTCTAGTTCAATAGGGAGTGAGACCTGTAAGAACATTCAACTCCCATCTCCTGCAGATTCCTGTCCACATACTGGAGCCTACGGACTGCCGCAGAGTATTCGCACTAGCCCGTCACTCAGTATTTTCAGGAAACGCTTGAAAGAGCATCTGTCAATATCCTAACTCCTTGGTATTATTTTATATGAGTAGGTTCTTAGAACGTATTGTTTTATGTACCTGTGTATGTATATTTTTTGATGGCTTAAGTGGTTTGTTGTTATCAATATTAGCATACATAATATTTTTTTCTAGATATTTATATTGGTACTATTTTGTTATCTGTGTAAGTGTATATTATGTAGTATTTGTTGTGCACGTGCATAGACCCGTTTATAACTACAAAGGTACAAAGGCGAGCTTATCTCTGTAAGCTTATCACCCAGGTTTCCTCATGATGTTTTCCTTCACAGCTAGCGAGTGGTATTGCTGCTATAACTTCACAAATGTACATAACTTAAAAAGAAACGTCATAGGTAGGTGCCCGCACTGGGAATCGAACCTGGGTCTCCCGCTTCCGAGTCCAATGTTCTACCCACTAGGCTACCACCGCTTGTTCTTTATAAATGTGGGTAAAAATGTAGCCGAACAAATCGCTCAACGGTCATGCACACTTCCCCCAAAAGTTAAATCATTTGTTCTCCTAGATACGGATGTAAATGAGGTTGGACGTCTTATTACGAATTTAAAAGGTGTGCTTATTTATGTTTTGGTGGGAAATAAGCAATAAAATCAAGAATGGCCATTACAGCAGCAGACGAGTTAAGAAATCCTTTACTCCCAGCGCAACTATGTACGTTTGGGAAGTTCTTTTTCGTTGTTCGCAAAGAAGTTGCGATTAAAAAAAGTTCCTTTGATTCGCAACTGGCTGCGAACAAGGAATAAAAATTCTTAATTCGCAACTATGGTTGCGAACCACAGTTACGAAAACTGTCAGAGGGTTTCCTTTATTACGCTGGTACGGCTATTCCCTCTTACGACAGCATTAGGCGTGGTCCACATAGAAAGGACGTAGGGCGAGGGCGCTGAAAAGACGCGACGCGTTGTATAGAGTCACAGAGTAAAACGCGTCAGTCTCTAGCCCGACCTCACGCAAAACCGACTACACTGACGATCAGAATACGATGACGAAGCCGCCGAAAGCGTTGAGTGCGCCCAAGCCGCATCCGCAAGAGGGCAGCACGGGAGACACGACCGAGGGTCCGCAGTAACCGCCGCATGGCGCTGCAGCGTAAGGAACCAGGATCTCGCTCTGCGGCAGCGTGGTGCTGAGTAGATTGCTTATGACCAACAGCTGCAGCGCATTGGCGAGGCTGTTCGACACGCTGAAGTCCTGCAGCACGACCGGAACGGACACCGGCGACACGAGCTGCGGCACCAGCTGCTGGCAACCGCAGCTCGGCAGCACCGCCTCCACGACCGGGCTGGGCACGTATCGCGGCACGATGACCTGGGCGAAAACGCCCTGAAAAGTATATTGCGTGAATTTCAGTTAAGTCTTTCTTTCTTTCAAGTTAAGAAAATCACACTGGTTACTCATGCTAAGGGTGACTTGCGGGCGAGTCAATGGATAGGTACCTTAGTAGCTAGAAAAATCCAAGGATATAACCGTAGTAGGCGATAAGCAAATAAGTAGGTGATTGACCGGGGTTTTATTTTTATTTCGGGTGTCAGTCATGCAATATGTCTATAGATAGCTTTGCAAACATTAGGTATGGCTGGTACTAACAATACCAGTCATACCTAGATAAGTGACCGTGCCATTGCTACAGGATAGATAACCAGTTATTTTGATCAAGAGAGCAATCATCATCATCATCAGCCATTTGACGCCCACTGCAGGACATAGGACTCGCTCATAGTTTTCATAACCAGGAGGGGGTTTTGCCATAATCGCCACGCTTGGCAGGCGGGTTGGCGATCGCAGTATGTGGTTGAAATCCCAGGAAGACGCTGCTGCCCGTCTCCTGGTAATTTATTTCCTTAGTCGCCTTCTACGACATCCACGGAAGGAAATGGAGCCACGCTATTCTTAATCCGGCGCCACACGGATTCAAGAGAGCAATATTAATTTGCAAATACCTGAAGAGCTAACGCTTGGAAGCACACGAAGACAGTAAGTTTGGAAGACATCTTGAAGCGAACTAAGCAATGTACATTATGCTTTGGAAACAAACAAAAAGGGATATTATATACCCGGAATAATTCAGTTTCGTCACACTGTCACCAAAGAAATGTTTTATGAAATAATGCGTGATTATTTCAAGGAAATATTTTTTATCTGGGGTTTCATAATATATCGCACTGGTATTTCTCGAAGTAATTGTACAGTGACCTATTATCACAGTTTTTAGACATTTGTCGGATGGTACGAAGTACCTACGTAAAGTCTGTTTTATAATTCGATGCAAGAAAATACTGTCACTTTGACATGTGACGGTGTCGTTAGCCATCACAACCCATTACATTTGTTGACGTCCTCTGTGTGGACACCAATACAAGTTAATTTTTTAAGGTTGTGACAGACGACGGCTATTATATTATATATCGCGCGATGTCTTGTTCTATACTAAATCCGACCGCAGTCGTGTGTGGACGCGGGTTGTAAGATGGATATTTTGTGGAAAAAATATCGCACATATCGCCGTCGTCTGTGACGGCCATAAGTCTAAGGTTCCAACGAAATGTATGCTAATAAAAAACTCTGTTATCAAAACAAAAGTAAACAGAACTTTTATTTATACAACAGAAATCTCTTTCGCATGTTGCACTACTCATGAACTCGAAAAAGTAGTCAAATTTGTCGAAATCACAAGAAAACACGGGAAACAACATTCGCGTAACCAAGAAAAAAAACGGAGTCTTTGAAAATCAATTACGTCTTCATGAATGTGTCAAACCCACAACAAAAAAAAAGAGCAGAAGTCGTAAGTGGGCGGTGCCCGCGTGCCTAACATTAGCAATGTATTGCCTAAGCGTGGTCTTTGACAGTTTTTCTTACCTCAGTTGCCGTGCGCTTCTAGTAAAGTAAACAATTATGAAAAGTCTATTAAAATGCCTTATTATGCTGTGTTAGAGTGCAAGTTGGGGACCAAAATGTACCGATCATGCTGTAACATTTCATCGGTAAGTAGTATTTCACTGTATGTTTAATTAAATTTGTATGACATGAACAAGGAATCCAATCTGAAAGTGAGAAAGTGAAAGCACCTTTATTTACTGGACCATAAAGTTAAATTTTCATAGAAGTTTGTGTACTTTTTCTAGAAACTTCTGTCAACATTTGAATGCTTCTTAATTAGAGATGGGACACAACATGACAAAAATCTATCGATAATTACATATGCATTATCAGTCATGGATAATTATCGGTATTTAAGAGTAGGTACGTCTAATTTGGTACTTTGAGAAAATAATATATTTTATACCTATTTCCGAAGACATGAGCACAGCTAGATTCGCAATATAGTTCCTCCTCACCAGCTTGTCAGGGATTAAAATGTATGGGGAAGTTACGTGACTTTCGTTGGCAAATGTCATCTCCATACATAAGCGAAGCGTAAGCGTTAATAGAAAACGACATTGTAAATAAATATGTTAAAAAATAAATTCTGTTCATGATAAGTTAAATATGAATGTCTTTTTGCAATTAAGTTTTTGGTCAAAGGTACGAGTTTACTTTTCACAGTAAAACAAAAATCTACCAAATAATAGGGGTTAAAGTATGAAATTGCCGTTTTATTGCAATAGGTTCTTTGAATTGACATAGAATCTTCATGGTTTGAGGTTTTCGAATGAAACTTTTTTCAAATGGTTTCTATGATGTTCTTTTTTTAAAAAATGTGAAACATTTGAATATCGACTTTCAATTGTTTTTGTTATTCAATTTAGACAAGAAAGATGGATACTGCGAAAATTCGAGTGATTTTTGAATACTGTTGTGGCATTTGACCTGGGGTCAGCCATTGCATTTTTCTTTTCCGGTTATCATAAAGAATACACTTTTCATCACATGTTACAATTCGATCCAATATTCCTTCATTTCTGTACCGGTTCAACAAGGCAACACAAGTTTCAACACGCGTTTCTTTCTGCAGATCAGTCAAATCATGAGGCACCCATTTTTCGTATTTTTTTATTTTATTGATTTGACGCAAGTGAGTCAATATTGTGGGTAAGGTAACGTTAAACCATGCCGCTAATTCCTGGGTAGTTTGACTAGGGTCGGCTTCCAGTATCTCTCTTAATTCATCGTTATTCACCTGTGTGGGCGGTCTTCCTCGTGGCTCGTTCTTTAAGTCGAAATTTCCATCACGAAAGCGTTTAAACCAAAATCGCACGGTGCGTTCATTAGTAGACCCCTCTCCAAACGCAGCATTGATATTGCGGGCTGTTTCTGCCGCGTTAGTTCTAGCGTCCGAACTCCTATTCAAAAATCACTCGAATTTTCGCAGTATCCATCTTTCTTGTCTAAATTGAATAACAAAAACAATTGAAAGTCGATATTCAAATGTTTCACATTTTTTAAAAAAAGAACATCATAGAAACCATTTGAAAAAAGTTTCATTCGAAAACCTCAAACCATGAAGATTCTATGTCAATTCAAAGAACCTATTGCAATAAAACGGCAATTTCATACTTTAACCCCTAATATAACGATATATTTTACAATGGTAGCACTGCTCCATTTTTTTGCATCGAATTAATTAACAGATATTAGAAAGGCTTACTTCAACAAAAGAGTTTTCCGATATTCAATTCAATTCAATTCAATTCAAATATTTTTATTCATTGTAAAAACAGAATGTTTACTTAATGAACGTCAAAGTTGTTAGTTTCACAATTAATGGATTATATCTTCATTTCGCCTCAAATCGAGTACGTAACGTCAGCAAAAAAAGTGAAATAAAACTTTGGCAAACTCGCACGATTAAAGGTCTATAAAAAACACGATTCCTTAAAACGCCGACTAAAATAGTCGGTGGTGGAGATTTTACAAGAAAAATTCGACTACAACCACAGATTAGGCCTTTAGAGGAATCGTATTTTTATAAATAAGGCGATGCGTAAAAATCTTTTCAGAGACTAATAGCCAAGAGTGCCGACTCGCCGCGAGTATTCGCTGTGTGTAACAGTCTAATTGAGCCACCGCGACTAGAATTGAGCATGTTCAATTTTACTCGCTGCGAATGCGTACTGACAGTCGAAATTCTCGTGTAGAACTCGCTGTGTGTGACAGACAGGCAGCAAATTGTGGCTGCTACCAATAATCGCGGCGAGTGCACTTGCAGAGACTAGTCGGTGTGTGCTGCGTACTGACAGTCGAAATAGTAATCGCGGCGCCCGCCGCGCCGCCCGGCGAGTGCACTCGCAGCGACTAGTCGCTGTGTGTGACCGAATCATAAACAATCAAAGCTAATTTTTAGTCGATTTGCGAGTCGGACTTGTGCACGAAGGGTTCCGTACGATTATCTATACAACATTTGAATATTTCAAGCATCTACCTGTTGCCGTTATTAATATCGAGCAAAAACGGCAAAAACATCACTATTGTTGTATGGGAGCTCCCTTAAATATTTATTTTATTCAATTTTTAGTATTCGTTCTTATACCGGCAACAGAAATACATCATCTGTAAAAAATTCAACTGTCTAACTGTTCATGAGATGCAGCCTGGCGACAGACGGACGGACGGACAGCAGTCTTAGTAATAGGGGTCCCTTACCCTCTGGGTGCGGTACCCTAAAAATGCTACACGCGTAAAAATCTTTCCTTACCTGCATGCAGGGCGTCATGCGGATGCCGCAATTATACTTACTGCTTGATACGATTGTATGTATGTTTATTTACAGCAACACTATTTCAAGGACAGAAAACAGCTAACGATTGCATAATATCGATCGATAATGCGACTACTCGAGTTATTCCGTAAAATAACAACACTTATATTCTTTTTGTTGCACTAACCCGTGCTGAGGACAATAATTGTTTTAAAATAATTTTAAAAACCTTTTTAGAGTCTAAAAATTCCACCCATGCCGGGACTTGAACCCGGCGCTCTCCCAACTGAGCTAATGCCCATTAGCCCATTGGGAGAGCGCTGGCAAGGTTAGGTTAGTCGCGGGTTCAAGTCCCGGCATGGGTGGAATTTTTAGCCTCTAAAAGGTTTTTATAACAACACTTGTTTTGTTAGCACAGGTGCAGATATATTATATCGCATTGTATATCTGCATGGAACGATCAAGCGGCTCCAGGGAGTAACACTAGCGCCACCTAGGAATAAAAATCATGTTGTAACACAAAGCCATTTTGCTCCAAGCTCAAGTGGCTTAATATCCGTTTCCGCAGGAATGCTCATATCTTGTCCACTCTCTACAATGTGTTGAATAACACTTGCTCCCCTTCCTATCTCAGGTAACGCTTTGTTCATATCTCCACAGTGACGCCCGCTCTATGCGGTCGTCCCGGATTCTTCATCTCCGCACCCCAGAGCATAATGCGGCGGGATATTCTAATTCTTTTACCGTGACTGCGATTCGCTTGTGGAACAGCCTGCCTCTGGACATTCGTCAGGCTTCAACCCTGGAGATTTTCAAAAAGAAAGTTCTTTATCACTTCCTTGATCTGCAGAATAGGCAGTAAACGATCACCAGTTATTTTATTAGTGTTTAGTAATAGTAATTATCTTCAATATGTATGTACGTATTTTTGTTGTTATTTATTTATTTATATTTATTTATTTACTATCATTTATGTAGGTTTATAATAATTTCTATTATCCTCCCCCACTAAGTCTAAGTTAATGTATTTCCCTAGGTTTACGTAGGTTTATTATTGTATTTAATCTTCTTCTTGCACTACCCGTCGCCAGTCTCTTCAAAACCAAAGGTTTGCTGGAAGAGAATGCTTCTTGCATTAAGCACGCCCTTGTACACTTACAATGTAATTAGTGCAATAAAGAATTAAAATTAAAAAAATAATGCCAACTGCATGAACGCGTCGATTTAATTTCATTGCTGCTTCAAGTCTACGCTACGAAAAAACATTATCCGGAAATCTACCACGAATATGTCATTGTACTAAAATCGTCGGTTCAGAGGTATAACTCATTTTGTAGCATAATGGGTTTTACCTCCAAAGGGCAGATGCTTTGGAGTTAAAGACTTTTTTCATCACGTGACAGTTTTCTTATGGAGCACAATACGTCCTTAGTGTTCTTTTCTTGTCGTAAATTTTCTGTTTAAATAAATAAAACTATCAATTTCTCATTTTGTGTCAAAATGTCACTTAGTGAGTTTTACCTTTGAACCGACGAAATGTAGTAACAGAATCGAGGGAGAGAACAGGCCAGGAATTTCCGCTTGCCACGATCCTGAAAAAACCTCGTTCGCTTCATCAACTTTCGTTAAGCCAGTGGGCTAAATAGCGCCACCAATTGAAAAAAATCGTTTGCAAGTTCGATCCGTGTCCCTTTACTCAGCAGTGGAACACAGAAATCGAATCTAAGTAAAAAACACCCGGCCAAGTGCGACTCGAACTAGCGCACTGAGGGTTCCGTACAAATTTGTAGGTAGGTTCTTACATATTATAAATAGTTCAGGAATCGAGTCTCGCAGTTTTCCCGAGCTTTTTCCGAACTTCAAAGACATTTTTTTATGATTTAGTTACAAATGTATAATTTTCATATTTTTTCCTGTATTTTTAGTATAAGACGATAGTAATTGCCAAATTTTATAGTACCAGGCCAACGAAAAGCACCCTATAAATTTTGATTCTCTTAAGTGTCAACATTATACGTTTTTTTTTGCGGCATAAACAGCCGTAACTTTTTTTACGTTAGCTTGTCCTGACAGACAGACGGACGGATGAGCGGACGGACGGACAACAAAGTGATCCTATAAGGATTCCGTTTTTCTTTTTGAGGTAGGTACGGAACCCCTAAAAACAGAATTTAGAAACAAGACATTTATTGAGACAAATTAACACATCACAAGAAAGAAAAG
Organism: Yponomeuta evonymella; assembly: GCA_963969515.1. Classification (NCBI taxonomy): domain Eukaryota; kingdom Metazoa; phylum Arthropoda; class Insecta; order Lepidoptera; family Yponomeutidae; genus Yponomeuta; species Yponomeuta evonymella. The sequence goes on along the minus strand of OZ018352.1, from coordinate 18,390,476 downwards.
GCATGACAAAGGCATAACTGAGGGGATTTTGAGGGGGGCTGTGACGATTATTATTTTACTAAAACGCCAAAATGTACGTTTCACGAAAAAATAAGCAAGCTGGTTTGTGGGAATCATGTTTTGTATAAACAACTGACATAATGATATAGGGCAGTCGTTAGCAGAAAATCAAGCTTATAGAGCTTAAGATAAGATTTTTTATAACGGTTGTGATAAAACGATATTAATATTTTTTTGCAAATATGATATAGAAAAGCTAGGCCACGCCACTGCTATTTAGTGCGAATATGTTAATAGATTACTGCGATCGCCAACCCGCCTGCCAAGCGTGGCAATTATGGCAAAACCCCTCATGGTTATGAAAACCACGAAGGAGGCCTAGGTATGTCCTGCAGTGGGTGTCAAATGGCTGATGATGATGATGTTAATAGATTTATTTACACACAAAAATACTTATTTTAGTAGAATAGGTTAGAGTTTGTCATCTAGGTATAAGCTATTTTTTATTCTAAGAATCTCGAAGTGTTTTTGTCTCTGCGTTTTAGATTAGATTCGATCAAAACTCTATATCGTACACCATACATGTTAAGAGTACATAATAAATCATAAATATCAAGGTTACATAGTATTACGCCAGTTTAATACTATGTAACCATAGGTAACCATAACTCATGGGTAAAAGCGATCACTTCCAGACCACCTTAGAATATGTATGATATGATATGATGGCGTTTTAATAAGAATATTGGAAAGGTTCATCACAACTGCTGTGGGTAGCGGGTTCGATAACAGTCAAACCAGAGTTATGAATGGGATATGTTGCACTGTGCCCCTAAGCCAAGCAAGCGCGAGGTTCATCTCCGCACCAGATTCTTAGCACCTCCTAACTCCTCGTTTTAATGGAAACCTCGTGAGACGTTAGCTGAGCGGCTTATCACCATCACCGGTCAGGCACCACGCAAGAATTGCACCACAGGTGGTTCTTCTAGAGTCCTCCTCATGTTGTCTGGAAGAGATCGGTTTTAGCGATAAGATCGGTCATTGCATGCTATGTAACTTGAATATTTAAGAAATGTCATGTACTTCCTTAGCAGCGGTGGTAGCCTAGTGCGTAGAACATCGGACTCAGAAGTGAGAGACCCAGGTTCGATTCCCAGTACAGGCATGTACCTATGACTTTGTTTTCTAAGTTATGTACATTCGTAAGGTTATAGTAGCAATGCCACTCGCTAACGGTCAAGGAAAACATTGTGAGGACACCTGAGTGTCTGAGCGCTTGAAATCGCCAATCGGCGTTGGGCACGGTGATTAAGCCCAATCCTTTCCTTGGGAGAAGGCCTGTGTCCTACAGTGGGACGTATATAGGCTACTTATGTATGTATGTATGTACTTTCTTATACTTTTTAATGTCTACGAAACATTCAACAGATAAAAGTACAGTTCATAAGAAATACTGTACTTTCATTGTGTATGGTGTCACAGGTGGTATGCAATGAAGAGTTCTAACGTAATCTCACTCGCTTCCTCGCTTGTTAATGCTAGTCACCGCAGATGAGATTTACTCATCTCAGCGCAGCTGAACGCTCTTCCTTCAACCATTTCCAGTCTGCTTTTTTGGGATTCCGTACCCGAAGGGTGCCAAACGGGATTCCCATTACTGCTTTCCCGCGGTTTGTCTGTCTGTCCGGTCCATCCGACCTTAAGAAGGGCTTAATATTATTGCCTACTATTCTTGGGCAATAAGAAACAAAAAAATAGTACTAAAATATTAGGCGGGTCTCCATACAACAAACGTGTTTTTTCGCCGTTTTCAGGGGTCCGTACCGCAAAAGGAATAAACGGACCGCTTATAGGATCATTTTTTTGTTTGTGCTCTATGGTAAAAACGGAAGGTAATAAATACCTCTTAGGTTGAGAAATATCTGTGTAATTTCCATTTTTATATATAATAAATTGTTCTCTCTCTGTCTATCTCTTTCTAATACATACAGGCATCAAACTTGGCTTGATAGTGGGACTTATTTATATATTCTAAGGACAAATAATAAAAAACCTTCTAAATGTGAGTCGGACTCGCGCACGAAGTGTTCCTTACCATTATCTATAATAATAAATAATAATAATAAAATGTTTATTTCATCAACTTAAGGTACATTTGTCTTAACAGTGTGTGGAGCTTCCATTTAAGCAAATAGATGCCTGTGTTAGGAAACTCCGCTCTTCCATAGCCAGTATAAACTATTTTCTAGAAGTTACACTTAAAAATAACATTTTATTTTATAGGAAAAATTAAAAATAAAATTAAACAACTTTAAGTACGTGTTTGTGTGTGTGTGTGTGAGTGAGTGAGTGTGTGTGTGTGTGTGTGTGTGTGTGTGTGTGTGTGTGTGTGTGTGTGTGTGTGTGTGTGTGTGTGTGTGTGTGTGTGTGTGTGTGTGTCTGTACATTCATCTTATTGTTTGCACCATTGATTCAATTTCGTCGTAAGTTTTTGTCTTAAGCCAAATAGTCAGTGTCTTTTTGCAGTGACAGTATGTTAGGGGATAAATTTGGAGTTCCTTATTTATGAGATTATATAGATGACCTGATTGTATTTCATACTGCCTCTTAGCAAAAGTTGATTTAGCTTGCGCTTCAATGGCCACTTTATAGTTCCTTCTTTTGGTCTTTATATTTGAATCATAGGGAAGAGACTTATGTTTCTTTAAGATTAAGTTTAGTAGGTATAGTTTTCTAATAGTAAGTAGATCACTTGATGTGTAAAGACTCTCTGTCGGAAATCTGTAGGGTTTAAAAAACATTACTTTTAGAAGAGATCTCTGAGCCCTTTCTAATTCAATAAATTTTGTTTTTGTGGCCCCACCCCATATAGGGTAAGTGTACCAGTAAATGAACCCTTAAGAAAATTTTCAACTTTGAAACTTAATAAAAAATAGATTTATAGTACTCTGACATTCTGAAGTATATCAAGGTCACCATTAACTATTCTGGATTTATTAAAACAAGATTTTAGAGTTGTATTTAGCACAGTTATCAAGATATGGGGAAAAATATCCGAAAATACCCTAAAACACCAGTGAATGAACGGCATTTTCCAGTAAATGAACGCAATAAAACCCAGTTAATGAACACAAATAAAATGTTTATTAAAGTTTTAAAAACATATGTCATAACACATTTAACAATTTTTAAACATTTTTAATTGTTATAGTTTAGTCACCAATTAATTTAAAATTAATAAGTGACTGCAAACACTCACTCTTCCCTTAAAAAAACAACTATAAGTAACTTAGAGTAATCAGACTTCAAAATTATTATGTTAAAACTTTCATTTTTTAACAATTACCTGACAGAGCATCATAATTCTTGACTTAAAATGTTTTGGAACAAATATGTATAGGATTCACATTAAAAACAACATTTATTTCAGAGATTTTTTAAAAACCTTTTTTTGTTTCATTGAGTCAACATGTATTATTAATAAATTATTTGAAAGACTTATTCTTTGCTTGAAAAACTAAGTAACTTAAGGTAATCAGACTTCCATATTACTGAGTTAAAACTTTCAGTCTTCAGCAGTTAACTCACAGAGCATCATAATTCTTCACTTAAATTATTAACATACCTAATTATTTAGTCTGAAAGTTTCAGTCTAAAAATGTTTAAAAATCTAAAGATGAAAAACCGCATCGGACCCATGGCGCAACTGCGATACTCAATTTATTACAAAGTTTTGTAACAAATATATATAAAAACAACAATAAAAGTAGTACTTATTTGAAGAGATTTATTTAATAATTTTTTCTTATAGTTGTTATAAGTTACCAAAAAATTAATTATTATCAAGTGACTGCAAAGAATTATTATATTTAGGGTCTGTTTCACAATCTGCAGATAAAGTTCCGGATAAGCTATCCGCAACCAGGGCTGCCGTTTGTTCTATCATAAGCTTTCTTGAACGTATTGCTCTGTCATAAGCTTTCTTGAACGTTCCAGCAAAATTTGCAGTATAAATAAATCTTTTTTTCAGAGCAAAACTCAAATGTTTTCTCATTTATATGAGATTTGTGCCCATCAAGAAAGAGCAACACAGAAAATTTGGTGTTGTTTTGTGCCAGCCACTCGTAAAACAGATAAAATATCGCAGACACTATCCAGCCACTATCTGAACGACCAATATGCCAAGAATCTGGAAAATTTTGAACCACTGCTGATGGCATCCTCTTGTACGCATATACTACAAAAGGTGGCACATCCGCTCCATTTGCTGCATATGTGCACAATTCTGTTATGCTCTCCTTTTCCTTTCCATTTGCGATCTCATAAGTATTTTTGAAATATTTTGGTCCAAGTATGTTTTCGGGCATGTCATGATGCCAGTTTCATTAGTGTTGAAAATACGGTTAGGATATTCTTTTATTTCCTGGAAGATTCATCAGCAAGAAATTCGTCCAACTCCATAAACCACTTCCTTGTGCTTTCTTCAGTAACAGCAGCTCTTGCTTTTGATATTAGTTCGGCATTTCTTTTTGTTACATCTTGATGTCTCTTTAAAAACAATAACAGCCACTTTTTGCCAGGTCTATTATCAGTAAATTTGGATTTTCTTTGGTTTATGTCTAAGTAATATTTAACTGTATCAAAGACCTCCTCTGGGTGCATGGAATGTTATAAGCTTTACTCGCTTTGTTAATACTGGTTTCACCTCTGATGATAGCATTAAGTTTCCCAGTGTCTCTTGGGTGTACCGAAATCTGCTATACGTTTTTTTGATGGGGTCCATTATGATAGCCTAATAAAATACAACTGTAAATGTAGTAAATATGTGAGAAACAATTTTAACGTTCATTCAATGATCTAATAAAAGTTAAAACACCAATAAATGAACAGTCTTTTTTTTCATAGTCCATTCACTGGATTTTAAAGACCAATAAATGAACAACTATGTTCCAATACTAGCCAAAAGATCGGAAATCGTTTTTGGAACATATTTTGCAAAAAAATATTTTAATACAATCAGCCGAAGTTATATAATTGACAAATCTTTAAAATAGCCAATGTCCCAGTGAATGAACGGCCGTTCATTTACTAGGATTTTGGCAATCTCTTGAACCAATGCATGAACCCCTATTTTATTTAAAATTACTCACAAAAATGGATACATTTGTCTTAAAATGCAAGCATTGATTCGTCTTTAACCTATATATTACCAAAAACCTAAGCAAAACCTTAAAATATCACTCAAATCATTCGATAAGAAAAGCAATGTCTTACCCAATTCCTAAATTCTTGCTCATATAAAAGATTTTTCTTCACCCACGCTAACTTTTCATCGTCGACATTTCGTAACTGAGGAGTTCACGGCACCTGAATTAAGTATTGAGAGTTTCGAAATAGTGTTGCCTATGAAAAAAATAAACGTTTTTGTGGTAGAAATGGCTTGTTTTCTTATTTTGGAGAAAAAACCACGTTTCGTTCATTCACTGGGGTGTGTTCATTCACTGGTACACTTACCCTAGGAAGGCAATATGAGATAACCGATTGCGCCAGCGAGACGTAAATGTTCTTAAGGAGGTCTTTTGTAGCTATATGTCGCAGGGTTTTAAATGTCCATATTAACTTACGAATTCTATTCATGGTAAGTTCGGTGTGGTCATGCCAGGAGAGTCGTTGGTCAACAATGACACCCAAGTATTTTACATAATTAACTTTGTTTATAGTGACGCACGAACAGTTCATTTTCGGTGGGTTTCCACATTTATGGATTTTAATGCGAAACTCATTTGGTGGCTGAGTGCGATCATACTTCGTAAAGCAAACGTAATTTGTTTTTAGTGCGTTTAAAGTCAAAAGGTTTGATTCTAGCCAGGCCGCTACTTTTAGGAGTCCACTCTCAGATGATCTGCGGACACTATCCCAGGTTTTACCAGCAAAGATGATTGCCGTATCGTCTGCGTATGAGAAAGTCTGTCCATCATCCACTTTCAAATTACAGAGCTGGTTTATGTATACTAAGAAGAGTGTCGGTCCCAGAACACTGCCCTGGGGAACTCTGTAGGAAACCGTTACTTGTGAGCTAACGGTTTGTCCTATTTTGACAGTTTGCTTGCGGTCACAAAGATAGTCTCTGAGCAATTCGAGTGGTAATCCTCTAATACCAATCTCTTCTAGCCTGTGCAGAAGGATGGAGACAGAAATCGTGTCAAACGCCTTTTTTAAATCAAGAAAAACGCCGAGGCATTTATCCCCTTTATCTACCTTAGTTGTAACAGTATTAGTGAGTGCCAGAATGGCATCTTCCGTAGACATTCCTTGTCTGAAACCAAACTGCGACTCTGAGATAATATTGAATTTTGTTAAGTATTTTATTAACCGACTGTTAATGAGTTTTTCTAGAATTTTCGATAAAACTGGTAAGACAGAAATAGGCCGATAGTTAGAAGGATTAGTCGTGTCTCCATTCTTATGCACAGGAGTAATAATAATTGCCTGTTTTAAAGCTAGAGGAAAATTACCCGTTTGGAAGCACAGGTTCGCCAGGTAGCAAATGATTGGGACTACTAGTTTATGGGCTGCTTTAAGAAAACTAGTGGGGATGTTGTCCCATCCAGGTGAACTTTCAGATTTTAGACCGAATAGAATAGCATGTACCTCTCCAGGATCTGTATCTAATAAGACTAAAGATGTTAGTGGACTTGTTGAATTCGTAGGGCCAGTGTTCGCTAGTGCATTTTTACCCGTTATTATTTCTTCCGCGAGAGTCCTACCAACATTAGCAAAGTAGGTGTTTACCTTCTCAATGGACTCCTTAGGAGTTGTAGCGGAATCTAAAAGTTCAATATTTTGTTTCTTAACTGATATACGGTTTGTGATGTTGTTTATAGCTCTCCATAATTTTTTAGAATCTCCCTGGGCATGCGCTAATTTATCGCGATCAAACTTTCGTTTCAGCTTTTTAATTAAACAGTTGCAGTGGTTGCGATATCTTTTAAAAGTGATTTTTAGTACTTCATTGTTTGAGTCAAGTTTTAGTTTCTTCTGCATATTATTTCGATTTCGAATACATCTCAGTAACCCTAAAGTCATCCATGGTTTAATCATCTGATTTTTGTTTGGTATCCTAATTGTAATTGTATTCATTATTAGACATTGTTTCAGTTTACTTATGAAATGGTCTGCCAGAGTATTTGGATTATTATAAGTTAGCAAAGTTTGAAGGTTATCGTTATTTAAGTAATCTAATGCATCTTTAATATTTATTTTTAATTTAGTCTTATTAATTTGTTTTATTTTAGTTTTATTTGATATTTTTAGAATAATCATAAGATGATCTGTAATTGTCGTATTTGCAATCGCAATTGCGGCAGACTTCTTTTTAGATTGTAATTTTAACATGTAATGATCGAGGCAGTTTTCACCTCTTGTAGGTTTTGTATGTCCTGGTAGTAGACCATGTGTTGCCATCATATTAAGATAGTTAAGCCTATTCGAACGATCTTGTGATTTCTCATCGTGTTTGTATATTAAGTTAATGTTTATATCTCCAGCAATAATTATATTTTGTTTCGATTTAATTGAGCTTAAGTAAAGGCCGAGAGAATTTATAAAGTCTTCCGCATTTGATTTTGAGGGAGATCTGTAGATTCCAAGTATAATTGCTTCAGGTGTGTTGATTTGTAAACAGGACGCATGTATTAATTGTATTTCGGTAACCTGAGCTTTTTGTGAGTTCTTCAGATAGGCAACCACTCCATCAGCTCGATTTAAATGATGCGTTGTTTGGAAAGAGTCATAATTATTAAGTTGAGGAATGTTTTTATTACAATTAAGTCTGCATTCACTAAGTATTATAAAGTCAGCGTCAAGTTTAAGTTGAATTAGGTTTACCTGTAAGTCATCGAAATTTGAATAAACACTTCTGATATTTTGTGACACTATTATGAAATCAGTACTATTATATATTGTAATTTTTTTCGAAATACATTCAAAGTCACCTTCGCATACACTTGCTATTTCCACATTGTCTATATCGTTCATAGTATTCAAGTGACTATCCATATTTGTTTATATAGCTGATCTGTGTATAGTTTCTAGAATAGATTTCATATTGTTTGTTCGAGTTTAAAAATAGTATTTTCATTTTCCTAGGATACTTTTGTAATTTTAGGTATTTCGAGTAAGTTTTGGGTTTGTTTAAACTGTGTAAGTTTTTATTTTGTGTGTTTGTGTATTGTTTTGAGTGTTTGTGTATTTGTATGTTCGTTTGAAAATCTTGTGAATAAGTTAGCGCGTTTTGAAAAACATGTTGAAAGACTTTAAAATTAAACATCATAGGCAAGAAAAAATAAAAAAATAGTGTGCGCCAATAGTATCTTAACAGAACTAGTCATTCTGATTGCATAAGGCCATTAATTTGAGTTTCACTCCGGATAACAATTTTAGGTGAGTTTTCATCTTGTCTAATGTATACTCTTCCATATGCGGTCCAGCAAAACTTATACTTCTTTGTCTTGGTGAGGTCTCTTGCTAAAAAATGCAGCCGAGCTCCCTTTGCAGTCAGTTGTTCAGATACAAATATCGGAGTGTATTCATTTGTTGTGTAGCCCAGATGTTTAGCGGATAATTTTTCCTTATGTTTTTTATTGAAGGCTTTCGCCATCTTCAAGAAGTCGGTTTTTTGGATCGTGGAGCCTAATTCCACTATAATTGGGTTGTTAGTTTTTTCCTTGTTTTTCGCCTGGACTCGATATATGTCTTTGATTTCTTTTTCTTCTAAGTTGTGACCTATGGTCTTGGACAATTTAGTAACCATCTTTATCAGATCTTCTTTTGATTCTTGGGGCAATTTCGGAGCGTTTTTTATTTCTATATTTGTTTTACGGTTGCCGCGTTGTAAATCTTCGATTTTTTCCTCGAGTAAGACGATATAATCATTTTTCTTCTTGGCCTGCACTTCCATCAGATCTATTTTCTTTTTTAACTCCTCATTCTGCGCTGTTAAGTAGGATACCGAGCTTTCAATGCTGCTATTTGTAGCTTTTATTTCCATCAGTGCAGAATAAAATTTTTTCGTGTCTTCAGTTGTTTTCTATACAACATTAGATACAAAGATCGAAAAAGTGAATATAGAATAACAAAACTAAATAATCTGTGAATATTTTAAGCGTCTACCTGTTGCCGTTATTAATATCGAGCAAAAAAAGTACGTTTGTTGTATGGGAGCACCCCTTAAATATATTTTTTTCTGTTTTTAGTATTTGTTGTTATAGCGGAAACAGAAATACATCATCTGTGAAAATTTAAACTGCCTAGCTATCACGGTTCATGAGATACAGCCCGGTGACGGACAGACGGACAGAGAAGTCTTAGTAATAGGGTCCCTTACCCTTTGGGTACGGAACCCCAAAAACTGGCCAAGACTCGCGCACTGAGGGTTCCGTACCTGCGCTTGGCCGTTTTTTATTATTTGACGTTAGAATGTATAAATAAGTCCCACTATCACGCCAACTTTGATGCCTGTATGTATTAGAAAGAGATAGATAGAGAGAGAAAACTTTATTTTTCATAAAAATGGAAATTACACAGATATTTTTTCACCTAAGAGGTATTACCGTTTTTACGATAGAGCATAAACAAAAACAAATGCCATGCTGTTTCGGTTTTTTTTAGCGCACATCAAAGCGTTCAAAGTTGTAATGTGTTCAAATCTTTGCATACTCTGATACACTTGCAAAGTTCAGTTGCTCGTGTAGTATTGTTCTGCGTTCTCGAGCATTGCTGAACGGAATTTTCGTCCGTGGTCATGATCATCATCATCATTCAGCCACAAGAAGTCCACTGCTGGCCATAGGCCTCCTCCATGGATTTCCAAAAAGACCGGTTGTAAGCGGCTTGCATCCAGCGCCTTCCTGCCACTTGGATGAGGTCATCTGTCCATCTTGTAGCTGGTCATCCTTCGCTGCGCTTGCCGATATGCGGTCTCCATTCGAGAACTTTTCGGCCCCATCGGCCATCAGTTCTGCGTGCTATGTGCCCCGCCCACTGCCACTTCAACTTGCTAATCCGCTGGGCTATGTCGACGACTTTCGTTCGTCTACCTGCCAGACGTGCTTCGGAAACATTTCTTTCCACAGTATGCTGCTTGATGACAAACAAGATGGACGTCGATTTTGTGTTCTCGGTTTTTTGGCTCCATATACAAACATGGCTCCCCTTACAGCAAGTCAACAAATTTAAGGACGCACGCGTCGTTGATCTAGTCCATCTTAAAACTATTCAAGCACGTACACGCACGCAGAGATAAATCAATCTTCCTACCACGGACGACCATTCCGCTCAGCAACATTACACTCGAGCAACTGAACTTTGCAAGTGTGGCAATGTGGCAGGCTACGCAGACATTTGAACACATTTTCGCTTTGAACGCGTTTTTGTGCGCTAAAAAGCCGATACCGCATGGCAAAGTGTAAATCTTTGTTCAAACTTTGAACACATATTTAAAGTCCCGTGCCACACATAGCAGTCAAACGTGTGTTCAAACAAGTGAAGCTCTATCTGGCGCCGGCTTTATAATAGTTCTATGGTATATGCGATAATCAGTAACTACACAACTCTTGTATGCATAGGTATATAAGAAGGGCGGATCTCACCGCCATCGCCATGCACTAAATAGCTGCTCTTAACGTGTACTGCGTAAGTGTGAGATTCGGAAAAAAGTCAGTATACAGCGGCGAGTCTCTCTATATGTAAAAACAACAACACTTATTTAGATCCGTCGACTTGCGGTAAACAAGAATGCTGCCTCTACATACTTATAGAGCTGAGCCTCGTTTCATAAAACTACTATTCATGTTTATTATGACAATTCTATGCACATTGCGTGGGCGATTAGTACAATTAGTTTTCCTACTTGTTAATTTGTGGGTAAATCGGGTTTGCAATGAACAAATAAACCGGCCAAGTACGTCTCGGGCCACGCTTAGTGTAGAGTTCCGTAGAAACGGGGGGTTTTATCGGGTTTACATAACTAACAACTTAATTTTTTTACACAGTGAGGCCATTTGTACAAATTTACGGCGGGCCCCAGTGGGAATCAAACCCATGCCCTCTGTTTTTTTAGCTAAACACCTTAACGGCTCGATCAACGAGGCAGTCAAAGATTTTTATAAGTTGGTCGCCTGTTACTCGTTAACTTTTGAAGCTTAGTTAGCCTTTTCCTTTTAAGTTTATTATATGTTCTACTACCTTGAATTTTTTCACGTTTCCGCAATCAACCGTTTAGCCAGGAGAGGGAGGACGCTCTACTCGAACAAAAAATTGTGCTTAATATTTCGCAAACGGAACCCTACATCAAAAATTATCTTCCTAACCACAATATTTTAAAACGACCAATCCAACGATACCCCACACTGTGGTGCAGCAGCGTCTTCCTGAGACTCTAACAGCATACTGCGATCGCCAACCCGCCTGCCAAGCGTGGCGATTATGGAAAAACCCCTCATGGTTATGAAAACCACGGAGAAGACCTATGTCCTGCAGTGGGCGTCAAATGGCTGATGATGATGATGATGGGGTAACCTAAACAAAAATTTTTATATAATCATTCTACCGTTTTGTCAGCGTGATTAAAATGTATTTCTACGCCAAAAAGTAAAGTACAAGTACTTTTTGAAAATACAAATTTAATAAAAATATACTTCTGAAACAAACTCTAATTGTAGCATTTCAGGAATTACAAATTGTTGAGTTAAAGTACGTATTAAGGTTACATGTTATTCAATGTGCTTATTTCTGACATAATCGCAACTCGCACTCAATTTTTCTATAATTAAATAGAGTAGGCAGGAAGACGCTCGATGCAAGCCGCTTCCAACCGGTCTTTTTAGAAATCCATGGAGGAGGCCTATGTGCAGCAGTGAACTTCTTGTGGCTGAATGATGATGATGATGAAATAGAGTAGGCGGAGCACTGTTGTACAGGGGCGGTTGATTACTTATAGACTGACAAAATTTGTATCCAGTATGTACCTATATACGTATATACCCCTCATGTTTATGAAAACCACGAAGGAGGCCTATGTCCTGCAGTGGGCGTCAAATGGCTGATGATGATGATGCAGACTTTGAAGTAGTCGATAAAAACATAACTTTTTTCGCTCAAGTGTAAAAACAAGATCAAAAAACTTGAAACTGCCATAAGTCCTTGGATAAATTAATAAATAAATACAGTGATAATAGCTAATTAATTCATTGATTGATTGAATATGTCAATCATTTTATTATGATTTATCTATGGATAGCTCAAATATCACGTTTTGGATTCATTCACTGGATAGACCTTGTCCACACGCTAACTGTGAAGGAAAACATCGTGAGGAAACTGGCTCCGCACGTATTGACTTGTCTTTCCTGTAGGCTAGGCCGACTAAGCTGTCAGGATGGTATAGGTGCTGGGCAAGCCAACTCCATGTAAAATACAATATCCCACGCACTGCAGCGTCCGAGTGGTCTGGACGCTGTATAAATCGTCTCGTTACGTAGATGCAAAGGCCTAAGTTTTTTTAGACCTTGTCCATGAATAAACTTGGATGGATAGTTGAGGTGTATGCATGTACCTAGATATACGTAACTATAAGGTGTGCCGTCATGTGATTCTTAAAGTCGGTAATAAACTGGTACCCGACCTAAACGGTGCTTTTATTAACTAGTTATACAATAATAGAGCTGTCAGACAGCGTTAGCGCAAGCCAGCCTTAGTCTAATGTTCTCCAGCTCTGTAACTACTACTACTAGTAAGAAACGAATGGTCTAACCACGTAAGAAATTGCATCTTTAGGTGACGCACTGCAATGAAAATATTATATGCGCATTTGTGTATTTGACAAAATATCAAATGAGTTACTTTTAAAACGGAATGCAGCCTATATAGGTCCTACTGTAGGGCACAGACCTTCTCTCAGGGAAAGAGTAGAGAGCTGTATATTTATACCTTGAGCTATATCTTTATGTATTATTTACTATTTATTTTATTTATTTTCACAGGTGCTTACCTATTTAGTCTATGTAGTTTATTTATTTTCTGCTTAAAGTAGATTGGACGTAGTTTAGCAAAAGGGTTCCAACCCACAACATGGTCATTTTTTAGTTACATATACCAAAATGATCACTATGCTCTATATTTTAACAATCAAAGACTTTCATAGCGATCCGATGAGTATGCGCAAAGTTATGGCACATGATAGTCCAACCCACATGTATGAAGAGCTTAAATTTTGTTATGGCAAAAATGATCCAAGCTTTTTGGAACATTCTATTTTTACGCATTTTACTTTCTCGCCCACAAAACATTTCCCAAAAAACGATCTAGAGCTCTTGGACTGTTTTTGATATAGCAGATAACCTTTATATCTTTAATACGCCTTTCAACAAAATGATCCAAACCGCTTAGAACATAATAAATATTTTAAGTTCACATTTTATTAAAGCGATCCAGACCTCTTGGAACGTTTTTAATATTTTAAATAGTCATATAATTCTGTAATTCACATTAACTTAAAACGATCCAGGCCACTTGGAACATTTTTAATATTTTGAATAGTTGTTCAGTTTTATAATACATATTTAATAAAAACGATCCAGGCCACTTCGAACATTTTCAATATTTTAAATTTTATCGTTAATCTCGTTCTACATTTGACATACAATGATCCAGATATCTTGAAACATTTAATCTATTAGCCGATAATTCTTATCGTCCATAATAAGCATTTTAAAACGATCCAGACTAATTTGTTCAGTCCAGAAATTCATATGTTGTGAAAAATTTTATTGTTTAGTCTTCCATCAAAGTGGTCCTACCACCCAGAACTAATTTTTATAAGTTGCGGAAAGATGGCCAGATTGTGACTGAATAGAGGTACAGGTAGTGACTATTACGTTTATTAAAATGGGCGAAGACAAACAGTTAATAAAAATATAGCGATTTGTACAGCATAATGTTGGCTGTTGGCTGAAAGGTCTTTGCCTACGAAACACCACTAGATTGTCTATAGTTAAAACAGGTACTTACTTACACTAACGTTTCAATAAGTAGGTAGGTAGTTGGAAAAAATATTTGTTCATTGAATTACCTGCATAGTGTATGTGTTTTTCTCATCATGCGAAGAAACTATTTCATCTTGCAAAAGGCTCTTGCCAAAGAAAAAGAGGGATCTGTGAGTTTAACAAGTAAGTCTAATATTTTAACCTGAGTTAGTTGTATAAAATTAATTAGCACAATGTTTAATTTTAAATAACTCATTATTTCTACAGACTAGGAAAACTTTAGCATGGAATTGCCAAATCAACCACCCCGGTCCCCTCTACCAATTTCACCCAAGGAATAAATTTAAACGAAGGAACAATATGTATTTAGGCATGCGTATTATTTTTTAAGACATATGTACGTACATAACGCTAATTGAGGAAAATACTGTGCGAACAAATACCAATCAGAATGATATGCCTACGAATTCCTTCTTGGTGGAGATGCCTACGAATTCTCCCACGAATGACGTTCTTCCAATTCCTCCCCTAATGAAGGACAAAGGCGAGATAAAAAAGCAACGTTTTTTCTTAACTAAAAATAGGAAAAAATCCGCTAAGACGCGCAATAACCAGAAAATGAGTATGTACTACTAAAATGTGAGAGGGCTGAAAAAAAAATTAAAACAATGGAGACGGAACCTTACTGTAATACAAAATGATGTAGTTGCGGCATCAGAAAGTTTTCTAAATTCATCTATTCAAGACGCTGAGCTGTCCGAGAGTGGCTGGACCGTGCTACGGCGAGATCGTGCTACCCCTTGCAGGGAAGTGCTGCTCGTTGCGCGGCCTGGTCTAATTCTGCGCCTGTTCTGACTCTCAAATTTACTCTCAATTTAGTAAACTAGGAGCAGACATTATATCTAAGCAAAAATTAGCTTACGACGTGCATATCAGAGATGTAGAGGCATATATCTCCAAAAACCTTCGCCGTTTCTGGCAGCATAGGGTCCCTAAGATCTAAAGGTGGGTTTGAGCCGACTGTAGATCATAAAGAGGAAGTCCTGTTAGGCGCATTAGCAGCTAATGCTTTCGCTGAGCAGTTCAGTTCAGTGTCTCTCGCAGAATCACCTGTATTATCGGCTACTAATGCTGCGATCTCCAACTCATTATCAAGAGAAAACTATATTAATATTACTACCTTCAAGAAGGATAATTATACTTAAAGCGATAAGTCTCTTGAAACCCTGCAGTGCGATAGGCCCTGACTGTATGCCTGCGTATTTTCTCAAGGGATGCAGGGAATTCATCGTCAGTCCTCTGGAACATATTTTCGAGTTGTCCATTGAAACCGGCTGCTATCCAGACCAATAGAAACTTACTAGAGTAAAGCCAATCCCTAAAACTAGTAGAAAAACAACAGTAGAGGAACATAGACCCATTGCAATCTTAAGCTTGGAGTCACCAATTCAACCATTTATTACAATCTCCCAGCATGGATTCAGACCTAGAAGCTCAGTGAACACAAATTTATTGGCTCTTACAGACCTCATTTCTGCAGAAATGGACAAAGTTGGACAAGTGAACGTAGTATACCTCGATTTCCAAAAGGCTTTCAACAGAGTGGACAACGACATACTATTGGCCAAATTAGTGTCATTAAGGTTTACGCCCAAACTAGCAAATTTATTTTCCGATTACTTAAGAGATCGAGAGCAATACGTCCAACATGGAAGCTACATATCTAAGTCCTAATCAACCAGGTCGGGAGTAAAGCCATCTGAAACGTTTTCAGAGGTTGTACGCGGCGAATGATTATAATATAAACGTTATAAAAACATGCGAAAAATGACCTATTACAAGTTATAAGAATAGCAGGAGCAGATTTTGTTGGGAAAAAACGTTAGAGAAAAACATTGTAAGCCGAAAGTCTTTTTGCAGCAAACACAAAGTGAACTGGTTGAAGACCAAGCAAATATTATTAAAGAAAGAACTAAAGAAAAGAAGAATACGAAGATTTAAATATGGAAAAAAAAAAACAACAAAAAACCTCCATGCCTGTGACAGAAACAGGGTTGATTCCTTTCTGGCCTGCAGGAAAACAAATTCCAAAAGCTAAGCTGGATGAGTTAAAATCAATGTTTCATCTGATTCCAAATGACTGCATTGATTTTTATACATCCCTCAGCGGAAATCCTAATGATATAGAAGGGTTTGAGTATAATGGCAAGAAAACTATAATAAATTACTACTTCATAAAAATTAATCGGGATTCATTATTTATTTGTTGTAAAAAGCATACAAGGTATTGTTAAGCTGTTGTTTTAATGGATAATTTTGTAATGAAAACCGGTTTTATGTTATTTTTAATAAATCACGTGAGCCTTGGAACGTTTTTGTTATTTAACTTTTCTAGCCTTCTCTAGAAAAAACATTTTATCAAAAACGATCCAGGGCTACTTTTCAGCCAATATTATAAAAAGTACTTAGAATAATATTAAAAAAAGTACAACATTTGAAGCGTTTTAATAAGACCAACACATGTTTCTAAGAACGATATGCCGAAAACTAGTGACATATCTGTCAAAATTCAGCTTAAACCTAAAAACTCAAATATCTCAAAACTCACTTTGTGTGGTTTAGAACCTTTTTGCTAAACTACGTCCGATTGTGATTAAGGATTTTTGTATTTAGGAGGAGGATTTTTGTATTTGTAAGGATTTATATATTCAAAGGGTCTCATCATATTAAACTTATTTGTTAGTCGGTGGGTTAAACGACTTTGCAATATACATCGAACTGTCATAGTAAACCATGAATTGCACGGGCAATTGGACGGGCTGGTTAAAGACTCTTACCCCCGGTTTCTCGTACACTAACAAGCTGTTAATCTACTGTTAGCAGCTGTCAGTGGTTTTTTTGTATGCACTATGGTCAATTGACAGCTGTTGACAGTAGATTAACAGCGTGTTAGTGTACGAGAAACTGGGGGTTAATAACTTCAACACCTACATGAGGCTCGGCTCTGGGGAGTAGCCAAGGAGAAAACCTGGTGCAGTTTTCCAAAGGCGGCCCAACCAAGTTGGATCTGTCTCGCGGCCGGCCTCTTTCTAGGAGTTGCCTCTGCCCAGTTAAATAGTCTGCCTGCCCTGAGTAGACATAATATTCCTGGACCGTTTCGAGAGCCACCTCATCGACGAAGACCGGCTCCGGCACAGCCATAATATTAAATTTCTTCCAACAGCAAAAAAGTTAAATCACGATATGAATTTAATTAATTTGACAAATTCGGCACTATACGACAGCAGTAACTCCTTTGGAGTTTCAACATAGCGGCCAAGTTGAAAACATCAAATTTTGTATTCATCATCATCATCAGCCATTTGTCGCCCACTGCAGAACATAGGCCTCCTTCGTGGTTTTCATGACCATGAGGGGTTTTGCCATAATCGCCACGCTTGGCAAGCGGATTGGCGATCGCAGTATGCGGTTGGAATCTCAAGAAGACGCTGCTGCCCGTCTCCTGGTAATGTATTTCCTTAGCGCCTTCTACGACATCCACAGAAGGAAATGAAGTGACGCTATTCTTAATCCGGCGCCACACGGAATTTTGTATTAGGTTTCTTCAAAGCCAGACAACTCGAGTGGATGAAGGCCGAGCAACGCGTAGCGGGCACGAGTATGTCCACCGCGGCGAGAGCTGGACATACTCGTGCCCACTACGCGTTGCTCGGCCTTCAGCGAGTCTTCGCCCGCTCCGCCCCCTCTATGTCGCATGATTCTTTCTTTTTCATTAATAACCAGCTAAAATGCACACTGGCCGAAACTCTTTTACTGATGTGTTGTTTGTTAAAGATGAAATCGTGAAACAGATGAACATTATTTCAGATAGACGGGGCTCGAAAATAATAAACTTAAGTTTATGCTCCAATAATTAATTTAATAGTGACGTCGAATATGAAACAGCTGAATCTTTGCAGGTACCCAGTTCCCGCATCAGTCTGGCAAGATTTCCTGGATTGTACAACACCACATTCCATGATGAAAGCACAAGGAGGATGGACTGCTCCATGCTAATTGAGTAAGTGTATTTTACCACAACCAGTTCACTTTTAAGCACTAGCTTGCACGCACACTTCTTTCGCTTAGAAATCTAAGCATTATATAAGTAAATCGTTTTTAGGGTTCCGTTCTACGAAACGAAAAGAACGGAACCCTATAGTATAACTTTTATTGTCCGACCGTCCTGCGTCTCTGTTTGTCAAGACTTTTTTTGTTAGGAACGCGTAAAGGTATCAAGTTGAAATTAATAGAAATGCTCAGCTCTGCACTACCTTGAATCTATGAAAAAAACCTGTCAAGTGCGAGTTGGACTCGAGCACGAAGGGTTCCGTACCAATATCTATACAACATTTGAATATTTCAAGCATCTACCTAGCAAAATAACGCTAAAAAATCATGTTTGTTGTATGGGAGCCCATCATAAATATTTATTTTATTCGGTTCGGGGAACTTCACAATAATCATAAACTTAGGCACGAAGCACGGTCGTATTGAAAAAGCAAATGAAAAAACCCGAAAAACGTATTGCAGATGGTGTGTATGAGAATTGAGAGTACATGTTTCGGCTACAAATTTAAGTATTTTATTGTGTGTTCGAAACCCTAAAGGTTCTTACACGCAAGGCTTCCGTAGCAAGAATAAGGAACCCTTATAGTTTCCCCAAGTCCGTCCGTCCCTTTGTCTGAGACGATTAGAACTAGAAAGAAGATATACACATTAATCACCCCGACAAAATGGTACAATATATTATTTTTAAAAATGTTAAGTATTAAGTAAAAATCCTCAAAACTCCTTTTCATCTAAATTAGGAAAAATTTGTTTCTCGTTTACCCCATAGTTTGGGTTATCGTTGAAGTAGTCCTACTACCTAGCTTGTAAATAAATCGGATCGCTCTCTTCTGTAAGATGAAGATCGTGTCAATGTCTGCTGCCCGACCCCACAGTAGTATGCCGTAGGACATAATACTATGGAAGTAACTAAAATAAACAAGCCTAGCAGTTGCAACGTCAGTGAGTGCTGCAGAACTAAGCCTGTGTGCTAGTTTTACAATATGACGACCCCGTTGCAATTTTGAATCGATTGTGATGCCTAGAAAAACGGTATCTTCTACAAATTCTAGTTTTTCTTTTCCGAATACAATGTTGTTTTCAACTTACAAATTGGTAACCCTACTGGATTCGTACAAATAGCCTAAGTCTGAGTGTACGTGCGTGTTTGTGATGTCCTTGTCTGATTACCATAGCACAGGCTATCCTAGTTTGGCACCACAAGATAAGTGATTGTGTTGTGTGGAAGTTATTGTTAGTATTACTTAACACAATTTCAAGATGAGTAGATTGGATTTTCTTATTACCTACAGTAATTTACTTTGTAATACAATTTCCTTGGAAAAAACCCTTCTTACTTCTGTTACTACTATGCATACTTATTTGCTGTAATTATACACACACACACACACACACACACACACATGTCATGTACTAGTACATTAGTCGGCCGTGCAGTGCAGTATAAAGGTGAATCCACATTACCAGTGGCCGGGGGCTATGGAGCCGCGATGATATTAATCAATTTAACTATCTCAGTGACTCCCACAGTCGGGCCCTTCGGTCTGACCAGAATCTGATGCTAAAGATTCCAAGTCATTCGACGAGGTGCTTAAGCAACTCATTTGCTGTTAGGGCCGCCCGGCTGTGGGACGATCTGCCGGTTTCAATAAGGCGCTCTTCTTCCCCAGCTATCTTTAAAAGCAGGGTTCACGCTCTATATCTAATATTCTAATTTATTAAATAGTTCAATTATGATTGTTTTCCTGCATGTAGGTATGTCTTGTCTTTTGTGCTCTGGTAGAACTTTATTGTAACTTATGTAACTTTATGTATGTTTATAATTGTTATACCTATAGTATGTAAAGGTATAAGTAAGTATATTATTATTATGTATAAGTATGTAAATGAATATTCATATTTCCACCTGCTACCCGTCTCACTTTTCCTTCAACAACTCTCCGTCGTCGGTTGCCTGGAAGAAATTGCTATAAGCAATAAGGCTGCCAATTGTACTGCATTTTTGTAAACAACTATGTTTGTGTTTTTCCTGGTACAATAAAGAATATTCTTATCTTATCTTAATCCTTTATTATTTTCAGGTTAGGGCTGATGTTACGTCAAGCATGCTGTTTCGCTAGCACAATCTATCAATTATTGTAATTTTCAATTTAGAATTTAATTAAAATACTTTTGATAAATGTGGTTTGATAGGTAAAAAAAATTGCATATAATAATTGACTATACTTACCTACGTATGCCGAAACGTCAGGAATCTAAGGTAATTAAATTTTACCTAGCAAATAATTCGAGATGGTTGTGCTGTCCACTGTACGTAAATGAGTAGGTACTAGGGAACATGCGTGTGAAGGTTGATGCGCTGGCGTCATGATAGTTTTGACACATTTCCCGCGCATTCCGCGCTTGTCGCCGCCCACACGGCCCCGAACCTGCGTAATGTAGATACACCCTAAGACAGACCGTAATTACTGCACTATAATAATAATGTCGTCCCTTTTATTACATTAAGTAGCTAAACTATTATCCTCTGGTCATGTTGCACTCGGTGATCTTTGCATTTAAGATTGATGAAAGGAGTAATATGTTCACCGAAGTTGCGACACGACAGTTTGATTGCATTAATTTACTCTCAGATACGGTAAGTAGCCATAAGTAGTCACTGTTAATAATTTATTAGGTTTTGCCCGCAATTGAGTTGATGTGCAGTTTAAATAGACCAAAGCAACAAGTTTACGCCAAAAAAAATCGTTTTAGGTAAAATATAAATTCCATTATTTTTAACAAGCCAGAGTTTTATATGTATAGGGAAGAGCGGGTGATCGTGCTCTTCCACTATAAAGGGAAATTTCCCGCCAGGCAGATCGTATGCCTGGGGACGGCCGGTCCGACTGATGTTCGTCGGACGTTATATTTATGGTATGTCATGTGAAACATTTTGCTTGCGCGATGCAGGAATGTTGGAGTTTATAGTGCGCGCGCAGAGTTGACATGTCCTCGCCACAATAAGTGTGAATATATGAAACAGCTATATTTATAGCGACTGTGAATAGATGTAGCTAATAGTATTAATAAATGCTGAAATACAGTAAAATTGTTAAACGCAATGTGCGTAACCGTAATAGTAATCTTGATTCATATTTGTAAACAATACCTTTTTCTTCTTCGTTTGAAATCCCACTCATTATGCTATGATGTTTTTTTTAATATAAAAAAATTCATAAAAACCTCATTCCTGTATTCCCACGAATCTATTGACGGATCATTCACCAAAATCAGATCAAAAGTTTAGACTGTATGTAATACCGATGTTGCACCGTACGAATATACACACATAGACACACACACACACACACACACACACACACACACACACACACACACACACGCACACACACACACACACACACACATACACACACGCACACACACACACATACATACGCACACACACACACACACACACACACATACACACATACGCACACACAAGCACACACACGCACAAACGCTCGTACGCACGTGCGCACGCACGCACAGACACACACACACACATACACACGCACATACACACACACACACACACACACACACACACACACACACACACACACACACACACACACACACACACACACACACAGAGCGTGGATACTTTAAATTAATTTAGACGAATCACTTCCGTTTCCTCCACATTCATTAGTCGTTGCATGCACGCATGTCGGTGTAACTTTAACTTATGACAAAAAGCATAAACTAAAATATAATAGTCAAAAACTAAAAAACAACACACCTGCCCCGCGTATTGCGCACCAAATCCTGAAAGATTCCAATCGTGTATCTGACAAACTAGTATGGAATTTGACAGTTAGACGATTGGAATTGCTCAGGATTTGGTGCGCATAGTTAGGCCACTTTCTTAGTTTCGCAACGTTCAGTGGGACGCTTTGTCAAGTCAATAGGCAGTAGCGCCAATCCTAATTAATAAAAACTGAATTTCATAAATCATGTAGGTACAGCGATATCATTCCGATGTAAAACCTAACTGCAAAGTGGGTGCTGGGGCTGCGAGGATGTAAATTACTTCAGCCAGATGTCGCTGCCTGTACGTAATACAGAGAAGTTCGAAATTTCGCCGATGCTTGCACTTGCCCATTAGCTCAGTTGGGAGAGCGCTGGCATATCTGGAATCTCAAAGTTGGCTTTTAAAACTGTTTTTCACGTAAACTATTATTTATTACAGGCAAAAATTAAACAATTTGCGGGTTTCAGTATATCAGTATGTACTTATAGCTTTCTACGGTGGCTACTAGATGGCGTGACCGTGAAGAACTTGATTACAGAGTAATATGCCCCTGTAAATAAGTTTCAAGTATCAATCGACAAAAGCACAGAACACAAGTAATTTAATTTATCGTAATAACAATGCTACTTAATGCTTCTTGCATTAAGCACGCCCTTGTACACTAACAATGTAATTAGTGCAATAAAGAATTAAAATAAATAAATAAACAACCTTTGTTCTTTTGGATCTATAGAAAATATAGATCCCAAATATTTACCTCCCGCTCTAGCCCTCAATTTCAAGTGTTTTCATAAAATCACAATAAGTTTTGGCGAGGCGGGTGGCCAAGAAAAATATCTTTAGGAAAATATTATAATAAAAATATTACGAAAACTGAAAACCGTCGGCAAAAAAGTCTTAAGCACAGTAGGAATGGAACAAGAGACCCCCACTCCTGCAATTTCATATAGATAAGATGGTTGTTTAGATCAGCCGTGGTTTCCTGTGCTGTTTTTAACCTAGCAGTAGGGTTATTTTGTTTTTCTTGGTAATAATGTACGGACAAATTTGTACAAACGTCCTCAGTCTGGGTGTGTTTCCATGTTTGTAATGGCATACGAATAAAAAAAACCATAGAAGTATTTCTTCCTATAAAATTCACTCTCAAAATCGGCCCCAGTCCTCTCGTTAGTCTGTCTGTACCAACGAAAAGAGCGCAAGATGTGCTGTAGAGTAAATCACTCTGTGATTGGTTCATTTGAACGTAACAGCGTAACTGAAACTTTCGTAAGCACTGCACATGTTAATATTATTATGTTGAGTTAACGCTTTCATTTTCTTTTTTTTTTTTTTTGCTATTCCGACGTTATTAAAAGTAAATGAAACCGTTACATAAACCAATATATAAAAAGCAGCGCAACTGCTTTTATACAAAAACGTCAAACCACTGACTTCGTTTTAACTTTCGAGTACCCTACAAAAAAAAATCCAGATTTTATGCTACCGTTTTGTCGGCGGAATAAATATTATATGTATATCTACGCCAGATTTCAGCTCTCTAGTACTTATCGTCTCTGTGCTAACCCGCGGACAGACAGACAGACAGACAGGCGGACGGACATAGCTAAACTGTAAGGGTTCCTTGTTGGATACGTAACCCTAAAAAAGGTGTATACGCATAAAAACATTGTTTTACGAGATAACTCGAATATGGATACTAGCTTTATACATTACAAGGTGTTATGTGCAAGTTGTGGCGTCATAGTTTGTGTCAGATTTGTATGGCGCATTTTCGTAGCACGTGACTAGAATGACCTTTTGACAGGCCACATCGTGAAGAGTATTAGTCGTAGAGAAACAAATTAACCACGTTTATTTATCTTTTAAAATGGCCTCTCCGATTATATTGAAACATTCTTTTGTGCATGTTCTCCATTTGTAAATCTAGATTGACCAGTAAAACCACAACAAAACAATTTTCCATATTGGGTCAGCAATTTCCCTTAACCTCTTATTCCCTTATTTTTCCAATCATATAATCGGAGTATTATTAACAGACACATAATGCTTATTGCATGGCATTCAGAAGGAGGATTTGCTCCAGTTTTATTGCTGCATCTCATTTGGTTCATTGGAGGTACCAATTACCTACGACAAAATATAAAGATTCAGATGGTCGTTACTATCGTTAGTGTTTGAAGATATATTTTTGTATACCTTTTATGTTCATATCTAGGAATACCAAACTAAACTTGCCAACAGTCTCAGCAAGTACGCTTGAATAATACACGTTTTGGGGTTCCGTAGTTGACAAGGAATCCTTATAGTTTCGCCGCGCCCGTCCGTCTATCTGTCTGTCCGCGGCCTAGCTCAGAGATTATTAGTATATTGGAGAACTGAATATTGGCATAGACATACATAATATTAATCACACCGATAAAACGGTACAATAAAATCTTACAAAAAAAAATTATTTTTGTTTTTAGTATCATAGGGGTATTTTTTTTTTTTGTTAGGGGCAGCCCTATCCTCCCCCCAGTCCTAAACGGCCCAGTCCTACCCAATCTTGTCTTTACCAATGAAGTGAGCGCAAGATGTGCTGTAGAGTAAATCACTCTACGTTTGTCGTTTCAGATTTTTGATGCGGCATTAGCGTAGCCTTCTAGTTTTTTTTCTAAAAATATTCATTGCTTAGAATTGACTTGTCTACAGATTTGTTACATGCTTAGACTATAGTTATATGATTCATGCCTCGTTAGTCGAGTGGTATCACTTCTGATTACCATGCCGGAGGTCATGGCATCCATTCCCACTAGGGGCCGCCGTACATTTGTTCATATGGCCTCAGTCTGGGTGCATTTTCATGCTTGTGATGTTCTTGCCTGGTAACTATAGCACAGGACCTAGTTTGACAACAGGACAAGAGATTGGGTTATGGGGAAGTTATTAGCATTATTGGTATCATATCATCATCAGCCATTTGACGCCCACTGCAGGACATAGGCCTCCTTTGTGGTTTTCATAACCATGAGGGGTTTTGCCATAATCGCCACGCTTGGCAGGCGGGTTGGCGATCGCAGTATACGGTTGGAATCTCAGGAAGACGCTGCTGCCATTGAATGTATTGTGCTAAGATGAATTAAAATATTTGAGTTTGATGACATCAACCTCCTCAGACCTTCAAAATAACAACTGAAAACCATTGTTATTATCAAGGTTAGGACTAAGGAGGTTAACAAGGCGGCAGGAGGGCAATGGACGAGATTAGCAGGAGACCGGCGAGGTTGACGTGACGGTGAATAGGCCTATGCCCAACAGTGGGCGTCTTTCGTGGGCTGTATAGATGGATAGATAGTTAAAGTTATTCGTATTGACGAGTAGACCCCCATTTTTAGGGTTCCGTAGTCAACAAAGAACCCCTGTAGGTTCGCCATGTCCGAAGCTGAAATTTAGCAGAGATATACATATAAATGAAGCCAACAAAACAGTATTATAAAATATTTAAAAAAACCTTACTGTCCCTCCCCTACACCTAAACCTAAAGTAGGGATGCATTTTTTTTTTCTCGATTATACTATAGTGAGCGGTATCGTTGGAGTAGTTGTATTTTAAAAAATATTTAGGAAAAACATTTTTCGATTCAGGGATCCGTTTGCGAAATATTCAGCTTTAAATCGCAATTTTTTGTTAGAGTAAGGCGTCCCCTCCCCCCCCCCCCCTCTCCCGGATAAACGGTTTAAGAAACGTGAAAAAATTCAGTGCAGTAGCACATATACTGAACTTAAAAAGAAAACTTACGGGTAAATAGGCTTTACAAGTTATCGAGTAATAGGCGACCCACTTATAAAAGGAAAACTTCTTCCAATTCCATTGAAAATTACTTAGATGAAGTTGTTAGTATAGCAAAGCTAGTACAATTCCATTGAAAATTACTTAGATGAAGTTGTTAGTATAGCAAAGCTAGTACAATTCCATTGAAAATTACTTAAATGAAGTTGTTAGTATAGCAAAGCCGGTACAATTCCATTAAAAGTTACTTCGATAAAGTTGTTAATATAGCAAAGCTAGTGCAATTCCTATGAAAATTACTTAGATGGCGTTGTTAGTATAACAAAGCTGGTAAAAACAACTCCTACTACGGAACCCTCAACTGCGCGTGGCCGACACGTACTTGGCCGGTTTTTGTATGAATATTATTGGGATTTGGTTCCCTTTATACCCTTTACATCGAGTTGAGTGTGAACACTACAGAGAATCTAATCATTGTAAGTGATTCAGTAGGTTTATATGCATGAAGGAGCTGTATGAGAGAAAAATACCCTCTGGACGCCATCGTGACCGATTTTCACAATGGTAATATTCTTGTAAACATTGCTTACTTTATCCCATACTGCACACATAAAGTTGTACATTAAACACAAAATAAAAAGTGTATACATGGCGAGCTTATTTGAGCAGAAATCTCTTCCATCGAACCCTTGATGTGGTGATACAAACATTATAAAAGAGGGGGGGGTAGTGAGCACATATAATATTTTTTATATATTATTCTAACAAAATCACACATACTGTGTATAACAACTTAAATATTTAAGGCATACATATTTTAAATAATTGCATATATCTACTTATAAAATAACAAATACGATAATGAAATAAAGAAACAAATAAATAATATAAAATATTCCTTTTGCAATAGTCCTAGTTTGGGACCAAGACAAGGTCCCAAACTAGGACACCCTGTGCTATGGTAACTAGGCAATGACGTCACAAACATGGCAATACACCCAGACTGAGGCCATGTGTACAAATGTATGGCGGCCCACAATGCCAACCGAACCAACAACCTCCAGCATGGTCATCAAACGTGATACCGCTAGATCAACGAGACAGTCAAACCTGGTGAAAAATAAAAAATAGGTAGGTATTTTGATCGATCGTTGATTATCCTTTCTAAGCTCTGTACACGATTTACGGCAGTATTTTTTGTTAATACAAATCCACTTCGGTATCCTTGACCCCAAGGGTGAGCAAACAACATAAACTTAAACTTCTGACATTTGCTTAGAAAAAATCAGCCAAGTGCGTGTCTGACTCCGCGCAGTGTAAGGTTCCGTAGAAGGAGGAGGTTATTACCTGCTTTACAAAACTAACATCTTCTCTTCTTCTTTGTCTTTGCCCCATCCCAATATTTGTAGTTGGCTGTCCTCGTTCTTTTGCTCCAGGATTTTCTGTCCTGGGTTGTCTGTTCGCTCAATGGGGCTCGCTCCAAGTACTTTACTACCGTTGACCACCAGGTAGTTTGTGTTTCACGTCCTCTACCTCTTGTGATGGTTGGGATCTGTAGGTCCTGTTTGACAACATGATTTTCTTCTCGACTCATCACATGTCCGTACCATCTAAGAACAAAACTAATAACTTCATCAAAAAAATTTTTACAAAGTTCTCCTTTTAGGTTGCTGCCCTGATTTTTTTCACATTTCTACAAATTTCTACAAATTTACGCTTTATAGCTTAATATTCCGCAAACGGATCCCTAAATCGAAAAATGGTTTTCCTACGATATTTTTAAACAATCAACCCAACCATGGTGTAGGCAAGAAAAATAAATTCCACCCCTAATTTAGGTCTAGGGAAGGCACCATATAAAAATTTTTGTTTGAAGACTCGTTTTGTCGGCGTGATTAATTTGTATATCTATGCCAAATTCCACTTTCTAGTATTTTTCGTCTATGCGCGAAACCGCGGACAGGAAGACGGATGGGTATGGCTAAACTACAAGGATTCCTTGCTGACTCTGGAACCCTAAAAAGGTAAATAAGTACATAATTAAAGTTTCCTTTTGTGAGTTTCATGTTATTGTATGTGGGTAAAAAAAGATCTTAATGAAATGACGCCAGAAATAATAGTTCCAAAGAATTAAAAAAATGTCCGAAGTGCAAACGCGAAAACACTACGGTAAGTGGGGTTAGCGCAGTAAGTAGTCTGTGCGCCTTATCCTCAAGATGCCCCGCTTCGATTCCCAGCAAGTTCTTACTCTACGTCAGATCTCTAGTACATACATTACGTCGAAATACTAAAAGCTAACATGAAACAAAATATCGTGAGAAAACCTAACTACCTAACCTTAGTTAGCTTTTTTAAGGTTCCGCAGTCCGTCAAGGAACCCTTATAGTTTCGCCATGTCCGTCTGTCTGTCTGTCTGTCTGTTCGTCCGCGGCCTAGCGCAAAGACCGGTGGTACTAGAAAGCTGTAATTTGGTGTGTGTATACATATTTATCACGCCGACAAAGTTAAATAATAAAATGTTGTATTTTTTTTTTACTGTGCCTCCCTTAGCATGAAAAGTGGGGATGATTTTTTTTTCTCGTCTACCCCATCATGTCGGGTAACACTGGATGAAAAATATTGTGACCATTTTTCGATTTAAGGTTCCGTTTGCAAAATATTAAGCTTTAAAGCGCAAACTTTTGTCCGAGTAGGGTGACCAAACCCCCCCCCCCCCCCTCTCCTGGCTAAACCGGTTGAGAAACGTGAAAAAATTCAGGGTAGTAGCACATATAATGAACTTGAAAGGAAAAGTATCACGGCTAATTGTATCACGAGTAATTGGCAACAAACTTATAAAATTAAAATTTCGTACAAAATCCATTGAAACTGACTTCGATGAAGTTGTTAGTTCTGTAAAGCAGAAAAAACCCTCTTTCTACGGAACCCTACATTGCGCGTGTCCCGACACGCACTTGGCCGGTTTTAAGTTCTTTATTTACCTGAATTTATTTACTAAACTGTTTGTCTATGGAATGCCTTGCCAGAGGAAGTGCGATAACCAAAGTCCCTTCCTATTTTCAAAGCACTGGTAAAGTCTCGCTATGTCGCTGAAGACCGGTAACGCTGTTGCTATGATTCTCTATATAGTAGCCATAGTAAGTTTTGTCTGTTGTGAGACGTAATGTATAGATGAGAGAAGAAATAGTACGTGTGCATTCCGGCGGAGGCGAATCGGGAGCCATTTGAGCTGTGCGCGAAATACGGAGACGTGGTAACATTTGCGTAAACCAAATATAAACCTTGTGTATGTATACTGCTCAAAACAATTAGGGGAATAAGATTTAAAAGTGGAATAAAAAAGTCTTTTGCTTTTTTAATTATAACTGCCCACTGAATGTTAAAGTGACCTTGTTCATGAAAATAAAAAACAAAATAACATTGAATTAACGTTTTTGTTAGCAGTGCTTAGTATGTTGGTCAAGAGTCTATGTGCACCTTAAAACAAAGTGACGACATTGAATCTTTTGTTTTCAATTTTTGTCAAGGATGCCACTTTAATATTTAGCGGCCAGTTATAATCAAAAACCTAAGCAAACAGTTCACTTTGATCCACTTTGAAATCTTATTTCCCTGTTTTCAGGAGTATATAATAATTGTTTTTTTTTCTTTGTTCATTTGATTTGACTTGGTCCCTGCCCTCTTTTAGGTCACCCGAAATGGTCTCCTAGGGATTCAAACAGCAGGAATCCATCTTAGGGGACTGATACTCTAGAGTGATACTCTAGAGTGAGCTCTCCTACAAGCCTGCTCATGATACTCGTAGCACCTAAAAGAAGAACGTGTAACGTAATACGTAAAGAGGTTGTACTATAAAAATAAATATAATCGAAGAGATTACTATTCTGAACGTAAAGTGATCGCAAAACACGTAGTTATAAGCACAGTTTACGGATGTAACAGTAGGGGAAGTCGTTTAAAAAAAAGTTGAAACTTGACCAAAGCTAGGCAAAGTAAAGGTGTAAGTAAATGAACACACGATTTTAAATGTCGAATTACGGGTCAAACTCAGTAGGCCACAAATCTTTTAAATCAAAGAACATCCTTTTATATCACCTGTTATTTTTAGGCTCACTCCGTAACTTACCTAAGTAGGTAAGAAGAAGAGAGAAGCAAATAAATGAATAAAGTAATAATAATGTTTACCGTAACTTACTAAGAACCACTCTTATCGACTAAAAAAAATTATGTCCCAGGCACTGCAGCGTTCGAGTGGCCTCTTCACCCAACTAGTGTGAGTGAAAGTGCCACTGGATGCTATACATATCATTTCATTACGTAGAAGCAAAGGCCAAAGTTTGGTTTATCAACTAAAGTCCACGCGGACGAAGTCGCGGGCAAAAGCTAGTGTATCTATATATCTATACAGCCCATTAAAGACGCCCACTGTTGGGCATAGGCCACTTCACTGCCACGCCAATCTCGCCGGCCCCCCGCCAATCTCGTCCATTGTCTTACCTGCCTGCCTACCGCCTTCTTAATGTCATCAACCCTTCGGGTAGGGGGCCTATCCACTGAACGACGGCCAGTTCTCAGCCATCACTCTGTGACTGCCTTCGTCCACAGTCCGTCCTCTCGTCTAACGTCTAAAAAACCGGCCAAGTGCGAGTCGGACTCGCGCACGAAGGGTTCCGTACCATTATCTATTATGACGACCTCGTGGCGCAGCGGTAGTGCATCTGCATACCATGCGAGAGGTCCCGGGTTCGAATCCCGGCTGGGGACAAAAAAAACCCAGGTCTTGGATGTTTACATGTTTGTGATGTCGTTGTTCCCACGACACAGGGTATCCTAGTGTGGGGGCAGAAGCAATGCATGTGCCTGTATGTAAATGTTTATGTTAACATTAGACACAAAGATAAAAAATCACGTTTGTTGTATGGGAGCCCCGCTTAAATAATTATTTTATTTTGTTTTTAGCATTTGCTTTTATTTTTTTTTTAGCAATTATATAAAATTTTCATGAAATTTTGTATGTAGGGGGTTAAGGGAGCGATAAATCGATCTAGCTAAGTTGTTATAGCGGCAACAGAAATACTTATAATAAAATTTCAACTCTCTAGGTTCTTGAGATACAGCCTGGTGACAGACAGACGAACGGACGGACGGACAGACAGACAGCGAAGTCTTAGTAATAGGGTCCCGTTTTTACCCTTTGGGTACAGAACTCTAAAAATGTCCCACCCGTCTCCACTTAAGTTTCATGATTCGTGTGCCCACGTCTTCCACTTTAGTCTTCTGTCGAATTACGACGTTGCACACCGATGCTTTATAAACCGTTGGTTTTGTTTGTTGCAGATTATAAAGAAGCAAACGAAATCGATGCTGCAAGATGAATCTATCAATCATCGTCTCCAGTTCTAGGATTATGTTTGTTAGCAACTTGACGACGAAGAACGACTTACTTTCTGTTAATAATGCATCGACAATGGCGGGAATCGCAGTGGACCCGACGGAAGTTTTCGGGCCCCAAAGAGACTCACTATTAATTGTCATACCAATAACAATAGTTTACAGTGTCATATTCGTTATGGGCTTGATAGGAAATATATTTACATGCATAGTTATAGTAAAAAACAATTCGATGCACACCGCAACGAATTACTACCTATTTAGTTTAGCTATCTCTGACCTCCTACTCCTTATAGTTGGCTTACCACAGGAAATGTACTCTATATGGTTTAAATGGCCATATAGATTCGGTGAGGCCTTCTGCTTGCTACGCGGGCTTGCTGCGGAGACGTCCACCAACGCCAGCATATCCACGATAACGCTCTTCACCATTGAGAGGTACTTGGCTATCTGTCATCCTCTCCAATCACACAAGATGTCGAAGCTATCCCGAGCATTGCGGCATATCTTAATTCTATGGATTTGTTCGTTGGGCTTTGCGTTACCCCAAGCCTTGCAGTTTGGCATAAGGCACCACGAAGGCGTACCCATGTGCTTGCAGACTCGAGTGATAATAGATCATGCGTTCGAGCTGTCCACGGGATTGTTCTTCGGTGCCCCGATGGTGTTGATATCAGTGATGTACTTGCTGATTGGATTGAGACTGAAGAAGACAAGCCAAGAAAGATTGACTCAAGACCTGGAACAATACACAACAAAGAGGGCATTAAACCTCCCGAGGAGTAATATTCAGTCAACGAAACGGGTCATTAATATGTTAGGTGAGTGAAATATTATAATAAGGCCGACTTTCACCAATTCTTAACTTAATTCCCAAACATATAATAATAATACAACAAAAACTTAATGAACTAATACTAATATGTATGATTTCTAATTAAGTATAAGTCTTTGCAGGTAAAAAAGTTTTTAAAACATTTAATTAAAAACAAAAACCAATGCTTGAACGTCACTTAAGTCACCATTTAAATTGTATTTTATTTGAGGGGTTTTAGTTTATGGTAATGTAGCGATATTTAAGTAAGGCTGACTTTAAGAAAGCGGCAAGTCAGCCTAAGAATATTGTCACCGTCAACAAGACGGGAAAAGGAAAAAAAAAACCGAACCCAGTAGGATAGATTTGTTGTCCATCCATCTGGTCTGTAACCCTTTTCTTATGAACAGTTAAAGCTTTCAAGTTCAAATTAATATCAATTATATAGCCTACGGTCCCTAGACGTTTGCGTTAGAAACGGTTTGTGCTACCTCAACACTGCATAGACTGCTAGAGGCGGAAGCGCGGTTGGTGAAATGCTTGCCTTACATTCAAGCGAGAAGTCATGTGAAGGAAAATATTGTAAGGAAACTTGAGTGCCTGAGGTATTCACACATATTCACGTATCTCAGCCCTTGCAATTGCCAGTCCGTGCTGGGCACGATTTTCTATTAAGCCCGTACTCTCCCTCTAAAAAAGGCCTTTGCGTGACAGTGAGACGTATTAAGCATAAATAGATAGTAGGTAGATAACCATTTTGACGACTCCGAAGTGTCAAAATCTGTATGTATTTGACAGTTCGGAGTAGGTTAAATCAGACAACTCCATACAGTGGAGGACTTACGTAGTAGCGCCCCTCTTCTGCTATTTAACATAAGTGTCGTCTTTCCTAGTGGCCGTGGTCGTGGCGTTCTTCATTTGCTGGGCACCGTTCCATGCCCAGCGCCTTGTCTACATCTACGGGAGCACCGAGAATCACATGGCACGCGCGCCCGTGCTCCACACCATCTATATCATCCTCACTTACTCCTCCGGCATCCTCTACTACGTCTCCACGTGCATCAACCCGATATTATATCACATAATGTCGAAAAAGTTCCGCATCGCGTTCAAGGTAAGACTCTTTTGGCCGCTCTCTAAAGCTGGGATTTCGTAGGATAGCGTAAAAACATTACACTTGACCTCTGAAACACTCAGGCATTATTTATTTATTCATTAATTCATTCATTTATTGTGTTTTAGCAAAATCATCGACAAAAAATTGTAAAATAGAAGGTACATTGTACATTATAGTAGCAGAGAGTCATTAACCTCCTCAGTCTTGACCTTGAAAATCAATAGATTTCTATTGTTATTTTCAAGGTCAGGACTGAGAAGGTTAAAAGGTTTTCACTTATAGCGACGGAAGTAGTTGTTCAGAACATACCGAAATTGTGCATTTACAATAGCGAGAACAAATACCTAATTCAACTAAGCAAAACAGTCAAAGCTAGCTATATAACAAACACAGTAGACAACTCGCAGCAAACCTATATACTACGCCTGAGGCAACGCTGTTGTCCGCCGCTGATCTCCACAGATCACCAGTGCCGACGTCGAAATCAGATCGATTCGTCATCCGCATCATCGATTAAACAGTTGAATGGTGTGCAAGATAAGAAATTAAATCTATTTTTGTTGACTTACGAGTGTTGGCCGACTAGCACCAATTTCTTAAATGTGGCTTAAACATCATTGAACTAAAATTCTTCACACAAGAGTCGACTTAAATGGCGGTGCAAGTCATCCTTAATCTGCAAACAAAGTTTTCACAGACAATGTACCTACGTTAATTCAAGTCAATTGAATTAAAATATTTTTATTCCTTACAAAATTAAATGTTTACTCAATGAACGTCAAAGTTGTTAGTTTCCTAATTAATAGTTTATGTGGAGAAGAGGCTAACAAAGAAACGCCGCATTTATTCTTTTCAAAACACGTTTCAAATACTCACTAAATATTTAAACTAGTAAAGTCCGATGACAGACAGACGGATAATCAGGCATCCTTTGACCCCTTTGCATACGAAACATATCAGATTCCTGTACCTATGCCTACCTGACATTGAAAATTTTCCTGAGAAAGATCTTACATTTTTATAAGTTTTTAGACAAAAACGGAGCGTCAGTGTTTCAATAAAACCGACTGAGAGATATGCGTAAATCTTATAAAAAGGTTTATTATTTCGTAAAAGGTTCAAAAATATGTTAACATAAATACAGTTAAAAGAAGATAGGACACTCTGTGCGAACGGGTAAAGGTTGTCTTGGTAGTCGTAGAAGATTGTGAGTTTGATCCATTGTTTGATGTATGAGTGGCGTTTCAATGCAGGCTAAAACGTGTAGTTACTACAATTCAAAACCTGAAATAGCTTTCAGGTTTTGAACAAAAGTTTTGACATAAGTTATAGTTATTTAGCAATTTTAATTTTTTACTTTGATTACATATTTAGTCACCATATTGTGAAAAAGAATCAAGATATAGAAGTATATTTTTTTGATTCACTTTTTTATTTATTTCAGTTTTTATTTTCTGTTTTGGATTTATTATCACAAAATGTCAACGGGCACCCTATTATGGTTCAAGAGATAATGCCAGGCCGCAGGTCGCAGTGTAGGTACATACGTCGCAGCTACGTAGCGGAATCGTAAAAAATAATATTGGGCCAGTCAACGAAATGTCGTGTACATAATCAAGAAATCAGAAATCAATAAATTATTTCAACGTAAAGAAATTTAGGATTCTGTTAGCCGAATGTCCATGTACCTACAATGTTAGCCGCTGCCTTCGGGCCGAATGCCGAATGTGTAGTGGAGAGAAAAAGGCATCGGAAAAAAAAGCTCTACACTGACCATCTTTTCTCAAATCATTTTAAAAATACATCAGTTGCTATCTAATGGTGGCAATAACTTTGAGTGTCAAAACATTAGTTAGTTTTCTTACAAGAGTAATTGGGTTGTAATCTAATGATGCTCTATCCCAATTCATTCTATTTTCTATCTGGCAATTAATCTGTGGTGATAGCCCAGGCGCATCTTAAAAGTGAGCACGCTCATCTCTGTTTGCATCTTCTGCATGTGTGTGTTGTTCAAGTTATTTATTTTCATTTCGCAGGGTCTTCTTTTCAGAACACGTTGGTGTGGTGTAGGCTCGCTAGACCAGCGCCGGACAAGCGGCTACCAAGCACGGCGCTGGCACTCGTCCGGGCGCCCAACGCAAGCGGCTCCGCCAACACAGGTCATTACTAACCCCGGTGTCCGCCGACTTTTCGTGCGCCCTTGAGGCCCAATGCACTTGACGGTTTTCACCTGTCTACTATCTATTTATTTATGTGTTGTGTACACCATGAAATCAGGAGTTAGATTATTATTATTTTCTATAAATAGAGATACATAGATAGAATATTGTTTATTAACTAGATGGAGAACAGAGCTAGATACCCCCCCCCCTGGTTGTTTGTGACTGAACCGTTCTAATTCTACCGTGGAAGTAGTGTTTTTTTTTTACAATAAGAGATTCACATGGACTAGCCACATCTGTTAAAGAACCGATGGCCGATGGGGTGCAAAGATTCTCAAGTGGAGACCACAAATTAGTCTAGCAAACTCGCTGGACACCTATGATCTGAGACAGATAGAGCGGCTGGACGAGAATAGCCAAAACGGAAAGAAGACTTCTTTCCAGGCTTATTTCTTCACCCAGGCCTCGGGCCCAGAAGCAGTAGACAAATATGAGCTGATTGAAGTTACACCAACCGTTTCTAAAACACGCTGTATTATACAGGGTGTAACAAAATCCTCATGCCTACATATAAAAAATGGGGAGTTTTATCCGTCAAATCTAGGGAAATTTTCGAAATCGAAAACTAACTCGTATGTAATTCCTGGTGTACATACAATAAAGAATATTCTATCTATCTAACGCTGCATAATTATAGTAACTTTTGTACGGCACGGCTGATATTTATTCACGATTTCCAAATTTTACCCACAGTGAATTTTGTTTAAATTGACGAAAATGGGAGTACACGGGTATTTTGTCACACCCTGTAGTCACTTTTCCTTTTTTTTGCTTTTTTATGACCTGTGCTATAACTTAAAAACTCTTGTTCCACAGCTGTCAACACTACTAGAAAGGAAACATCATTTTGTAAAAAGACCTCATTCAATGCCGGCGCTCGGCGAAGTTCACAAACGTCAAGCGGATGCCCCCGATGGAGTGCGCCCGAGCTAGCGACGCAATGCAGCTTACGCTATCAGAGAGTCGCTTCACTTGCCCGAAAAGAAAAAAGTGATCTATTCAACAAGAGGTGCTACAGTGGAATCAGCAAATGTACAACCTTGAAAGCTATCCGCTGGTCTGGCTTACAAACTAGCAAGAAGCACGATATAAGCTCTACAGACCCGTTCACAGCAAGACAACACAATGTGTACAGCAGAAGTCTGAGCGACATCTACAAGGTGAAAGGACTAGAAGAGAAGATACTTGAAAGGGATAGAAGAAAAGATCAGAAAGAATATGTGGAAACGTCGTTGAATAATATTAATTATTACGATAACATAAAAACCATAATATCTGTAACTATTACAACGGAGGCACAGATTCACTTCGAGGACCATTAATTAAAAACCGGGGCTTTTAATCGTTATTTTTGAATTTTTATAAATTATCTCTCACCCACTTAAGGTTGCCAGATGGTATCCAAAAGGAGGACATAGCCCCCTTTACCTACCGTATGTCCTTCCTTTGTTATAGTTGCTAATTCGTGCTGAAATTCATACTCAGTAGAGTAAAGAGAGAAACTGACTAAGCGTGGAGTAAGCTTAATCTTTAATTTTAACGCAATACAACCTTCAAAATATGACATGTGAAGATTTTCATAATTGTTTTTTAAAAATAAAAAAAATTCTTGCAAAAATTGGCAGCTCAGCTAAATATGTCGATTAAATGTCCTCCTTTTTTACAGAAAATCTCCTTTCTAGACCCATCAGTCCTCCTTTATCAAATTATCATCTGGCAACCGTACCCCCAACTGCTTCTGTCTTTTTCTTTTTTAATCTGTATTGAAGGGCTTGGTCACATAGTGATCATGTCACCCTAATAGA
Source organism: Yponomeuta evonymella (assembly GCA_963969515.1). Taxonomy (NCBI): domain Eukaryota; kingdom Metazoa; phylum Arthropoda; class Insecta; order Lepidoptera; family Yponomeutidae; genus Yponomeuta; species Yponomeuta evonymella. Next base: position 18,353,405 of record OZ018352.1, on the reverse strand, counting down.
ACACATTGTGATACCAACACATCAATAGAAATAACAAAACATAAAATTAAACTAAATTAAACTCTTTTTAATCTAAGGCGACCTTAGCTAAATCAAGTACAGACTTAGCCTCAGCTGACATTGGAGAGGCCAAAGCGATGTTACAGCCACCTACTTCGAATCATCATCATCATTAACCCATTATGTCCCCACCGAGGGGCACGGGTCTTTTCTCTGAGGAAGGTATAGGCCATACTCCACCACGGGGGCCAAGTCCGGATTGGTGGAGGCTTGTAGACTAGTGGCTCGTCTACAGTCAGAAGTTGTCAAGCCGCCCTAAGGCCTTGGCTTAACGAATAGATGTCTGCAAAATGGCTGGCGTCTCTGAGGTTCGTTCCGCACATACTCCACCAGTACATGGTATACATCTTCTGGGACGTGGCATTCACTGCAGTTTGGTGTGTCTACCTTCCGCATCATCTGTCTAAACTTATTCAATGGAATGTGTCCCGAACGTAGCCTAAACATTAATACTAAATACCCCCAACTGCTTCTGTCTTTATAAATCCCATTTCGCAAGTAAACCCTCGCGCTCCCGCTCACACGTCTATTTTTTCATTCCTTCCCACTCTTTTTTAAACGTTCCGTTCCCACATTGAGAATCATGACATTAATCACATACAGTATGTGTTACGGTCAAAGTGATAAATCAACTACCTATTATTCATAATAACCGATAATCACAAGGAATCGCAAAGAAGAGCAGTGATAAATTGGGAACTTGCATCTAACTTACATTGAAGTGACATTGCCTTTTAAACATAGAAGATATATAAAAACTTACGAAAAAATAAAAAACAAAGCCATAAAAATATTTATTATTTAAAAACATTAATACAAGTTTGGATGGTGAATTTGATTATATGAAAAATGCGACGAAAATGGTTATATATTTTGATTAGTTTAAATTACATTTACTAACAATGATATGTTAGATGTTAGACCTACTGTTAGCAATTGCCAGCTTTTTTCGAATGTGTTTAGGCCAACTGATACCTGTTGGGAGTAAATTGTCAGATAGTCCTTTAAGCCATACAATGTACCACAAATGACGCAAATAAACAAATTATAATATTATAATCAACTGGCCGAGTTATCGGTTATTAATGAGGAACTTGCGTCTAATTTAGATTGGATTGACGTTGCTGTTATACCAAAGAAATAAAATAAAAATCTGGAAAAAAATTATGAAAACAAAAATTTTTTTTCGGGGTCTTCGGGATGACAAAAAAATCCGAAAAACAAAGTTACTGTAATATTCCATTATTACAGTAACTTTGTTTTTCGCATTTTTTATTACAACTTATTAGATTTAGTTTTTTCATTGAATTCTTAACGTTTTCTTGGGCGTTTCGTGCAAGTTGTGACGTCACTATTTGAGATTTGCATGGCGCATTTTTGTACCACGTGAGTATATTGACTTTTCGACAGGTTATATTATGAAAAATATTAGTCTTACATAAGCAGCATATATACGTCCCCCAGTAGGGCACAGGCCTTCTCTCAAGGAGAGAGTATGGGCTTAATCACCACGCGCGCCCACCGCGGATTGGCGATTTCAAGCGCTGAGGTATGTGAATAGCTCAGACACTCAGGTTTCCTCACGATGTGTTCCTTCACCGTTAGCGTGTGGTATTGCTACTATAACTTCACAATGTACATAACTTAGAAAACCAAGTCATAGGTACATACCCGCACTTGGGATCGAACCTGGGTCTCTCGCTTCCGAGTCCGATGTTCTACCCACTAGGCTAACAACGGCTACTACGCTGCGTTTGGAAATATTTTTTAAACAGATCCAAACGACAAATCACTATTATAATATCACTGTATTATAATAATATAATGAGCATTCTAATCCAACTCTGTGGTAGTACGATGTCGAGTCGCGCGTTTTAAATGTTAAAAGTCGTGACTTTCCAGTTCATTTAGTGTCAAATTCTGACGTTTTAGCGCCACAAAGCTCGTCACTGACGACGCCGCGAATTAGTTTGAACGGGCGACATGCTGCGCCGACAGGAGGCGGCGTGGTTAGGTTGAATAATAGAATAGTAAAACTATAACCGCGAAAAGGTCTCAACGGACGAAATTTTGAACGGAGATAGACCATGACTTTGATTAAGGGGTAAGGTAAGGCACGGCTAGTAAGTGAATAAAGTTGGAGGTGTCTATTATGTTACGAGTGGCTCGAGCCGAATGGCGGGGCGGCAGTAGTCCATTACCAGCACACGCAACGATGCACTGTGCTTAGCTCGTACGTTGCTATCGTGCATAAAATCATGGTTGATTAAACCAATGCTGATTAAACCAAACATTTTGAACCGCTACACGGTGGAGTTTAGTTAGCTTGATGCACAAGCATGCCTGTTCGGTTATGCTTACCGATTTCAGATATTGTATGGAATCAGGCGTTACTTTGCGGAAATCCATAATAGCATTTAAATGTGAAAATTACTTTGCTAAATTCCGCCAAAATCCCCCAAGCACCACCACTTTTTCAAGCAGAAGCAAGACGCAAACACACTACCACCGACACCAATACTTGTGTGAAAAAATGCGTTGCGACGCGTTTCGCCTCTAACACGAAGCATCCTCATGCTCCGATGGTTCGTCATGAATCATGGTTAAAAGATATATATTTTATAATTTTCGTTCGTTTTCAGGACCGCAACTTTCACACTCGTTAAAAACGGAGGTACTTAGACTGTTAAACTATTTATCGAGAAATGCAAGCCAGCAGGGCTTGATTCATTAATGATTCAAACCACTTAGCAAATGTAAAGCCAGCTAGTATAAAAATAAATATATACATAACCCAATCCGGGTTTGTGTTAACAGTTAGGTAGCTTTTAACCACTTTACTTATTTGTTAATAAATAAATAGGTGAAAACCTGTTATTGGCTCACTAAATAGTTATATAAGTCGCATATACTGTTTATCACCTGGTGGTTTTGCATAGATAAAAAATAAAAACCGGGCCGCCTATTCACCGGTTTTGGGATTGAGACTTTTACTAATTTTACATCAAAATGACCATATCAAATATATTGCAAACAAAAAGTCATGCCATAAAAGTATGCCATTCGAATAAGAACTTTTTTAGATTATTCTTTCCTGATAAGGTGGCTCAATCCAGAAAAGATTGTCATTTTTTAATAGACTATCTTTTATGAATGCAGTGAAAAACCTTTCGCGAATCGGTTCTTATGCAATCTAGGCATCTTGCGAATTTGAAATTCCTAGAAATGGCTACCGTCCCTTTCGTAGTCATTCCTAAAGTTTTATGCCCTCGAAGATAAGAAAATTATAGAAGAAGAAGAAGAAGAACATTTATTTCAACAACAGAAACACACACATACATTAACAAGTTACAACATAAAATATTAAATTACAATACAAAAGGTAAAAAAGAAAAAAAAAACAATAAAACACTTTATTATCTTCCGCATAACACCACTCACAAAAAAATTCGCTTTCCTTTGGCTTATAGTTACTTCCACGCCGCGAAAACAACAATCCGTCACGCCACAATTTAATCACTTTTAAAATCACACTGTTAATTTATTATTCTCGTAATTATTTCGAGAAACTTATTAAATAAGCAAAGAGTAGGTTTTGCGATTTTACGGAAGAAAGGCCCATAACCTTAAATAAAACAACGGTTGCTTGAATGACAAAATATAAAGTACTTAGATTTAATTTATTAAGATTTACGTACCTCATTTCTCTTTTTGGTAGTAAGTTTGGTAGTAACACGGGTAACAAAGGTTTTCTAGAGGCATTTTATTTATTTGTTAATGTCGGAGTCTTAAAAGGTATTGAAATGTCAGCTACTTATTGAAAATACAAAGCATTATAATGCTTAAGATAATTATCTCACACAAGCACAAAAAAATAGATCATGTCATCATGATCATGAGATGATTTATACAGCGTCCAGTAGCACCTTCGCTAACACTAGATGGGTGAATTGATCAATCGGACGCTGCTGTGTCCTGGGACATTGTTTTTTTAGATGCAGAAGGCTTGCCCAGCACTTATACCATCCTGACAGCTTAGTCGGCCTAGCCCACAGGAAAGACAAGTCGTAAGTACGTGCGCAGCCAACCTAGCCGCAGGTTTCCTCACGATGTTTTCCTTCACGGTTAGCGTGTGGTATTGCTATCTACGCAGATGTACGTAACTTTGAAAATAAACAAAGTCATTGATACATGGCCGCACTGGAAATCGAACCTTATGAATAAAGTAATAGAATGCTTGCAACGCTGGCTTAAATTTTTAAGAATACAATGCTTGTATTACGTAAAACATCGTACTCCCTTTTCATTAGCTGTGTCTGAATATCATTATAAAGTCAAAATAAATGTGCTCTTTCACGACACAAAGTTGAAGAATGTTTTTAAATCTACGTTAACTTTACCTTAACCTAACCTTACCTAGATTAGGTACCGTAAACCCCGTTTCTCGTACACTAACACGGTGTTAATCTACTGTTAACAACTGTCAATTGACCAAAGTGCATGCAAAAAAATACTGACAGCTGTTAACAGTAGATTAACAGCTTGTTAGTGTACGAGAAACCGGGGGTTAGTCTATCACAATAAACTTGGCTGTAGGAATGCCTCGAGTGTCGCCTCGGACCATTTTTAAGATATTGATGCTACAAATACGAATTTAAATGTTAATTAGTCGGTGTTAAATGTTCAATATTTAATTTCGAATTTTAAATGTACAATGTCACTTTGAAGACTAATTATATTTGAATAAATACGTTTTATTTTAACATATTTAAGAAAACTCCATTGTCATAAGAAAATAAAAATAGCTAAAAACTGACATAGTTTTGAAGCTTTCTTTCCCTTTTCTCTGGCCGTGAGAATATTATAGTTGGAATTCGTTTCTCTACAGTCGATACGACATCAAGTTTTCCTTGCTCCTTATTCATTTAGCGATAATTACCCGACTGCGGCGAAGCCCAAAAGGGGGGTAATGTCTTTGGCTCGTATGTATTTATGTATGTATGTTTGTATGTATGTAGTACCTATGTAAGTATGTCCGATTCTACTTTCTCTTAAAACTCCTTAACCAATGGACAGATTTTGACAAATAATATCTCAATCAATTCGTCGTGCTTGCGACTGGCGAGTTTGGGCTATATGAATTCGCATAAAGCCAACAAAAAAGACTGAAATAAAAAATAACCAGCAACCCGACTGCTGAAAATTAACTAATAAGCAGGCGTGACCCAAATATAATAACGTAACGCATTGCGAGGAGCCTAGGTTGGTCCCGCCTGATTAGTAGTTAATCCTCAGCAGTCGGGTGGTCGGTTATTTTTTATTTCAGTTTTTTTTTTAACAAAATGTATATTATGAAGGAGCAGTCAACGACGAACGCTGAAGTCGTGCTATTTAAACATAATTTATCTATTGAGCATAGGAGGAACGTAGGGATAATATGGGTATTTTTGTGACCTGTCAAAGGTATTACAAGGCACTTTGACGACTTCGTAGCGCAGCGGTAGTGCATCTGCATACCATGCGAGAGGGACCTCTCTAAATTACAGGAACTAAATTATAAGGACTAAATTTCATTAAAATCGTTGGAGCCCGTTGCGAGATTCAGATTATATACACATATATTTAGTACCTGCACACTAAATTTCATGAAAATCGTTGGAGCCGTTTGCGAGATTCAGATTTTTTGTTTCAGGGGCGATAAATCGATCTAGCTAGGTTTCATTATGTCTTATCCGTGTTTTCAGGTAATGAAAAACTGCTACGATATCATTAAAATACTAAGGTAAATTTCGCCACCATCTGCAAGGTTGCAATAGCTCAAGTGGGACATCGGGCTGTTCCGAAACCAGAACACCTAGGATCGAGTCCAGATGTCTCCAGTTCGTTTATTCTCTCCCTTATTTTTCATCGTATGTATCTAAATATAATTTCCAAAAAACACGATTAACCAAAAAACATACTACAGGCACTTTGTATTGTACACCGAACATTTTGTCAAGAAAAATGTGCAACTTGAATAAAAGGACAATGTATTGATTGATTGAAAAGTAACCGAAAAGACAATGTAGCCATTGACCGGGCAATAGGTATAGCCTACTTGGCATCAGGGTCACGGGAGAATATATTACACACGGACAACGCCGCAGCGCTTCGGTATTTGCCGTGTCATTCCACTCAGTACTGGCGAACGAGCAGTAGCGCACGTGAACCGTACATCGGGGTAAGTGTCAATCACTCATTATTTTACTATTATATTGATTTAACGGTTTCACTTACTTTTATTAGCGTCGGGAAGGCCGACTAGTTTCGACCTCGTCCGGAAGTCTTAATCATGGAGGAGAGTCGATCTCGCAGTCATTATTCTTCAGATTTTGGATAATGTAAGTTGACAGCTACTCCGGCCTTGTCGTAAGTCGCTTCCCTGCTTACCCAGGGCATGGGTTGTGAGTTCGATACCCGCAAAGGTCGTACAATGTAGGTACGAATTATTATTTATAATAACACTATTCTTCTAACGATCTTTCGTTTTACCTAAGTCCTACCATTCATTGCAAGGGCATTTCCGGCGTAATTAGAGGAGTTATGTTTTATGAATAACACGGGTTTTCCATCTTTGTGGTAGTGTTCGGTTGCTATTATATTTCACCCGACAGTTCTTATTAAATTTCGTTATACAGGGTGTAACAAATTCCGGACTTTTTAAAAGTTATTCTTGCTCACGAACTTAACGCCCATTTTCAGGTGAGCGTCAAGTTAGCAGATAGGTATATGAGAAAAAGAAAAGAAAATTGGTGTTTATTGCCCTATACAAAACAACATAGAAAGATTAAAAGTAATGTTAATATCCAGGTCTATTTGAAATAAAGTAACATACACTTCTCAAAATAACACAACTTAAAATTAAAGACTCTGGCAAAAGGTACCACACTCAGCGTTATGCCTCTCCATCCAGGAAAGCATGGTGGAGATCACAGAGCAGACGGCGCCGGCGCTGAGCAAGGCGCGCGACGCCAACTGGCCGCTGGTCCTCATCTTCATCCACATCCACCTGCTCTCACTCTATGGGATATGGCTGTTATTGTTTGAGGTCAAACTCATGACAATTATACTGCGTGAGTGACCTTGTTATACAACAACTACCTATAAATTTACTAGCTGACTCGGCAAACGTTGGCTTGCCGTATTAATTAGCCTACGACCGACCTATTCTCAGACCTACTACTACAATTTCATAAAAATCGGTGAATCCCTTTCGGAGGAAGTTAGTGAGTACTATGTTTTTTTTTTTGCATGTAAGTATTTAGTTTATGCAGTTTATTCATATTTATTTTAAGTACGTTTTTTAGGATTTCAGTTGCTTAGGTAGTTTATTTTGTAAGTACACGTAATATATTATTGAGGACGGCGGCGTTCTAAATTAAAATAAAAAACCGGCCAAGTGCGAGTCGGATTCGCGCACGAAGGGTTCCGTACCACTATCTATACAATATTAGACACAAAGTTCGAGCAATAAACGGGAAAAAAATTACGTTTGTTGTATGGGGGCCCCCCTTAAATATTTTTATTTATTTTATTTGGAGAAAATACAGGCACAGATAATAAATATTTTATGTTTTACAATATTGGGTATAGACTTATCTGCCCTATGGAACATTTCTCACTTATAGTTCAAGCAGGTAGTGGGGTAGGCAGGTTTTATTCTGTTTCTAGTATTTGTGTTTACATCGGCAACAGAAATACATCATCTGTGAAACGGACGGACGGACGGACGGACGGACGGACGGACGGACGGACGGACGGACAGACAGACAGACAGACAGACAGACAGACGGACAGTGATCTTAGTACTAGGGTTCCGTTTGGCACCCTTCGGGTACGGCACCCTAAAAGTATCAAACAAAAAAACTCTTACAGAGATAAGCTCACCTTATGTAAAGCCCTGTTAAATGTTTCGTGTGCAATCTTATATATAAAAATTAATTGCTGTTCGTTAGTCTCACTAAAACTCGAGAACGGCTGGGCCGATTTGGCTAATTGTTGTTTTTATATATTTGTGGAAGTCCAGGGAAGGTTTAAACGGTGAGAAGAAAAAAAAACGGTTGACGTCGGTGATACGAAGTTCACGGGGTCATCTAGTAAAGTAAAATTATTTAATTCAATATTTTTTATAACGAGTGTTGAATTTTGTACCTCATCAGACTTCACTACAATGTTGCCCTTAGATTTCTTGTAGGCAACTTAATATTAAAAATAAATGTTAAATGTATGTAGAATAGCGTCACTCCATATGCTTCCGTGGATGTCGTAGAAGGCGACTAAGGAAATCAATTACCTGGAGACGGGCAGCAGCGTCTTCTTGAGATTCCAACCGCATACTGCGATCGCCAACCCGCCTGCCGCTTGGTGATTATGGCAAAACCCTTCATAGTTATTAAAACCACGAAGGAGGCCTATGTCCTGCAGAGGGCGTTAAATGGCTGATGATGATGATGATGTATGTTACCTAACAGAGTGATAACAGGTAAACCTTTCGTGGTTTTTGCCCGCTGGTAGAATAACATATTTTAGTTTATTTTGTGCCTATATAAACCTAAATAAAAAATAACAAAAATTGTTATAATTATTTTTTTTTCTTCAGTTATAACTTTGACGTCATTCGGCATACTGGGCGTCACGGCAGGCGCCCACCGGCTATGGGCCCACAACACTTACAAGGCGAGCATGGGGCTCAGGATCTTTCTAATGCTCTGCCAGACTCTTGCTGGTCAGGTGAGGACGCTGCAAGACACCATTTACGTATATTAAGTTAATCGCTTTCGATAAAAAAAAGAAAAATAATTAAAACCGACTTTGAAACACTACAGCACTAAAAAGTTTGAAATAATTTTAATAATTAAAAGTATGCGTACGAGTAGGTATTGTAGTAGTATAATTTGGAGTGGGTGCCCAAAATATTATATGTACTGGGCATGAAACTGGGCACCGACTACAAATTATACTTCTTGAGGTCACTCGCTTGAACAATAGACGGATGCTCTATTCTCGCCAGGTCTGGCTTATACGAAGCCAGTGCGCTGGCGCCAGAACTACCGACAAGCCACCGCTGGCTTGGCTCGTGTCGTGTTATTTAGATGAAGCCAGTCAGCCTGCACCTGGTTGCAGAAATTCTAAACAAAAACACACGCACATGGCTGGCGCGGGGTTTGCGAGCGGAGGTCACTGGCTTGAACAATAGACGGATGCTCTATTCTCGCCAGGACTGGCTTGGCTTAAAACTGTTTATACGTACCAAGCCAGTGCTGGCTGCCATTGATACTGGCAGCCAGCCATGGCTTCGTATAAATCTCGTGGAAGTTTTCCTAATATTTTTTTTTGTTCACAGGGTCCAATATACGATTGGGTGCGCTACCACCGCCTCCACCACGCGCATTTCGGGACAGACGGGGACCCATACAACCATAACAAGGGTTTCCTCTACGCGCACATTCTCACACGACTCCGACATCTGAGCCCTTACCAGCAAAAACTCTTGCAAGAGATTGATATGACAGACGTGGAAAGCGACCAAGTTGTCATGTGGCAAAAGCGGTTTGTTATTTTTTAGGGTTCCGTACCCAAAGGGTAAGGGACCCTTTTACTAAGAGACTCCACTGTCCGTCTGTCACCAGGCTGTATCTCATGAACCGTGGAAGCTAGACGCTTGAAATATTCAAATGTTGTATAGATAATGGTACGGAACCCTTCGTGCGTGAGTCCGACTTGAACTTGGCTGGTTTTTTTCATTATAAGTTAGTATTCAAACTTTCCTTCGTGATCGTTCAAGATCACTCCGACAGCCGGGCCTCTACCAATCCGGACTTGGCCCCCGTGGTGGAGTATGGCCTATACCTTCCTCAGGGAAGAGACCCGTGCCCCTCGGTGGGGACATAATGGGTTGATGATGATGATTCAAACTTTCGTGCGTGCGTGCGTTCGTGCGTGCGTGTGTGTGTAAATAATCATTTTGATTTTTTTATTCCACTATTTCAACTGCCTCTGAGGAGTGTATCTGAAGAAACGTGTTTTTGTACACATTTCCGTTACCAAATATTAACATCTAAATATTGACCTATGTGTTTACTTTAAAACTCACGTGTCCAATGTTACACCACCTTCTATCCAGATTGTACTGGCTGATCTACGGGATAGTGTTCCTGCTGTTGCCACTGAACGCGCCGCTGGAGTACTGGGACGACTCCGTGCTGAGTGCGGTGTTCGTTATACTGTTCCTGCGCTACGGAGCGGTGCTGCACGCCGCCTGGCTCGTTGAGAGCGGCGTCTGTGTTTGGGGGCTGAAGCCGGGCGAAAAGTGTGTACCTACTAAAGTCGTCAAAATATAAGAAGCCCGTATTGACAGCTACAAAAACCATAGAATCTAACCTAGTTTCAAATCGAAAACATTAAAAATCTAAACTATGAGTAACTTTTCGGGCTACAAAATCTGTTTTTTCTTTCGAGCATTAAATAATATGCCAGACTATGTGTCTTTTTATGTATTTGTTCGAGTAAATCCAAAGTAAAGTGCATTTTTGTGTAGCTGTCAAAACGGGATTCTTACATTTCGACAACTATAGTGGTAGGTAGTTAAAAACTTAAGCCGGGTTCAGACGGTCTTCGTACGCTCGGACAGTGTGCGTACAGGTTTAGTTGATTATGACGACGCACTCGGTCCGAGCGCACTGACCGTCGTTATAATCAACTAAAACTGTACGCACTCGGTCCGAGCGCACTGACCGTCGTTATAATCAACTAAAACTGTACGCACACGGTCCGAGCGCACTAACACCGTCAAAACCCGGCTATAGTTCCTCTACCTACCTACCTCTAACCTAGTGCTAAAAAATTACCCCATGTTCCATTGTTGGATGGCGGACGGGGCTGGTCGATTGAGTTCGGTATTACCCGGTAAAATATCTATGCCCCTGCCACCGACAGACCGCCTAGATATTTCGACGGGTTACACAGCAATGAAGTCAATGGTTTGACGTTTTTGTATAAAACTAACCATAAGTTACGTTGTCACTTACTACCACCCAATCGTGCACGTCGTCACGCTCGGCGCACAAAATGAACCGATCTTAAAGTAACTTACTCTACAGTACAATATTGGTAAAGCAATATGGGTTTCATTGGTAAAGACTAATTGAGAGGAATGGGAGTGTCTTTAAATGTGAATTTTGTAGGAAGAAATACTTCCATGTTTTTAAGATTCCGTAGTCACCAAGGAACCTTTACCGTTTCGCCATGTTCGTCTATCTGTCTAACCCCAGCTTAGCACACAAACGAAAAGTACTAGAAAGCTGAAATTTGGCATAGATATACATACTCGTATTGATCACGCCGACAAAACAGAAGGATTAAGTCTTAAAAAAAAATTACGGTTTTTTTTTGTAGTTTTGTAGAGGCGTACATCTAAATGAGGATCTTTCACGGTTTGAACTAAGTATTCAGTTTTATAAGGATCAAAAGTAATATATTGCGTGAAAAAAATATCGAAATCGGATAAGACATGACGAAGCTACAACGATTTTAGTGCACAGGTTCCAAAACCGGGCGCAAACCGGCGCCATACGCTTGACACGTCACAGGTTCCGATGACCCACGAGCTTAGTTGCCTATTTAATCGAAAAATAGTTTGCGAAATATTAAGCTGTAAAGCTCGACTTTTTGTAAGAGTAGGGCGTCCTCCCCTTTCCCGGCTAAGTGATTAATTGTAGAAAAGTGAAAAAAATCAGGGCAGTAGCACATAATATGTAATGAACTTAAACGGAAAACTGTCACGCACGGCTAAGTGGGCTCTACAAGTTAAGGAATAATAGGCGAACAACTGATAAAAGGACAACTTGATACAAATTCCATTGAAAATTACATTGATGCTCACTAACTAACGAACTAACAACTAGTTCTTTAAAGTAGGTAAAAATCCCCGTCCTTCTACGGAACCTTACACGAGGCGTGGCCCGACACGCACCTGGCCGGTTTTCTTTGTGTGCGGTACCTACAGCCTACAGTTTGGAGTAGAAAAATATAGGGCGTAGGTGGGGTACATAAGAACGACGTGGGATGAGGCCGCGGAAAAGACGCGACGCGTTGTATTGAGTTTGCGTTCTCACTGTGTGGGCTATGTCCCATTGCCTCACTACATTTTGTATGAAAGAAACTGACAGGACGCCGCGTCTTTTCCGCGCCCTCGACCCACGTCCCTTCTATGAGGCCGCTGACTAATTTGTTCTACTTTGTCCACAGGTATCCTGCCGATTCAAACTTCGTGTTTGTGTTAGCAAAAACATTCTGGCCGCACTACCACTACATATTACCGCGAGACTACAAATCAGGAGAATTTGGGACTTACGGTAAAGTATTTTGAAGAAATACTTCAACCCGACGAAAGGTCAAATAAATCAAGAAATAATGTTTATTCGTCGCTGTTTTCCAATTTTTCTACGACTTTTGAATTTTGTTGTTCCATTTTTAATATTTTTGATTTCTTTTATGAATGATTACAGAAATAACCCTGTATATTAATAAGATATTCCGCTACTGTCTTCATCTGCCACAAAGCCATTTTTTTTCCAAGTGATTTCATAAGCAGCTTTTATACCTACGTCCCACTGTAGGGTACAGGCCTTCTCTCAGGGAGAGAGTATGGGCTTAATCACCACGCGTGCCCACCGCGGATTAGCGATTTCAAGCGCTGAGGCATGTGAATAGCTCAGACACTAAGGTTTCCTCACGATGTTTTCCTTCACGGCTAGCGAGTGTGCTACTATAACTTCACGAATGTATACAACTTAGAAAACAAAGTCATAGGTGCATACATACATGCCCGCACTGGGAATCGAACCTGGGTCTCTCGCTTCCGAGTCCAATGTTAATGTTAATGTCCGAGTCAAGTGATTAAGGACATAATAATCTGTGAAAACAATGCTAAAATAATAGGCTTATAGGTCTTGTTGCACAAAGTGAGTTGTACACATTGCTTGAACCGCGACTTAGTTACTTTTAATATATTCATGAAGAATGTATTAACCTTTGATCTATCGTCAACAACGACACAGTATGTATTTTGGGTGGTTTGGATGCCACTGCAAAATGAACGTGAACAATAACAATAGCTATCGTATACGCTAGTGTATTTAAAAAAAGGCACTTTTCAAAAATATGTCGACATAAACTAGAATCTATGTAACCATTAGTAGCCAGGCAGAGCGGCGCGTGTGTGCCGCGGGTGCGCGGGTCATTTTTCTGATAGATGGAGAGGCGGTACGTACTTTGACGAATACGAATTTTTTGTAACAATATTTCTTAATTATATTCTTTTTGTTGCACAAACCCGTGCTGAGGACAATTTTTAAAATATCATATAAATAGGTTTTTAAAATATTTCTTAACTCAAAACAAAATATTTTTTTATTTATATACTTAAAAGTAATAGTCTAAATAGATAACATTTTTAATCACTAATTAAGAAATCTCGGCTTTCAAGCCACCCAGATTTCAGCGTGTATATAATATTCTTTTCAACACACCTGCTCGTAAAGTAGGTCTTATTACAGCGTATTTACACTGATAATGCAGAATATTACCCATGCCGTGCCTTTTACATTACATTATCGCACTAGTGCCTTTTCATTACATATCTTTTTAAATATTAGCAAGAAGTATTAATGTTTCGAAAACAGCTAAGTAGTTATTTGCGTAAATATAAAATTAAATTCAAAATGTGATAAATAATTAAAGAATTTCATGAAACTGCTTGTTAGCTTGTTGGTATTTATATTTTGACGGTGTATTTTTACCTATAAATACCCAATTTCAAAATTTATAAATATGTGGCTGATTAGCTACTTTGCCGGTGCCCTTATCTCAGACTTGCGCGCGCATGCAGCGCTGAGCGCGCGAAAAAAATAAAATTACGGCCGCCATCTTTTAAATGGGTTTCTGTTTGTTAAGTTTATTCACAGTATTGCATTTCGTTAGTGTTGTTTTTTTATTTACTTTTCCTCGCAAGTGTGTTGAAAAACGTCGTATGAAACACGTGAGCATTGGTCATTACACTTCTCGTCTCCATTAAAAACCGACTCGAGTGTAATGACCAACATACCACACTTGTATCATAATGTACTATTATTGTAAATCATATATGCATTTTCGTAAAAACAGTCACGTCAGTCGTGGTTTTAATTACTTCTAGAAGAATAACTAAGTAAGTAAGAATCACTTAAAAGTCATGTATCATCATCATCATCAGCCATTTGACGCCCACTGCAGGACATAGGCCTCCTTCGTGGTTTTCATAACCATGAGGGGTTTTGCCATAATCGCCACGTATGGCAAGCGGGTTGGCGATCACCTTATTCATTACTGAAGTCACTACTTATAGAAAAATAAGGCGTATATTATATTTATTTATTGCATCATTGAAAAAAGACAATCGGTGTCTTCGCCACTTTTTTCCCGCCGATTTAGCCGAATATGGTAATTATTCTCGTCATTTATTTATTTGTCGGTAGATTGCGGTTGTTCGACGGCGTTCATCCGCGTTTGGGCGGCGCTCGGCCTAGCCACTCACCTGCAGACGCTGGAGACGGAGACGGCTCAGCTGGCGCTCGCCGAAGCCGTACAGGGCAAGCGCCCCATCTCCTTGTGTCTCGAGGAGCAGATCAAAAGACAGCGTTTGCCCGAAGAACACTACTTGAAGAGAGGGTAGATAGATGTATCAGACATTGCGCATCGGCAATCTTTGGAAACATCTTGTTCAGACGTCTGAACAAGATAGGTCTGATAGGTATATATATCTGATTCAATATATTTTCTCTCAAAAAATATAGACTCAAGCGGATTTTTTTCGCAGTTTGTCTCTATTCCACAACATACCTAGACCAAGAATTGCGTAAACGAATTAGACCTTGTGTCATAGGCGTACGGCTGGTTTTTAAAACTCTTGAGGAAGGAATTATTTTCGAACTAAAATTTACTTTCGTAAGCATTACACATTATTAACTTAATTCCGGATTATAATATAAGTATTTCATTTCGATATCTTTTCTTTAATCCGTATCCATTATGGGGTTTTCTTTTGTCCTAATTTAAGTCCTATGCGTCTGATTACCATCGTTGATTGATGTAATTAACTTGGCAATCAGCAAAAACATCCTTGGCAAAACCATAAAATCTGCGCCTCTACTTTTGACATCAGTATCTAATAAGTAATAACTTAAAGATTGCATGGGTTCATTTTAGTAATGAAACTGGTGTTTATTTTTGTACATACATAACTACTTATATATTTCTGTCTGAAGAGACATTCTTATTCTTGTAATAAGACTGACAGGCAAGTTATAAATTACGATATAAACAACGATATACGAAAATTAATTGATAAGTCGATTTCCGTGTATATCCGATATCCACACGAAAAACACAAGACTAAAATATCTACGAAATCGTGCCCGATGTACCCTAAATCGGCAGGATTGTAACAGCCTGTCTTACAAAGGCGTTAGGAATTCTGCTCCTACTTACCCGCACCAAATCCTGAGCGATTCCAATCGTCTAACTGTCAAATTTCGTACTAATTTCTATCGCAAACGTCAGGATTCCGACAGGATTTTTTGTGCATAATGAGGCCTCAGTGCCTATATTACGCCCGCCAAATGCTGAGCGGTTCCAATAGTCAACTGTCAAATTAGTATGGAATTTAACAGTCAGACGATTGGACTCGCTCATGATTTAGTGCGCATAGCTGAGCATTATTCCGAACATCAATACGGCTGGTCTCTGGTAACCGCTTTACAAATGCGTGCCAAATACAGAATAAAGTCGACAACACACCACCTTTATATCCTTGCACTCAGTTTATAGGCTACTTTGGAACTAACATGTAAGCTTGAGGTTCCTGAAACCGGCAAGAAAAGAGATAACACGCCACTCTCTGAAATAAATCTAATTTCACATAAGTGTATTGTTAAACTATTTACATACCTATCCTTGGTTAAAATTAATTTCAGACACTGATATTGAGTTCTGAAATGTGATATATACCACAAGTGCCAATGACATTTAAAAGTGTAAATGTTTCAATTAATATTAATTTTGTAGAGACATCAAATAAATATTTCATACGTGTACTTTGCTAAATATGTTTTTCATTTTAACTCCATCAAACAGCTCTTATTGGATCAATCGTATTGTGCATCTAGACAATAAAACCTTTCCATACGTATCTACTGACAGGTAAAACCAAGGTTAATTGTTCAGAACAATAATAACTTCTTACTTTTGATAGATAAAGGTTACACTCGATGTTTGCTTTTGTTTTATCAGCTTCCAATAAATCTTCCTATCTCAGTGCACACGTTGCTTTTTCATACCTAGTTGCTGTCCATTGCAGACCATTGAAACCTTTTCTTCACGGTCCTTCGAGCCGGAAGTTTTTCTTTTACAGTTAAAAATTGTCACTGAGTGAGGCTCTTTATCCAGTGTGGCGCCGGATTAAGAATAGCGTCACTCCATTTCCTTCCGTGGATGTCGTAGAAGGCGACTAAGGAAATCAATTACCAGGAGACGGGCAGCAGCGTCTTCCTGAGATTCCAACCGCAAACTGCGATCGCCAACCCGCCTGCCAAGCGTGGCGATTATGGCAAAACCCCTCATGGTTATGAAAACCACGAAGGAGGCCTATGTCCTGCAGTGGGCGTCAATTGGCTGATGATGATGATGATGATGAGGCTCTTTATTTGTACTGTGGTAAGGCTACGAAAAACCGGCCAAGTATGAATGAGAAACTGGCGCACTTTTACTCAGCAAAAATATGTTTTCAGGACCCAGTATAGATCATAGTACATTCACTGTTAAAAGCTTGGTTTTTAATAGTGAATGTACTATGATCTTAGAATTGAACCGTGTTATGCAGAAACATTCCAATCCACAATAAGTAACTATCGTGAAAAACGGTTTTTTTTATATGAAACATCGATTTTTTCTATGTTATTCTTCAGTTTTTTTTTATTTTTATAATCACTATAACATTAAACATTTATAAACAATAATATAAAAAAAACAATACTGTACATTTTGTTTTTCTTGAATGTTTCTTATTGTGGGTTGGGAGGTTTCTGCGTAGGTAACACAATCAAAAACAGTGATATGCAACTGGCAGCAGTCAGGCAGGTTACCATGGATTCTTTTTTTTTTCGTCAATCACGGCCACCTTCCGAAATGCAATGTAAAGTGCGACCATTACAATAGAAAACCTCGCCTTATTGCGGAAAATCAGAGGAACTATTTTCTTTTACTGGCAAAAATAACTTTAAGCTTCATTTATAAATGTCAAACGTGTCAAACTATCTGGCAATTGTTCAAGCGTGGTCTACTTTAAAGCTTTTGTGAGTTTCTTGCGCCTTAAAATGCTATATTCATAGGCGCGAAAGAAAAGTGGTAAACAATTTCATAAAACAGATAAAAATACCAAATTAGTTGTCAACATGACTAATTATTGTCATACATAGTTTATGTTATGAAGATTGGCCACTTTTTGTAATTAAAACGGAAATTGACAACAATATTTTAAATGTAGTCGCATTGAAATTGAAAGTGACTTGCCTGACAACTGGCAATGAGTCTGATACAACTATCTGATCGTGAAGATGAAGAAATTAGGTACGAGTCCGTTGAATATTTAAATTTTGAATACGATTAACGATTACTAAGATTATGTATTTCTGAATAGTTTTGTTTATTACATTTCAATTTGATGAAAATTTAATCTGTGATAAAATTATAAGTGTGAAAGTTTGTGAAGATGTTTGGATGTTAGTTACTCAATCACGCAATGATGGCTGAACGGAGTTACACGAAATTTGGCATACATATAGACAAAGGTCTGAATTGAGACATATGATACTTAATATCCCGGCACTGCGTTCCCGTGTGATAATATTTTATTGTTACCATAACCTTTTTTCAAGCAAAACTCAAAGTCAAACTCTTATTTATTGCTTTGCCATGGTAACAAGATTCGTACAAACGGATTCTGTGGAAGTAAGAAGTTCACCGGGAAAGGTAGTAAAAGGTAAGCAATAATAAAAGGTTACTTACGGTTACTCTTTTCTTGATTAAGTATCAATCTATCTTTACCTACGTAGGAACCTTTGTCAAAAAGTTCGCATTATATAATTTTATAAAAATACTAAGCCTGATAACAAATAAAGTGGCCAATTTAAATTGGCATTACTATGCTAAATGCTGCCATATAAAATTAAAATGCGCCGCCTTCGAAGCAGGTATTCTATTTTCATGGACACGCTATAATTCATTTTATTAAGGCCAGGATACGGTCGCTGCTCTTCTTGAAACTTTTTCGAATTTGACTTCTATTTTTCCAACAGTATTCAGCGATTCCTGTGAAAAATAGAAATATAATATTCAAACTGTCGATGTCAGCTCAGACTACAAGTTTCTCGATAAAATAGTGACTGAATGAGATCTCTAAAACAAGTCATCGGAGCTGGAAATTGGATCAAGGAAATGGTGGCACTGGGCGGCACGCATGCTCACCAGACCTAGCTAAGAACGATCGCGATTAAATTAGCTATAAAAGTCCGTCTATTTGGGAGCTGTGATGTATCAACCTTATGACATTTTCAAGCCAGGGGTTACAACCTAGTAAATTCAGCCAAAAGTTTACGGGAAAAGGAAATTGTTAATGACCGGCTTAAGTAATAAGGAATATTCGTTGTGATTTCGAGAAAGAGAGGAACTGATACAAAACCTCTCCTGAAGAATCTTGTGCTTTACCGAGTACCATGGCGGAGAGCATGCCGATGGCCAGCAAGATAAGGGCGGAGCGCACGTCGGTGGCGCGCGCAGAGGCGAAGCCGGCGGGCGGCTCACAGTGCGGCATGGGGGGCACTAGCACGGCACCCAGCCGCGCGAGCGCGCCCCCACCGCGCATCTGCAGGAGACTGGGGAGAGACATTTGGGGATAAAGCCATCGAGCAACTCACAGTGTGGCATGGGGGGCACCAGCACGGCACCCAGCCGCACTAGCGCACCCCCGCCGCGCATCTGCAGGAGACTGGGGAGAGACATTTGGGAATAAAGCCAGAGGGCGGCTCACAGTGCGGCATGGGGGGCACCAGCACGGCACACAGCCGCACTAGCGCGCCTCCGCCGCGCGTCTGCAGGAGACTGGGGAGAGACATTTGGGGATGAAGCCGGCGGGCAGCTCACAGTGCAGCATCGAGGGCACCAGCACCGCGCCCAGCCGCGGTAGCGTGCCCCCGCTGTGCATTTACAGTGGTGGTAAAGCCAACGCATTGTGGGGGCACCCACCTATATAGACCCAATACCCACCTACCTACCCAATGTTACAAGGTGCACATAGCATGAGGGGGCGAGTAATAGCTACTACTGTAGTAGCTATTACTTCCCCCCCCCCAGGTTTATGTTCGTACCACCCCATCAAGGGTTAGCTGGAAGAGAATTCTTCTGAAACAAGCTCGCCATGTATGCTTTTTAGTATTTTGTAAATTTTGTGTTTTCTGTATGTTTTTCACGTGTACAGTAAGTAGCACATTAACCAGCTCATTTAGAACTTAAAGTTCTTTTAAAAACGTATAAGAGTGTCAAAAGATGTTTTTATCTTTCTAAGAGGGATTTTTTAATTATTACACAGCTCGAACTGTATAAAATACGTATTAAGGGATCCACGTAAGCTTAGGGTGTTAAAACAGAATTTGAAAAGTCTACTATAAAACTTTAACGGACTTATTTATAAAAAACAAGATTCCCTAAAACGCCGATTAAAATAGTCTGCCTCCTCGAATTGCTTTAGAGGAATCGTGTTTTTAAAAATAAGGCCGTAAATATTTTGTAACACATTAAGCTAGTTTTATCGTTAAAGCTGTATAAAGGCTGTTTTTTGCATGTTATCGCTTGCTACAGCTCTGATGCTCTTGAGTGGTATGATGGTATAACTCGATACTTACATAAGCAGCCTATATACGTCCCACTGTTGGGCACAGGCCCTCCTCTCAAGGAGAGAATATGGGCTTTATCGCCACGCGTGCCCACCGTGGATTGGCGATTTCAAGCGCTGAGGTATGTGAATACCTCAAACACTCAGGTTTCCTCACGACGTTTTCCTTCACCGTTAGCGAGTGGTATTGCTACTGAACTTCACAAATGTACATAACTTAGAAAACAAAGTCGTAGGTACATGCCCACAATGGGAGTCGAACCTGGGTCTCGGTTCCGAGTCCAATGTTCTACCCACTACCACCGCTCTTGGCTTGATACTTGTTTCTGTACAGTGATAATTATATGCAAACTCTACTACAAAACTTATTTTTACACTGACAGCAGTCACTCAGTAGTAACAGACTGGGATAGACATAAGACATGTGAAGATGGCCCAGCAGAGGGTCTGCACTGCGGCGTAAGGGGCGCCGCCGACGCGCAGCTACAGCGGACCGGGGGCAGGCAATGAAATTGCCGAGGTATGGGGGTCCAGGTTACCTCAGCAGAGTAGGTCTGGAGTAGGGTGAGTTCATTGGCAGCGGGATGGCGAGCTGCGCCCGCGTCGACGGCACGGGCAGTTCGCGCAACGCGCACCTGCCGCGCGCCTGGCTTAGCCCTCGCAGAGTTGACCTACCCAAAAAACCCTATCAATATGGATCTATGGACCTCCTGGCACAGGTGTCATACACTTAAAAGGAGGTCTCAACCTTGTAAAATATGTTTGTAAGATTTTGTTTTACAAATAAACATTTTAATTTTTCATTTTCACTCTCATCACTGAAGTTATTTTCAGAATTTGATTTCTGCAAGCGGTACTCTTTCATTTAAGACCATCTTCGAACCTGCCTACGAAAAATAGTGTTTTCCTGTGTGGTTGTGTAGGCCAAGTCGAGAGGGCAGCCAGGTACAAATAATTTTGTTTTTTTTTTCAGTATTTTATTTCTTTAAAAAGCGATAAGAATACTTTTTTTTTAAATAAAATGTGTAAACACAACAGCAACATATAATTCCAGTTATTTATAGAAATATGATTCCTCTAAAACACTCCTCAGAGGCAGTTTAAATAATCTGTGGTTACGTTTTTTCCCTTTACTGCTAGCTATTTAAACTGCCTCTGAGGAGTGTTTAAAGGCATTGCGTTTTTATAAATAAGACCGTTTACTGGAAACTTCCAGTAGATACTTAAATACCTTTTGGTCGTGGCGATACCTACTGCGTGTAAGCTTGTAAATAATTATGCAGCTCTGTCCCTATATTACACACACCAAATTCCGTCGTTTTATGCCCTCCCCCAGGGCACGTCACTTTCTTCTGTCCTTGGTTGGCCGAGAATGATCTTGATATACCTTAATTTAATAGTAAAATCCATTATTGGCTGCATGTACAAATTATTATTACCTATTGTTTACTGTAATTGAATTGCTGTGGATTTCTGATTCCTGAGCGATACCGATCGTCTAATTGTCAAATTCCATACCATTTAACAAATACCTACAATAAAAACAAAAAAAACTGCACTAATTTGCTGTGGACGAATGTGGTCTTGTAAGTACCTATTAAGTATTTTTAATAATTGGCATACCTATAGTAAGTACTAAGTTTAGCAAGTTTAGCACACGGAAGCAGCCTGGCTACCCATAGCACCAGGAATCCTAGTTTGGGAGCCAAGACACAATCTGTAACAGTTTTCTTTGTTTTTAAATAAATATAAATAAAAATAAAAAAAATTACAATAAATTTGAAGAAATTCATCATCATCCTAGCCATTTTCTCCATCATCAAGCCTATGCTTTTCCACTGCTGGACATAGGCCTCTCCTATTGCACACACTGAGCACGGTCCTCGGCTACTCTCATCCAGCTCTTGCCAGCCGCCCTGCGGAGATCATCGCTCCACCGAGCCTGAGGACGTCCTACACTACGTTTACCGATCCGCGGTCTCCACTCAAGAACTCGTCTACCCCATCGGTTATCACTTAAAATTTTCTTATTTTTATTCTATTCTTAAGGTAGACTTCCGTGCATCGCGGCCGATCGCAGCCGCGCGCGATAGATTGCGTGCGACTCTCTTTGTAAAAAAACGTCAGTCGCACGCGATCTATCGCGCGCGACTGACGCGCGCGATAGATCGCGTGCGACTGACGCGCGCGGCTGATGCGAACGATTTGTCGTCTGCCGCACGCGTCCATCGCAACTTTGGAAACAGCGCCATACATTTTCATACAATGACTATTGCCGCATCAGCCGCACGTACGATCAGTCGCGCGTGGCTGCGATCGACCGCGATCTTAGAACACAAGCGATGCACGGAATACCTTTATTCGTATTTTAATTATAAGTAGAGAATAGAGTAGGTAGTAGTTTTTCCCTACTTAAAATTCAATATCCATACTAATTGCTATTGCAAACGCCAGGATTCCGATAGGATTCGGTGCGTATGTTAGGGCCCTAATTTGTGTTTGTCGTTCAAGCAACTTGTACTCTGCGATGTGGTGAATTTATGTATAATATATTTATAGTAAAGTGGTGCGTAAGCATTGCGGACGTATTTGTACCTTGACTGTTTGCGTTGGTTGAGCTCACAACTTTCATAAAAAATCCGTTTAAATTATTCACGTTGGTCGCCTATTACTCGTTAACCTGTAAAGCCTACTTAGCCATGATAATTTTCCTTTTAAGTGCATTGTATGTAATACTACCCTGAATTTTTTCACGTTTTTACAATTAACCGTTTAGCCAGGAGAGTGGGGTGGGACGCCCTGCTCTGACAAAAAATCGCGCTTTAAAGCTTAATATTTCGCAATCGGAACCTTAAATCGATAAATGGTCTTAGTACACCCACAATATTTTCAAACGACCAATCCAACAGTAGGTACTTCACACGATGGTGTAGGCGAGAAAAAAATGCATCCCTAATTTAGGTGTAGATATAACTATAACAAAAAAATACTTGGATTTTATTCTACCGTTTTATCGGCGTGATTAATATGTATCTCTATGCAAAATTTCAGCTTCCTAGTGTGTGAGTGTTAAGGTGGAACGTTTCCAAATTTATTAAAAAAATCACATAATTATGCACTGGAATTATGTCTGTCTGCATTAATTGAGATTTTTATTTGCGCCAATACATATTTGTTTGAATAAAACTGTAGTTTAATAGGTTAAATAAGATCGATAATGTTTGTATGGACTAAATTGTCGAACGCATTTAAGCTATTAAACCAGTGGTTTTTTTTAAGAAACTGTATATTGGCGCAAATAAAAATCTTAATTAATGCAGACAGACATAAACCCAGTGTATAATTATGTATTTTTCTAACATATTTGGAAACAATCATTTGTATAGAAAACGTTCCACCTTAATAGTATTTGAGCTAGGCCGCGGACAGACAGACGGACAGACAGATGGACGGAAACGGCGAAACTGTAAGGGTTCCGTGTCAGCTAAGGATGCCTAAAAAGTGGTTGATCTCTATCGCCGTATTTCATGCAAATTTTGAGAGTGATTGCGTAACAAATGTTCATTTTCAACGTGATGAAATTAACAAATTAAGGGCCGGTTTCTGAATTGAGAAATTAAGTAAGTAAATGCTCAAGTAACGTTCTGTCGCGCTCTTTTCTAAGAAAGTCGAAGAGACAGCACTACAGTTAACTATTTAATTAGCCCAATTCTCAATTCCGAAACTGGCCCTAAGGGGCAACCTGGCGGCTCGTTGGCCCGCGAAGAATGCGTAGTCACGTCCGGCGGCGCGGGCTAGCCCCTCCTCCGTCGTGGACACCAGGTTCTCCGCGTCCGAGTAGCCCCGGATGTAGAAGGCGTTCAACATCGCATCCTTAGTGGACTGGGGACGGTACGTTAGGACTCATCACATCATACAAAGCGCGCCCAACTCCACACTTACATGGCTGTGTTTAAATACAATGAAATTAAAAATTCATTTCAACCTAAAGAATTTACATTTTTTATTTGTTGAATGTCAATGTACAAATGTTATTCAACATTTCGTTCGTTCAACATTTCATTTCTAGCCCACCCTTTACTTAGTAATAATTTACTATTAAGGTACTATAACCACACCAAGTTTGATACTTGTATACATAACATACATAAAAAGCCTATATACGTTCCACTATATGGCACAGGTCCTCTCTCAGGGAGAGAGTATGGGCTTAATCACCACGCGTGCCCACCGTGGATTGGCAATTTCAAGCGCTGAGGTATGTGAATAGCTCAGACACCCAGGTTTCCTCACGATGTTTTCCTTCACGTTAGCGAGTGGTATTGCGACTATAACTTCCCAAATGTACATAACTTAGAAAACAAAGTCATAGGTATATGCTCGCACTGGGAATCGAACCTGGGTCTCTCGCTTCCGAGTCCTAGGCTACAACCGCTCCTTTGTATATATTACCGTTTTTACAATAGTGCAAATTAAGTTAGGTATATTACGAAGAGAGGGTCTGACCTTACCCACTTACCAGGCTCGGTTGACAAGGCAAATAAAAAATAAAAATTGTTGATTTGTACACACGAAAACAGAACACGCACATAATGATAGTGAAGGCCTATAACCGATGAGGTGTTCTTCCGGGCGGGAATCCGCTCGTTAACCGTCGCAGAAACAAATTAATACGGAAGTAACTTCAAATTCGAATAATTGCGTGCGGTTTCCCGCTGCCTGACATGATATCAAAGAGACTTACCATAAGATACATCTGATCAGCCCCGTTCCTCACGTAGCCAATCTTGAAGTTGGTGGAGGTGAGCACAGCGGCGGCGGTGTCGACACTGGCGACCCGCACCGACAGCACGGACGTGATGAAGGCTGCATACGCGTTGTAGGTAACCACAGCGAAAAGCAGGCACACTATGAGGAGTGCGCTGGCTGCTGGGCTGGTCGGTGTCCAGTTGCCTCCTATGTTGGCGTAGTTATATACTCGTAACACATAATTCAATAAATGCCAAATAAACCTGAAAACCGTTTCTTCTTCAATATCCTTACGTGCACTGCGTCTAGATCACTTTAAAAATAATTTACTGACGTCGTGTTTAGCGTTTGCATGAAATAAAATTTTTGATAATTTACAGTTGCCTATTTGAAGTGTTTAATTAAGAATGGAGACACTATATAACCAAAGCACACTGCTCGCAGCTCAGTTGAACTACTATCACGGGCTTTCCACAAACCCTACTGGACGATAGCGGCACCTCACCAAACTTGAGCCGTCACTGATCGGGTGTGGGTTATACCTGTGGCCCAGCGCCATACGACGCTAGCCATTAGTCTGCAAACTTTGCTGACATAGTATGCCAGAGGACCAGAGCAGCGCCGTTGATTGTTTGTTGACCCGGCTGCAGCACCACCGTCAACACGAACGCCACCAGCCTGCCCTGGATTACGCCTGGACTTCCTAGTTCGCACCTCGCACGAACCTTGCTGGCAAAGTATCCCAGTGGACCAGAGCAGCGCCGTTGATTAGTTGTTGACCCGGACACGAACGCCATCAGCGTCAACTCGAACGTCAACACGAACGCCACCAGCCTGCCCTGGATTACGCCTGGACTTCCTGGTTCGCACCTCGCACGAACCTTGCTGGCAAAGTATCCCAGTGGACCAGAGCAGCGCCGTTGATTGTTTGTTGACCCGGCCGCAGCACCACCGTCAACACGCACGCCACCAGCCTGCCCGCCTGGATTACGCCTGGACTTCCTGACGAACCTTGTTGGCAAAGTATCCAAGTGGCCCACAGCAGCGCCTCTGCATCCTCGAGCATTTGTTGACCGGGCTGCATCACCGTCACGCCACCAGGATTATGACTGGGCTTCCTTGCACCCTGCACCAACCTTGCTGACAAAGTATCCCGGTGGACCAGAGGAGCGCCTCCGCGTACTCGAGCGGGCGCTGTGCGGGCGCCAGCCTGCTGGCCACCGCCGCAGCCGCCGCCGCCGCCAGCGCCACCGCCACCACGCACGCCACCAGCCTGCCGCTGAACGGCGCCAGGAAAATGTCACGCACCGCCGACGTCTCCTGGTGGCGGATGTAGATGTTGCACCTGGAAACCCATCAGCTTCGTGCAAACGACAAACTAGTTTCAACAACCCAGCTTCAGAAAAGTTATGAGATGTTCGTCTCAAGTCATTGCCATGCGACCGGACACTAAGTATACCAAAGCGGCCGAAAGGATCTCTGGGATCTAAATAGTTCGATTAGCTCAGGTTTTTGTAAGACGAGGAGCAGCAAGCCAACTGTCGCTGGCACTTCACAGGCACGCAGTTGACAGCACATCTTCGATATTACTGGTAACTCATTATGAGTTTTGCATCTATTTTAGGCAACGGTAAGACACTCAAAATGTTGAGGTTGATTAGCTGTCGACCGCCTTGAAAAATGGTCTTGGGGTTGGGGAAGCCTTGGAGCCTGCGGTATCTACTATTTTTGGGCATCAGCCTACGCTACTACTGTACAGTCTGCGGAGAAATTTACAGGTAAAAGGTGGAAAATAATAAATACATCAAGTGTATTCGTTGGTATGGGGTCACAATAAAAAATCTAAGTTAACCTTAGGGTTAAATACCAATAGCGTTTCCTCGCATGATGGATCACATCAGAAATGAAAAGATCCGCCAAAGAACTAAGGTGACTGGCATAGCCTATAAAATTAGCAAGCTGAACTGACAGTGGGCTAGCCACGTTATGCCGAAGAACCGATGATCGATGGGGTGCAAAAGTTCTCAATTGGAGACTACAAACTGGCAAACGCAGCGTAGGACGCCCCTGGTGGGATGACCTCGATGGACCGACAATCTGAGGCAGATTGCTGGGAATGGCTGGGTGAGGATAGCATGGAAAGAAGGAAGTGGCGTCCCTCGGGGGAGGCCTATGTCCAGCAGTCGACGAGTACGGACTGATTGATTGATTCCTTACATGGTCTCGGCGATGGGGAATATGAAGTCCATGTCGCGGTGGCGCGGCGCGTGCGCCGTGACCGGCTCGAGCGCCACGTCCACTCGGCCGTCCACCAGCGCACCCAGTAGCCCCGTCCACGCGCCCTCGTACGTGCGGAACCCTAGCTGCGCGAAATACCGGCCGGAGGCACTGCGGACGAAAGACCGGCCAAGTGTGAGACGGACTCGCGCACGAAGGGTTCCGTACATACAACATTTACCGTACAACATTTGAATATTTCAAGCGTCTACCTGTTGCCTTTATGAATATCGAGCAAAAAACGACAAAGAAAATCACGTTTGTTGTATGGGAGCCCTACTTAAATATTTGTTTTATCCTGTTTTTAGTGTATGTTGTTATAGCGGCAACAGAAATACAAAGTGAAAAGTTCAACTGTCTAACTATCACGGTTCATGAGATACAGCCTGGTGACAGACGGACGGACGGACAACGGAGTCTTAGTAATAGGGTCCCTTGCTCTTTGGGTCCGTGTTGCGATTAGAAGAGATTTAACATTAAAAGTAGGTGAAAATTTCAACGGCTAAGTTAATTTGCGGAACGGCACCTACACTTTTTTTTTCTAGACCCCAGTTTAAGCTAAGCGTTCTCTATGAATCAGGGTTAGATACGATAAGATAAGCAGCCCATATAATACGTCTCACTGTAGGTCACAGGCCTTCTCTCAGGGAGAGAGTATGGGTGTGCGTGCCCACCGCGGATTGGCGATTTCAAGCGCTAAGATATGTGAATAGCTCAGATACTCAGTTTCCTCACGATGTTTTCCTTCACCGAGTGGTATTGCTACTATAACTTCGCAAATATACATAACTTAGAAAACAAAGTCATAGGTACATGTCCGCACTGGGAATCGAATCTGGGTCTCTCGCTTCCGAGTCCAATGTTCTACCCACTGGGCTACCACCGCTGTTTTTTTCAGGTTTTTTTCAGTCAGGGTTAGACTTTTGTTAAATAGAAATAAATTACCAACCCCTTGCAATGCGTCGCGCCGCGACTTTACAAACTTTACACTGCTTCTCATATTTGAATCGTGTGATTTTAAAACGACACATGTCCTTTCATTACAACTTTGCAGGAAATAGAAAAAACTGTTTTATTCAAATACTAATATCTACAACAGCAATATTTTAGCATATTATATTGATTTCTGTATGAATAAACTACAATTTTTTTTTCTAATGTAAATCAATAGGTAGCTGTAAATAATTTAATTAAAAAAAAAATGGGCAAGTGTTATTTTAAAAACACATGTGACTTGTGTTGTTTTAAAATCACACGATTCATTTACAAGCTAATAGATGAGTTTAACCCGTTAGCTTATGACCTGTCCTATTGGGCCTTTTATAAGCTAACAGGTTTAAAGTTCTCATTGAAAATAGAACCTTCGGTATACTCACGTAGCGTTCAGTCTGCTTGTCAAGAAGTGCAAGGTATCATCAAGCAGTGCCGGCGAGGACGGCCCATCATCATCCAGTTTCAACGTCCCGTCACCGGTAGAGTTACATCGCCCCACAACCATCTGTTCGCCGAGAAAATTCCTGGCCTCCACGGGAAAGGGTATTTCTACCGTAGCCATGGAATTGTGCCTATCCCATGTGCCTGCGAAAGTGTGACACGTTAAAGGACAAAGGTCTTTCTGACCACTCCTGTGTTGTTTAGAACGGAATCAGGAAGGCCATCAAGCGGCGATCAAAATAGGTATTACCTATGTATGAAAATATCTTATACGACAATTGTAATCGATAAGTAATTCATTTCCAAAAAGGCATTAACAATCCAGTCACTACGTTTCACGATAATTCACAATAACTCGGTTCTCCGTTGAAATACGAAAATTTTGATAGAATACTTTTTTGTTTTTTTTTTCACGATCTACCAGTGGGGATGGCAACACGAAACTAACATTTAATAGGGGTGGCAACTGTCAAAAAATTCAAAATGGAGGATGTCCCATTTTCTTCACTGTTTGTATGGGAAAAGCACAATATTTGTAATTATATAAACTCTAGAGATATGTGTGGTGTCTTTTTTCCAAAAAATCAGTGCCTACGCATTTACTGCTCAGTTTGCAATAAAAAAACTATGGCTCTTAAACCATTTGGAGGAAGTAAAACGATTATCAGTATTGGAGGAAGTAAACAAATACCAAAAAAATATTTCCATGGAGATAAATACGAATAATACCAATGAAATACATTCAGAATCATAGTAAAAAGTTATGTTTTATCATTCTTGTTTATTTTCAGGTCTGCGTCTTTCAGACTCGTTAAAAATGGCGTCAGTTTTTAGGTACCAAGACTGTTAAACCTAAAACTAACTAAAAAAGAGAAATGCAAGCCTTGATATCAATGATTCAACCCATTTAGCAAATGCTAAGCCAATAGCTGCACTTATAAGTGAAATAAAACAATGTTCCTGGGTACTTGTAAATATCGGTTTTATTTGATAAAATCACAGTTATACATTGTAACACGCATTTCTTTGGCCTAAGCCCGTACCTATCTCAAAATAGCTAAGCAGCAGCACTTAATTACCCAGAGCCAGCCCATAGCATTGAACTGGGCAGATCTGAATAGAGGTCAATACTTCTGATAGAACAATTTAGTTGTTATTGATAAGAACCTTCAAGTAGTAGTCCGCAGCATCGTTTTATGCTAATAATGCTGCTTCGTCTCCAAACTGGAATAAAATTAAGAGAGTTCATGTAGAAATAGTATGATTTTATGTGTATATGGTGGATAATTTTACAACGATTTTCGATGTTTCTGAGTAACTTTCTTAAGTAAATTTAATAATAGGGGTTAAAGTATGAAATTGCCGTTTTATTGCAATAGGTTCTTTGAATTGACATAGAATCTTCATGGTTTGAGGTTTTCGAATGAAAATTTTTTCAAATGGTTTCTATGATGTTCTTTTTTTAAAAAATGTGAAACATTTGAATATCGACTTTCAATTGTTTTTGTTATTCAATTTAGACAAGAAAGATGGATACTGCGAAAATTCTATCTATTGATATCTACTCAGACCTACCTAAACTCCTCAAGTATTGCAAGTGTCACCTTTATGCAGACGATACGCAAATTTATCTTCCTTTTTCGGCTGCAGAAACCAATCTAGCAATGGATAAGATAAACACGGACCTAAATGCTATCTCTAATTGGGCAGAACAAAACTGTTTGGTGTTAAATCCGCTTAAGTCAAAACTTATCTTAGTAGGCACAAAACAACAACGCCTAAGAGTGCTTCGTCATGATCCAAAACTTGTTGTTAACGGATTAGAAATACCACGAACAGAGAAAGCTAGAAATCTTGGATTAGTATTTGATGAAGATTTGAAGCTCATATAAATGAAAAAATAAGAACTGCTTTCTACAAAATAAAGGTACTCTATGGCTTAAATATCTAACCGAAAACATCAGAGAAACTCTTGTCGAACTCCTTCCTGGTATTGTCGCCTTTTAACTACTGTAGTGCAGTATATGGACCGCGTCTTTGGATTAAGACTGAAAAAGCAGTGCAAAGAGTGCAAAATGCTTGTGCTAGATTTTGTTACCATATACCTAGAAGAGCACACGTGACACCTTACCTAAATGAGCATGGTACTCTGAATATGAAAAATAGACGGGAATTGCACTTGGCTTGCCTGACACACAAAATAATCTGGAATAAATGCCCGGCATATTTATATAAAAAACTGAGCTGGTTTAAAGATTGCTCTGGCTATAACACCCGTGCAAAAGAATCGGATCTTCTAAGGATACCAGAGCATAGATCCGCTGGTTTCAGGGGGGGGCTTCAAGTACAGGACAGCGAAAATATGGAATACCATTCCACCTCCTCTAAGGATAAAATTATCTGAAAAAACCTTTAAATTGCAGTATCGAAAGGTGCTTTTAGAAAACCAGACGGCTCTGTACTTGTAAGGCTGACCCTGGATCCGGAGGCAAGAACATAATGCACACATGCACATACACACCCTTTACTCGCCCACTCTACACACAGGAACTCTACTCTACACACGTGGACACTCCCTAAAGGTACATATATATATATATATATATATATATATATATATATATATATATATATGTGTATATATGTGTATTTTATGTATATGTATGCGTAAGTGTATTGTATGTATTCTTATTATAAACATTATATTTATTCATATTATATAAGCAAGTAGTATATGTATATTCTAAATTATTTTAGGTACAAATTTATATTGTAAGTTTGTTACCTTTCTCTTACATGTAAGTTTAGTTTTTAGTTTTTTTTGGGTAGTGGCTGAAAATCAGCGCTGCCAAGATCACTGCTTTGACTTGGTTGCATAATGCTGAGCCTCGACCCTTTGTCGTAATGTGACAATAAATGCTTTCTATTTCATTTATTTCTATTTCAGATCTGCCCAGTTCAATGCTATGGGCTGGCTCTGGGTAACTAAGTGCTGCTGCTTACCTATTTTGATATACGTGCTCAGGCCCAAAGAAATGCGTGTTACAATACAATGCATGATTACGATTTTATTAAATAAAACCATAAATATATAAACCAATTTTACAAGTACCCAGAAACATTGTTTTACTTCACTTACAATTGCAGCAATAATAGCTGGCTTTACATTTGCCAAATGGGTTGAATCATTGAAATCAAGGCTTGCATTTCTCGTTTTTAGTTTTGGTTTGAACGGTCTAGGTGCCTAAACACTGTCTCCGTTTTTAACGAGTGTGAAAGATGCGAACCTGAAAATAGACAAGAGTGACAAAAAATAATTTTTAACTATGATTCTGAATGTATTTCTTAAGTATTATTACCTGCATAGAAATATTTTTTGGTATTTGTTTATTGTTATTAAGTATTAATATATTTATTGCACATAAGTAAAAAAAATAAAAGGGCAATGTGGCGGACTTAATGCTATAAGCATTTTCTACCAGTCAACTAACAGGTGGTGCAAGAAATTAACTGGTAGGCATACGAAATAGACGGATGAGACGATTTACTTCAACTAAAACTAGATAAGCTGACAAATACTCAACAATAAATAAGCAAATATTTACACTATGAACTTACAATACGTAATATATATAAATAGACTACCTATAAACCTATAAACTTCTTAACCCGGCGTGAGTGAGGTCGGGTACGTCATACCCGGGAAGTTTTCAATCGCAGGTTATTTAATGTTATTGTTGTCATGCGAGTCCTGACGTTTCAGTAGCTGGAGGTAAGTGTGTGAAAGGCTAGGTACACTGTCGAGTATAGTGTTGCGCCGCCGGTGACGGTCGATACACGATTCGCAGGTGCAACTTCGGTGCTATGTTACATGATCTCATAAGACTTTTCGGATCCTTTTTAGTTATAATAATAAGGAGACACTGTTATTATGTTGATTTATCATATAATTTGCAATTTCGTTTAATTTTACATGAAAAGAACTCAAAAACATAAAACATTAGGAATTTTACTAAACTTGTATTTTTTTGAAGGAAATTAGGCACTTTGTTATTTGAAGAAAAAAAGAACGTTTTTGTACTTAATGCTGGTATTTTACTTGCTCATCTTGTTGAATGATTACTATTATTAATATGTCTTAAGTCAAAAAAACATAATTGTACCATCATAGTATCCAAAATTTTACATCATAGTTCCGGGTATCTCATACCCACCTCATAGCTGGTGTAACAACTCACTCACGCCGGGTTAATAATCGATTAACTTCCTCTAAATGGTTTAGGATTAGGAGCCACAGTTTTTCTATTGCAAACTGAGTAGTCAATGCGTAGGCACTGATTTTTTTGAAAAAAGACACCACATATCTCTGGGGTTGATATAATTACAAATATTGTGCATCCAAACGGGCATCCTTAGTTTTGAATTTTTTGACAGTTGTTGAGATATCGATAAAAAAAAACCAAAGTTGCTACGTTATTTGCCTGCATTGTAGTGGGTAAACATGCAAGAGAGCATATCTCGAATTGGAGGGGGACGTCTGACTTCAGTGGTCGATTTTTTTTTAGGTTTACGGGTTTATTATTGTGTGGTATGGGAAACGAACTGCGGTTATGAAATGAAATGAAATTAGTTTATTTGCATGAAATGTCGTACATATGGTGGTTAGATAAGTATTTGGCTCTACACATATCACTTTTCTAGGCATGCAAAATTTGTTTTGCAAAATGCAAAGGGCAAGATAAAAAGTACCCGAAACCGGCGTGCGTGCATGCAACGACTAATGAATGGTGAGGAAGCGAAAGTGATCTGTCAGGATCGTAGCAAGTGGCAGTGCCTGGTCTCTGCCTACCCCTCTGGGATACAGGCGTGAGTTTATGTTATGTTATGCAAAGAGCCACGAAGATTAGTGGCATAGTCTCAGTGGCGCCCTCTATATTTTTTTCAATGTCGTGGAGCACGATGAAACCTAGCTAGATCGATAGAGGACAAAAAAGTAAACAAGAAATTATTAAAGTCACCATGTCCTAAAGTGGCACGTTTAGGAGTTATTGAGCTTTGAAGTTTGTATGGAATTTCCACTAACTGAGTTTCATCACTGAATTTGTCACTTGATATGAGTTTTCTCGGGGATTCAAACCTACTTTGATGTTTTTTAAAGTCTGGGTAGCTATGTCTAGTGGGTACCTACCTACTTATATACATATATACATGAAATTATAGTATTATTCATGCATCCAATTCGTTCAATTCGATTAAAATTCAAAACATGTCAATATAAAACCTACAGTTTAATTAATATAGATAGGTTTAGGTGGTAGGTAGGTACCTATAAATAATGTAGATAGGTACATATCGCTAGAAACTTAAACCGCTGCTGTGTGTAAAACCATGTTTAACCATGTTTTTAACATAAATACGTAGTAGGTAGGCAATATCCAATAATTAGGGAGGTACCTTCATCTTCAGTTGGGCAAAGAAAGAACCTACGGACCTACCCACTGAGGTACCTACCTATTACAAACTTCTTTGAGATTAATCTTTTTGGTGAGTGGGTAAACTACTGAAGTGACGTTGTCAACATTGATTTATATTTGGAAAGTAAGTACCTCATTTGTTTCGTTTTCTTTTCATTTTCCAAAATTCAATCAAAGCATTTTGTTGACTTAGTAATTGGTTTATTGTTTGAAAAATGGCAGATTTATCTCGACAATGTTTTTTTTGTAATCGAAGTCTCGTAAGTGGACCTCGCCGAAATGGACATGTGCGAATTTGTTCAAATCTGCTTACAGAAGAGTATTTAACTGCCCATCAAAGTGTAGTTATTTTCTATCAAGAAAATAACTGCAATCGCCAGGTTAGTTTAGTATTAGCAATGTTTAATTTTTAGTCAATTATAAGGTACAGACAACGGTATAAACTTGAAGAACGATTGTCAACCTTACAGTGATTAGAATGAACGTAGTGCAAAGGTGAAAGTGATCAGCTCAACGTGCTCTTGACTGAACATACACCAGCCCCCCGAGCCAAAATGAAAACGCTTGCTAGCGTAGTAATGGTCAAAAAATTGTTTCAAAATTGTGATCTATTTTATTAACATCCTTCTTTTTAACCCAATATAAACTATTTTTTATGTCTTTGTAGATGACTTCGGGAGATAGAATTTGCAGACCATGTTTAACACGTGCTGATCGGTTCTACGAATCATACATAAGAGCTCAAGAACGAGAAGAAGCTGCAATCCACGAAGTGATAGTACCGATCGTGAATATTGAACCAGAAGAACAACCGCAATATGATCCTCTACGGCTTACACCTGAAATAGAAGATGTACATCAGCTTGATCCAAACGAGGTACCCGGTCTTATAGTTGATGACAACCCTGAGGAAGAAAACCCTGAAGTGCTGCAAATCCCTGGAGCACAGGAAGACCTGGAAAACCCTGAAGTACTCGTCAACGCCGAAGTACCAACAATGGAAGTAGCCGGTTTCAAACGAGTTTCGCATAATTCAACTTACTGTATTATAGCAGGTTGCACTAGTATAAGACAGAATTTAAAACGGATTCATCAAACTATAAGATCTCATATACTTACCAATCAAAATCTTTACATACCACGCGGAGATAGAGTTTGTACTGAGCATTTACAGTCAGGTCTCCTGTGGAACGATAATTTTGAGACATTGTGTCGTGCAACCCACTTAACTTTCAACTCTGCACAGGTAAGTGATTTGGTGAATATGCTGAAGAACAAGACTGTATTTAGATTTTGAAAGATTAGAGACAATCGACGATATCGTCTTCTGTTTTTATATTGGATATAATAAAAATATATTTTCCCTTATTTTAGAGGAAACGAATGAGCTATCCGAACAGTTTAAGAGACCAAAAATCGCTTTGGCCACCGTTTTGTGCAAATTACATACCGGAGATTCACACGAACGGTTGTCTTCTATATTCAGGATGACCCGACAGCACTTCGGATTCATCATGAATAAAGCAAGACGGTGTTTAGCTAGTCAGTTTGTCCCGAATCATCTGGGTTTTGATCATATCTACAGTTCTGAGCGTGCCACTACATATAGAGAGGGTCTTCGTGACAGGATTTTAAGAGTTCCACAGATAATATTTAATTCTGAGAGGCGAGAGTTGATAAGTATCTGCGATGGGACTTATTTTTACGTCCAAAAGAGTAGTAACTATCTCTTTCAGAGACGGTCATACAGCTTTCATAAGCACAGAAACCTATTAAAGGTTTTTTTAATCGTAAGTCCCGACGGATACATTATCGAAACTTATGGGCCTTTTGAAGCGAATAAATCCGACGCTTCTATCATTATTGATATACTGAGAGAAAGAGATGACAATCCGTTCCATTATTTTTTTGAACAAAATGATATATTTATAGTAGACAGGGGCTTCCGCGACTCGATGGATGCCTTCGGTGAGGCCGGCTATAAAGCTTATATGCCGCAGACGAAAGAAAGAAACGAACGGCAGCTTTCTACTGAAAAAGCAAACGCTTCAAGACAAGTTACTCATTGTCGCTGGGTAGTAGAACAAGCTAACGGGCGTCTTAAAACACAATTCAAACAATTGCGGGCACAGCATTCCAACATAACCGTGCCTCATCTTTACGATGAGGTCCGGATCGCCTGCGCATTAATAAATGCGTTTGGAGAGCGTATAATCGATCATCGCCTCACGGACGACATAGTTAACGAAATTATACTAAGACAAAACTCGCCGAACCTTCTGGGCAACTTCGTCATCGATCATAATTTGAATCTGCGCAGAGCTGCTTTTCAAGCAATAGACGCAGACAATATCGGTTTCGATGATTTTCCTATACTTTCATTTGATGGGCTTTTACTCATTTCGCTGGGCCCGTACCAAATCAAGCAAGCAAAAAGCTATTACGCGGAGCATAGGAAAATCAACGGAACCTTCAGAATTGAAGTATATGCAGACCTGGTTACTGACCTCGTTACCGATCTCGCACAGTATGGACTTGTAGTTGGTGAACCGTGGATAGCAAGGGCCCGTATACAATCCCGGCACCACAATAACAGGGTTTATTTCGTTTATGTACTGCTTGATAACTTGTTGACAGGCAGGAACAGAATAGTCGGTTATTATTGTAACTGTCTGGTGGGCAAACGCACACTTGGCTGTTGCTCCCATGAAATGTGTGTCATCTGGTACATGGCATGGGCTCGACACCAAGATGGTCCGATCTCATCTCCAGCGGAGTTTTTGGACGATGTTATTTTTACTGATGATGATGAATGATGATTTTACTGATGACTTTATGGGACCTCAGGATGCCGATGTTTTTCAGGGGTCTGTTTTATAGGCGGCTATTCAATGATTCCCTTCATTTGGGTATGTTATTGGGTATGAAGATGAAACAACAGTCGCAGACAGATACCTGTCTCTCTAGTGCATAGACCAGCAGCGATAAAATCCAATCTTTTAGAGTCTCTTGTTGAGCAAATGAATGCATGACAAATTCAACGCAACCAAAACACAGGCGTATTTTTTTATTTATTTTTTGTTATACAATTTCGTTAACTATGTCGTCCTTGAGGCGATGATCGATTATACTTCTTGGCCTCTGATTGAGCTGTTTGACAGCCTGTAAAGATCGATTCCCCAATATTTTTATTTCCCTGTATTTTAGTTCCAATCGCGTTATTCCCCGATTCTTTTTTTCCCCTGTCGTTTTTTGGACAGCTGCTTAATTACCGAATCGCTTTAGTTTCTAGCCCTTTTATTCACTAGACGCATCTTTACCCGTTCGTTTTTTTGCTAATCGACTGAGTTCCATACATTTCTTTACCCGTAGCTCAAGACCCCAATTTTCTTCTCAAGGCATAATAAGTGGAGGGCCATATATCATGAACAAGATCCTAGCAAATGTCACTCTGACAGGTGCCAGTTTGACATTTGTCAGTTTCCAGATGTCAGTTTGACACCTGGACAGTTTGATAAAACACCGGAAACCCATCGTATTTGGGCTCGTCCGATTCATCTCGATAAGATCTTTATAATCAGGGTCTTATGATGGAAATGATGACCTGACGATGGAGCTGTTAGGTGGTCAATGGAACTTTGTGATAAAACACCGGAAACCCATCGTATTTTGGCTCGTTAGATTCGTCTCGATA
The DNA here is from genome assembly GCA_963969515.1 of Yponomeuta evonymella. Lineage (NCBI taxonomy): Eukaryota > Metazoa > Arthropoda > Insecta > Lepidoptera > Yponomeutidae > Yponomeuta > Yponomeuta evonymella. The sequence continues at coordinate 18,315,697 of OZ018352.1, read as the reverse complement.
AGATCTCGATATCTATATCTGATCACCTTTAAATTCTTGTCATGGAGTTGAGTTTTGGTGCTGCCGACTCGGCAGCACCAAAACGGCCCAAACCACAGTTATGAAGCTGGGCATCCTTAACAACGTTATGCGATGTTTCAAACTGTACGACCACTATGTAGCATTGCAGCCACCTTTGGGGTGGGCTAGCTAAGTAACTCTCTATCTCTTCAAACAGCTCAGAAAATCCTATGTGACTCTCGGACAGAATGACATCTTACAGGGACCCGTTGTTTACTTCGGTAACGGAACCTGGCAAGAAGTTCTAGCTTCGCTCCAAATTCTCTGGTGATTGCTTTAGTTTTGAATGGTGTACAACACACGCTTGTGATCTTAATTCAAGCTAGCTAAAACAAAATAAATACACATCCAAGTTCCTTGACGGTCTGTTCTGCTTTTTGCCTAATTGTATATTGTAATTAGTCTAGCAGCTAAGTGTAATTTGTAATTAAAATAAAGAAATATCTTGTGAATTTTCCTTTAAATACACTATTATTTGTTTCGTATCGATATCCGGAATCCATCTTTGAGTGAGTGAAGCCTCTGCTTTTCTGTCGTTTGAGTGTCTAGCCAACTTCCTCTCCCCGACGGTAGCGCCACCTACCTTGTTGGGCGAACTGTCATGGCGCCAAACTGACAACTTTTCGAACGATTTTTGGTCATTATAGCGTTGTTTTTCGCGTCGTGAACATCGTTCTAGCTAACGAAAAACTGTTAAAATTTTACAGTGTTAAAATAAAATTTAAATTCCTCTCTCCAAATAAAATGGAGAACGAGAACAGTAATTGTGAAAGTGTGATTTCGGTTGAGAAAAATAATCAAAAAAGTGACGATCGTGGTTCAAAAAAACGAAAGCGTTCTCCTTCTCCAAGTTCGAGCAGCGATGGATCTACGACATCGAGCAAGGCCTCCAGCTCCAGCCAGGAAAGGGTTCGTAAAACAAAACGGACCAAACATGTGAGTGATCTTCAATTTGAATTTTTGTCGCAACAAGTGGCCTTTTTGACGAACATGATAACGCAGAATACGGCTAGAGATAGTGTTAGCGCCGACGGTGTGGCAGTTTCATCAACCAATAGCGCTGTAACTCTAAATGATCTTGATTTACGCCGTCCTACAGCTAGTACGGAAAAACCTCAGCTTGTACTATCGGATCTTTCTACAACAGTTAAAGACCCGGTTTTCGTTAAATCGAATGACCAGCGCCTCGCAAAATTAGCGCAGTTACAACATTTCAAATGTGACGATTGGCATGCAGTACGTTTTTCCGAAACACAGAAAAAATATTTGTCTACCCCCGGTTTTGTCAAACTAAATGTAAACGATGAACTGAAGCGATTCGAAGCGCCTGCCGTTCGGGAGGACCCTCGCATGCACCTTTTAGAGCGTACTTTTGCTGCCTTGTCAAACGCTGTTCTTTCCCAAAAAGAAGAATTACAATTGGCTTTACAAACACTGGTTGATTGGTCGAGCGATTCAAAGACAAATCTCACGCCATCATCGCTATTCGACAAAATTCAAGAACTTTTTTCCAAAAATTCTGCGTATAGCAACGTTTCCGACGATTTATTACAAATAGTTTGTGGCAGGCGTGCTGATTTCATTACATTGCGCCGAGAGGCCCTGTTACGTCAAATACCGGACGAATTTCATCGCGATGTCTTGCAAAAAATGCCTCCAAGCTCCAACTTGCTGTTCGATAGCGAAGCGATGCAAACTTACTTGCAAAAAATTGGGGGGGTCGAAAAGTTAATCGCGCAATCCCGACCGGTTCAACAGCAGTACAAAGAAAAGTTTTATGCAAATTCAAAGCCATCCACTAGTAAACAAAGCGATAACTTCTTTCGTCAAGGAAAAAACACCAAAAAAGACCAGCGTGCGCCGCAAGCGACTTATAAGCCTAATCGAGGAAAAGGCGGCAACGACAAGCGAACCTCAAATGGGAAAAAGCCCCAATCTCGCACATCGCTTAAAAATAAACATCACGAATGACTCTCAAAGGTTTCAGGGTGGTTGTCTGAGGCGATTTCAGAGTGTGTGGAGAAATCTAGGAGCTCCAATAGAAATATGCAAATTTTTAGGCGGCACGCGGATTCCTTTCATGCTAAAACCACCCTTGATATTTCCCAATTCAATGACCATGCAAAGTTATCAGACCAAACCGTCCCCTCATATGACCCTGCAAATAGAGAGTATGCTGGCGTCGGGAGTACTGGAGGACGCAGAACTGACACCGAGCTACTTGTCAACGTTCTTTCTAGTTCCGAAACCAGACGGTACACACCGGCCAATCTTCAACCTCAAACAGCTCAACAAGTTCGTAAAGACAAAGTCTTTCCAGCTATTCAGTCATTTCCGTGTACCAAGTTTCCTTCAGCACCTGGATTGGATGGTAAAGGTCGACCTCAACCAAGCTTATTTTCACCTGCCTATAGCACAAGAACATCGCAGGTTTCTGAGGCTCGTTTACAATCGTCGGTTACTACAAATGACCTGCTTGCCCTTTGGCCTGTCTTCGGCGCCAAGGACATTTGCCTCTCTCACCAATTGGATAGCGGAGCACCTGAGATCGCGAGGCATCAGGTGTGTAGTTTACCTGGACGACTTTTTGTTAGCAAGCCAGTCCCAACACGAACTGCGCAACAACATAGCGTTCACCATCAACCTGCTCCGCGGTCTTGGCTGGACCATAAACTTCGCCAAGTCTGTGCTGGTTCCGACTCGCTGCCTCGAGTTTCTGGGCATAACATGGGACACAAAACGCAACGCAAAGTCCTTGTCGGAACCAAAGTGCCTAACGCTACGCAAAGCACTTCAGCACCAGATGCAGAAAGGCAGTTGGTCCCTCAGACAGTACCAATCACTAATAGGGAGACTCAACTTCGCCACGTTCGTGACCCGGCGGGGACGGCTTCACTGTCGAACAATGCAATACTACAGTCGACAGCTGCCGAAGCATCACCCCTACCGACAAGTATGCATCCCGCAGCCAGTTATTTCAGAGATGCAGTGGTGGCTCAGCACATTAGGAAGCTCAATGCCTATACACACAGGACCAGTCACCCATCTTCTGACGACAGACGCGTCCGACTTCGGATGGGGCGCACAGCTCGGCGACGAAACCCTCGCAGGTACATGGCTAAGAAATCAAAAAACATGGCACGCGAACAGAAAAGAGATGTTTGCAGTTCTCGCAGCGATTCTTCAAGAGAAACATCACCTTCAGAACGCTCAGATACTCCTTCAAACAGACAACCGTACTGTAGTCGCCTACATAAACAAAGAAGGCGGGACCAAGTCAAAAAGATTACTCGGGCAGACACAGGAGCTTCTTACGGTACTCGATCACTTGAATATTTCTCTGACAGCTCAGTACTTCCCAGGCCGATTCAATGCAGAGGTGGACGCGTTATCTCGCGGCAAGTCCTGTCCGGAATGGCACCTTACTCCGCAGGCAACGAGCGAGATATTTCAGCTGTGGGGCGAGCCGGAAGTGGATCTGTTCGCTTCTCGAACAGCCCATGTAGTAGAAAGGTATGTCTCAGCAGACGCGAAGGATCATCGAGCTCTGTCGCACAATGCATTCTGTCACCAGTGGAACTACGAACTGGCATGGCTGTTCCCACCACCCAACTTGATACCACGCGTGTTGTCCCACCTGAACCTAGCCAGCGGTCATTACATACTGATAGCCCCCAAGTGGAAGAAAGTCTTTTGGCAGGCAGACCTACAACGACGAGCACTCCGACCCCCGTATCAGATTCCAGCGCTGGCTCAAGTACTAATAGACACGAGGACGGGTTGCCATCCACCGGAAATACAAAACCTAGGTCTGGAGGCATGGTTGATTTTGGGTGGCAAGGTTTAGTGGACAGTTGGACTGAGTCAGAACGTAATCTTCTAATGTCAAGTTGGCGACCATCTACCATAAACACTTACAAACCTGCATGGAGGAGATGGAAATCATGGTGTCACAGCCAGTCCATAGACTATAGAAATCCTAAGGCTGAACAAGTAGCTCGTTACTTAGCACATCTACACAATGATGCAGGCTTAGCTTATAGAACTATTTTGGTGCACAAGTCGGTGATCGCTACATTTACTAATGTAAATACTGATGTAGATTTTTCTTCAAACTTCTTTATCAAACATATTCTCAAAGCAATAGCTGCAGCAAAACAAAGACCTGCTAAACCACCGATTTGGAACCCAAAAGTACTGTTACAATATTTATGTAATCATCCGCCTGCAGAGAATAATCTCTATCAGGTATCCAGACATGTAGCTACCTTATTACTTCTTGCATCTGGGCGCAGAGTGCACGATCTCACTCTTCTAAATATCGAGCCTGGTTTCATGGACGAAGGTGAGTCAATTGTATTCTGGCCCACGTTTGGTTCCAAGACCGACAATGCCAACTATAGACAGTCTGGATGGAGGTTACGGGAGCACCCGGACAGGAACCTTAATGTCATCTACTGGATCAGGCTTTTATTGCCCTTGTCAGAGTCACGCAGAGAAATTGGTAAGTTCAAAGAACTTTTTATTACAGCCAGAGGTGACCCAAAACCTGCATCCAGAACGGTCTTGGGTGGCTGGGTAAAATCTTTGCTTCGAGAAGCAGGTATTGAGGCATCTCCAGGCTCTCTGCGCTCAGCTGTTGCCTCATTAAATTGGCTTGAAAATTTTCCAATAGATCAAATATTGTCTACCGGTAATTGGAAAAGAGAGCATACATTTAGAAAATTTTATCAAAGAGAAGTGATTGAAACTAATACTGTTAGAAATAATTTGACGTCTCTATCAAATTTTTTCGTTGCCGCAAGATAAATCATTGTCTAAACATAATTGTCTATTAGACCTTATTTTGGTTTTATTTAATTATAGTAATTATTGATTGATTGAAACCAATATACCCAATTTTTGATTGTTAATATTTAATTACATTTATCTTCGTTGATAAAACAAGAGTTTCCTTTCATATACAACTCTTTGTCTCACACATTATAGCGTTTTCTAAACTTTTCTTACACCAGGAGATATCAAACACGTCACTCAAAGATGGATTCCGGATATCGATACGAAACAAATAATAGAGAGTTTTACCTAAAAATAAAACATACCTATTATTTTTTCTTGAGATATCCGGAATCCAGGTAAGTTCTACCTGGTGCATCTTGAGCTTTATAATGACCAAAAATCGTTCGAAAAGTTGTCAGTTTGGCGCCATGACAGTTCGCCCAACAAGGTAGGTGGCGCTACCGTCGGGGAGAGGAAGTTGGCTAGACACTCAAACGACAGAAAAGCAGAGGCTTCACTCACTCAAAGATGGATTCCGGATATCTCAAGAAAAAATAATAGGTATGTTTTATTTTTAGGTAAAACTCTCTATTTTATTTATTTACCTGATAGGATTGATGAAAAGCAGATTTATAACTCTGGTAAAAGCTCCCGTAATACCCTCGCATTGCAAGCATCCTCGCTACGCTCGGGTGCCTTAATATACGGTATCTATAATAAACTGGGTGTTTTTTCTACGGCTTATTTAGCAATTTAGTCAAGAATCGGCAACGAGTCACAGGTGCCAAGCATATAGTCCAGTATTTAGTGAAAAATGATTCAAAAGTTAAGTTTTATAAAAATCTCATACAAACTTCAAAGCTCAATAACTCCTAAACGTGCCACTTTAGGACATGGTGACCTTAATAATTTCTTGTTTACTTTTTTGTCCTCTATCGATCTAGGTAGGTTTCATCATGCTCCACGATATTGAAAAAAATATAGAGGGCGCCACTATGAACTATGCCAGGCCCCATACAAAAATCTTCGTAGCTCTTTGTTATGTTCTAACATTGTAACTATTACATGTCACAATAACTTAATTTAAATGATATGTATTTATAATAATGTATTATTATTATAATACATCATTATTTTTTATTAGGTAATATTTTTTAGAGTAAAAAATTCGCCTACAGTATAGAAGCATACATCTAATAGCCACCTGTGCAAACAAGACTTAAAGCGAGTCAATGGCAAACGTTTTAGTATCTCTGGAAGCTTATTATAAATTTTTACAAGCATGCGGTAGCGGAAGGTTAGAGTAAGCGGTGTTATTAATTGGGCTACTAGATTCCCAGAAGTTTACCTTATACTTCAAGCACCGAATTCAGGTTACACCGAAATCATAAATGTGAATATAATGGAAAATTATCAAAAGGAAATTTATCAGGAGACACAGGATTTGTAAGCAATATTGTGTGAGCAGAAAGCTCCATAATTGGGTCTTTTTTGCTTGCCTTTCCATTTTGGAAGGTTTTTGATGGTCAACTGCAATGATGTGCAATATCAAGTACAACTTAGTTTGATTCTGAAAAGAGTCACGAAAGCAAACTTCACTTCAGATGCAATACATCGGACCATTGGCCTTTTTGGACTTTCCCGGAGATGCATAATAAGCGACGTCATTACCGTAGTAATATGACTATTAAACAACGGGTAGCAATAAAACGAGTGACTGTAAATTACAGTTCTAAGTGTCAAAATTAATTAATTTGGGTTATAGAATTACTAAGTGAGCGACTGACTGCGAGTGACGAGAAATCAACAGAACAGCAACTTACAAACATTAATTTGAGTTACTTAAAATACAAAATGAGCAGCTTCATAATATTTGAGCGACCTAATATTTGTTTGAGTGTCAACGTTACGTCCTGCATTTTTTTCAATATTTGGCAAATATATTTTTTATACTGAGCGGCATTTTATCTTAAATGAAGTGTTTCGAATACAAAAACCACTTTGAAAAATACACTAATGAGCAGAGTATAATGAGCTCACATTTAAAAAATAAAAATAATATGAAATAACTATTTGAAGAAACACTATTCTATTAGTTGAGAAATTTTATTATTGAAATATAAGGGTAATTAAATAAAACAATGTACTCCGTAAATACACCGTGAAACACGCAACGCTATTGGTCCGCAGCCCAACTCACCTGACTGCAACGATTCGTCGCCCCGCCCCCATTCGAATTCGCGCGCATTTAAAAATCTGTAGTTTTCATTAAAAAAGCGTATCAAAATAAAAAACATAAGCCCTGGGCGGCGTGCTCTCTCCACTTCTTTTCTCCGTATTTATAAATACTCTCGTCTCTGTTATCCACTTCAGTTCCCATCATCTGTATGCAGACGATCTCCAACTTTACACATCGTTTAAAATGGAGGACATCGATACCGCTGTCGCCTCTATGTCTAATGACCTGGAGTCCATTCGGCAGTGGACCGTCAGGTACGGTCTTCTTTTGAACCCCTCTAAAACTCAGGTCATGTTTGTCGGTAGCAAGGCCCTCATCGCCAGACTAGATTTGACCTCTTTTCCCAAGGTGCTCTTTAATGGTATTGCACTTCCCTACTGCAGCAAGGTGAAAAATCTTGGTCTGCACATCCAGAGCGATCTTTCCTGGGATGTGCATGTGGCTGAGATAAGTAGGAAAGTATTTGCCTCAATGCACTCCCTTAAGCGTTTACAGAAGTTTCTTCCATTCTCAGCCAAGGTTACGCTTGTCAATTCATTGCTACTCCCCATTATCGATTATGCTGACGTATGCTATCCTGACCTTGGTGAGGAGCTATTAAGCAAACTCGATCGACTTCTCAACTTATGCATTCGATATATTTTCGGATTGCGTAAGTATGATCACGTCTCCCAATTTCGCTCCAAGCTCAAGTGGCTTAATATCCGTTTCCGCAGGAATGCTCATATCTTGTCACTCTCTACAATGTGTTGAATAACACTTGCTCCCCTTCCTATCTCAGAGAACGCTTTGTTCATCTCCACAGTGACGCCCGCTCTATGCGGTCGTCCCGGATTCTTCATCTCCGCACCCCAGAGCATAATGCGGCGGGATATTCTGATTCTTTTACCGTGACTGCGATTCGCTTGTGGAACAGCCTGCCTCTGGACATTCGTCAGGCTTCAACCCTGGAGATTTTTAAAAAGAAAGTTCTTTATCACTTCCTTGATCTGCAGAATAGGCAGTAAACGATCACCAGTTATTTTATTTTATTGCTTATTGGTATGTAAGTCGTGTTTAGTAATAGTAATTATCTTCAATATGTATATACGTATTTTTGTTGTTATTTATTTATTCATATTTATTTATGTACTATCATTTATGTAGGTTTATAATAATTTCTATTATCCCCCCCCCCACTAAGTCTAAGTTAATGTATTTCCCTAGGTTTACGTATGTTTATTATTGTATTTAATCTTCTTCTTGCACTACCCGTCGCCAGTCTCTTCAAAACCAAAGGTTTGCTGGAAGAGAATGCTTCTTGCATTAAGCACGCCCTTGTACACTTACAATGTAATTAGTGCAATAAAGAATTAAAATAAATAAAATAAATAAGCCCTTAAATAGAATATCAGTAACCAATAATCATTAATAAAGCAGCTTACAAAACTTTTTAGTAGTTCGCTAAGTATAACCTCACTTAGAAAAATCGAATCTATCTTAATATTGAAGTTGCCCTCTCTGTATTTCCAGTCGCTCACTTAGTAATGAAGTCGCTCGGATAAAATTTTAATATCTGAAATGGATTTATCACAATCCACTTTTTGTAAGCTCGTTCTGGATTTTATTATAAATCAATATTCGTCGTCAGTTTAGTTAATTTTTCGCTTACTCAAATTCATACCGCTCAAGTTATTAAAACAGTATGTCATCATCAGTCGCAAAGTTTTTTTTTATTCGCTCGTTTTATAATTCCCCTTAAACAACTATGCAATTTACAGACTCGCCCTCTGGTCCCAAACTAAATCCTTTGGTCCAGCGGTATCACATCTGGTTACCATGCTGGAGGTCGTGGGTTCGATCTTAAAAGGGGCCGCCGTATATTTGTACACATGACCTCAGTCTGAGTTTATTTCCGAGTTTGTGATGTCCTTGTCTCGTTACCATAGCACAGGGTATCCTAGTATGCGACCAGCGGAAAGGCTTTATTTATCTTACATGTTATTTGGGTCCTGTTTTACTTTACAACGAATAATATACACAGCAAGAAACTTACCCAGAAAGTGACCGTACAGAGTTGAATTCAGACGAACTTTGAAATACTGCACTAGATGAATACTGCCTGCAGTTAATTCCTTATTGTTGTACCTCCCTTGATTAAAGAAGCTTGTAAACCTTGACTTCAGAGTGAATTCCGTCATGTTGGTCATTAGGAACTGGCGTGAACTGTTGTAGTACAGTAGCCCTGACTGAAGCAAAGGATATTCTTTGCCACCTGTGACGTACGTGTTATGCTTCGTCAAATTGCGAAATCTTTCCGAAGACCTGAAGTAGTTTCTCTCATACTCGGTTTTAGCACACATCGGGTCGTTGCTGTATCTACAGAATTCGCCACCTACGTTGCTGCGCGACGATCGTTTATAAGGGAAGTTCCTTTCGCACAGACCGAGCAATCTCTTGCTGGTCTTCAATGGATACGCGACAACGAGATTCTGATCAAAACGCACTGACGATTCGTTGAGTAGCGCGTTGAGTTTTTTGAAATCGAAGTCAGATCGCGCTGTCAGCAACCAGTCGTACGATGCTGTGTTTATTTCCAATTTCGACAGCTGCAACAGAGCGAAGACGGTCAAGCGCATTAACCAATGGGCGCACATGGACGATTTTCTTTGGGAGCTCGTTTCGAGGAATGGAGTACAGTCTGTTGTGTAGGTATTTGTACATACCTCAAGTGCCTAAAGAGTTTCAAACCAAAGTCTGTCAATCCATTGACTCGTTGGTCTAGCGGATACCAAAACAGACGTCGTGGGTTCGATTCCCACTGGAGAATGGTCTCAGTTGGGGTATATTTCCATGTTTATGGTGTCCTTGCTTAGTTACCATAGCACAGGGTATCCCAGTTTGGGACCAGGACAACTGGTTGTGTTTGTGTGAAAGTTATTGAATTATTTATTTATTTAATACAACTCCCATATTTGGTCGAAGTATGATATCCACCTAGGACGTCCCTTACCGGCCCTTCCACCCACATCCGCTGGATATATTTGTTTCGTCAATCTTTCTTCCTTCATCCTCTCCACATAAAAATAAAATAAAATAAAGTTGACTGACCTGTTTCAGCAGTGCGGCCAGAGGCTCCGTACTGTTCTTCTGCGCCGCTGGGGAGAGTACCACCACTCCCAGATGGGACTGGACCCTCACCAGCGGGCTACTGGGCGTCGCGACCACCGCCGCGCCCACGCCGTTCACGCTCAGGCATTTCACCATGCGTACTACTGACCATTCACATTCTGCAAGACAAAAACGCTGCTGGAGCTACCAGGAACAGGGCCGGTCTGAGATAAGGGGCAGGGTACTTAAAAAAACAAAAATAATAAGTTTCCAAAAATCCGAATACTAGGACTAAACATAAATTGTCATTTCCTCGTTTTAGACTTGCAAAACTTAATACATCCTTTATGGGGCACTGTGTACGGTTCTACAATAAGATTCCTCAAGATATATTATTATAGTTACCACCAACGCGGTTTAAAAAATGTGTTAAGCATACTCCGTGTAAAAAAGGATTATTTGGAAGACAAGGATGTCTGGAACTTAAATAATGTTAACGGGAACGATTGTATCTAGTAAGTTGAAAACTCTGTCAATTAAGCAAACCTGTTTTGAAAAGAATAAATGTGGAGTTTCTTTGTTAGCTTCTTCTCCGCATAATCTATTAACAATGTGAAACTAACAGCTTTGACGTTCGTTAAGTACTTACACATTTTGTTTTTATAGTGGAAAATTTTTGACTTTGACTTTTTACTTTTAACTCGTTACCATAGCACAGGGTATCCTAGTTTGGGACCAGCAAGTGATTGTGTTGTGTGAAAGTTATTATGTTATATTATTACTAGCTGACCTGGCATACTTTTTTTTGCCTTATTAATTAGCCTACCGAATACCTAGTATACACACAAAAAATTAAATAAAAATCGGTAAGATGGGTTCGGTAACAAACACTGTGACACGAGATTTTTATATATTAGATGAATAACTCCTTTTTACCTAAGAGATCTGCGGTCTATTTTTGTAAGCACATACGTACTTTTTTATTTCTCTATTATGTTTATACTGTTTGTGTGATAAATAAAATAAAATTACTTTAAGGCGTTTTGTGTGAGCAGCAACCATCACAATATCAGATAACGACCTTGGACTATTTAACACTAGCTTCCTACAAGAGTAATTCTAGAGTCAGCATTTCACTCGCGTTTACGCGGAGCAGCAGTTCACATTTATTTAGACCGCCCGATCAATTATTTACAGTTCCACATAACATTCTCATACAAAATAAGCGATCATGTTTTTCGAGCGAATTTGAGTAGAATGGAAGGTACGACCCAGGCGGACACACTTCGACCAAATAGGGGATTTATTGGCAAAGAGCAAGAAAAGTACCCGAAACCGAGAGGAAACGAGAGTTCATAGTATACCTTATTAATAGCATCCTAAGAGCTATTTCGGATACGAGCGCACTTTCTTGAAAAGTGTAAAAAGAGTTTAATAATATCTCTGTAATAGACGGTTGCGTTTAAGAATTCTACGTGTACAAGATTGACGAAAGAGACATTTTGAGCGAATTTGGGTGGAATAGCCAGTAAGGGACGTCCTATGCGTATATACTTAGTCCAAATAGGGGATGCATTAGCAAAGGGCAAGTTTAAAACTACCCGAAACCGGCAAATGATGAAGGGAAAGACATCAGGATCGTGGCAAGTGATGGAATCTCTTGGAAATATCCATCCTGTTAATTAATCGTTTGGTCTCAACCTACCTTAAACTAATATCTAAGTCGCCTCGTGGCTAACAGTTGACATGAGTTACTTTGAAGGCACGTTATGTACAAACATACGTGCGCACCGAATCTTTTGCACTTTTTGCGAATTCCTGTCATTTCTTACCCGTCGTGGACATTCGGTCCGTTTTCCGTGAAACTGCCGCGTTCAATTGACGATCTCAATGATTTTTATTACAATTTTGCATTCCTTTCGTGAGTGTCGTAACAAAACATTGTGCATGTGCATCGGTCTGCAGTAGCTACGTGAGTGAGTGTGACATCTTTTATTTGCCTTTAATTCAACTAACTTTGTGGTAGATAGGAACATTCGACAGCTGGGTGGGCTGCGTTTAATAATACTACAATTCATAGTTTATTACGACAATTCGATGTAGTTACTTTGGCTTGCCTAGCGAAGTGTTCAGGCACTTACTGCATTTTAAAACATATACCTACTTGGTGAATAAATAAAAAACGTAGGCAGAGACCAGGGACTGCCACTTGCCACGATTCCGACAGAAATAAATAAATAAAATAAAAAATAACATAAAAAATTGCGTAGCAGTGTACGAGCCGATACACTATAATGAGCCTACTGGTTAATCTGTGGGGACGACTTTACAATATACATCGAATTGTCGCCGTAAACCATGAATGGTAGTTCTAAGAAATATTGACAATAAAAAACATTTGTACACAGGCGAATACTTACTAATAATACTAATAAGTATTCAATAGGCCCCTGTTCAAATTTTACTCGCATTCTAATGTCACCCGTAACTTTATACCTAGTAGAGTAGAATTTATGCAAGCAAAAACAACTTGTCGACTGCACTGTACAGTTGACCGCACTTGTCATACAATGTGTACAAGGCAAGTATAATGGGAAAAATGATTGAAAGGTGGTCCTGAGCACCAATATAGATGTGATTTGAGTTTTGTGATAGAATTTGTCATAATCTTCTGCAAAAAATGTATAAATAAATAAAATATGTTTTTAATCAACTAGGGCCTAATCATCATCATCATCAGCCATTTTACGCCCACTGCTGGACGTAGGCCTCCCTCACGGTTTTCCTAACCATGAAGGGTTTTGCCATAATTTTGTAAATAACTTGATATTCAATATTATAATTTGTATATTGTATGATGAGTAACAAAGGATAAGTTCTGCTAATAAACTATATGGATCATTGGTCTGAAATAAACATATATTATTATTATTATTATTATACGCACCAAATCCTGATCGTCTAACCGTCAAATTCCATACTAATTTGATAGTTAGACGATTGGAATCGCTCAAGACTTGGTGCGCGTAATTATAGGGGCAGATATCCGTACAATCGCTAACAAAAGTTAATGAAACTTAATTTATACTTTTCTTTAATAAATTATTCCCACTCGCGTTCATTACCGCTAGTTGATCTTAATGGTAGATAAGTTGCATATACTGCTTATAATCCCGTTGGGGCGGATTTCTAGGTTTTCCACGCTGTTCTTTTATCATTAATCATGAGGAAAAACTTTCATTTTGGTGTCCACTTCCAGATGGTAAAATAATCAGATAAGCTAAGTCATACGTAGTGAAGGGCTAAGGGGAAAAATTGGATAAGTCCATTTTCGTTTTAATTGAGTTTTTGAGGTCTATGGCCACAAAAATCGTCATTCTATCACAAGACTATCTGAAACATGGGTAAAACTCGCTGTGCCTCACCAATTGCTCCTCCACAAATATATTATTTGAGTCAGCCATAGAACACATTCACAACTTAAATAGTCTGTACTCAATGTGACTAGGCCAATTATTCCCCTTAGCCCTATTATTATTATCTTTAAACAGACATACAGGGTGTAACAAAACCCACTAACTTCTTAAAAAGGAGTGGTTCTGCACGTTAAATTAAAACGAACCAATTTTAATAAGGGCAAAACTTTAAAATCACGAAAAAAATATCGGCTGCTTCATATTAAACTTGAATCCAACGACATCGACACCAAAATGGTTTGGAGAATATCGCTGGTGTATTGGTGATGAGGACCAAATTGACTAATTACCCTTAGCAACTAAAATGTAAGGGTTATGCTACTTTCGACTTACCCCCGGTTTCCCGTGCGCTAACAATGTGTAAATCTGCTGTTAACATCTGTCATCTGACAGAGCATGCAAAGAGCATACGTAAAAAAAACTGACAATTTTTGAAAATCTCCGACAAAAAAGCAAATTGAATCCGAAATTAAGTTAATAACTGATTGTTAGTGTACGAGAAACGGGGGTACGAGTGATGTGAACTGGTTTTTTGAAAAAGCTGTAATCATTTGTCGGTTATTTCTAAAACTAACCGATCCCTTCATGTTGCGTTATTCATAGATTGCGGCCGGTTCATAAAACGTATATGTTTTTTTTTATAAAAACAAAAATACATATAAGTACCTTAAAACCCGTTTTTTTAAGTAATTGGAAAATACCGGAGCTCAAAATTGTAATCGGTTCACATCACTAGGGGGTACGTCGGATTATGTCTTACCACGCTCAAGGAAAGGTGTATAAAACAATGCTTGCTTCCATCCTCTCCAAAGCGCATATTCAAGCACAAACGGCAAACTGGATAGCATTGCCGCTGGACACAAAGCCTGGGTATGACCCAGTAATGTGTAGAGTAGGAGCCATTTTGAAACTCCCATCGCAAAATCGACTGCAACGCACGCAACTGAAAGTTCAGATAATCTCACTTCGCTTTTAGATCACACTAATTTTATAAGCTGGGTCACCTGCTCGTGTTTTTCATCAAAAGTTACACAATAATAGTTATTTGTTATGCAAGGCTGCAAAGTTAATTTTTGGCGCGAGTACCTTGTATTGAAACCTGAGCAAGCGAAGGATTCTAGGATTGAGCCACGAGCGAAGCGAGTGGTTCAAATATAGAATCCTGAGCGTAGCGAGGGTTTCAAAGGTACGAGACGCTAGATAACTTTGCTGCCGAGCGCAACACACAACTTTTCACCTCACTAAAGCGAGGAAAATGTTAGGTGCAAGAAAAACAGTTTTAATAAATATTAAATTACTGTTAATTTATATCTTCGTCGCTGCTAGCTTCGCTCATATTTTATGATTTCTTTCGATTTTATCAAAAAACAAACCAAAATAATGGAAGTAAAGTGAATTCAATAAAGAGAAGAAAATTTTAAAGTTTCTTTTTTTAAATCAAATTTTCTTGCCGGCCAGTGCGATTCTTTAAATGAGGCTGGCGCATGACATGAAATAAGTATTTGCATTTCAATCATCAATGGACTGGCTGCAGAGAATATAAACTATTACGAAACCAATGAGGTTCTATATATATGTAATTTATTGTACGAAACCTTTATTGAATAAAAATATTCGAATTTTAAAAACACTTTCCACGCTAGCGGATAAAGTGCGATTTTCCACGCAGATTTCGAATGATAAACAGAGCTTTTACGAGCTAGTGAGGTGAAAAATAATTTTTCAGTGCGCAACAATTTTTTTAAGGCGAGAGTGTTTCTTTGAATCCAGAGCAGAGCGAAGGATTCTAGAGTAGAGTCCCGAGCATTCAATGTGCACCACTCGAGCTTAAAATAGTGTTGCTTCTGAGGTGGACAGTCTACTTTTTATCACCCTCTATGAAAAAATAGGTAAGTGCAGCTTATGAATAACAATAGAATACAACGTTTATACCACATTTTTAGTGTCCGATACAAAGTTCTCTGGAGTTAATAGAATATTTTCATTCTCACTACTTGAAGACACACTATTTTTTTGTAAAAACTCAGTAAAATCCGAATTCCAGTATGTAAACAATTACGAACAAAAGCGGAGGAATCCATTTCCTGCGTCTTTTATTTTTTCACGGACTTTTTTTTATTTGTCATACAGCCAGTTATATGTTCATACAATGTTGATTGTATTTGGTGATTGGAACTTTTACTAGAAATATCTTTATTCCAAATTCAAATAACTTTTCATCCCTAGGGATCAAAGAGCTATTTTGGTCTCTGTTTACGAGAACTAATTTTACTCTTATTGAAACTTTCTTTTTGAGTCTTTTTAAAAACGGATTGCATTGTGTAAAGTTTTTTTCACCTCACTAGCTCGTAAAAGCTCCGTTTATCATTCGAAATCTGCGTGGAAAATCGCACTTTATCCGCTAGCGTGGAAAGTGTTTTTAAATTTCGAATATTTTTATTCAATAAAGGTTTCGTACAATAAATTACATATATATAGAACCTCATTGGTTTCGTAATAGTTTATATTCTCTGCAGCCAGTCCATTGATGATTGAAATGCAAATACTTATTTCATGTCATGCGCCGGCAAGAAAATTTGATTTAAAAAAAAAAACATTAAAATTTTCTTCTCTTTATTGAATTCACTTTACTTCCATTATTTTGGTTTGTTTTTTGACAAAATCGAAAGAAATCATAAAATATGAGCGAAGCTAGCAGCGACGAAGATATAAATTAACAGTAATTTAATATTTATTAAAACTGTTTTTCTTGCACCTAACATTTTCCTCGCTTTAGTGAGGTGAAAAGTTGTGTGTTGCGCTCGGCAGCAAAGTTATTTAGCGTCTCGTACCTTTGAAACCCTCGCTACGCTCAGGATTCTATATTTGAACCACTCGCTTCGCTCGTGGCTCAATCCTAGAATCCTTCGCTTGCTCAGGTTTCAATATAAGGTACTCGCGCCAAAAATTAACTTTGCAGCCTTGCATAACAAATAACTATTAATGGGAAGTTCGCCTTTTGACTTACCCGTGTCCCACAACAGCGACTCTACGAGAGCTGAGTTGGTATAATGCTTTTAGCAAAAGGATTAAACTTAGACAGTCATATTTATAAAAATACGATTGTTTAAAGGATAATACACTCCTCAGAGGCAGTTTGAATAGCCTGTGATAAAGGGAAAAACGTATCACAGAGTACTTAAGCTGCCTCTGAGGAATGTCTTAGAGGAATCGTGTTTTATAAATAAGTCCGAGAAACTTTAATGTCAGAGCGAACGTCCTTCGTGCTTAGGTCCGTAGGCCCTCCGAACCTATAAGTCAATACATCTAGCTAGCCAGTGTGCGCAAGAGAAATTTAAACGCAGAAAGTTAACAAATTTTATGTATGCGCGTGTGTGTATATATATATATATATATATATATATATATATATATATATATATATATATATATATATATATATATGTGTGTATATATATAAGTATGAGTGTGTTTTTGTGCCTAAGTATGGCTGTATGTATGAGTATGAGTGCGTGTTTGTTCCGTTTTCATGCTCCGTGAGTCACCAGAAGGCCCTAGCTGAAAATCAGTGTTGTAGTGCGTGCAAACCCTCAGTTAATACTAAGCATGAGGCCTTTTTTCCGCTGCATCGACATACAGAGTATATCCACTGTACCCTTAGCCTTTGTTTTTTCTCACTATTAGCTTCACATTTCTTCTGCTTTTGTCCTATATCTGCCTTATTTTCTGTATTTACTTTTCCTGCATAATTATGTGTTTCTATGTGGCGTTAAATAAATGATTTTCTTCTTTTTCAAAACAAACACCATTTATTATGACATAAGTGACATGCGTGTATGATATTAAATAAAAGAAGTAATGATGTAGGTTATTAAGATTAAATAAAAAATGTGTCAATTCTGTCGCTTATTACGTTGCAGTTTTTTCTTTTTATTTAATTAAGCTGCCCTTCTTCATTGGTGAGATATTAAGGATTTTACAACCCACCCGCGGTAATTGCTTCCGAGTGTATGTTTTACACCCGCCAAACCCTACGTTTATTCATTCTATCATATTTTCTGCCCAGCTTCACGTAGGTATAACTTGTGCGAGTCCGTTATTTGTAACGTTACGTTACATGTTCAACTTTCATGATATGATAGATGATATTTTATGGGTCCCTGTCTGCACTGACCTCTCTCATTGTTCGGTCACGCACGAAAGCGTCCTTAACAGAAACAATTCATCAATGTCTACCTGTTGTTTGTTTCCAATCATAAATTATTGGAGCTTCCTTTGCCTGTGACGTCAATATACAAATAAAAATTCTTCGCGTGTGTGCGTCTGCGCGTGTGTGTGTGTGTGTGTGTGTGTGTGTGTGTGTGTGTGTGTGTGTGTGTTTGTAGGAGAGCAGCCTCTCAGATCACAAGATTTTGTTATTCGATTTTAAATGTGTGGAAAAGGGTAATTGCTGTGTCTTTTAACGAAGCTTGTTTTCACATTGCTTGTCGCTTTGTATACGCGTTCTGCTACGGTCAGGAGATGTTAGGAGAACTTTGTGAACGATTGTTGCAGCTTTTTCAATATAGAGTTTTCGGATACTTATAAATTGCCAATTCTGATACAATTGTTGAGTTGGGCATCGGCGTTTTTTACCAAGCATAACTTTTAAGACAGATCGTTGGGCTCGTTCTGCCTGTATAATTACTGGTTTGGCTGCGCCAACCCAAATTGGGAGGCAATACCTTATAATTGATTGACATATGGCAAAGTAAAGAAGTAGTTTATCAGCACAGTTTTTAAGTATATTCATAATGTGTATAACAATAATAAGGAAAACATTCCTTATTTTTCTGGAGAGGGACTGAATATGCTCCTTGAAAGACATGTTTTTATCAATGAATATCCCGAGATATTTTATGCCATTCGTTTCTTCAGTGGAGATGAGCAGTTCCTTGTGGTAGTTTTAGAATCTAGGATATGAGGCTACAGCCGTACATTTTTATACCTGATGTTGTTCGAGCAGCTGAGGCCCTTGTTTTATGAAAGGCAATGTATTTTGATTTCTTAGTATTTAGTAGGTTTTTGTTTAGCCGAATACCCAGCTGTGTTATACCAAACTCGGCCTAGCGCAATACCCCCTCCCATGAGCGATCTCGGAAGATAAGCGCTGTGTCATCAGCGTAACAAAATGTTACAGCACTCTCGAGGTCTATTGAAGTTATATCATTACGATAAGCTATGATGGGCGACGGTCCCAGAATACTCTTTTGCGGCACTTCATATCTTTTTCGAGGGGGTAACTTGTTTGTTGTCCGATTTCTATACAATCCCTCTGTCTCCAAGGTTTTCGAGTTTCTTGAGAAGATTCTTAGTTGAAACAGTGTCAAAGCCTTTAGCTAATTCCAGCAAGACACCAATGCAAGCCTCTCCATAATCCAGAGATTTAATGACCAGGTTGGAGAGTTCACCCACGGCATCTTCCGTGGATTTAGCGTGCCTAAACTCAAATTATCGGTCACTCAGTGGTGTTGCCCCAGAAAAGTCATGAGTCTGGTGTTAACGACTTTTTCAGTATTTTGGAGACCGTGGGAAGAAGTAATATCCGATATTGCCGGATTAATTTTGTGTCCACTCTTGTGGATAGGGCATATAACTGAGACCTTCCACTGGTCAGGGAACTCTCCGTGGGATATACTTAGGTTGCACAAGTAATGGTACGACTATTTGCTCTATGGTGGTTTTGATTAGACGATTAATGAAACCATCTAAGCCAGGTGCGCTTTGCGTTTTGAGATTTACAATTACTGAGCTTATTTCTGTTTCATCAGTTGGTTGCAGGAAAAGAAATTTGTTAGGACCATTTGGTGGTTGAGATTTTTTTCGGTTAGGGAATCTTCAGTTTTGTCTATCTTTTGCATAATGTCGTCGGCGAGTTTAGCACCGACGTCCGCAAAGTATTAATTGCAGCAATCCAAAGATTCACTAATAGTGTAGTTGTCAGCTCGGTAACCGCGTTACAGGATGGAGTCATGTGGTAGATTTCCTTTATTGTTTCCCATAGACTTGTTGGGTTTTGTTTATTTTCGTGTTCATATTCATGTTTCAGATTATGTAAACGGTCTGCGCAATCGTTTCTATATCGTTTGTAAATTATTTGTATCCATGGGTCGTTTACGCGCTTCCAAATGGAGTTCATCACGGTGTCTTAAACAACGTATGATACCCGGTGTTATCCGTGGTTTAAGTGTATGTTTACTTCCAACTCAATTGGACAGTTTCTTTATTTCTATCGATAATGTCGTTTAATTTTTATGTACAGGCATCAGGTGCTTCCAAAACCGAGGTGGCTTCGTTGACTTGATTCCAGTCTACCACGCGAAGCCCAGATTTAATCGCTTTATAGTTGTACTTGATTTGTACACGTGGTCGCTTGTAGTAGTTGTAAGGCCAACCATAACCGTATCAAGGTCTGTTAATGAAGTTTTGCAAACTATTCATGTGGGCTTGTGTCTGGGGTTTACAAATATGTGATCTGTGCAAGATGTTAGTCGCGTAGATATTTTTCCGACAGGTACTAGATGATGTTTAGCCAGGACATCAAGATATTCGGTTCTGTTAGCCGAGTCCAAGCCTGGCATAAGATCATTGTTTAGGTCTCCAGCCATTATAATACATTTATTATCTTTTATATTATTTAATGTCTCATCCAATGTATCCAGAAAAGGCGTGACATTTTTAAACGAAGGTGAGCGATAAATTCCCAGAACTGTGAAACTGTTCGGTACGTCAACAATGATGCAGTTGGCCTCTTTTAATCAACGTACCATCCTGAAGCCAGCATTCGGTGAAGATTAGGACATTAAAACAGATTTTTATCCGTGTGAGGGTGACAAGTAATTGATTAAAATTACACTCGATGCTTCGAATGTTTATGGTAAGGATTTTTATTTTATGTTCATTGCTAAGGATTTGTAAGCAAAACAATTAGTTTTTTTAGTAGTTCGGAGTCTTGAACAAAAAAAATCATAACTTTAAGACGTTTTGTAACGGAATAGGCTGTACAGTTAAGGACCTGTAGGTACTTACCACTCATTATCATCATCATCATCATAATCAGCCGGTGTCAGTCTTCTGCTGGACATAGGCCTCTCCCAAGACACGCCAGTGAGCCTGATCTTTGGCTCTTCTTTTCCAGTCACTGCCCACCACTTTGCGAATGTCGTCGCTCCACCTGGTCACAGGGCGTCCTACGCTACGTTTGCCGATTCGCGGTCTCCACTCTAGAACCAGTCTATCCCAACGATTATCGGTCCTGCCTCCTGCGGCAGATATGACCAGCCCATGCCACTTCAGTTTGCTAATCCGTTCAGCTATGTCGATTACTTTAGTTCTCTGGCGAATTACTTCGTTTCGTATTCGATGCCGCAGAGAAACACCGACCATAGCTCTCTCCATAGCTCGCTGAGCGACTTTAAATCGGTGGATTAGTCGAATGTAATATATAAAATTTTTTGAAATAAACAGCTTAAATTATTAATTTTTTTTTTTAACCGTGAGTTTCCACGTCTCGGCTGCGTATGTCATGACAGGTACTAGGTAGAACGCACTGTTTAAAGACTTTTGTCTTTAGAGACTGCAGTATAAGCGACGAGAAGACTCGACAGAGTTTCCTGGAAGCTGCCCAGCCCAGCTGAATTCTTCTCTGGATTTCCTTCTCGAAGTTATGTTTGCCTAGTTGGAGCGCCTGGGATCTTAAAATATGGACTAATTATGGGATAAATAAATTAGATCATCGTCATCATCATTCAGCCACAAGTGGTCCACTGCTAGACACAAGCCTCCTCCATGGATTTCCAGAAAGACCGGTTGAAAGCGGCTTGCATCCAGCGTCTTCCTGCCACTTGCAGTAAATAAATTACGTTTAAAAAAATATTAGATAAGTTAAATCTAAAATTGAACTTAAAATTAGAACAGGCTCGGTTTGAATTTTAAAGCCGATTGCTTCAAAATTATCATCTAAGCCGTGTTCTCATCTAAAATCTGAGCAGAACCTTAACAGAATCAGATTTCTTCGAAATTAAGATCGAGACTCATTCAATTTTGATTGGCTAATAGCCTTGTCTAACACGTGAAATTGGCAAAATTGTACTGGATAATCAGTGCAGTGACTCTATAAAGCAGAATTGAAATCCAAAATAATTTCACCGTTAATTCAGTTTATTTATAACCCCTTAATAAATCGTATACCAATTTTACTTGAAATTGCATAAGCAGTTTATTTTTATAACGCAGGTAAGTAAGACAATTAACAGACAGAAAAAGTGAAACTATTTCCTACAGCGTCCCGCACCCGCACCCGAGTAACTCCTAACATAGCTCTCGTCTCCATTGCTCATTGGGCGCTCTTGAGCCTTCTTATGAGTGTAAACATAAAATATTTCATTATTTTATGTTCATCTCGATTGTTTCGTTTTGGGTATAAAATAAGCATAGCAAAAATGTTTTTGGAAAATTAATTCCTCGTCTTTCATTTGTACTTACATAAATTATACCAAAATTAGCGTAGCAGCTACACTATTTTATGAAGCTCAGACTGAGGTGCGGCGGAACGCATGTTTGACATTGACCTGTGTTTTTGTATAAAAAAATACTTCTTTGACGTTCATTAAGTAAACATTCTGTTTTTACAATGAATAAAAATATTTGAATTGAATTGAATTGAATTTTCTTTGTAGTGAAAGTTTTTCCTTTTTATCCTTCACCGTTAGCGAAGGAGGAAACCTGAGTGTCTGAGCTATTCACATACCTCAGCGCTTGAAATCACCAATCCGCGGTGGGCACGAGTGGTGATTAAGCCCATACTTTCTCCCTGTGCCCTACAATGGGACGTATATACTTATGTATGTTCCTTTTTATAAACGAAGTTACTTTTTCTTTCAGAATGGTGCCCGTACCGGCTACTTTATCGGAAACGTCTTTTGATGACTCACAACCAGAAGTTGAGTGTAAAATGTGCGAAATGAATTGGCGAAAGGGGGCACCCTCGACTCCTAACGGGGTTATTTTTGGTTCGTCTGAACAAACTGAAAATTATGACCGAATACTTCCAAAGAGCGAGCTGCCAATAATGGCCAAAGTGAGAAGATTGGAGAAGAGAATTGGCTTCGTCACACCACTGCGATGGACCAATATAGTGTTTATTACCTTATTTCATCTCGTAGCTTTGGTCTGGTCCGGGTTTTACTTGTGCCACTGGTGGTTACCACAATGGAAAACTGTGCTCTTCAGTAAGTACCTACCTAGAAAGTGTAAGGGGCTCCAGGATTACTAGCGCCACCAATGAAAAAAATATATATCATTTTTTGCAATTTTGATTGTGCTTTATGTTATGACCCATGACCGAGATCCTAGAATCAAGGACACTCGACTAAATAGCATTTATGCTCAAATCGCCTTTTTAGAGGAAATGCTGTCTGGTCCTAGGTTTTTCGTCACACAATTTGTATGTTTGACAGATTAGCAACCCACGCATGCAAAGACAATCTGCAATTTTATTTTATTTTATATGTAAGTGGCGCTTCTGAACCCACAGAACAGAGAAACTAAGTGTGAACCTGATGGAGCCTATCTCGAGCTGTCTGCCTGGAATATTAGTTATTAAAACGGATAAAATATCTACCGCAAGTAAACATACGTAGATAAGTAGAGATACAGAGCTCTTTATTGCTCAACCAGGAGAAATAATTGCAAATAGTTTCTTATATCTAAGTTGGTACCTATCGCCTGTTTAATATAAGTACCTATCTACTTATTATTAAACAGGCGATAGGTACATAAAAAAACATAATATCATGATCATCATCACCCATTTGACGCCCACTGCAGGACATAGGCATCCCTCATGGTTTCCCAGCTTCCCGGTCTGTAATGTGTTAGTAAAACATAATAATATGCTGTAATGTATTTTAAAATAGAAGTTTTAATTAAATAACTTATGATAATTTATTTTAAAGATCATAAGTTATCTAATTAAAAACCTTTATAATAAAACTGACTTTTAACGGATATTTACTTGTTTACTTTTCCATTTTACAATTTTCCGACGTTTCGGTACTTTTGCAAGTGTCGTGGTCTCGGTAGACTTGCACGGTACTTGCAAAAGTACCAAAACGTCGGAAAATTGTAAAATTTAAAGGTAAACGAGTAAATATATGTTAAAATTCGGTTTTATTATGTCTAGTGCTCGTGTTAACCTCAGAAAATAAAAACCTTTATTTGAAAATACATTTTCACTAAGTACCTATATTTTTACGGATAGTAACTATAAATAAGTCGTCTATTAAGTTGCTACTAAACTTAAAGAAATCTTCTATTCACTGTAAAATAGATAGTTGGGGACCGAACCCGGATCCTCCTGACCAGATTCTTACATAGTAGGTAGGAACCACTGAGTTATCGATATGAGACTTCTGTAAAATTAAGCAACACATTTTAAAGCCACTTTCATTTCTAAAAAATTACAAAGCGCGATTAGACATTGAAGCTTTATATGTAGGTAGTGTGTTACGTCAGCTTTCTAGCGAAGAAAATTATTTTGTAGTTTTATAGTACAATGTAGGTATACAGGGTGAAGGGTGCTAGGGGTGAAGATAACTTATTTAGTCCCGAGACGGGGTTTTGGCCAATATTGGACTATTGTCCGAGGGACTAAATAAGTCTTTCACCCGAAGAAAACCCTGTGCTTTTCATTACGAATATAAGAAAAGCAAAAATAAAAACATGGATTTGCTAAAAAAAAAAATTTATGAATTTTATTTTACATTAACCAACAACTTTGGTGGCTTTCCCGCCAAAGTTTTTTTTTTCTGTGGCCATTGTTTTTCATTTTCATCAAAAATGGTAAATAATTTGCCCAAATCTCTGTTATTTTAACCTGTTAGTTTATGACCTTAAAAATAACAATTAAAAACCATTAATATGGTGGCCCGATCGGGTCCTTTAGAATTCTACAGATTAAAGCAATAGTTGAAAGTAAGTTACAATAGTCATTTAAAAAAATATATATTATTTAATTAATACTTACTTAACTTATAGTTATAGTAGCAATACCACTCGCTAACGGTGAAGGAAAACATCATGAGGAAACCTGAGTGTCTGAGCTATTCATATACCTCAGCGCTTGAAATCGCAAATCCGCGGTGGGCACGCGTGGTGATTAAGCCCACACTCTCCCCCTGAGAGAAGGCCTGTGCCCTACAGTGGGACGTATATAGGCTGCTTATGTACTTCATCATCATCATCATTCAGCCACAAGAGGTCCACTGCTGGACATAGGCCTCCTCCATGGATTTCCAAAAAGACCGGTTGGAAGCGGCCTGCATCCAGCGCCTTCCTGCCACTTGGATGAGGTCATCTGTCCATTTTGTGGCTGGTCATCCTACGCTGCGCTTGCCGATATGTGGTCTCCATTCGAGAACTTTTCCGCCCCATCTGCCATCAGTTCTGCGTGCTATGTGCCCCGCCCACTGCCACTTCAACTTACTAATCCGCTGGGCTATGTCGACGACTTTCGTTCGTCTACGGATCTCATCATTTCTGATTCGATCTCGTAGAGAAATTCCTAGCATAGCCCTTTCCATAGCTCGTTGCGTGACCTTGAGCCTTCTTATGAGGCCCATAGTGAGAGACCACGTTTCAATGCCATAAGTCATCACTGGTAACACACACTGGTTGTATAATTTTGTCTTGAGCGATTGAGGTATATTAGACAAAAAGACTTTTCTAAGTTTCCCGAATGCTGCCCAGCCGAGTTGGATTCGACGATTGACCTCTTTCACGAAGTTGAACCGGCCTAGTTGGACTGTTTGTCCCAAGTAGACGTATGTTAAATAAGTATGTTATTAGGGTGGGCACAACACGGGCGTTCGACATGACCTTCGTTTTGTCCATGTTCATTTTAAGGCCCACACGTTGGGAAACTCGACTGAGTTCTTCGAGCATTATGCCGAGGTCTTCGAGGTATTTAACATCGTGCTTATGTACTTATTGTTATTTCACTTTTACATCGCGCTGTAATTGAGTTTCTGTACTTATTAGAAAGTTGGAACATGAGCCACAATTTTATTTATCTGTATTGTCGTCATGTATCAGTATCGTGTTACTATTTTCAACAGGTTACCTAATGGGAAACGTAGCTGGTTTCGGGGTGACCGGCGGCGTCCATCGGTACTGGTGTCACAGGTCCTTCAAAGCAAGATTGCCTTTGCAGATCATATTGCTGATATGCTACTCGGTCGCTGGCCAGGTAGGAATAGAAGAAGTTTACAGGGGCGAACTTTTACGGGGCTTAGACATAAAGGCTCAGCCATGTTGTAAAATAGTGAAAATAGCGCGGCAGCTATCTTGGATTTCAAAATTTACATCAAATTCGTTTTCGTCTACCCTACCTTCAAACGTCATCCATTTTGTAAAATGGCGAAATAGCGGGGATTTCAAAAATTACCTCAGTTTAATTTTCACTAACCCCAAAAACCTTAAACACGATATCCACGTTGTAAAATAGTAAAAGCGCGGCTGCCATCTTGGATGTCAAAAATTACCTCAAATTCGTTTTCATAGACCTACCCCAAAAACCTTAAATACGACACTCATTTTGTAGAATACTTAAATACAAATACTTAAAACGCATAAAATACATAAAAACACTTAAATTTCATTTTAACCAACCTCAAACCTTAAAAATGACACCCATTTTGTAAAATGATGAAAATAACACGGCAGCCATAAATTTTGAAATGTTTATGTTTATGTTAACGCGGCAGCCATCATGGACATACTTGGACTACATAAATAAATTTTAAGTACCTAAAACTATAATGGGTTGTACCTAATGTATTGCACTGCAGCGTCCGAGAGGTCCCTTAACCTATCTAGTGTGAGTGAAGGTGCCACTGGACACTGTATAAATCATCTCATTGCGTAGATGCACATGCACAGGCCAAAGTTAATGTTTCTGCGTAAACCGGTCCAATTAATATTGACGAACGGTAGCCGATTACAATTTTTGGTCACAAATAATATTCTCCTTCCAAGATAGCCTAAACGGCGAGAATTCGCCTCACCTGACAACTCTCGGCAGATTTACTGACATCTGCCTAGGTAGTACGATAGTCACGTGTTTTGTGGCGTTTAAATGTCAGGTTTTAACACTTGATGTACTAGAAAGTCGCGATTTTTTACATTTAAAATGCGCGACTACCGAAATAAACCTGCCGCATTGGTAAGTACCTCAGAACACTTATTTTTGTGTTCTGAGGTAAGTACCTACCGTAGGTAGTACTTATATATATACCTACTTACCCATGCGGCAGGCTTATTTCGGTACTAAGACTAACCAACTCCTGTAGATGTCGTTGTGGAACGATATAAATCGATATTAATATAGTTCTACAAAAATAACTAGATGGCGTAGTCTTATTGTGAATTTACAGGGTGGGTGGGGTAAAAAAGAAGCTGAACGCCCGAGGTCATTGACTGGGTGGATCCTCTTAATAACGGACGTGTAAACATGTACTCAACAAAGAGGAAACTAGAGAATTATTATTAGGTATATCTATTGTCACACGCTGAAAACTGGGTGGTTTGTAGGTACTCCGCGAACTTCAGAGGCAGTTTTTTTATTAAAGAAAAAATATTTCACGATTTTTTGTAAGGACCCTAGGACTACCTTGATGAAATATTTATTGAAACATACACCAATTACCAGAACACCATATTCGAATGGGTGCGAGACCACCGGGTTCACCACAAGTTCTCCGAGACCGAGGCGGACCCGCACGACGCGCGCCGAGGCTTTTTCTTCTCCCACGTGGGCTGGCTAATGATGAAGAAGCACCCTAAAGTGTTGGAGGCAGGGTCCAAGATCGATATGAGCGATATCTTGGACGATCCGCTGGTGACGTTTCATACAAAGTGAGTAGGAAAGAGGGTAAATACCTATCTACCTATTAGTAATAATAATAACATCCACACAACACAATCGTCCTTGTCCCACACTAGAATTCTATACCGTGTTCTGTGGTAACCAGCAAGGGGAGCACAACGTCACGATAAAAGTTTTATCCCATTACCGGCTGGCGCCATGTTACTTTATTTCACCGCGTAAAGCGAGATACAACTTTGTACAAATCAAGTACGGCCTCCAGTGGGGGTCGAACCCACGACCTCTTTCTTTTGGTAGTCAAGCGTGTCAACCGCTAGACCAACGAGGCAAGACGATTATTAGATATAGATAGACGTATACTCTGTAATCACGGTCTCGGTTTTGGCCTTAGCCAAAGATTTCACTTTTCGTTCATTTCTGTCTTTTCATTCTGCACCTTTCTTTCACTCGGAATAAATCACTAAAACACTGAGGGCCACTTTCTGAATTGAGAATTTCGCTAAGTACCTAAATGGTTTCGTCAATTTCCCCCCCCTCGCCGGTAGTTTTTTGGTACATAGGTAGGTGAGGTATTCACCTTGCCTTCCTATATACCAGATAGATACGCAGCCCGCCTATGTCTTTATTATGTACCAAGCAACAAATACCAAGTTGGGAGTAGGCACCTGACTCCATGTTACTCTCGCCCACTAGACACTTCATCGCCTTCAAGCTGGCGTGCTGCTTCGTGCTGCCGACGGTGATACCGGTGCTGTGCTGGCGCGAGAGGTGGGACTTCGCGGTGCTCTCCCAGGTGTTCTTGCGCTACATATTCAGCCTGAACTGCACGTGGTCCGTCAACAGCTTCGCGCACCTCTGGGGGAGCAAGCCCTATGACCGGTAAGGACCTTACTCTCGGCTTTTTACTTGTAGCCAATCTTAGGCCGGCCACATAACAGTCGGAATTCCGTTTCTGGATTTCGTTTCGAAATATCGATTGATTCCGAACGCAAACCTATGTACCTGCCACAAACATACAGTCGGTTTCCGTTCGTTTTCCCCGATTCTGAATTCCGCATGGCAGGTAGCCTGTGCGTTCGGAATCCCGTACGGAAAATAGCCTCCGAACGTAACTCGCAAAGCTTTTTCTTCTTCTTATTTAATTTTTAAGATACAGCAGCAATGCAATCGCAATCAGAAAATCGTCATCCGTATTCCCTGAAAAAAAGTCTGAAGTCAATAGCTAGCGTCTCTCAACAGAGCGTTGCTATCCCGAACGAAAATAAACGTAGGTAATGCGAGTTTACAGAATTCCGAATCGATAATTCTAAGCGAAATTACGAAACGGAATTCCGACTGTATGTGGCCGGCCTTAAAAGAGTTAATGAGAAACATGCATTGAAACTCTTTTGGCGTCAAAGGACACGACACGTTTATCATGTGACACATGTTAGGGGCCACCTCTCCGGGTTTGACCCGGAGTTTACGGGTTTGAATGATGCATCTCCGGGCTCCGGGTTAACGGGGGTAGGTAAATAAAATTATACTATCTCATATTAAATACATGTTTAAAATTGTAAAGTGTAATATGATAGGAGTTTTGCTTGCACATAGTTTGTATGTGGCTGTTTTTTTTTTATTAGTTATCAAAAATCTTTTTTTAAATAAGTAAATTTTTTCACACACGGAATGTGAGGTAAGGGATGAATATAAAACTAACCTAACCTAGCCCTAACCAAGTCCCCAATCAGATCCAATGTAGTAAGAAATATATTTCACTAAATATAGAACACGCAACAAGAAAATTAACACATCACAAGAAAAATAGGCATAACAAGTGGCTACCTAACATAAATACAAAGGAAAAACAAGTCATATAAATACAAGATAGGACAAGGCAAAGTCAGATCGTCAGAGTGCACCTGTGGTGTGTCAAAGTTGCCCCAAAGGGCATCTGAATCAGCATTGCAGCTTCAATTCCCTTTTTCAGGTACATAATGCCGTCGGAGAACTGGGGAGTATCAGCGGTGGCGATGGGCGAGGGCTGGCACAATTACCACCACTCGTTCCCGTGGGACTACAAGGCGGCGGAGCTGGCATACAACCTCAACATCACCACGGCCCTCCTAGACCTCTTTGCCAGACTAGGATGGGCTTACAATCTCAAGACTGCCACCCCTTCCTTTGTTAGAGCCGTGGCGTTGAGAAAAGGAGAATCTAAGGAAAGCTAAGCCTTTGGTAGACCTTCTACCTAAGGCTAAAAACCGCCGTGCGACTCAGGGTTGTTTTAAAAAATTGGTCAATATTGAAACACGTTATAAAAGTTTCTGTTTTACAAACTAAAGGTACCTACTCCAGAAAATCAGACTTTACATTGTTTCATGAACGCACTTATTACATTAGTAGTGCCAATGAGAAAAAAAAGTAGATGGCGACCGTTCCCGACTTCCCGGAAACGTTCCCGACTTCCCGGAAACGTTACCAAGTATCTACTGCGGAAAGCGGCAACGGAACAAATAAAATTTGTTACATTGAAAACTTTCGATGCATTGAACTAACAACTATCTAACATTATATGCTACAATATGACCAAATATTGTAATGATAAAATTTAAGGGTAATTTCTGAGTACCTATACTGAGGTTTGTAACCTACTATGACAATCGATGTAGGTACATTGCGAAGTCGATTAACCCACAGAATAACAAGTGGAAAGATTCTACGCAATGTACATCGAATTGTCATACTAAACATTTGGCGACCTAGACTTCAGGAGTTAGGACTTATTCGATCGGTTTGAGAATTACTTTTGTAAAACACCAGGGGCCTGTTTCATGCAACTACAATTCGTAGGTACGTAGGATCAATGATTTTTTTGGTTACTATGTAATTAAAATAAAAATATGAAGTTCATCGTTTCTTTTAAATACATTGCGCGTTCCGATTAAAATTAGTTTTCTAAAAAAGTGGAAGGCAAAAAATAAAAAATAAATTATGCATAAAAACACGATTCCTCTAAAGCACTCCTCAGGGGCAGCTTATGTAATCTGCAGTTGCATCTTTTCGTTGTTAAATCTCCACCACAGACTATTTTAATCGACGTTCATCAAGTACCTAATTATGGAATCGCGTTTTTATAAATAAGAGAGAGAAGACAGTAGTCTTTTCTTGTTCTTAATTAATAGTTTAATTACATCCTATCGTTGTTAGTCAATATGTTTATGAGAATATTATGTAAATAATCAAATTTAATATAAGTATAAACATCTCGTGTCACTGTGTTTGTTATCGAACTCCTCCGAAACGGCTTCACCGATTTTTATCATTTTTTTTTGTCTATATGTGGTAGGTCTGAGAATGGATCGTAGGCTAATTTATACTCTATAACTCTGGTATGTGCCTACCCCTTCTTCCTAATTGTTATACAAATGTCTTTAGAACAATTAAAAACCATTGTTATAATGGTCCGATCGGGCCATTTTGAATTCTACGGACTACGTATTTCATCACGTCTGATTACCGCGAGGTCGTGGGTTTGATCCCTACATTTGTACACATGGCCTGTCTGGGTGTATTTCCATGTTTGGGATGTCTTTGTCTGGTTACCAGGGTATCTTGGTTTGGGACCAGGACAAGTGATTGTGTTGTGTGAAAGTTAAAAAAAAAACCGTCGTCGAGACAGACATATTTCCTTTGGAAAAAATGTTCGTAATGATGCAGAGAACACGCACAATTGAGGAATCGCGTCAGTAAATTAAGACTCGGTACTTTAGTTTAGAGCATTGAAGTCAAGTTGTACAAAGTAAAGAAACCATATACTTACAAATTGTAATTAACGGAATTTTTATTAGTAATTTATACATAGCATAGAGATATAGGTACATTCACTCTCCGAACATGCCACCTATGCTAAAATTAAAACAAATCAACAGTTTCCTTGCAAAAATTGCAAACATTCAAGCAATGACTCGAGCGATCGCTGCATGCAAGACCCTAAATAAAAATTAGCATCATCACAAAAACAATTTTAAAACATTATTTTTCAGTCTTCAATAAATGTAAGTATGTCTCTCTTTTCAGTATTCAATTTTATTTCTTTGACAGACCTACTGTTTACATCTTTTGATGTCCGTTTCAAACTGACGACTTTATTTGAATAGACACCGTCATTGTCCGACCCAGACACTTTCCTCTTCTTAGGTTTTGTTGCCACAAAGTCATCAGATGAATCATCGTCTAGGTCAGCGCAATACAATGGCACAGAACGGCCACTTCTTGTGGATCGGAGTGAATGCAATCTTGAGCTGGATTCCTCGACTATTTGCATTGGCGGTGGCCAAGCTGCGAATGTTGACTTCTGCCGAGCTTGCCAGTAACTGTTTGTAGACATAATTTTAATATACACAGCAAGGACTCTCGCCTTCTCCGTGTGGGTGAGATTATTGGGCAGGACACTCCACGGCATACGCCTGTCTGCGACATTTTTATACCGCCGTTTTAGAGTCTTCTGTGGTGACGTGGCGGTTGGTTCGTCCACCTGTAATCAATTTGGTTTAGTTAGTTTATCAGTTACTTTAGTAAGTCGAAAAGTAACTACTCTAGTAGAGCCAGTTACTTTTCGGGTGCAAAAAATAATACATATGGTACCGACTGAAAATCTGTTTTGTTGGTGTTATGCTATCCATAGCACGCACCCGTAATGTATGTTGAGAATTTTTCTTGTCACGGAAACCCGTGAGGCTTGGAGTCGGAGACGGCTGGGTGCCATATATTATTGTATGGTAGCCAGATTACCTTGGATTCCATGTACCTCACATGTTCAGTTCACGATTGTTTTGGTTTTTAGGGTTCCATTCCCGCAGGGTGCCAGATGGGATACTATTACTATGATTTCACTGTCCGTCCGTCTGTCCGTCCGTCCGTCCATCCGTCCGTCCATCCGTCCGTCCGTCCATCCGTCTGTCCGTCCGTCTGTCCGTCCGTCCATCCGTCCATCCGTCCGTCCGTCCGTCCGTCCTTCCGTCTGTCTGTCTGTCTGTCTGTCTGTCTATCTGTCTGTCTGTCTGCCTGTCTGCCTGTCTCATCAGAAATCAGAAATCAGAAACCGTGATAGCTAGGCAGTTGAAATTTTCACAGATAATGTATTTCTATTGCCGATATAACAAATGCAAAAAACAGAATGAAATAAATATTTAAAGACAGCGCTCGCCACCTAGCGGCCATCTATGTAACCTTCACAGCGCCGATGTCATGTCGTTAAACGCTTCTTGTCGGTTTCTATAGATGGCGCTGCTCTCGGATTCGATCTTTGTCTAATGTTGCATAGACGTACGGAACCATTCTATTTTCTTCTTCTTGTTTTCTATCTTTCTTTACTCCCTGCTTACCGGAAGGTAAGACGCCGTCGCACCGCCGAGAATATTTTGACGGCGCGACGCCGCTGGTTTTTACAGTCCGGCAAATAGTGGCACCTCTTGTACCCTGCATATAATATTTGTAATATTTTCGGAAAGCGACACTTACCCAACTTATAGAAATATATACCTACTTTATTGGGATTTTATATAAAAAAAATGGGATGAAAAAATAAAATCCATTGCGCGGTGCAGAGGCCTTCTTAGTAGTACACTATGCAATATTTACATACATACCAATTGTTGTTTTATATTTCCGCTTACTTTTAAAAGATGGTATATTGTCTTTATTGTCAATCCATGCGATATACCGTGTGGTAATTTGAGAAGGTACTGTAAGGGAAACTACCTGAACCAATGCTACAATACTGGTAAATATTATTTGCATTCTAAATTATAATATTATATGGACATTTCTTTTTTTTTCTTTTTTTATCTCTAATTTTTGAGCAATTAACCAGGCAAGGCCACCAAAAACATGGAATTAATGGCCCATTTGCTATATCTTTTGTCTTGGGTTTGATCCCGAAACTTTCGATCCTCTTAGGCAGTTTCTTTAACGTACAAATAAATACAATACAAATAAACTTTATTTCTCCATCCACAAATAAGGTACAAAAGAGGTGGTACAATATGGCACAGTCTAAAGCAATTTGTGGAAAGACTGGGTCCTAAACTAGATCAGAGATCTGTATCTTAGGATGCCAACAGTTGGTTACGTCTTTTCCTTTTGAAATCTCCATGAGAGACTATTTCAATCTGCGTTTATTGAGTGTTGTATCTGTAGAATTCTAAATGACCCGATCGGACCACCATAACAATGGTTTGTAATTGTTCTTTTCAAGGTCATAATTAGTTAGGAATCATGTTTTCATTAATAAAACTGTTATAGTTTACAAAATGAATAGTCTTAATGTGCCGTAAGTCTAAGGGCCGGTTTCTGAATTGAGAATTTTACTAAGTAAATACTTAAGTAACGTTCTGTCACTCTCATTTCTGAGAAATTCGAAGAGACAGCACTACAGTTAACTATTTACTCAGCGAAATTTTTAATTCAGAAACTGGCCCTTAGTCTGTCTGTTCGTCTCTCACACCAATCCTGGCTACGGATATGTTCTAAAAATATTTTAGGTGTTTTTTTTTTGTTTTTGATTGACAGTATTTTTTTTTATACACAAGCTAGATGCTTAAGCTGATGCGTTTATATCACTTTCATGTAGGTACTTTCAGAAATTATCAATGCCTGATACAAATGTAAAAGCCAGATTTCCTGAACATGGACAAGACACTTATTTTTTGAGCCTAGCATTGACTTGGTACTTGTACTGGGAGAAGTGATAATTAAAGATATTCGGGAATACCCACTCAGATGAAAGGTAAGAATGGGGCCCTATCTATTATAAACAAATTTTATGCTAAAAAATCCACTTAAAATTCCCAGAGTTGTGACTAAATCCTAATTGCTAAGTGTTTTAGTATGCATGATAAGCTAAATGCATAAGCAGCCTATATACGTCCCACTGTAGGGCACAGGCCTTCTCTCAGAGAGAGAGAGTTGGGCTTAATCACCACGCGTGCCCGCCGCGGATTGGCGATTTCAAGCGCTGAGCTATATGAATAGCTCAGACACTCAGGTTTCCTCACGATGTTTTTCCTTCACCGTTAGCGAGTGGTATTGCTACTATAACTTCACAAATGTACATAACTTAGAAAACAAAGTCATAGGTACATGCCCGCACTGGGAATCGAACCTGGGTCTCCCGCTTCCGCGTCCAATGTTCTACCCACAAGGCTACCACCGCTATGCTAAATGGTAGGGTTTAATCCCACTCTTTGGTTCTTGACTATGTTCCACTGAACTTATCAAACTTTATGAAACATTATTATATGTAAGTACATCAATTAAACAAAGAAATGGATTTTCTGGGGTTACTTATCCTTAATATTTCTAAATGTAATATTGTTTAAGAAATCACCTTAAGACGCAGTAGTTCGTCCTCCTTTACAGTAGATTTGGAGTTTTTAAGAGCTTTCAAAAGATCGCTCATCTCTTCCTTACTTAAATGTTCGTCATCTAAGCCAAATTCTGGAACAATTCGCGAAAGCTTAGAGTTACTACCTGTACATAAAGGGTAAAATTCACATACATAATATAAATTTAGGTATATTATGGCATTTACCACTCAATTGATCCTTCATAGTTTTCATATCAACATCACTGCTTTCGTCGGAAATTATCGCACATTCCATCGCAGATAAATTGGATTACCTATTTCGATTTGAAATTGGTTGTTACGACAGGCTTAAAGTTGTGAAGAACGTCGCTTTTTATTGTATCCTAACACGATGTATCATTTAGTTTACTATACCTAATATTTTCACAAACTCCACAAGATAGGTACACAATACAAAATATGAAAACACCACAGACTACCTACCTATCTATCTATTGTCACCACCCAGTGTTTATCGTCAAAATCTGGGCTGCCGTATATAAAACATTGAACTGCCGTATTTAAGAAATAAAAGCGCAGATCTGCCGTATTATCTTTTAATTAATATTGGAACACTAGCTGTCCCGGCGAACTTCGTAACGCCATAGAAAACGTTTGTATGGGAAATAGAAAAGGGCTGTTTTTAGGGTTTTCCCGGAAATTATTCGATTTTTTCTCGCCTTTTAAACCTTTCCTAGACCTCCACGAACATTTCAAGACAAGATAAGATAAATCCGTTCAGCCGTTCTCGAGTTTTAGTGAGACTAACGAACAGCAATTCATTTTTATATAATATAAGATAGAAATGTTTTCTTCATCATAAAGGTATCGAATAGATTTCACAACATCAATCTCATGCTTGTGCAATGAATATTTTTGTTTGCTTTTCATTTTAACACGCATAATAATATCTCCTGACACCTATAGCTTGCTTGGCTAAGCGAGCTCCGTTTACTGTTGATGTTGTTAACTTATTTCTCAATTTAGTCTTCATATAATTAACTTCGCTGAAAACTCTCTCGCAACGCAATCTGCGTTACTATGCGGTAAACACAATACGTTGAGAGCAAACTTTGTACTACACAACCTTTTCATTTCTCAAAGGCTAATGGAATATATGAAATAGATGACATGAGAGATCCAGTACAATATGTCGAAATGCCGTATTTACCCCCAATTTCAATTGACCGAAGTGCACAAAAAAAAAACAATGACAGCTGTTAACAGTAGATTAACAGCTTGTTAGTGTGCGGGAAACCGGCGGGGGTTAGTGATACGGTAGTCGACACCCTGCCGTATACCGTGGTTTTTAAAAACATCCACAAATTACCGTATATTACGGCAATTGCCGTATCAATAATACCTAACACTGATTGTCATCATTGATTGTCACTCAGTTTTTTTTAAAACGTTTATTGGCTATTGGATACAGAGTCTTTAAGCCTACCTTTATTAAGTATTCCGTGTGGTGCCGGATTAAAAAAAGCGTCACTCCATTTCCTTCCGTGGATGTCGTAGAAGGCGACTAAGGAAATCAAATACCAGGAGACGGGCAGCAGCGTCTTCCTGAGAATCCAACCGCATACTACGATCGCCAACCTGCCTGCCAAGCGTGGCGATTATGGCAAAACCCTTCATGGTTATGAAAACTACGAAGGAGGCCTACTATGTCCTGCAGTGGGCGTCAAATGGCTGATGATGATGATGATGAATTAAGTATTATTACTAAGGATGGTTTACAATTTTCCTATTGAATTACATATACATTTATACATATCATTAAAATAATTAGGATTACATAAAAATATTTTCGAAGTTTTTAGGCACTTAAGAGGTAGTCCCAGTATAGGTAGGTACCACACCACTCAGTGGCGAGTTGACTTTTGACGAAATGTCTATGGCCACAAGCGGTCGTTCAGTAGCGAGTTTACTTTTGCCGAAATGTCTATATAGCCATAAGCGGTCGTTTAATAGTTATTTGTTATACCTACAAGAGTGCAAAGAGCAAGCGAAGGATTCTAAAATTGAATCACGAGCGCAGCGAGTGATTAAAAAATTAGAATTCTGAGCGTTAGCAAGGGAATCAATAGAGCACGAGGTGAAAAATCTTTGCACTCGAGTGCAACACGCAACTTTTCATCCCACATCAGCGAGGAAATGACTACCTAAATGCAAAAAAAAACAAAGGAGGTTCAGACTCTGAGTTTATAAAAAATTATTAAAAAAAAGTAGTATGATAAATTCGGTACAGGTTTAATGATGTTTTGAATTTACAAAGTTTGTTCTAAATTCAATTTACTTTAACCTCTAGCGGATAAAAACTGCTTTTACACTCAGATAATTGAGCACGCGGTTAAACAGCAACTTTTAACACTATTGTCAGACGGAACAACACGATCATGTAGGTCTGTGTGTTTTCTACAGAAAATGTTTGTGTGATGACAAATTTTCCTGTTTTTTAACTACCTGATAATAAGAGCATCTTTGTAACCTTTCCATTTTTTGGTTATTTTAATAATTATTTTTTTCTTTATCACGTCTTCTTTGAAGGGCATGAAATTTTTCTGTTTTTATTCTTTAAATGAGGGATTTTTTTGAATTATTCCCTCGTCGCCGCATACCTAGCTAGATGGCGCTGAACTTGAAAAGTTACTGCTAAGAACGAATCGTTAAATTATTTTTTGATCATCATCATCAGCCCCTTGACGTCCACTGCAGACAGGACACACGCCTCCCTCATGGTTTTCATAACCATGAGAAGTCTTGGCATAACCGCCACGCTTGGCAGGCGGGTTGGCGATCGCAGTATGGAGTTGGAATCTCAGGAAGACGCTACTGCCCGTCTCCTGGTAATGTATTTCCTTAGTCGCCCTCTACGACATCCACGGGAGGGCCACACGGATTTTTTGATCAATTCACTCGAATGTAATTTTCAGATCATAAAACGTAACTTTTTAACACGTTGCCAGTCCAGTGACTCCACATGGAGTCACAGAGAGTACTGACTGGGACGTCCATGACTCTAGTAGGAGTCACATTCGCAAGGTAGAATAAAGTAAATTTATGTTGTGGACGTTTGAGTTGGAGCAAAGATATTCCCATGGGCGTATGAGTTAGAAAATGAAGTATTTAAAACCTAAAAAACCCGACGTATTTTTTTTCTAAGAAGTTTGTATGTGGCATCATAAACTAAACTATTTTTTAAATGTAAGCTTTGTATTTAATGAAAAACAAATCAATGAATAGCATTATAACAAGTACGACACAAAGCTTTTTTACATTTTAGGCACCAAGTTGTCACTTTTGAAGCCTTTGCGCCAGCAATTTTTGAATTTTTACCTTCTGAAACAAGTTTATTATATAATCTATAATCCTACACAGCGTTTCATGTTAGAGGTTCGGCCTTCTGGTTTCTCAATCTTCTCAAAACTTTGTTTACTTCCTGATGATGGCTCTGCAGTGGCAGAAGTTGACTGTTGGTCCTCATTTTTTATTGCAAGAAATTCTTTTATCATATCTTCATGAGCTGCTAAGACAGTAAGTTTTTTTCGGCCAGTGTTCTTACGGACTTCGTTGTAAATAATGTATGTATTTATAACAGCGATTGACAACAAGTCTATGGCAATTTTTTTGTACCATACCATAGTTTTTCTAGAAGGGTTATTGTAGCTGCTTAGCTGATCTGAAACGTCGATGCCTTTTTTACCCTTATTATACTCCACTACCATGACTTTCATGACTTTATCGTCGATGATTTGGCAGAAAATAGAGAAAACGCTCGTCTTCTCGTCAAAGTGAATAAGTTGACGAGGAAGGATATCCCAGCCAGAGAATTGTTCTGTGGCCAGGTCGTTGACTTGCATTGACCATTCTTCTGGCAGCTGGGGATCACTTGGGAAAAATATATCAAGACTGGATAATAAAGACTGATTTTCTGTATCTAGGTCCTGGTCATATACCTCTTCAGCTTGAATGAAATCGGTGATGTCTTCCATGTATTCACGTAGAAGTGGTGGAGGAGATTCACGATCAAAAACTATATCCTCTTCTTCTTCGGAACTCAGCTTCATGTCACTGTTTTCCAACACTCACAATATATCTGTATCACGAAGTATTTTATCCATTTTTGTTGCACAAGTTACGGAATAGGTGGTACCATTGAAAATAAACACATTTATATCGTCATACGTTCGTGACTCTAAGCGGAGTTACAAGGATTTGCATTCATACGCCCATGACTCCGTATAGAGTCACACACATTTATGCTCATACGTCCATGACTCCATACGGAGTCATCGTGTTTTTCCGGGAAAATTAATAAATTTTTAAACGCATATTTTGGGAAAGTATCAGAGCATTACTAAATTTGAAAATCAAAAATCTATTGGACGTATGGGTAGTACCAAACCTCTTGTATGGGGACAGGGAACGTGTTAATATGGCAAATAATATCGTTCCGAATTGATCCATTCACGTTATCGCGGCCATTTCGGAACGGCTATCATAGACACGAACATGACACGAACACGTGTGAGCAATGTGTAGTGCGTTCCGATTTGCCCATGATCGCTCACGGTCGCAAATCGGAACGCACGGCTAGTAACGTGATTATTTTCGGGGAGATTTTGTTCAGATTGGAGGGAAAATTCAAAGGGCGATCTGGCAACACTGGTTCGTTCTGTGAGTGATTGAATTCAAGTAAAGTATGTTGGCAACACCACTCTTTTCGACGTTTGTGTGCTATTGACTCCTTTTTAAATTACTGTTTTTAAAGTTTTTGGTACATATTTTGACCAAAAAGTATAATATTCGTAAATTGTTTGTGTGTGATAAGTGTCTTTCAAAGTGATTTCCCCATTCATTCGTGTTGTGACAGCCAGAAATTGGTTAGCGTCACCTGACTGAGCTTATTGTCATTTCCCGCCATTGTGGTTCTTGTCTAATAAAAAGCTAATCATTTTACAGTTTGCTGAGTAATTTGGATGTGAAACAAATTTAGCAGACTTGTTTTGTGGACGTAAGTGATGTCATTACACGGTAATGATGTGTGTTTGCTAGAAGTGGAAGATTATAACTTATACGAGGAAGAAGCATCTGATCACGCTTTCATTGGGTGAGTGTAACCGGCGTGGTCGCTGATAATCTGACTTGGATGCCGCCAAAGTGGCATTTAGCTGGATCTCCAACGTTATGAAAATACGAAATACAACAAAAACCTGTGTTTTTACTATCATTCGTGATTTTGGTTGCCATATGACGCTGCTCCCGCCCCGTACCGGCCAATAGTCAGCTGTTAGGCCGCCATGTTTGGTCGAACGAATACGCGTAATAGTGGTACTTACCTACTACATAGCGCCCCTTTTCTGTAGACCTACTACGAAAGAACACATGCTTCAATAAAACCCATTCTATTTCTGTTAATTTTGATTTAGTAATAATGTTTCATTCTGCGTCTAAAATTATTTTATTTCCACGCTCATATTATTTCCTTAGAATTTTCATTATATGTATTTGGATGTACCTATGTACTGATTTAATACTAAATAAATATCGAATATAATTTTAGGCTGCCTGTTGTTATTTTTTGTATTTCTTGCAAGCAGACTACCAAATCCCATTTCATTCTCTTAATTTGTTACCCATAACACAGTTGTTTGAGCCACTTGATTAGGAAAACAAAATCTGTGCGTTATTATCTATGAAATATAATTATTGGAATAAACATTTTGGTCACATTTGCGCATAGAAGTGGCATTTAATGAGCGTGTTTCAACTAAAAGTGACTGCTCATGATTGGAATGGATCTATTCTCTCTGTAGTAAAATGATTGTCACTGAGTCAGCATAGGTTACATCTATTGCCTGCCCGTCTACAAATAATAATAATAATATTCTGCCTATGATATAAAAAGGATATAGCAGTCTATGAGTCGGATGATTTGATGATTCTGACTAGGTTTTATGCATGATCCTTAGAGCATAATCATACAAATTTGAGACTGATACCGCATTGCTCGTCTCGAGAATGATTGCTTGTGTTTTTATGTTCTTATAAACTTCAATAAATTATAGTTACTAAGATTTTTTAAGTCATCTGAACGTAAACTTTCTTAAGCACTAGACTTTTTCATTTACTTACCTCTAATTTTGTCAGAGTCCTACCAGGCTTTGCTCTTTGCTTCAGAGCTTTGTGCTGTTATCGTAGTGATTACTTCCCACTCTTCAGTAGCAAACATTGTCTTGCATTGGTACAGAATGTGGCTAATAATAAATGTCTGAAATTTTGTT
Organism: Yponomeuta evonymella; assembly: GCA_963969515.1. Taxonomy (NCBI): domain Eukaryota; kingdom Metazoa; phylum Arthropoda; class Insecta; order Lepidoptera; family Yponomeutidae; genus Yponomeuta; species Yponomeuta evonymella. The sequence continues at coordinate 18,274,455 of OZ018352.1, read as the reverse complement.
TCGAAAGTGTGATCATAAGCAGCCTATATACGTCCCACTGTAGGGCACAGGCCTTCTCTCAAAGAGTGAGTATGGGCTTAATCACCACGCGTGCGGATTGGCCATTTCAAGCGGCACCCAGGTTTCCTCACGATGTTTTCCTTCACCGTTAGCAAGTGGTATTGCTACTATAACTTCACAAATGCACTGGGAATCGAACCTGGGTTTCCCGCTTCAGAGTCCTATGTTCTACCCACTAGGCTACCACCGCTTACCTACTATAACAGTATAACTGGTACTACTTCTGATTACCTATTCTAGTTAACAAAAATGATCGAAGCATCTGTGTTTATCCCACTGTGTGGCAAAGGACAGTAATTCAATTTACCTGCCTTATAAAAAAATTCTTGAGACCAAGTTGTGTCCAAGTTGTAATAAGTGTACCTTTTAAATCTATTGATTTAACAATTTTTCTTTTAGAAAAGAAACAACAACTGCTTCTTATGAGAAATATCAGTACCACTAAATAGTCAGAATAGGTTTGCAATTAAATTTCAAAACAAGAAAAGCCAGAGACCATATAAATAAATATGTAAATGGAATAATATGGTGCTAGGCTGATGATGATATTGATAATAGTTCAGCCTTATTTGTCCATGTTATTTAATAACAATTATTGTTTACTTAAATTATGCATGCATTAAAAATAAACCAACTGAGTTCAGTAATTGTGTAGAATTACTGATAACTTTCACACACCACAATCACTTGTCTTGGTCCCAAACTAGGATACCCTGTGCTATAGTAACTAGGCAAGGACAAACATGGAAATACACGCAGACAGGGGCCATTTGTACAAATCAAGAATGGAGCCTCCAGTGGGTATCAAACCTACAACCTTCACTTTGGTAGTCAAGCGCTAGACTAACGAGGCTATTGTTCTAAATATACATTCATAGAGAGCCTAAAACTTGTCAACACGAGTTTGTTGTTTACAACTTTTGCTCTGTTTTGAATTTTTGCCAAATTGTAAATTTCAGTATTTTTATGATTTTGTACATTCTTTCTGCTTTGTAAAAAGTGAAAATTGAAGTGTTTGTGACACCTTTTTTATCTATGTGCTACATAGAATGAGCATTCTTCTATGTAAGACAATGGTTTACCCGAGGCTGCTACATTAGTAGAGCGTGCAAAGCGTGAATGAAATTATATAAAGCCTGAAGCGGTAGAACGCCGGCCTCACATTCGGGAGGCAGTGGGTTTGAATCCCAGTATGTACCAATGACTGTTTCCTAGGCTACATTATATTGTTCAAGTTGTAGTAGCGATACTACTAGCTATCAGTGAAGGAAAACATCCTGAGGAAATATTAGTGTCTGAGGTGTGCACATACCTCAGCGCTTGAAATTGCCAATCCTCGGTGAGCATGCATGGTATTTAAGCAAATGCTCCAGCAAGGCCTGTGCCCTGCAGTAGGATATAATATATGTAAAAAGAGCCTGATGTTTCGAAAAAAATTAAACTGAAAAAACAAAAAAAACTAATAAACTAATTGGGGTTTTCCAGATATTGTATAGTTAATCTATTATATACAGAAATCTTGTGTCACAGTGTTTGTTATCGAACTCCTCTGAAATAGCTTCACCAATTTTTATGGAATTTTGTGTATATTTGGAAGGTCTAATGCTAAGGTTAATTGATTTGGCAAAACAACGTTTGCCGAGTCAGCTAGTTATTTTTAACTTAAACAAATACAACAATTGAAATATGTGGAGATTGTACAGAAACTTGTTACCCAATTTAACATTAAAATGTATCATAAATTTTGAGATGACCAATAGCAAAAGTCCTACACCTAGTGCTATTCATAACAAATTGTATAACTAAGGGAATAAATTCTAATAACCAATTAAATTCAAATGTAGCGTAAATTTTGAGATGTCCATTAGCGAGAGTCCTACATCTAGTGGCTGTTCATAATATGAACAAATGTAAAGCTACGACAAAAAATTCTATTAACCAATTAACTTCAAAATGTAGTGTAAATTTTGACATGTCCAATGCGAAAGTCCTACATCTAGTGCCTGTTCATAACATGAACAAATGTAAAGCTACAACAATAAATACTATTCCAGTGGCGACAAGCACTCGGGCTCTGGCGGCAAGACGATGGAGGCCGAGAAACGCATCCGCCGTGAGATCGCCAATAGCAACGAGCGCCGGCGCATGCAGAGCATCAACGCTGGCTTCCAAGCACTCCGAACACTGCTGCCCAGACACGAGGGCGAGAAACTCAGTAAAGTATGTCGTTAAGAATATCACATTGTGGAGGTTGTGGGTTGGAATCCCAGCATGTTATTTGCAGTGGTAATACCACTCGCTAATGGTGAAGGAATGCTTTGTGAGAGAAGGCCTGTGCACTGCAGTGGGACATTTAATATATAGGCTGTATAAAAATATCTAGTCTGTTATTAGATGTTTATATCAAGACAATGTGGATTACAGCGAGCTATTTTTATTTCATGAAACTCATTTTAGGTATAATAATCAACTTCTCACTATCCTTTGCCCAAGATACAGGCTGCTCCTAGAGTGGGAGTCACCATGAAACAAATTTAAACTTCTTTAATAAGTAAATTTACCATTTTTTTTATTTTATCTGTACATATAGGCTCTGTGCGATCATAAATGAAAAGTTTTTCATAATACACAATTTAACTGCTGCATTTTAACTCAACTTATTATTGTATTTCTATTCAATTTCAGGCTGCCATTTTGCAACAAACCGCCGAATATATTTACTCGTTGGAGCAAGAGAAAACACGATTGCTCTCACAAAACTGCCAGCTCAAGAGATTGCTGAACCAGCACGAGGGAGGCGAGATACCGCTCAAGAAGAGGAAAAGCGAAATACTCTCCCACGTGTCCACGATCATCCCCGACTCCACGGAGGATAATGTGGCCACCTCGCGGTCGCCCGAGCCCGCTGCGTTCAAGAAGGACGGCGGCGAGGAAGTTCGCGCCGCGTATGAGCGAGAGCGGCGGCTGCGGCGGCTTCTGGAGCAGCAGGTGCGGGTTCTACACGCGCAGCTCCTGCCACCGCAGACCGACGTCGGGGACTGCAAGGTCGAACCCGAGGAGATAGTCGCGCCCGTCGCCGTCGTCATCGAAGAACCCGCACCGGAGACGCCGGCACCACAGCCGCCGGTCCCCGTACCCGTAGCGACTGTCGCAATCTTGCAACCCCCGGCGCTAGTCGTGCCCGAAGCCAAGCCCGCCGTCGAGGCCGCGCCACTTCTAGAGGCCGCGATCAAAGCTGAGCCCCGTGTCGAGGTGGAAATCCTCCCCGAGGCTCCCTCGCGCCTCTACCTCGCCAGCACGAGCCGGCAGAACCTCGAGACCATCGTGGAAGCTATCCGGCATCTCGAAGGTGACCATCTGTTCGGCGAGGCCGGTTCGGACGTCCCGCTCGCGCTCACGAAGAAACCCGCGCCGCCGCCGCCGCCGCCCGCCCGACCCGGTGTCATTGTCGTCAAACATTCGTGAGACATGCGGGCGTCGACAAACAGCTCGAATGTAGTCCTAGACTTTTAGTTGTTAATTTATAATATTTTCCAAAGTGACGAATTGATAAGTCTGCGTCTTTTTTATGTTTTTTTACACGTCAATGTGTTACTGAATCGGTTTTCAGCGCTGGACGCGTTCGTGGCCTGGGAGCGTCGCTGATGTCGGGTTAGGAACGGTATGTTGCGCCTTGTGCCAATACGACCACGTCGATAGAAAAAGCACCGTGTAAATACATAATTCACAAGCAGGCTATGATTAGGGACAGAAAAGGTTAAGCTTAGTGAAATTAGGCTTTGTGATAATTAAATATAATTAATTAAAACTATCATTGTGAAGCAATAACTGTCATTGGTTGGTACAGGGGGATATGTAAAGGCACGATAAAGACGGTTGGTCGTAGGGCAGACGAGTGTTAATTTGCGTCGCATATTGCACGGAATCTTTTAGCCAAATAATTTTTTTAGTTAAATGGGACATTTTAATTATCCTGACATAAATTTGTACATGATTTTTAAATTAATTAAAGTTTTTGACAAAGGATGCCACCCTTTCTAATCATAAGGTAATAATGTGTTAGACCCAGTGAAAATTGCCGAAGATTAGTGAATTTCAGTGACATTTTAGAGCATTCCAGTGGTAGTGAAATCTCCCTTTAATTTTAAAATTATTATTACATTGTAATAGATTCTCTTTAGAATAACAATATCTCATCAAAGAATGAGATTTAATCAAATCCTTGGTACATAAGTTCTAGTATAATATTATTCTATCCACTCTCAGGCACATGTCGATATTTCTACGTTGTTTACACAGCATTTGTATATTGTATGCAATCAAAATTAATATTAATGTAGATATCGAATCTCTAATAGACAAATTGGAACATGTTAAGAATGATGTAATCATGTTGCTTTGTAAAACATGGTTCAAGTGTTCTGTATGGTCAAAATATTTAAATGTATACAGTGTGGCTATTATGATTCCATGTTAAAAATATTGTATTGTAACCCAGTGATTCAAGTATCTGCTTTAATAAAGTATGCTGTACTCTTAGGGTGTTATCTATAAAAACACTCGCCCTCTAAAACATTCCTCAAATGCATTTTAAATATTCTGTGATAGTCTTTCTTTATCACAGACTATTTAAACTGCATTTGAGGACTGTTTCGAGGAATCGTGTTTTTATAAATAAGACTCATATTTTGTTGGAAACATAACAAGCAGGGCTTTATAATATTTTACTCAAGTAAGTTAATTTTTAATGTAGGTACTTGTTTTAAGTTGACTCGGGGGCAGAGCAGAAGGACATTATCACCGTTGCTTCAATCCAACGACAGTTGAGGCGAACAATAGTAAAATCGCGCCAAGTTAACTAGGAGCATAGGAATATTTTAAGACTGATCATTCATGTTAAATTTACGAGTATAATAGACGTGTGTGCGTTGTGTGTAAATTGTGGAGTATAGTGCATACGGCGCCGCGGGATGGCAAGCATTTCATCAAGCAATAATAGAGTCAATCAATTCATACTTCACCGTAGTATGCTAGTAGCGTTAACAGTCATTATAGAGCAGCAGAATCCCCTGGCTCCGTCTGCCTCTTCTATATGTGTTTTGTTCCAGAGTGTCATATTATGCAACCAATCTGTTAATGTTACATCCCCTGTGCCCCTGAGTCCTTAGTCCTAAGAAGTTGTCAGCCTACCGCCTTTTACATTATGTCATTTCTAGGTTAAACGTTTACTGTGTATTACGGTCTTGTTCGTACTATTAGTAATAGTCAAAACTAGTACTAAGAGATAGTAAGTCAAAAGAAAACAAGTTAAATTGTTTAAGATGTGTTATTATTTATGTCGTAAAGTATTATAATGGTTATTTCTTATTGATTAGTTTGTAAATGATATCTGCTGTATTGTGAAGACCGAGCTTGTTTTAATTGTTTGCTAAAACCAATAAAACATAAGCTAAAAATAACACTGGGGTAGTTTGGTGCAGTCGACATCACATGAATCTTTATATAGTACAGTTCGACCTATAGGACTGCACATGATTACATTTTTAAGCATATTTTGTGACTGCAGAAGCGAAATGCAAGCGTATAAAGGTTGATGTGCTGTCAATATGTACAACACCCACGCACGGGTTGACGGCCGTTATTTTAAGGGTTGTAAAGACTGATTGTTAGTAATTAAAGTTGTGGGCATTAAGGTGTCCTATTCTTTAAAGAGCAGTATGAAGGGTTTGAAACAAATGGGATATGAGCTAACTGGCGTCACCAAGGAGAGCTATAATATGCAGTTTAGAGAAGTGCTCCAACGATTGGATGACTTACATTGCTTTTCTAATATATCTCTCTAGTCTAGCTTAAGAATATAGATTTAAGTTCACGACCGCCTGTGTATACTAAACAAAATTAAATGGGTAATTTTAAGATGGGACTTCTGCGACCAAACAATACACAAAACAATGCAACGACGGCACGGCCAACATTTTTTTTAAATCCCCGCGCAGGTTTATTATATATTCACAAAAATAATTTCTGTGAGTGTACAATTTCTGTTGACAACTGAACGCGCGGATTGCCTGCGTTAGTTGTTAAACATTCACATGTCATATCGGCCTGCATATTCCTTAACTGTCCACTGTATTAGACTATCCATTTCGATTTTTCTGGTATATAATTTATTTGAAACTCGTGGAGAGCTATTACGCAACGTCTCCACTGACTCATCTGATGTAACCTACACAGTCCGGAAACGTAAAAATGTATAACCCAATGCAGTGGACACCGGTCAGTTACTTAATAGGCGCAGTGAAGACATACAGATTAATAGCGCCGTCTCATTCAATTACTAAAAAGTAATTGTTATTTGTGGTTGATTTTGGATGTAAAAAATATAAAGTAACGCCTGATTCCATACAATATGTAAAAAATATTACGTTAACCTATGCTTGTATATATAATATAAGCAGCCTATATATGGCATAGGCCTTCTCTCAGGGAGATAGTATGGGCTTATTCACCACGTGTGCTCACCGCGGATTGACTATTTCAAGCGCTGAGATATGTGAATAGCTCAGGCACTTAGGTTTCGTCACGATGTTCTCCTTCACAGTTAGGGAGTGGTATCACTACTATAACTTCACAAATGTACATAACTTAGAAAACAAAGTCATAGGTACATGCCCACACTGGGAGTCGAACCTGGGTCTCGCTAACCTATGCTTACGGACGAGAAAAGTCAATATAACAGCTAAGAATGTGGCAATCCTTTTCGTTGCGATGTTTTGTAAATTGCTTGAAAAAAACCTATGCATAACATAAGATTGACCATGCCTGTTAGGAAAACCAGCTTCTGTAGGTTTTTAATTCTGTCTTAGTTCTACCAAAGTACACGCATTAGAGTAATTTTGAAGAGATTTTGGCAAACAAATTATTTATTACGTAAAGCTATCACTCATAAAACTAAAATTTGTAAATAAATAGTATTCAGATGGTCGAAGGTCATGTTGTTAAGGGGCGACCCAGAGCTAACTAGCGCCATCGATTAAAAAAAACGTCGTCTTTTCATAAACTTATTCAGTATACTTTTTCGTAATTGCTACCTACTATGTACCATTATTGAGATTTTCGAAGTTCAGTTCTTGCAAAAGCGGAAGATATAATTTTTCATTATTGGTGTAAATGAAATAATATGTATTCAAAGAACCACAATTGAATGGCACAGGTGAGAATAATAAAGTAGAGTTAAAGTTGTTCGTTATTGTAATATTACCGGGAATATTCCCAATATTTCCGGGAAAGGCCCATCAGCAGTAGAGCTAATACAGAACTAAAACGTCCATTAGCTGGTTCTCCTATCAGGCTCCTCAATATTAGCCCATGTTCTTAATCGCGAGTGACATTATTTACTACGAGTCAGATTAAATTTTCAGTTTGTTGAGGTAGGTACTCCACCACTTGTTATTGAATTCGCGCAAAACAAGAAAACCTTTTCCTGTAGTTGCCATTTTTTTATTATAAATAAGCAAACGTTTAAAATTACCAACATAATTTGTTCATACCAATTGACCGCGTCAAGCATGTATATAAGAAAAGAATTAATTTTTTTAACGATAGTTAAGCCACTTCTAATAAGAAAAGTATCTTGTTGTAATGTCGTAAGAAACTGCTTTAAAATGTTGAAACAAAACCTTAATGGTTATACACAAAGTTCAGCAACGTTAAAATTACGTAAAAATCGAATCTAAAACTTTATGAAGTCTTATTTATAAAAAAAACACGATTTTTCAAAACATTCCTCCGACGCAGTTTAAATAGTCTGTGGTAAAGAGAAAAATGTAACCACAGATTATGTGAACTGCCTCTGAGGAGTGTTTTAGAGGAATCTTGTTTATGTAAACAAGACCGTCACCCTAGGTATAATTTTTTAATTTTCAACTTTTGCTTATTCGAAATTTACTTTGGAAGTATGTAGTTTAATCCGGGTTCGGCCTTAACGATTTGAAGTGGAAGAAAATCGTATGTAGTGGCAATGTTAAACACTACTTGATTTAATAGCTATTACCAGTTAAATTATAATACAATCCAACTATTTTAAGATCATAAGTTATAGTTTAAAGTACACACACTTAAATATGCCCCTCTAGATTTATCGATACTGTGGAATCGGTATTCAGGTTTTGCGATATTTCATAGACATATTGTCATCATGTTTTATTGGTTTTAAGCACAGTAAATCAATATTAACAATTTTCTACACTCTATCACATTTTATTGTTTTATGACTTTTTGCTCTTGGTGTCATAAAAAAGCATGTATTTAGTAATTATGTCTTACATTATAATTATGAATTAGTTGACTAGAATATTGTAATGCATTTAAACAAATTAATGTTTTGTAAGGTTTGTCGCATCTCCAGCTGGGATTCCTCGTTGTAATCCGTGCTACTTAGTGACGGGTAGTATGCGTCTAGAGCTTGGCAAAGGAACTGGAAAACGGACGTGAAAATTTGTTTAGCAAAATTCAGTCAAAATATTTTTTTATAACTTCAATTTACATAAGAAGACGAACACATGAGCCAAATCTTACTCTTATTTAGTACTCTTTCTTGCCAAGCTTTAGACTAGACACTAAATAGGTAGCTATTCACTCCTCATCCCCATTGTACTATAGCTAACCAACATCTTGCAGACCTCTAAGCTCCACAATAACATACAAAGATGCATTTAATATTAAATGTATGTGTCCACATCGCCTACTTCCCGTTGCTAAGCCGAGCTCATGTTCCTATAGTTATAAATAATTTTTACTTACATTTTTCATAATTAAGATAAAGTGTAGAAAATATTGCATTGATGTTTCTTTTTGATATGAAATTGACAAAAGATTTCCTCTGATTTCAATTGTACTTCATACCTGTTCATACTTACATTTGAACTATATATTACGAGTACATATTTATAAAAGATTGATATTTGCGAGTTTGATTTGAATCCTGCCGAAAAACCCCAATGTTAAGTTCATGAAGACGCAATTTGCTGTGCATAACAAATTATCCCGACGTCGTAACTCCGGTAGCATACCTACTGTTACGCCTGGTATGGAGTTGAAGGTTACCAGAGGGTCAGGGTGACCACTACTATGGAGTAAAACAGATGTTCTCGACCCAGTTCTACTCCACGCAAGAACTGTAGAGATATACCATAGATGTGAGTTTTATGCACTGAGGGAGATAATTATTATGTTGTTTGATATTACTTTATTGCAGACATAAAAACACAAATAAAACAACATTTACAGAAAAATTAAAAAGTGTACATAGCGAGCTTATTTCAGCTGAAGTCTCTTCCAGCCAACCCTTGATGTGGTGATACGAACATTATAAACAAGGGAGGAAGTGTACAATAATAATATACAGTGCGTATGAGATAACGACGTTTTGAACCTGTAGCGAGCACATGTCAACTCTACGCGCGCACTATAAACTCCCAACATTCCTGCATCGCGCAAGCAAAATGTTTCACATGACATAACTTACCATAATTTAATATAACATCTGACGAACATTAGTCGGACCGGCGCGGCCGTCCCCAGGCATACGATCTGCCTGGCGGGAAATTTCCCTTTATAGTGGAAGAGCACGGTCACCCGCTCTTCCATATAGTGGTGAACCCCGACAGAACATTGTCAAAACTTCCTTCGCTCTCGCAGCACAGCACCCCACATACAATCAGTCTCAAAGCAAGGCTAGCATTGTAACTTTGTACATAAAAACATCCTCTTCCCTCTCACCTTATCAGTTCCACTACAGTCAACGCACCGACTACTGGTACTGATGGTGATCTCCCCCAACCCCTCGGCACGGCAGCCACACAGCAACAGCGCACGTTGCCAGTGGTACAGCAGCCTTCACCGGTTCCTACCACATGCGCGGTCCCCATGGTACTGTCGCCGGTGAAGTGACTGTTAGCCGCCGAACACCCTCAACCGCTAGTCGACTCACTGACTCAGCGCCTCCTGGCACTTGCAGGCTTTAGAGCACAAACTTCGATTCCTATCAGACCTAGCTATGCGTAGCTACGGTCTTGAAGGGGAGTGATGTGGCGAGCACATGTCAACTCTGCGCGCGCAATATAAACTCCAACATTTCTGCATCGCGCAAGCAAAATGTTTCACATGACATACCATAAATATAACATCCGACGACCATTAGTCGGACCGGCCGTCCCCAGGCATACGATCTGCCTGACGGGAAATTTCCCCTTATAGTGGAAGAGCACGATCACCCGCTCTTCCCTATAAACCTAGGTAGGCAAATATAGGGTAGACCGGGGGCAATTGTAACAGTTTTGATATAACTGCTTTTAGCTTAGAATCTACAAGTTTGTTAGTAAAACTGCATAAACATAGCACAGTATAGATTAATACTCTATAGGTACCTACATTGTTGAAGTTTGTTTTTGTCAGATAATAACAGAACGCTTTAAAATTAAGTTTTTCTTCAGCTACTCCTACTGGTACGAATGACCCCTAGCCTGGGTCAATTGTAACACAATTTCAAAAGACAATAAAACCTATATTAATTTATAAACCAAATTAGTCTTATTTTTAAATGCTTATGCATAAACAATCTTTCCGTTATAATCAGCCTTAGGTATCAGGAACAACATTATTCCACGAAATAAAAGATATCTTAAAGTAAACAATAACAAATATAATAATCTCAACGTATAACAAAAAATTAAGTCATCATCCAATGAATGAAGCTATTTAATGCTCATAGCATTTATTTACAGCAATTTTAATCATTAAAAGCTAATTAAAATCAACATTTTTGAACAAAACATAGTTTCCATACAAATTTACATCTGGTACAATTGACACCTGGTACAATTGACCCTGCCCAGAAAATATTGAAATAGGTAAGAATCTTCTACAATGAAAGATTTTTTTATGAAGTTATATAAGGTTGGGTTTACTATTAGGATTGGCAATTTTCTTCTTTTTGGCATCGTAACAAAGATACGTGACAGATGTCGAACATTCTTGCAGCCGCCCTTAATGACCTGCCTATCTCTTGGTACGCTTATTTGTAAAGTAAAAGATCCTTCGAACCGCGGCCTGTTTTTTTCTCTCGTTTTCTCGGCATCTGCAAGAGAACGCATCAATGAAGAAAATGAGTAAGTAAATGAGTGAACGAGTGAGTGAGTAATCGAGCGAGCGATCGAGTGAATGAGTAATCAAGCAAGCGAGTGAGTGAGTAGGTAAATAATTAAGTTAGTATTAGGTACCTATGTAAGAAAGTAAGTAAGAGTAAAGACATGGTATTGGTCAGTAATAAAATGTGAACCTAACGTCTTCAGGGTCATTTGTACCATGAGGTCAATTGTAACGTTACAAATGACCCCGACAGTGTTGGTACAATTGCGCCAGTCTCTAAAAACAGAAAAAAACCATAAAAAAACACAGTTTCTAAACTAAACTCAACGTTAAACCACTGCACATTTGAAGCACCGATAAGTAACTAATCATTATTTAGTGACACTGACATTAATACTAGTTTCGGGTGAGTAACAAGCCAAAATATTAGCAGGAAATATTTACCTTGAGCGCGCGAAAACAAAAATTGTCCAATAACTCGTCCGCTTCGCACCGTGGCTCGACGTCGACTGGTGAGCAGGTCGGGACACGCTCTGGTTACATTCCTATACACTTACACAAGCTTATGTCGTGGTGGTTTTCAAAATATTGACGATGGTACTACTGACCCGTGGTACTATTGTCCCCGGTCTACCCTACATAACTTTAACTAAGGGTATGTCGGTAGCCGGCAGTGGTGTCTTCTAGTCTAGTGTTGTTCTTCTGTGATACTGATACCTATTGCTTCTTTGGGCCTTCATTCAGTGCGTGCAGTCAACAACCAGTCTCACTAGAATTAATCTGCGGATTGGACGTGTATACTGAATTTAATGGTGTTGTACTATTTTACTACGTGCCGCGAGTGTAGTTTTGCTACTTAATTTAAATAATAAAGTGGACTAAACGGGAGGAGGTAAGATTTATTAATTTTAGAAAGCGATTCATTGGACTTCTTCATCATCATCAGCCATTTGACGCCCATTGCAGGACATAGGCCTCCTTCATGGTTTTCATTGGATGACTTATGTTATAGTAATAAAAACCGGGCAAGTTCGAGATTTACTGGCGCACCGGGGATCTGTATGTATGTACCACAACATATTTCTGTGTTTCATTCGAGCCGAGTCTGCCACTGACACTTGCCCTCGGTTTCTCGTACACTAACAAGCTGTTAATCTTCTGTTAACAGCTGTCAGTGGTTTTTTTCCTATGCACTTTGGTCAATTGACAGCTGTTAACAGTAGATTAACAGCGTGTTAGAGTACGAGAAACTGGGGGTTAGCCGGTTATATACCTAAATGTTATACCATAGGGGCTGAACTATAATCGATCGCAAGAGTTTGATGCCTATAATTTAAGCACTTTGTCAAGACTAAAAGTATATAGGTAGGCTCTTAATCCACGGGCCTTTTAATAAAACTATAATTCATAGTTTTTTATGACATTCGATGTACCTACGTTGCGTAGCCGGGTCTTTCTACTTTGCAATGTACCTACATCGAATTGTCATAGTGAACCATGAATTGTACAGGGTAACCTTGAATTCGTTCACCGTATTTTGAGGGAACATCGTCGTTTTCATTGTGAAAATGTTTTTCAAAAACGTAATATTAATGATTAAAATTTATCAGTAATAGTATGATATATTTGTAAATATTCATAATTTCCGACCTTTGGCGCCAACCTGGGAATCCAAATTCGAAGTGGTAGAAAGTAAGGTAACGTTGGAAATGCTTTTTAATAATATGTTAACGTCAATTATTTTTTAAACGATTAAAAAAATAATTGAGTTGGCCGGCCACCATAAGACGCTCAAAACATAGTTTTTTTGGATTTTTACTTCTTTTCGTCTAGATATTGTTTGTTTATGCTTAAGTGAAGTACCTGGGTAGGTAATTTTGGAAATTTAACGAAAGAAACTTTATTTGACACGTAATTTTTGTCAAAACTAGGACCATAAAGTTTCTAAATCATGGTTAGAATGTCCTCTTGAAAATCAACTTGGAATGTTTTCACGATATCTTCCTTTTTGATCAAAATTCTTGTACAAATAAGTCCGAGTGTACAATAAAGAATAATATTCTTGTCTTATCTTAGCGTTTTCACATTGTTTTCCTGCACCGTTGGCGAGTGGTAGGTATTATAGGGTCGTACGTGCCGTCGACCGCAGGTCAATCTTTACGTTTTTGTTGCAAAGTTGCCCGTAACGTACCTAACACATAGACCTTTACACGTGTGCACTCTGAGTAGTGTTATACGTGTACGTACCTACCTTACGAATTACAGGGTCCCTTTGGCACTCTTCTGGTACAGAATCCTAAAAACGACGACAATCATCGACCGGCACAATCATGTTTCAAATTCAAAATGTTTTTTTAATAGCTGCTCTATTTTATTCTCCTTTCTCCGTGCTCGTAGCATTCAACTCGTACTAAGAACACAGGTCAAACAAACACTGATAAAACAACTTATAAATGTTTTACTGCCAGTACATTTCGTACGTAACCTTGCCATTCGAATTTTCGTTGAATATTTTAGTGTCACATTGACATTATTGTGAAATAGATAGAAGTGTACGTTAGCTTAGCTTAATAAGCAAGACATGGCACCTAGAAATTAAAGAATACGAGGCACAGGTGTCTATAAGTACACTTAATAGGAAGTCCCCACCACAGTGTTAAATTAATGATGTTGTTAACGAAATAATTTATTTTTATTTACCTACATATTTTTTTCTCCTTTTCCCCCTTTTTTTCATCGTATCTAAATAAATTTAAAAAAAAACACAAGTAACGAAAAAATAAAACTGAGCAAAGCTCGGTCATACCTATTGGTGCTTAAATAAAGGAAGTAGGTAAGTGTTTTAAATTTTCGCTAAAACAATTACCTACTTAGCATAGTTTCACTTTAGGTAGGAACTTAGCTAGTCATTAGTCTTATAAATAAAAGTACCTATACGACTGGGCATTGTCCTAAATAGTGACAATGGTTAAAGATTTAAGTAAGGTCAGTAAATAATATTCAGTTACTTATGTTATTGTTATGTAATTTAATTTAATTTTATTTGATACATTTATTTCAATTTATTAAAATATTTAACTAACTTAATTATGTAACTTATAATTTATTTTATTTATTTCTTATGTTATTTATTATGGCTTTGGCTGTAATAAAATGATTTATTATTATTTCTGATAAATTTGAGACTAAGAATCTTATTTATAAAATAGTATTCCTTAAAAAACTCCTCAAATTCAGTTTATTAAATATAGTCTATATGCTAAAGGCAACGACTTAATTTTAGGCCCATATCGAACCGGTCAAAAAAAAAATTCTACTTACACCAATGGACATTGCCTTAAATTATTGTCAATACAAAGTTACAAATTGTACATCATTTTAAATGTATAAGTTCAGTACATACAATGCTACACTTAAAAAATTAATAATAACTGATTTCTTATATTTTTGTGAATAGGTAAGTGTGTGACTAATTTAACCTTCTAACGTTCGTTTCACGCGTGAATAAAAGTAGGTTTAATTCTTTTGTATAAAAAATGCCAAGATATTGACATCTCGGTATTCCGTAAAAAAACTAATATAATATACCTACCTTTTACCTTTGCACAGACAAGGAGTCTTTTCAGTTTTATTTATTGTATAAGTCCCTGTATCGACTCATGGTAATTCAATTTAATTCAAATATATTTATTCATTATAAAAACAGAATGTTTACTTAATGAACGTCAAAGTTGTTAGTTTCACAATTAATAGATTATGTGGAGAAGAAGCTAACAAAGAAACTCCACATTCATTCTTTTCAAAACACGTTTTAACTTAATTAACAGAGTTTTCAACTTAAAATATTAGTCATGAATGTGTTGAACACTAGTCATAATCGTCCTGTAATTAATATTAATCTACTGTTTAATGCCAAACATCTTTGTCTTCTAAATAATCCTTGTTGTTATAGTAAGCCTCCTAGTAGGTAAGTCAATCATTGTTATTAAAAAATAATTTTGTTTAGGTTGCGAAGTCGTTTTATATACACTGTACCTACAAACGTACGACTGCATATCAACAACTTTGCTACTTGTTCTTCAGATACTTTGTTCGGTATTTTAGGGGAATTCAATTTTGTTTTTGGGATATGTGAATGAAATCAAATCAATGAATTCAACATTGTGAGCCAACAAAGATCAAATCGTTTATTCAATATTTTGAGAGTTCAACAGTTTGGGATTACTACGAATTCAACATTTGGCGAATTCAACATTTTTGGATTACTATGAATTCAACATTTTGGGATTACTACGAATTCAACATTTGGCGAATTCAACATTTTGGGATAACAATGAATTCAACATTTTGCGAATTCAACATTTTGGGATTCAACATTTTGCGAATTCAACATTTTAGGAATTCAACATTTTCAGAATTCAACATTGTGAGCCGAAAGGGTTTTTTGTTAGTAGTATTTTTGGATATTATATTTAGATACGATGAAAAAAAAGGGAAAAAAAATAATCGAACTGGAGACATCTGGACTCTAACCGGGTCTTCTGGTTTCGGGATAGTCTGATTTCCCACCTGAGCAATTACCACCCTTGTAGATGGTGGCGAAATTTACCTTCGTATTCTAATTATATTGTAGTTTTTCATTGCCTGAAACACAGATAAAACGACGTTTGCTAAAAATCAAACGATTTATCGCCCCCGAAACCCCCTGCATACTAAATTTCATGAAAATCGTTGGAGCGGTTTCCGAGATTAAATTTTATATTATATATTACGAGCAATTCCTGTATTATATATCATCATCATCATCATTCAGCCACAAGAAGTCCACTGCTGGACTGTATTATATATAACAGGAAAATATTCGATAGATAGATAGAAGTAGGCTAAGTCGGTTTATTCGGCCTAGGCTCTCTTTTTATTTATAAAACAATGCTAATTTGGCAAGCTTGCTAACCATGGCGACACTGTATCATTTCATAGCTTAAGTCAAATTAAGTGACAATCAAGATAGGTACCGCTACTTACCAATCATACTTTTCGCAGTCTTGACAGTATTGCCAGGTACCGCTATTTACCAATAATTCTTTTCGCAGTTTTGTAAGTATTGCCTCGGTAAAGGTCGAGTAAGTCGCTGAGGTCCACCGTAGTTGTAAAAAGCAGGTTCCAGGTAGTTTTAGACGCCAACCTCACAGACCTAAGTTAGATACTTCAAGAATTTTTTTCCGCAGGCGCCGTACAAAAATGGAATTCAAGTTCCCTATTGCGTTGCTGCTAAGCTTGGTCTTTAGCACATCCGGCCTTCTGGACACCGCGACGGATCCCTCGCTAGCTGTAAAACTGAACGACTTCGGGTACCGCGTCCTGCTGGAGTTGTCGGGGCAGAAAGACAATGTCGCGCGGAACGCCGTGCTGGGACCCACGAGTGTTGCGGGTTGGTGACGAGGGTTGTAAAGCGAATTTTCGCGTATCACAAGATACAAATCTGCTGTAGTAGCGAATAAAATTAATTATCTGCACATGACGATGATGGCGGAACGACTTTAATGCGTTCTAGTCGGGATGGTGCAAGGCGGCTGGAGACAAGAAGTGGAAAGCAGGAGAGGAGGTCTTCGCTCAGCAGTGGGACGCAAAAGAGAAAGAAAATCAACAGAATTAAAAAAAGTATACCTAGGTACAGGAAAACATTATTATAATAAAATTATAATGAATCAAGCATCACTCTGTCCGCAGGTTTGATGGCAATGGCCCTGATGGGCACGGTCGGAGATACCAATGACGAGATTGCGCGCAGTATTGGGTTTTCCCAAGGTACGCATATTTCGTTCCGTACCACGTAGGTACATTTTTAACAGACTTTAAAAAGGAGGAGGTTCTCAATTCGTCGGAATTTTTATTTTTATTATTTTTTTATGTACCTATGTTCCCCGATTACTCGAAGGCGCGTGGACCGACTTAGAAAATCCTTTTTTGTTTGACAGTGTAGACTTCACTATGAGGTTCCATAGTCATCAAGTCAGGAGACATACATGTATAGGGGTTGATATTAAATTTCTTGAATTAACGAGATGATTGAATGACTTCGGACTGGCAAACAACCTGATCCAGCCCGGCCGGCCTGGCCATTGTTTCCCGTATTTTGAAGTTTTCTATCAACGGTTTGTGTAATCTAGTTTAGACTAAAGCTCAATGAAATTTAATACAGAAATGAATGAAATTATCTTTGTATGCAGTAAGCACTAGAATCATTTCTACTGTCTAAATCTGGGCTTCCCAAACTGTGCGTTGCGACGCCGGCGGGCATCGCGGTATGGGTCTGACAAACGTTTTTTATTTTACATGCCAAATAAATCAACAAAAAATTACGAGAAAAACTGTGTTTTTAGTTTTTTCATATCTTAAAAAATGGCTGAGATATTTACGATCAAAGTGCTTATTTCCGGCCGAAGGGTTTTAAAAACGTGGACGGGCGCTCACTAGCCGATGACGTCACACCCCCGGTCATTTGACAGTCGCGCTCTCATTCGCACGCCGCTGCGCAGTAAAAATCAAAATTATAAAGTTCTCTGTGGTAAAAATGGAAAAAAAATACTGTATTGTGCCTCAGTGCTTTAATTCAACAGTTAAAACACCCGATAAACTCTTTTTTTTATGTTCCTGAGGACCCAAAAATGAAGAAAAAGTGGATGAAAAAATGTTTTGTCAGAAGTATCGAACTCGCGGCCACATTTATCCTAAGTTTTCGTGATAAACTTCAAAAATATTCAAAAATATCTGGTTTAGTGTAAAAATATAATAATAGGTAGGTATTTGCCTACTTGGAAAACTGATAACAACGTAAATACCTACTAGGACTTACCTACATCTGTATATGGGAAATAGTGACATTTTCGTTAAGTCTATACTAATAAAATACATAAAATAATAATCGACAACTTCGAAATGTTGATTGCGAGTACCTGGGTACCTAATATTTTTTTATCGCCGCCCATAATAGGTACCTATTAAATGAAACACACACACTTTCAGCACAGCTTTCAGTTAGGTTTAAGTTTGAACAAATACCTACCCGAGAGTAGGTAATGCTTACTTAGAACATAGATACATACTTTTTCATCTTTATTCCACGAATTTCAGCAGCCGTAAAATCCTGATTCTTCATAAAATATTGTACCACCATCAAAGTATCCACTCTTGGCAGATTGTCCGACTGACCTTTTAGAAAACCTTCTTCCATTCTACACACTACACTTAGTGTAATCGGATATAAAGGATAATTTATATTATTTTTGTCGTTGAAATAGGTGCAAGCACACTATAGGTAATACGGAAACGAAGACAATCGAAAACAAAATGAAAGAAGACGCGCGTAATTTTCAACCGAGCGCCGCGCCCGGTGTCGCGGCCGCTGGCTAAACGGGGGTGTGACGTCATAGTACGAGCGCGCGTAATCTCGGAAATTCAAAAAAGGGCTAAAACTTCTTGTCGTTAGGTATAACTTTGGAAATACTGCATGTATTGAAGTGAAATAAAAACTAATGTAATGTACATGATATACGCTCCGATTATAGGTGTATTTAAAATTAATATATTGACCCTTTTGTGTTCTCCATTATCGAAGTGGGGCGTCGCGAAGCGATCCACACAGATTGCCAGTTGCAGTCATAAAGAAGAAGTATAGATCGCAAATAAATGTAGAGAAAGAGATGAGAGTGGCAAATTACTTGAACCCCGTTTTGAGAAACTATGTGCAGAAAAGCAAACTATCCTTCGCCCTGGGGGGGCGTCGTCGCGACGCAAAGAAATGTAAATCTCCCAAGCCCGTCAGAGTCAAAATAAGGTTGGGAAGCCCTGGTGTAAATTAAGCAAATCTCATAAACACATAAACGAGTCGTAGACGCCTTCAAAAAATCAATATCCAGGGCTATTAACAATACACTTTTCGTGCTTTTTTTAGCTAATGCATGTATAACTTGACATAACATCCACGCATCACATAAGTGCTTGTGTTTACGTTGGCATAGTGTTTACTGTGTAAATTGCTACAGTAAATTCCGTACGTTGTCATCGGTCACTAAGGTGAAGGTAAGGTTATCGTCGCTAACTAAATTCAATGAAATCACGGAAGTTGCACAGTAAAACATTGGAAGAGCAGTTACGAGGAAGATAGAGAGGTAAAGTTTGGAAAAAAGGGTAGAAACTGAACACTGTCTTTCTGCCCTTCGAGCAATTTTCGACCCCCTCTATCTTTGAAGCCAGTCATGTAACATGGCTAAAAATTTACAGAGGAGTTAAGGTTACCAAATTAATAGTAGATTGTGTCTCAAGGGAGCAAAATGATATACCTATTTACGGCGAGGGCGGTATATTGAATCCTGAGTGAAGCGAAAGATTCTAAAGTAGAATCTTGAGCGTAGCGAGGGATTCAAGTGTTTACGCCCAAGACGGAAATAATTTTGCTACCGAGTGACACATACTGCTTTTCACACCTGCTATAAGGAAAATTTAAATCAAACACAATTAAGATATCGAAAGAACTGTGGAAGACAATTATGATCGATTGCAACAAAATAAAACATTTTGTGAAAATCTGCACACGGATCATGCTGAGGGCAATAAAAAAAAAACTAGAATATCAGGGAAGAAAAGTACAACTTTGATCCCTCAAGAACTTTGAGGGAATCAAGGGATCTTTTCTGAATAGCAGGTGTGAAAAAGATTATTCTAAACAGGCTTTCAGCTACTGTAGTTAAGAACTCACCGATGGATCATCAAAAGTCTAGGGTACTTCTAATTGAACTAGAGACTTGAAATTTGGAATATATCTACAGTGTTTATTGAGTAGGTAACAAAAAAAAAATCGAAGACCATGAAAATATACAGGGTGACCGTGTATAACCATACAGGTTCCTAATTTAAGGGGAACTACCTAATCCGTTGTAGATATAAGAAAAGTTAGAAGACCTATCCTAATTAATAATGTATGTTTGCATTCACAGATTTTGAAAAAACTGTCAGTAAAAGGCTTTTTACTTTTATAGCTACCATAGATCATATTTATTAACTTATTAGCAACTTATTAGCACTTCATTAGACACAAGTGAAGACCAATAAAAAATAACGAAAATAGTTTAAACATTATACATTCTGTGTACTAAGTATCGGGAATTTCTATCATCTAAATTTATTTTATCGCCTTCAAAGTAGGCCCCATCGCTTGCAATACAACATCTCCACCGCTTCACCCAGTCTTCCATACATTTTTCATAGGCTATTTGCGGTATGGCCTTTAGCTCATTCAGCGAATTTTCTTTTATGGCTTCTATCGACTCAAAACGTTTTCCTTGAAGTGGTAATTTTAACTTGGGAAATAAAAAAAAGTCAGACGGAGCCATATCAGGTGAATACCGTGCTTGGTCGAGAACTTTTGTTGAATTTTTCGCTAAAAACTCTTTCACTATAATGGCTGTGCGTGATGGTGCATTATCATGGTGCAGCATCCATGAGTTGTGTTGCCACAAATCTGGACGTTTTCGGCGGATACTCTCACGCAAACGCTTCATAACGCCTAAATAATATTCTTTATTCACTGTTTCTCCCTCTGGAAGGAATTCGGAGTGAACCATACCACGGTAGTCAAAAAAAACTGTCAGCATCACCTTGATTTTGGAGCGACTTTGCCGCGGTTTTTTGGGTTTCGGCTCGTTTTCGAGACGCTATTCTGAAGACTGTTGGCTTGTTTGCATGTCGTACTCATAAACCCATGTCTCGTCGCCAGTTATTATACGTTTCATAAAGGTCGGATCCGTAGAAGCTCGGGAAACCATGTCTTCAGCGACATGCTTTCGCTGCGCTTTTTGAACAAAATTGAGCTCTTTTGGAACTAGTCGAGCGGCGACGCGTTTCATGCCTAAAATGTCAATGAGAATGTTGTGGACGGACTTAAAAGATATGTTCACCTCACTAGCCAACTCTCTAAGACTCATACGTCGATTTTCGCGCACTAGCTTCTTGATTCTGTCGATGTTTTCTTTGGTCATAGCGGTTGAAGGTCTACCAGAACGAGGCAAGTCTACTACTACTTCTCGGTCTTCTTTAAAAGCCTTATACCTCCCATTCATAACCCCTTGTTTTCGATATACACGATTCGCCGTAGGTATCGCAACATTTTTAGTGATTCACCACATGAAATATAATTTGAAACACAAAATTTAAGGCACACTCTTTGTTCAACAATATTTTCCATTGTAAAAATCGCCGAGGACTCAAAACTATGACCAACAAAAAGTGTAGTTTAAAACAAATTAAATGACAGACCCCGCTCAAATTTTGCGCGCTAAATCAGTACAGTGCTACCAACATGCAGTAAAAAAATTAAAACGACCTCTTTTACGCGGGTCTTTTTATTGACATATTCCCGATACTTTTTACACAGAGTAGTATAAGTACGTTAAACTATTTTTTCAAAGTGTGACCAGGTTACACAGGGTCATAACTTGAGACGACTTGAGTGCTTAATCCGTGATGATTAGAGAATAACTTTATAAGTAAAACTCCTCTAACTATTATTAAAGTTATGTGTTCCTGCATTCCTAAATAAAACATGTACGGTCAGCAGCAAAATAAAATAATAATTGTAAAAAATAATAAAGCAGCTTATTAGGACTAGGACATAAAAAGAACCTGAGAAAAATCTAAAATCATAAAAAATATATCTATATGGCGAACGTATTATACAAGGTCGTAAGTTGCGTTGCAGAAAGAAAAAAGCTTTGTTAGGAGGTGGAATAAACAAAAAATAAATTTAACTTTTTTGTTACTACATTGTTGATCGTATTACTTGTTTCTAAACACCTATCTTCTTCATCAGACTAACATTCTTAGCAAAAAGTTATGAAATCCCACCAAAACATACATGTACAAAAAACTGGTCAACTTCTCGTCCCAAAAAATACTTGATAGTTATATAAGCTACACATTTTTTCCTTATTTATTATAACACCGCTAATTCCACTAAGTATAAGGAACTTGGCAAGTTCTTATATAGGTAGGTATCAAGTATTTTTTTGGGACGAGAAGTTGGCCAGTTTCTTTTGTATTTATGTTTTGGAGGGATATTTATCTACACGGGATATCTACAAAAATTAAAAGTTAAAGACATTCCACTCCAAGGTGAAAATTTGACTTAATGTTCGGTCAGTACTTCTGACTTCCAGTAATGACGACTTCCGGTAGTATTTAAGAGGGTGGCAATGGGGAACTTGCGTCTAACTTAGATTGGAGTGACATTGCTTTTATACCATAGAAATTATATAAAAACTCAGGAAAAGTAAAAAAATTGAACCATAAAAAAATTTTCTTCAGGGTTTTCAAAATTGCGAAAAATAAAGTTATAAGGTATAATAATAAAAAACTTACACCTATTGGATTCAGTTTTTTTCGTTGAATTCTAAACATTTTGTAAAGGTGTAAATGGATAAAAACATAATTTTACGAGATAACTCAAATATCGTTAAACGCTTCATACATTATAAGGCGTTACGTGCAAGTTGTGACGTCATAGTTTGAGCCCAATTTGGATGGCGCGTTCTTGTATTACGTGACTATATTGACTAGGAGAGTCACTCCGACATGTTGTATTATGAAAAGTATTAGTCGTAGAGAAAAAAAATACCACGTTAATTTTTCTTCTAATATACCCACTCAGATTTCATTATAACATTTTTAGTGCAAGTTTTCCATTTCCAATGCCACTCATATTAATATTTATTTCAAAATATATATTTTTCCTGTAGTTCTCGGCCCAACGATTCGATTTGAATCTATAGCACCTTCGGGAAAGCGCTATAGGTACGTTTATCGTGTACCTAATGTAATCTCTATTATTTATTAGGTTACCTACCTACTACTATTAAATTATTATGATTATTGAATAACGATTTGTTGATGAAGCGAAAGAGATCTGTCAGGATCGTGGCAAGTGGCAGACCATGGTCTCTGTCCACCGTTCCGGGATACAGCCGTGAGGTTATGTTATGTGAACAACTATTTGTCCATCTCTCACACAATATAGACGGCAATATTGTAAGACCGAGAAACAAATAATTTTACAGTCCCTTTCTTTAATTACCACAGCTATAATTAGGAGTTCTTTTGTACTTTCTGTAGCACGATGTGTAGTCGACATGATGTCAACGATACTGTTATGTTATAATATTGCCATTAATTTGCTGCTTGTCAAACAGTTTAGTACACTCGACAACACAGGAACCTTCACCGTCGTGCACTCTACTTAATTTAGATACGTACGATTATGAGATGAGAGATGAGAGATAGGGTCTTACAAAAATATATAGGTACCTACCTAACGATATTTTCGGGGGCCGTATAGTGACGTGATAAGGATGTCATTTATGTATATTTTTTTATTTATTTCATGAAACTTATAATTATCCCTACAGGGAACCCTATTGCAATAGTGTAGTACACATTTTACATAAATATTTTTTGGTAGCCACATTAAATACCAATAAAATTTTATAAAATATATTATTATGTATGTCTATTCAATCTTACCTTATAAGTATATTTTAAATTGCATTTCTACTTTTCCCCCTCTCCTTTTTGCACGCAATCTTTCTTCCACCTCCTGCGGTTGACTGGTAGAAAATGCTTATGGCATTAATTCCGCCGTATTGTACATTAAGTGCAATAAAAGTATTAAATAATAAATAATAATAATAATAGAATAAATTCAATTCAACTAATAATTGTATAAAAATCAAAAATAAAGATTTAAAAAAATTACATTAATATAATAATACATTAAACGTATGGAAATATATCAGTCATAAAAATTGGATTTACGTAAATTCGAATTATATATAACATAGAACAAAAAGCCCATTCTTTGTGAATTCATTCAGAGAGCAACAAAAAAAAAAGTAACGGAATAGTAGATTGTTAACCGAGGGCTGAAAGGCACCCATTCCTGGCGAGATGTTTTGGCGCTCGAACGAAGTGAGAGCGCCAATAGTTCGAGGCAGAAATGGGTGCTATCACCCGAGTAAAACACTCTACTTTTCATTACGAATACAAGGAAAGTAAACAAAAGCCAGTTAAAATCAAAATTATTTTATTAAAAAACAAAGTCACTTGAAATTAATATTAACGTTTGTACAGTTATTGAGCGTTAGAGAAATATTTTATTACCGATCTCAGCATAGAAAATATGCTCCATAAAGTTGAAAACTGAAGTTTCTTTGAGAGTTCACTGAAATACGTAAGGAAAACACTTTCCGATAGAGATTTCACCCTTTTCTTGGCCCGCCACTTTATGAAATCATTATACGATTTCATATATCGTTCCTTAGATATCGTTGGCAAAAGGTTTTCTGCGACAGCTTGAGCCTCTTCTCTTATAAAATCAGGTGTTAATTCAATTTCAGAACCGCTAGAACTCATTTTGTTATATTAAACTCAATTTCGAATATCACAAACACAGTCTAATGGAACTTCCATAGAAAAAAATGCACTTTTTTATTTAAGGTTTCCCGCCAGTTTACTTTTTTAATACCAACGCACACCCTGCACGGCTAGCACAAGTCGGCGCGTGAGCTAACTCGCCGAGAGATAAACTATCCGCCCTTTTAAACGACTGCTCAAAAATTTAATTTTTTAATTAGTATTTAAGTTGGTTCCTCGCGATACAGGCTAAGCCTAGTGGACCCCTGGTAATTTTGTAGTTTGAGTTTTTAATAATAAAAAAAATTTTTCTTTCTTTCTTTCAATTATTAATGTTAATCACTAAAAGATAAAAACGAGTTTAAAATATAAAACGAGATAGCTCGCGCGCCAACTTGTGCTAGCCGTACATCACAATTCGCAAGATGGCGCGCGACCGCGAAAGACGGCCATTTTGAATTTGCGTATTTGGTGGTTTTATCTGTGTCTTAATACTTTTCTGCTTTAGAGCAGGCATGTATCACTTTCAGCACGGTGCCTGGATGAACAATGACCCCCTTTCAGAGTATGAGTAATGAAAATTATTTTTTTTCGACTTTTTTTGTTATTATTTCGATTGTTGTATTGAGTACGTCTCGTACTAGAATGACTGAAAGACGGCTGTCGTTTTGAAAAAACAAACTGACACCTATTAACAGGTAGATTAACAGCATGTGAAGGTGAAACCGGAGTTTTACCAATAAGATATTTTCTACTCTGAAAATTATTCGTCCTTGTCTTGTCTTTACCAAGCCTCTGAGGCAATCCACTAAAACCAAATAAGCACGGAGGTACTAAATTTGTTTTTGCTCCTATGTAAACGGACGAGTTAAAATAAATGGTAATTACTTACCTGTTTGCCCCCATACTATAGGTATGTCGATTTGCGGTCAACCAAGAAGTAGGTAAGTACCTAGGCAAATTAATGACGGCTGTCCACAAAATATTCTGTCCAACGTTATTGCCACCAAAACGTAAAGGGGTATTTAAATGCAAAATGACAATTTTATATGCTACCGCTATGAATGGGTTTTACAATCACATTGAAGGTTGTAGTAATAGATTTTGAGTTAAACACTGCATAAATCATCTGCAATGCATACAAAGGCCATTGCCGGTTATGCAAATTTGCTCGATATGGTTCGTATAAATAAATACATACACGGCTTTATTTACTGCACGGTACGTCGGTACGCCGAAAAGTACGCCGGCGTCATACTTTTCGACACTACCTTACCTACATGAATTATAACTATGCCAACTACTGGTAAGTATCTACTGCATGGGCGTTTCTTACCCGTAGCACAACCGCGTGACACTACTATTAGTGCCCTGAGGAACTGCTATGCCCTTCAGCATTACCAGTTGTGCCATAGGGACATTTATTACTCCAGTGAAACAACCAAGCGATACCAGTAGTGATATAAATGTTCCTGTTCATCGCTTCAATTCAATTCAATTCAAATATTTTTATTCATTGTAAAAACAGAATGTTTACTTAATGAACGTCAAAGTTGTTAGTTTCACAATCAGTACCAGTCGTTGTGTCACTGGGGTTATAAATGTCCCTTTAGTACAACTGGTAGTGCTGAAGGTAATAACAGTTCCCCAAGGCACTAGGCACTACTAGTAGTGTCACGCGGTTGTTCTACAGGTAAGAAACGTACATGGGTAGTACGACGATGCTAGTCACGCGTTTTAAATGTCAAAAGTCGCGACTTTGCACTACATTAATTGTCAAATTCTGTCATTTTAGCGCCACAGAACGCGTGACTCGTGCCATCATACTACCCGTGCTGGTACTGATTGTAGGTACTCTATAACTCTGTCAAACACTAAAGGTTGGATTTCCCCGCCTCATTCGGTAGCAAGCAACTCTTATTGCGTGCGGCAAAAATCCTAGTATCTATTGACCAAAATGGGGCAGTCGGCAGCGCCGAGATCCACAAAAACTTACTTTTTTCACCGCTACGGTAAGTATCTATCATAAATCTTCACACGTTTCAGACATTTTGCTCGACCGCAAGAACCACCAGGAATTCGGCAAATTGCTTCGCATTTTGTCCTCTGACAACACGTCAAGCAAGACGATCTACGCCGATGCAATTTTTGTGGATGCGCACGCGCACGTCAGGACTCTCTACAGAGAGTTCTTGCAGGGCGTCTACCAGGGTGATGCGGTGTCCGTCGATTTTGATGAAAAAAATCGCACCTTAACTAGAATTAACGAGTAAGTACTTACTACAGTATTTCTTGAACTTTTAGGCTACGCAGATAGCCATCATAAACTAGATAGGCATTAGTCAGTTACATCGAGAAATACCTTAGGCACGTAGGTAGGTACCTATGTACAGTTGACCTATATTTTTTTGTTAATAACTGAGCAGAGCGCACGCGTGTTAACGTTTTGTTTACCCTTCAGGTGGGTGAATACCCAAACCCAAGGCGTCATAGCAGAATTCCTGACGGAGCCTTTACCACCTCAGTCCAAAGCTGTGCTCTTGAGTGCGCATTACTTCAGTGGACAATGGGCGCACCCGTTCGTACCAGAATACACAAGAGAGTACGTAATTAATTTCGTAATTTTATAGGTAAATAGATAAAACATAATCACTTGTCCTGGTCCCAAAGTAGGCTCTCCTGTTTACCTGTGGTATGGTAAACGGGGCAGCACATCACAAACATGCAAATACACCCAGACTCAAGGGCGTCGCCAGCCGATGGCGCAGGGGGGGGCAAGTTGACTTTACCTACTACAATTCATACTTTTCTCATTCTCTATGAATGAGAAAAGTAAGTATGAATTGTAGGTAAAGTCGACAGCACAGGAAGCTTTTCACTTGTACTACGAGCCTTACATCTACAGCGATTGTAATTACAACAGTATCTTAGTACTATATACATATATATTCTGTGACAGTACAGAGTCCAATGTGTAAAGCTACACGAGCACGAGCTGACAGAATGACAGACGCTAAAACAAAGGCGGCTGTGCGGGGGGCGCGAGCGCTGCGCGGTTACATGTTGCTTCCCCACTCCCCCTCTCCCGCTTCAACGACAGAGTAGAGCAGAGCGTAATTGAGCGTACGGAATATTAGGAGTGGAATTGGTAAATTCATTCGAGTTTCGACGTACGGGAATGATTGTTCAAGGCTTGAACTTCAAGCAAATTAACTCAAAGACGTAAGACTTTGGTTGCATTATATTTGGCAACTTTTTTAGAATCTCTAGGGGGGGGCAACTGCCCCTCCCTGCCCCCCCTTGGCGACGCCCTTGCGGGCCAGACTGCTACCATTATTATAAATGACGAGCAGCGGCCGCCAGTGGGAATTGAATCCACGACCTTGGTTTTGGTAGCTAAGCGTGTTTAACGCTAGAGTAACCAGGCATAATACCATCCATTATTTTGTAAGCAGGATATAGCTGCGTTTTGTTATTAGAAAGTGTTGGGAATGTAGTTAATAATTCGATTCGATCAAAATACCCACGCATAATAGTAGTTTATGTGACTGTCACATAATGAGGGTTATTAAAACACGAGCGAGATTTAAAAAAACGAGCCCTGGCGAGTTTTTTAATAGCATTCGCGAGTGTTTTAATACCAAGTTATGTGCAGTCTCATACACTACTTTATCTACACTCATGTCTTAATCTTCAAAGTAAGGAATCAAAGGAAAACACATATTGACAGGGTTTAAACAATACATAACTTTAAACAATACATACATTTTTCTTGACTTTTCCGGCAAAAGACTATTCGTTACTTTTGATGCTTTTTCCAAAATATCGGGTGGAGTTAAGTTCTCAAAATTATTGCTGTCACTTTCAGATTCAGACATTTTTAATCCAATAAATGGAATAAATCCAATAAATTTATTTTGAAACAAAATGGCGCAATTTCGACAAAAGTATCTTGACATTCAATCGTCTGCACTCAGTTTTGCGCGCGCAATTTTAGGTATTTTTAGTTGCACTTTTGGTACCACGAAAATGAAATTAAGTTTTTTATAGAGTCAACTTTTGACATTAAAAAAAAAACTTAAGTTTTGTTCCGTGATCACAGCAACACTTTAAAAAAAATAACTGTAACATAAAGTGAAAAATCTGACCTTTAATGTAACTTTATATTACACTTTTTTTTATTTTCTATAAAGTTATGTATATTATTTAAAGCCTGTCAATATGTGTTTACCTTTGAATTCTTAATTTGAAGATTATGATATGAGTGTAGATAAAACCCATAATATGCTGGGTATTATGGCTCGTTGGTCTAATGGGTTAGAATCCGACTGGAGGCCACCGTATTGGATTTGTACAAATGGCCAATCTGGGTATATTTCCATGTTTGTGATGTTCTTGCCTGGTTGGATGGATAGATAGATAGATAGAGAACACTTAATTGTACATAATAAAGGAAATAGCATACATAAATATTTCATAACCTAATGATATCCTAGTTTCGGACCCGATATAGTGGCCAGTTACATGATAGAAGGGCACTTCTATCACGTAACCGGCCACTCTATCGGGATAGCCATTTTGACGACTCCAAAGTGTCAAAATATATATGTATTTGTAAGGTCGGCCCAGGCTATATCAGACAACTCCATACAGTGGGGGACTTGCGCACAGATTAAAAAGAAAAAAAAATGAAGTCTGACTTATCTAGTAGAGCCTAGCACAAGTGGCTCTATTGAGTGGAAGTTCTTATACTTTTCAATTACGATGATTATATCTAATTAATTAAAGTACTAATTGAGCACTCAAATCTCGATTAGATAAGAGTTAAATTCGTGATTACTTTTCGTGGGATTTCGTATTTTGCCAAGAACAATTAACATATTTATTTTTGTTTTCGGTTAAGTTCGTCCAAGAAGAATTAAATGTCTCCTTGGTTCATCTAAAATTAAATAATATGGCAAATATTGGATAATATTATGTAAAATCATTAAAGTAGGATGTTAGTATGCTTATTGGGTAAAACGTTCTTGATGCTAATGTATTGACTCAATATGGTGTCCAGCCTTCGAAATTACTAAAACTATTATTACTTTCACATGGTCCTAAATCGTTACCTAATTTCAGTGTTAAAATATGCATATTTCTATACCTAGGTAGCTAGCTAGATATCGCTAACGACGAAGGAAAACATCGCGAGGAAACCTGAGTGTCTGAGCTATTCACATACCTCAGCGCTTGAAATCGCAAATCCGCGGTGGGCACGCGTGGTGATTAAGCCCATACTCTCTCCCTGAGAGAAGGCCTGTGCCCTACAGTGGGACGTATATGGGCTGCTTATGTAGGTAGATATTTATTCCGGTCATATTCCATAAACATTGTGTTTCAGAATGCCGTTTACAAAACCAAATGGTGATCGTGTGATGTGCGAACAAATGTTAAACTTTGGGAACTACAGCTACATATTTTCACATCAACAAGGTAATTTATGGAGCTCGGACTGTCTGGATAATCCTCTATACATACATACATAAACTCACGCCTGTATCCCAGAGGGGTAGGCAGAGACCAGGTACTGCCACTTGCTACGATCTTGACAGATCACTTTCGCTTCCTCAACATTCATTAGTCGTTGCATGCACGCACGCCGTTTTCGGGTACTTTTTATCTTGCCCTTCGCTAATACATCCCCTATTTGGTCGAAGTATGTCCGTCTGGGTCGTCCCTTACCGGCCCTTCCACCCACATTCGCTCGATATATTTGTTTCTTCAATCTTTCTTCCTCTATAGACTTAAATTTAACTAGACCATTAAAAGTACAGGCAGGGCATGTGATCAAGATCAGTCAAGTAGGTAGTCCGACTCCGTCGGTATCAAGTCGGTCAAGTCAAAAATCAAGACAGTATCCGAGCCGACATCAGAGCGATTAATCCTAGTAACCAAAAACCAAAGTCAACTTGAATTTTCTCCAAACTATTAGCCCCCTAGTAAAAACTGAATTTGCACGCATATTTACTCGTTTATTTTATCTACCGAGACCACGGCACTTGCAAAAGTACCGAAACGTCGGAAAATTGTAAAATGAAAAAATAAACGAATAAATATCCGTGCAAATTCAGTTTTTATTATGTCTAGTGCTCGTGTTGACCTTAGAAAATACTATATTACCCCCCTTTTACATTCGCGCGATAATTCTACCGCTATCATCATGTATAATCATCATCAGCCATTTGACGCCCACTGCAGGACATAGGCCTCCTTCGTGGTTTTCATAACCATAAAGGGTTTTGCCATAACCGCCACGCTTGGCCGGCGGGTTGGGGATCGCATTATGCGGTTGGAATCTCAGAAAGACGCTGCTGCCCGTCACCTGGTAATTGATTTCCTTAGTCGCCTTCTACGACATCCACGGAAGGAAATGGAGTGACGCCATTCTTAACCCGGCGTCACACGGAGATAGTTATAATGTATAATACCAACAAGTATATATCCTGACTAGGTACCTACACTATAGAATAATCTAATCTAAACAGAAGAAAGTTAATCTTTTCTAACTACTTCCAAAGGCCTAAGGCCCGAGACACAGATAGGACGTGGGGCGAGAGCGCGGTAAGATGTATAGAGTCACAGACCACAGTCCTTGCTCTGCGGTCACTCTTGGTCTGTGACTGACTCTATACACTTTACCGCGCCCTTGCCCCACGTCCCATCTGTGTGTCTCGGGCCTAAGTGTATCTCTGGAGACCAATCAACCGGCTACAGGTTTCCACATGGTGCAACTGCCGTACAACGACTCGACAACTTCAATGTACGTCCTCAAGCCACGCAACCCGCGTAAACTGACCCTGACCGACCTGCTGGCCTCTCTCGACTGGGCCACCATCGAGCGAAGCATTGCCCAGATGAAGCACGAGTCAACCATCGTCCGATTCCCGAAAATGACCATCAGCGCCAGAGCTGAGCTCAGGCAGGCCTTGAAAGGCGTGGGCATCGAATCTATGTTTTTGGACGGTAAGATCTGTAATATTATACACTGACTGACTGTTTGATATTGCTCAAAAAGTCAGATGTGGTGTCCAGAGAAAAAAAATCATCGGCTACGAAGGCTAAGGTAGCTCCTGTCTAAAGCCTATCTTAAATTACCTCCCTGTATATAATAGCGTTTAAACCTGTATAGTGGTGAGTCTACTATGCACTTGATACTAAAACTAGTTGAATTGTTCCGTGTTTATTCCCAAAAT
The DNA here is from genome assembly GCA_963969515.1 of Yponomeuta evonymella. Classification (NCBI taxonomy): domain Eukaryota; kingdom Metazoa; phylum Arthropoda; class Insecta; order Lepidoptera; family Yponomeutidae; genus Yponomeuta; species Yponomeuta evonymella. The sequence continues at coordinate 18,242,548 of OZ018352.1, read as the reverse complement.
GGGTTTTTCCCCGGGGAGAATCCCGTCATTAACGGAACCCTCGGTGCGTGACTAACCCCCGGTTTCTCGCACACTAACAAGCTGTTAATCTACTGTTAACAGCTGTCAGTGGTTTCTTTTGTATGCACTTTGGTCAATTGACAGCTGTTAACAGTAGATTAAAAGCGTGTTAGTGTACGAGAAACTGGGGATCAGACTTGCACTTGGCCAGTTTTTAATTGAGTATCACTTGGCAAGCTTTTTAAGGACATAAAATATGTTTTTTTTTCAGGTAAAGCGAACTTCGCTCTGATGCTGGAAGGCACCAAGGAGAACAAGACTGAGGAAGAATTGCTAACCAGGCTGCGCAGCGGAGACGGCGTCGGTCTCAAGGAGCAACTGAGGAACCTGCAGAATCCTGGATTCCATGTGGATAAAGTCATCCACGATGTCAGGATCACTATCGATGGTGAGTTTTAAGGCCCTCGGGGCCGGATTCTGAATTAAGTATTTCACTAAGTAAATACTTAAGGAACGTTCTGTCACGGTTTTTTCTGAGAAATTCGAAGAGACAGCACTACAGTTAACTATTTACTCAGCGAATTTCTCAATTCAAAAACTGGCCCTAGTCCTTTTCTCTGGGTCAAGAGCAGGTTGAGATAGATGGAGGGATAGAGAGAGTGAAAGAGACAGAGAAAAACCAGCCAATAGGCGTTGTCCTAAAAAAATACGGTTTTACTTTTTTTTTTGAGAAAGTCGGTTATTTTGTAACCCTGGGCTGAAATTTCGATTTGGGCTGCTTCAGGCCGGCCACATACAGTCGGAACTTCGATTCGGGATTCCGAACGCAGTAAATTCATACAAACCTATGGATCTCAATCTCGTTGAGAAATTATGAAGTATTTTGTATGCTTGTTATTTATTCTTTTGCATGTAAGAAATCAATATCTAAATCATAATAATAATTTAATTTAACGCTGTGTCATAAGACTAGCTTTATTGTACCTACAAAACCAATACAATACCACCTGTAATTATAACTGTATACGTGATTTACAAATAAAGAATATGAATATGATCTACCGCATTCACACGGCACTATTCTGTTTGAAATTTTGTGCCGTTTGTATGAATTTACTGCGTTTGGAATCCCGAATCGAAATTGTCCTAAATAATGACAATAGTAACAATTGATACCTACTTCATTTTAAGGTCAGGGAATAGTGCAACAATTATACATTTCTAATACGAACTGATTTCTTGTATTTCTGTGAATAAGTGTGTGACTAATTCAACTTTCTAAAGTTCGTTTCACACTTGAATGAATGTACCTTTAGTAATTTTTATTTAGAGTTAATTATTTTTAAAGTGAAAAAAGGAACTGGTCTACGAAACCGGAAGTACATCATGCGCGGAACTACGTCATCAACTGAGATCCTACGAGCTGTCAGTTTCTCGTGATACCACCGAGGCGAGGGTGATTAAAATATGTTCCAAATTTTTGCTTTCTATATACCTAGTACTAATCGTCTCTTAGCTAAGCAGCGGAAGACAACATGGCTTATTAAGGGTTCGTTGTTGACTAAGGATCCCTAAAATTTCTCCTGTAACCTATTCTCTTTCTAGTACTGCTTAACAGGTACCAGTAAGGGTAATACCCAGTACCCAACTTTCCGTTGTATTTCTTTTGTAGTTGTTGGTATTTCACACCATAACAAAGGACAATAAATTTGCTCTTGTGTATTACTAATTACTTAATTTACATAAATAAGAAATAAGCAGTACCTAATGTTCGAGTTAGCCGCCTCATTTGTTCCAGCCATTATTTCTGAGAGGTTTTATGAGTCAGACAGAACGGAAATTCCACCATAGTAAGGCACTATAGGGAAATCGACGGAAACGAGAATACTAGACTTAGCCACAGACTTGCGTTGCTAATAAGCAAAACTGTGGAACGAAATGTGGGATTCATTCAGCCTCGTTAAAGAAGTTTTTGGTGCATTATTTCGCTATACCGGCACCATCGAGCATAGCTCCTTTCAAGGTTAGATTAAGCTAGACACTTGTGTTATGAATACCAGAATGATGTCAAACTTGACTCAAGACTGCCTTTGTATCGACAGAAATATTTTCACTCAGATTTACTTACGATGCTTCATTTCACAGTGAATGGGCAGTAAATTTTGAATCTTATGCAGCACTAGGTCTGGAATATCATAAAGGCATATTACCATAGCACAGGGTATCCTAGTTTGGGACCCAGGACAAATGATTGTGTTGTTTGGAAGTCATTATTATTATTATTACATCCGCGCTTTATACTTGATTCTGTATAGTTGACAACACGATGACATTTCATTTTAGTTGCAAATTCGCCCGTAACGTAGCTGAGTAGAGTGCATAAGTCGTCCTACTAAGTCGTTCTTGTTTGGAACGTTGGAAGTGGGCGCCATTGCCAGTCGCGATTTATATCGCTGCGTCGAACTCGATACAAGATCTATGACAGCACCTTCAAATAAAAGAAAAGGAAATGGGCATTTTCCTAAAGCTCTGTTTCTATAATTTTTTTTTTTAGAAAATATGTATATTTGAGAGCCTAGGCTGACTATTGCGATTTTTAAAGCGAAAAAAAAAGAGAAAGAGTCTGCAAAACCGGAAGTACGTCATGCACGGAAGTTCCACTGAGATCCTACGAGCTCTCAGTTTCTACTATGATACCATGATTCGATATAAGAACTCTTATAAGTAAACAAAACTAAAGAGACTCCTAATCTATGCAAACGTAAAATACAATATAATATTTGTTTTTTTACGAAAAAGTAGGTTTCCTATTTTTGAACAAAAACGCCAAGATATTGACATCTCGGAATACCTTGGCGCTTTTTATTCAAAAATTTTATTCATTCACATGTGAAACGAACGTCAGAAGGTCGAATTAGTCACACCCTTATTCACATAATGCAGGAAATCAGTGAATATTATTAATTTGTAATTGTAGCACTATATTTACTGACCTTATACCTTTAAAACGATGTTTCATTTGTAACTATTGTCAATATTTAGGACAACGTCCAGGGACTTACTCAATATTTTTTGCAGAATACGGCACCGAGGCAGTGGCTGTTTCAGGCGGCATACTCGCGCGGAGCGCCGCGCCCTTCTACGCGGATACCCCGTTCCTGTTCTTCATAAAGGACGAGGCAAGCGGACTCGTGACATTCAGTGCTATAATTAATGACCCTTTGGAGTAAGAAGGTAGTTGAAGCAGAAGGTGTTGCGCTGCCCACATCGGAAAGCTCTGCATACAAAAATCTTCAAATCTTCTCCTAAGGGCTAACTACCGCAACACGGTTGGGGCTAAATACCACAAAATTGAACGACAAAAATGTCTGTGTGTTGGTAACAGCAATTTTTAGAACCTACAGCTTAGAAATTAGGTTCACGAATCTAGGCTACAATTTCGTTTTTTGGCGAAAACGGCCGCTTTTGGCGTAAATGAAATTGTGGACTAGGTTCTAAGTTGTAGGTTCTAAAAATAGCTATCACTAATACAGAAAACTCTGTCGTTCATCATCATCATCAGCCATTTGACGCCCACTGCAGGACATTGGCTTTACAAACCATGAAGGGTCTGTCGTTCACTTTTTTGGAAAAATGGATACAAACGAAGATGTGATTTTTTTTTTCATTGGCAGCGCTAGTTAGCCCTTATTAAAGCCTTAAATGCAGTTTTTCAATACAATGACATTAGCACGGCAACGGTGTTTTCATTGGCATTATTGGTGGTCTAAAACCAATCGATGGTGTAACGAGTGCAACATAACTCGGCGCCTCGCGCGATTCGATCTGCTTCGCGAGAGAATTGGGATGACATTGTACTGCTGTTACTTAGTAGACTAAGAAATGGAAGCAAGTAACAGCTGTTTTGGTGCTAATATAATTTGTATTGAACAACTATGTGTTTATTAGACTGTAGGCCCCCGGCCGCCGCCGACTCCAATATCGGACGGTTTCACATTGGACGATAACTGCACGACATCGTTAAAGGATAAATATAAACGGCCTTATTTATAAAAACACGACCCTCAGAGGCAGTTTATTTAATCTGTAGTTACGTCTTTTCCTTGTAAAATCTCCACCACAAACTATTTTAAACGGCGTTTAAAATAGTTTGTGGTTGTGGTCGAGGGTTTTAAGAAATCATGTTTTTATAAATAAGAGGGAAAGATTTTATTTGTAAAACGTGAGTAAAACGTTTAGTGATTGTTACTGTTAAGGGGCTCCATAGAGTAACACTAGAGCGCCACCAAGGGTAAAAATCTTTTTTTTAGGGTTCCGGCACCCTTCGCCAAATGATTCTGTTGCCGATAGAACAAAAAATAAAATAAATATTTAAGGGGGGCTCCCATACAACAAACGTTGTCTAGACACAGCGCTCGCCATCTAGCGACCATCTATGTGACTTTCACAGCACCGATGGCCTGTTGTTAAATGTCAATGTAAAAGTAAAGTATTAAAGTAAAAAATGGTTTATTGTTCATAACTTAAAATTAGGTACATTTTCCAGCGGCACCCGTATTGTGGGTGCGGTGTTAAAAAAGTCTTGTTGGTTTCTATAGATGGCGCTGTTCTCAAATTCGATCTTTATCTAACGTTGTATAGACAATGGTACGTGCGTAAGTCCGACTCGCACTTGGCCGGTTTTTTACTGCTAATTTTGCCATTGAAATTGCCAATCTGTGATGGGTATGTGTGGTAGTTCGGCCAATACTATTTCTTTGAGAGAAGGCAATGGGACGTTTAATATAAGGCTGCTTTATTTTGTAGTTTTTGTCTCTGATTAATAAATATGAATTTCATATCAAATTTTTGTTTTATTACGTAACTTATTTATAATACATATAAAAATATTATTTATAAAACTTAAAAATACTTACTAATAAAGTGCAGGAAAAACAATTGAATCTGATAATTATTTATGGCCATTATGTTACCCATTTCTATGCTATTTTGGTACCAAATAAGCCTAATGACAGTTTATTTTCGACATACATTCTTTGTGAGAACTGTCTATTTGTTATTGTCAGTAGGCTATCAATCCACTGACAGTTTATACTTTTATAGGATACAACCATAGGGCTTTGTGCAATTCTCGAATAAATATTCACAAAATATTTTTAATAATTCAGAGCCTCAACTTGGATTGTGTATTAGACCGAAAACCTATTTAATATATGGTAGCCTTTCAAAGTTGTAGCGGAGCAGAAGTTTAATGGGTTTAACGTATACGAAACAGAAATAAAGAAATAGCGAGAATTTTACTCCTATGAATAGACAAGCTATATAGTTTGAAGTTTAATATTTCATAGGTACTATTAAATGCTTTTCAATATAATCCACTGAAAATTTTACTACAATAAATACCTTTATCACAATTTCACAGGCCTATTTGTCATTGAGCCTCGTTATCCTTTCATGAAGTGTTTGTTTCCATTGGTCTTCGGCTACGCTCTGCGCCCAGTTCGGTATGGAGGTTGGAGGCAAAACAAAGTTAGCCATCGCAGACATTACCTGAAAAAGTTGGTACAAGTCTTAAGAATTAGGGTCATAAAGTAACTTACCCGTGGTGACTGCTAGACTAATAATCTGTTATTATTATATTCTTTGTTGCAAATCATAAATTAGAAAATTTATTACATAGCATTGTTACAAAGGCGAACTTATCTCTAAGAGAGATATTTTGCTGTTAACAGCTGTCAGATGCATTAAAAAACAACAATTGTCATCGTCATCATGATCATCAGCCATTTGACGCCCACTGCAGGACATAGCCTCCTCCCCCCCCATGGTTTTCCAAGCTTCCCGGTCCTGTGCCGCCCTCATCCAGCGACAACTGTCAACAAGTGTTAAGAGGCTCCATAGACACTAGCGCCACCAAGGGAAAAAAATCATATCTTCTTTTACAGACTGTTTTTGCAAGAAGTTTTGTACAATCTCTCATCATGTTAATAGCGATTTTTCTGACCTATGGCTGTGAGAGATTGTACAAAACTTTTTGCAAAAACAGTCTGTAAAAGAAGATAGCATTAACGCCAAAAACAGCCATTTTTGTCATAAATGTTATCTAGATAACAGACCTGGGACTAGTCCCAGGTCTGTGATCATAGGTTCTCTGTCGTGGGTCCTAAAAATCACTGTTAGCATGATTGAGAGAATTGTACACACTTTTTGCAAATATGATATGCAAAAAAAGATACGATTTTTTTTCATTGGTGGCGCTAGTTAGCGCTATGGATCCCCTTAAGAGCTTGTTAACGTAATGAGAAACCAGGTGATAGACTGTACTGTAAATTCATGAGCTGTACCGATTTGTTGCGTTTACTTCTTCGAATGTATATAATATTAATGATTGTTTGTGTATGTATCTCTTTCTAAAATAGTTGCTTTAGTGTTTGTTCATTTTAATCTTAGAACTTAATCTAAAGTCCTGTATTGCGCCTCTTACTTATTTATTATATTAAGTATTACCTATCTGTGGGAAATGCTGAGGAATTGGCAAAATGTACTATATTGACTCTAATATTTTTTATGCTATAAGTTTGTTAATTCTGTTTTTTCTCCTCAAATAAATAAATAAACAGGTTGATTTCATGAAACTGTCACTAATAAACCACACTTGACCTATATACGTCCCACTGGTCCCACTGTAGGGCTCAGAACTTCTCTCAGAGAGAGAGTACGGGCTTAATCACCACACGAGCCCACGGCGGATTAGCAATTTCAAGCGCCGAGCTATGTGAACACCTCAGACACTCAGGTTTCCTAACTATGTTTTCCTTCAGCGTTAGCGCGTGGTATTGCTACTATAACTTCATAAATGTAACTTAGAAAACAAAGTCATTGGTACGTGCCGGGAATCGAACCCAGGACCTCCCGAATGAATATACCATACTTAGAGCACCAAACTGACAACAGGCAAATCATTAAAACATATTATGGTGGTACAGCCATCCAAATAGATAGGCAAAGTTGACAAATGCCTTAATTTAGTTGGGTAACTAAGGATGTTGATTTTTTGTGGATTAGACCTACTATGTATTTTAATAAAACTGAATTTTAACGGATATTTACTCGTTTACTTTTCCATTTTACAATTTTCCGATGTTTCAGTACTTTTGTAAGTGCCGTGGTCTCGGTAGACTGAACGGCACTTTCTTGCAGAAGTACCGAAACATCGTAAAATGGAAAAGTAAACGAGTAAATATCCGTTAAAATTCAGTTTTATTAAACTACATAGATAGGTTTATTAAACTACATACTTAAAATTCAGTTTTATTATGTCTAGTGCTCGTGTTAACCTCAGAAAATACTATGGGGCGTTAGTTTGTGCATTTTTTGCCCTTTTAGATTATGACTGTGAAAAGACCATTTAAAAACCATTGTTATGGTGGCCCGATGATGTCATTTAGAATTTTACAGATTAGACTTGATTTGCCACACCTCTGGCAAGAAATAAAGGCAAGGGAGGATGTATCACCACAAGATATTTTTTATAGTTTTTTAAGTGAGATATTTTTTATTTCATATAGCCTCTATCGTGTGCCGCTGCTAGGCAAAGCATCTCCTTTAGTTCTCCCTATCCATGGCCACCTTCTGCCAACCCAGTAGAAAGGTAGTGAGGTTGGTACCCGGTAGTGAGGTCGGTGAGATGTTACATATGAATAATTCGACACATTGGCAGCTTGTTTAACTTAGCTTCACGGCGGCTATTGTTACCTGTTGGGCTCTTTCATTGTCCATCTGTATTGAATCTGAAACCCTCGGTGCAGTCCACACCTCCCTCACAAGGGCTCTATCAATAGGCTCTATTGGGGGTACATTTTCTGGGGCTGTCTGCGCATTTGGCATGTCCTAAAAATTAGTATTTCTTAGTGATTTTGTTTAAAAAATTGGTACAATTAATTAAGCATTCTTCTTACATACCTGTTTTATACCTATTTTAATAGTTCCTCATTGAGGGTTGGAGGGGGAGGGGAGGGAAGTTCCCTGATATTTCAGCAGGAAATGTATATATTTTGAGTTATGATGTTTATTGTAGTCATGAATTCATTTATCATGAAACTTAACAGTTTTATTTATAAAAAAAGCGATTCCTTAAAATACTTCTCAGAGGCAGTTTAAATAATCTGTGGTTACGTCTTTCCCTTCACCACAGATTATTCAAACTGCCTCTGAGAAGTGTTTCAAGGAATAGTGTTTTTATAAATAAAACCATTATGTGTGAAGATAAATGAGTTCCGTTACGTGTGAAGATAAATGAGTTCGTAACAATTAGGTAGTTAGTCAAGTGTTATGTACTGATTTTGTTTATAAATTGGCTGTCATTTGACAACTGTTAAATTAATAGATTGTAAGTGCACTAGAAACAGGTTATTTTGAGCACTAATCTTTGTCAAAAAGCTTATAGGTTTAAGTATTTCTACAGAAATTCTTACCTCCTCTTCATCCTCACTGTGTCCATTATCTATGGTGCCATCAGGGCCCTGTGGCAAGGGCTGGTAGCCGTTGTAGTCATTGGTTTCTTCGTCGCTGTCCTCGACTTGAGGCCCGTTCATCATCAGATCGCCCATTGGCGGCGATGTGAGTTCCTGTGGCGTGTTGTCAGGCGGGTCGGGTCCATGGCACACCATGCTTTGATTAAATTAATTAGGATATGGAGTTCTCCGGGTAAGTTTTCGATATTTTCTTTACTTTAGGGTAGGTATACTTGTACCTAATATTACAATTTAGCAACATCCACAGACTAAGAAGAGTAGAGAATCCAGTGTTGCCAGGTTACGCTTTGAATTTCCCCCCAATAAATCTTCCCGAAAATTGGTATTCTCAAAAGAAAAACCTCAAAGCATTTTTTTATGTAAAGAACAAAAACAGAATTGGTTAGTAGTTACGTTTATTTCAGCGAAAAAAAAACATTTAAAAAAAAAAGACAAATTTCCGCCTTAGCTTCGAAAACGTCTTCGAGAATTTCGCTTTCAATTCCGCATTTTTTAAAAATTAAACGTCAAGGTAACATTTGTGGAGACTTAACAAAACACATGCATCCTAGACATCCTAGTCAGACAACCTATCGCGCAATTTATCTTTAATCTGGGGGCTCGGCAGTCAAAAAAGCGGCACGGCAGTACCATCCTTTCCTCGAAGCAGTTCAGGCCATTTTCGATCCCCTATAACTTCGTTGTGGATAAAACTAGGAGCCTGAATTTTCAGTAAACAAGCAGGCATTTTATAGACACAGTACATTTCAAATTTTATTCAATTTGAACCAGTAGTTCAAGAATTATAACAAGTCAAAGTTTCTTAATTTTGTCACTCGCTTACTGACTGACTGACTGATCATCAAAACACTTCTAGCAGACATAGAAGCTTCAAATTTAGAATTCAATTAGCGTTTAGTGTATATAACAAGGAAAAACGAAAATATTTTGCAATTTCGGTCCAGTTTTCTAGATACACCAATTGAAAAAAAGTTTTCTAGTTAAATAACTTTGTAATCCCATATAAATATATAAGATTACAAAGTTACATTTGCAGTGAATGAATCAGTAACTTACTTAGAAAGATGCAAATAAATTAATAAAGTATAACTGTTATTAGTGTACCTGTATGTGTATAATACAATGGAATAATAGGTGTAGATAGGTACCTAGATATAATTATGTTCAAAGGTAACTTGTAATAGAGTAAAAAAAAGTAGGACTATCTACAAAAAGAAATGACATGCCATTAAAAACATAATTTGTAAAAAAATCAAGTCTCGCAACTCAGTTCTTCTACCGTACCGTACCGTGCCTACCGAAGGGTCGTTCTGTCTTAAGCCTTTCGACCGCCTTGGCAAGTTCTAAGTTTCACAACCAGTTGTGGAAGAGGGTTTTTTCTTCTTTTTTGGCAACTGGTAGCGGTAGACAATTTTTATGATAATTTTTCCGTCATCGTACCCGAGTTAGGTACGCAACCAACTAGGTGATAATAAAGAGTTCTTGTTCTTTGTACGCATTCTTCGTCGACATGACAATGTTTTATTTTGAGTATTTTATTTAAAGTTTTATTTTAATTTTACATAAACACAATTACAGAATACGTACATTACAGAGTATTAACTTTATTGGTTTACTTTATTTCGCCTTTAATCATGAATTCCCGCTTATTCGTCTCCAGCTTCTAGTTCATACATATTATATCGTCATAAGGTTGGTTGCCTATCAAGTAAAGTTAAAACAAAAAAATCTTGTTCCACGACCAGGTTGTATAAAAAGAAAAAATAATCTTCTATAGCAACTAGTTGCCAAAAAAGAAGAAAGAGAAAGAGTCCCGTTTGACGACTGGTTGCGAAACTTACAAGCTAAAGCGGCTGAAAGGGTCTTAAGATATTACGTAATTAGCAAACCTAACAACTTCGTGTAGAGACCATATCAATATTAAAAAATCTTTCATGTTTTAAAGAAATAGATTGACTTGGCCATCGCATGAAAATACAATGCATGAAAGCAAAATACGTAATAACTTAAGATAGAAGGACCTAAGGGATAGGACCTAAGGGTACATGGATCTCACAGTTTTGTTCAGTAGAAGAACTGAGCTGCAAAACTTGGTTTTTTTACAAGTTATGTTTTTAATGGTTATATTTACTTGAGGAAAGGCTCTCAACAACTGCATTAGAAAATTTTTACAATCACTGAAAAGTAGGTATATTGTAATTTGTAAAAATAGGTTTTAAGTTTTGAGTATTTATTTCCCATAAGAACGAATTACATTTCATTCACTTAAAATGAGAAAACCAGGACTATAATCTAATGAAATATAAACGTGAACATGCAACACCTCATACCAATTTCACTTATTAGATTGTAACAAACGCTTAATCGTTAGTGGCATCTTAATCGGAACTTAAATTTTGGAAGTGAATCTGAATTTTATATATCTTTCGGTAGTTTGTTAAACAATTGTGCTCCCTCAAACAGTATTGACCTTTTTCCGTATTGGGTTCGTGGTGCGAGTAGTTGTAAGTGATTTTTAGTACGAGTCTGATATCTGTGGTGCTTTGCCTTGAACTCTATATTAGATTGGATAAGTTTGTGTGTAATTTTATAAATAAGGAGACATGTTTTATAGATACCTATATTCATAAGTTTTGTTTCTAGGTATATAGTTCGTGTAGGTGTAAGAAAATCGTAACAGAAAAGTACCTTAATAATAAGATTAATAAGAATGAATGCTTTACAGCACAAATGTCCGTAATGGGGTAATCATTAAAATAATGTGATTATGAGATTCTTTGTGTGAAAATGTTGTCGTTCAATGTGTGCCTCCATATTTTGGAGATAAAAGATTAACCCCGAACTCCATTTTTTCCCTCCAAAGAACTTCTCCCTCCCCGAGCAAAAAAAAACCCTCCGAATTTGGAGGGAAAACCCCCTCATCTGGCAACACAGAGAGAATCTGACCACAGATTAGAAGTCTGCTGCCTGCCAGCCAGACCAGTGTTGCCAGAGCTGGTCCGTCAAAAGCAAGGCTTGGCGTTGCTGGGGTGCGACCACTTGAAGTTGTCTTAGCCTCCTCTGACCTGTCGCATGACCTGTCGAACACTGAGTACAGCCCTTTATCACACAACTTTCCACTCCATCGGATTAAGCATTTAGACGACTTCCAAGTATAAAAATATGTATGTACTTGACAGTTCGGAGTAGGCCAAGAGTAGGCTAAATCAGACAACTCAATACAGTGGCGGACTTACGTGGTCGCACCCCCGATAAAAAATGTCTAAATAGCCACAAGCGGCATCAAAAATGGCTAAATGAACTGCTTCAAGCTCACTAGTAAACTTCTCTTACGCATTTTTAAAAAAAACAGAACTATTAGCTAAGTTATTGAAAATGAAACATAATCTCTACTCAAGTTACTTAAATGTTATGTAGCCAAAAACTAGCACTAGAAGTTGAGGAGTTAGTGGAATGTATTTTTTGATAAATATTCTTTCCTTGCCCTTTGAAAAAAAGGTAGTCATTGTAATCCTTTAAAAGTTAAAAACATGACAAAGATCGTCAGCCTATCTGTTCATTAAATTTTCACAGGAGGGATCGCCGAGTAATCATAATCATCTATGTCATAACGCACCTCTTGATTAAGTAACAAACTAAAACCACAATATACTAGCGAAAGCCGGTAGTATTCCTTAGAATGTAACTTTTGAAAGTTTTGCATAATTTTAATTAGTTTTATACTCTACACAATTATTTTACACTTGAATTAAATTTATTCTCTATTTCAGATGATTTTTCTCATCAGAAAACTTTTATAACAGTTACGCTCTATGATAATTTCTTAATTAAAATGCAAACACAATTTTTTGAAAGTTAAAAATATTTACTATATGCTTCTTCATTTATAAAAAGGACTTGTTTCTTAAAATAATGTTAAAATTAAATACGCAACAGATATTACAGCCCTAAAAATTTGTGCTAGACTAGCTAACTGCTGACAACATACGTCCAGCGATCACGTCTGTGCATCCCCATCATTAGTTTAAATAAATTAAAGTTTATTGAAAAAGATTCATTGCAACAAATCTATCATCGATGGACTGATGCACGTAAGTCAAATTGTCATTCAATTATTGTTCGTAGTTAAATAGCAGTTTACTTAATTTTTGTATAACAAAATGTCATTGTTTCATGATAGATCTCCATTTATGTAATAAAGGTAATAAAATTCGAAGAAGTAATTTGATAATAAGTTTTTTCCACTTACTAAACAATGCGTGTTTTGGACTTACACGTTTTAGTCCGGCGGCCCTTGAAGTGACGATTATAATGAAAGTTAGATTGTTTGTACCTATTGCAAAACGTAGTATCTCTATTCTATTTAGAGCATTGACTTGCTACGAATTATGACCTTTTTGTTTTTGTTTTTCCTGTCTGATAAAAGTGCATAAAGTTTTACAAGTCAACTTGCGGCTACTTAGCTATTATTGCTAAACACAGACTATATTTGCTAAATGAGTAATGACACCTTGTGGCTAATCAAGACACTTTTTTTTTTTTTTGTATTTTTTTTTTCCTTTATGGAAAAGGCTAAGAGCTTAAGCCCATACCGCCTGGTCTTATTTTAGTTTCTTTTCTTCTCTTCATATTGATTGAGGCTAAAAGCCTTGTCTTTCCGTAGGTATTTTCTTCAATCTTTATTGTATGTTCGAGGCACATAGCCTTGTCTAACGTATTTATTCTTTAACTTCATAATCCAGTATGTTTAGGTCAATCCGTGTTGTCACAAATCAGGTAGTAGGTAGGTATAGGTACTGTCTATTTTCCTTCAGTAGGTACTTAAGTATAAGACACTTTCTTTTTTGTCCCATTCACAGACTAGTAGAAGAGAACGTTTTTCCAATTTTGTCTGTTTGTTTTGACTTTTGAAAATATGCGAAGTGTTTGTGCACTAAAAATTGTAATGAATTGAACTTTTCTGAGTAGCAAATTTCTTAGTATTTTGTTAGCCTTAGCCATGCTCGGGTATTTTAATTAATTCAATCAGAAAACCGGTTGTTACGAAGATCCCAAATTTTCAGGTTATTAGATTTTCGCACCAGAAAATTCACCGCACCACCTGCAGCAACTTTATCGGTAACAAAAAAGGCATAATGGATGAAGTAAATAGAGAATGGCGTGGTGTGCCTTTATCAGAAATCTACGGATCACAATCACCTTGGGGTGCTCCTGAATTTCCCCTTGTGTCACCGGCATTCGACCACACGGTGTTATACCATATTCCCTGCAATGGAATTGAGATCGGGGAGCGCTCGCCTAAACCGCAGATCGGTCAGGATAAATGGGACCACGACTTTGTTAGAATGCCTTGCTCCAGTCAAAGTCTTTACCCAGTTGAAGTAAGTCTTTGTGATGGATGATTATAGTACTGTAGTACTGATCATAGTAATTTCTTTACTTGTAATGAAATCCTTTTCATAAGCAGCCTATATACGTCCCACTGTAGGGCACAGGCCTTCCCTCAGGGAGAGAGTATGGGCTTAATCACCACACATACCCACAGTGGATTGGCGTTTTCAAGTGCTGAGGTATGTGAATAGCTCAGACACTCAGGTTTCCTCACAATGTTTTCCTTCACCGTTAGCAAGTGGTATTGCTACTATAATTTCACAAATGTACGTAACTCAGAAAACAAAGTCATAGGTACATGCCCGCACTGGGAATCGAACCTGAGTCTCTCGCTTCCGAGTCCAATTTTCTACCCACTATACTACCACTGTTCTTTTATCCTTTTTTTGAATCCTTTTTACACATCGTATAATATTTTTCTGTAATTCTCAGAGTAATGGGATTACAAGTTTGAAACAAAGATGGAACATAATAAGAGAGGCGCTAGAAAAGCCCATGGAGTGTAGTCAAGACTTGGCAGTAGCCATATTGTCTTACAACACAAAATTCAAGACTGTTTGGAGGTTCCGAGCTCTCCATAAGTTATTTAATGAGGTAGGTACCGTGAAGCGAAAACTGGAGTATGAATGAAATAAAGACATAGAAACAATACTCCAGCATTTCAGCTAGATTAGATTATTTTAAGAAACCTACAGGTATTTAACTGTTTTTTTGCAGGTAATCATCTTCCATGTGTCTCTGATGAAGTCCTAATGCTGATAGGACAGTAGAGATTGAGATAACAGCAAAGTCGAAAATTCAGTAAAAAATTACAATAGTGTCATCGTCATATTTTGACCATGCGAAATCAAAGATCCTGTCAACTTCTAAAACTATAATCAGACAGCCAGAGTATCGAGAGTTTCAATCCTCTATCTATATACTGGGTGATCGAAAATTGTAACTATTCCTCGTAGTACAGCTAATTTGCAACCAATTAGTATTTTGATTGTTATTCTGGTTTCAATATTTTTCGATTTTTTTTCTGATTTCCTACCAAAAATTGCCTTTATTAAGAGCTGAGGAGCCAGAGAAACTTATGGAAAAGAAATTGCCCAAAATTTTCTTAACCTAACAGTCAGAAGTGAACTTGTGGTAAAAATTATTGTAAAATATAAGAAAATGTTTACAACTTTTATGGTACATACGAGTTGGTACAAGTGATTTGGTTTGCCTACATAAAAACTTGCTTTTTTTTTTAATTTTTTACTTTGTTGTTTTTTAATCTGAGACAGCAAAATAATTAACCTGTAGAATTCAAAAGGACCCGATCGGACCACCATAACAATGGTTTTTAATAGTTCTTTTCAAGGTCCTAATCTAGCAGGTTAATATACCAAAAATACTCTGTAAAATGTTTTGTGTTTGATGTACTTTTATGTTTTTCAGTATCTAGAAGATGAAGAGTCTCAATATTTCTTCAGTGTGACATTGCCTGAAGTTGCAAAGCTAGCTTTATCATTGCCCAAGCTGATACAAGCACCAATACCATTATTGAAGTAAGTGTAAAATCTCAATGAGCCATTCTGCAGTCCAGACAGTGTTATTTATAAAAAATAAATTCCTTAAAACACTCCTGAGAGGCTGAGATGCTGTTACAATGGTCTGATTAATTGCATTTTGGAGTGTTTTGGAGGAATCGTTTTGTTACTTATAAAACTGTATTCTGTAATTATTTTGTCTTTATGTTAAGTAACGTCCCACTTATATATGCCAAGGTCTATAAGACTGACATTCCTTCCACTGATACGAGACAAGATGTTGTTAGTTAGTAGATGTGTCATTTGAAGGAGGAAGAATTACTATATGGAGAATAATAATGAAATTCAATTCAATTCAATTTGTTTATTTCAGATGATATAAGTCCGTAATGTGTTAGTGTGACTAATAATGGGTATTGGTTGTTGACGAGCCAATTATAGTGGGTGGCTACCATGGAGATGAAAGAAAGACAAAGGGTCGTGCAGTTTTACTATAATGTGATTTTTACATATAATAAATAGTTAAAATTATTAATATTTAAATTTGGAATACGTCCGATGCTAGGAGCGCGAGTATCATAAGTCCGCGCTTGAAAAAATGCATATCCTGTGTTTTTTCCAATTGAGGGCACCGGTGGTATTGCGTCACTATGTCCACGAGTCTTCATTGACGTCACGTAGGTATAGCGGCCTTATAACAAGCCACCCACCACTGATGTTTTGTTTTCCAGGCAGCATAAAAACAAAGCGATATCACTCTCGCAGCTGCAAATTGCGAGTTTGTTGGCGAACGCATTCTTCTGCACCTTTCCCCGAAGGAACACTTTCAAAAGGACCTCGGAGTATGCGTCCTACCCGCATATTAACTTCAACACGTGAGTAACTACAGGGGGCTTCGAATTCGTTCGAAAAATTTTAAGGGAACACTCTGACCATGATTTAGAAACATATGACGCTGGTGTTGAAAAAATTATTTAGCGTCAAGAATTTTTTTTCTGTTGCAAAAGGCAAAAAAAAAAAAATCGAAAAAAAACTACCGGCCGAGCGTCTTATGGTCGGCGCCGGGCAAATCAATTGTTCTTTTAATCGTTTACGCATATCGGTCGACGGACTCTTAAGCATATAACATATTAGAACACATTTTTTAACGTTACGGTACTCCTAACACTTTAAATTTGGATTCGAGCCAAAGGTTGAAAATCACGAATATTTACAATTGTGTTATATACTTTCTCGGAATGAAAAGAACATACCCTCAAAATATTGCTAACGATTTCAAAATAAGACTAAGCTATCGGCTGGCCCGCATTATTTGTGAACCAATTATCATTATCTTTGAAGCTAGTTACAGATGATTATATTCTTTTTGTTGCACTAATCCGTGCTGAGGACAATTTTAAAAACCTATTTAGAGGCAAAAAATGTCACCCATGCTGGCACTTTAACCCGCGACCTCTGGCTAACCGTGCCGGCGCACTCCCAACTGAGCTAATGGGCAAGTGCAGGCATCGGCGAACTTTCGAGCCTCTTTACAAACTTCTCTGTATTACGTACAGGCAGCGACATCTGGCCGAAGCAATTTACATCACTTGCAGCCCCGAGCAACCCACTTTGCAGTTAGGTTTTTACATCGGAATGGTATGTACGTAATGTATTATGTTCATAATACAGAGAAGTTTGTAAAGAGGCTCGAAATTTCGCCGATGCCTGCACTTGCCCATTTCAGTAAAATTATATAGATACCTACTCGGTGACCGAGTTGTACAGGGTCTAAATTTGAGATTACGTGCGTATTTACGGCAGCATGAACTGCTCTCGATTGAGAAAAACTTAGTTAGTAAGTGCCTATCGACATTTACAAGTTTTGAAAAATGGTATTTTCAGCAAAAAGTAAAAAAAAGTTTATACCGACAATGAATCATATTTCTCATCTCTACAACTACAACCTATACGCATTTCATTAATTAAACTGTCTTAACAAAAAGTAATTTGGCGGGATTTTGCGATGTTTTGTTATGATGATTCCAGATTATACCTGGCAAGTATCCCGGATGCACAAAATAAGTACACTATTCTCTAAAATATCTCCAAGTGTAGCACATACTTTACTGTAATTTAAAGTAACATTATCCCTTATTATCAAAACGTTGATTCCTTGTTAACGAGAAACTTGGCAGAATTTATGTTATTTATTTGAGAAAACTAACAGTTGTACAAATGATATTAGTCTAACTCATCAATAGTATTGGGGTTCTTTCTAAGAGTTCGGACATTCAGTATTTTTGGTTCTGTTTAGATTAGATTATTCTGTAGTGTAGGTAGTCAGGAAATTACTTGTTGATATTATACATTATAACTATCTCCGTGTGACGCCGGATTAAGAATAGCGTCACTCCGTTTCCCTCCGTGGATGTCGTAGAAGGCGACTAAGGCAATCAATTACCAGGAGACGGGCAGCAGCGTCTTCCTGAGATTACAACCGCATACTGCGATCGCCAACCCGCTTGCCAAGCGTGGCGATTATGGCAAAGCCCCTCATGGTTATGAAAACCACGAAGGAGGTCTATGTCCTGAAGTGGGCGTCAAATAGCCGATGATGAGCCTATAAGTTGGCCCGTCTCTTTCATAGGTTTTGGTGGGGTAATTGTAACTTTAATTTCGTAAATAATACAAGTGTTTAGACATTGGCCCATCACAGTGACGGCATGCGTGATATTTTGACCCATCGTACAGCGGCAGCGAATTTGCTACCTCTGTTGGTTTGGTAACCGTTTTGCTGCCTCTGTTTGGTTTGGTAACTGTTTTGCTGCCTCTGTTTGGTTTGGTAACTGTTTTGCTGCCTCTGTTTGGTTTGGTAACCGTTTTGCTGCCTCTGTTTGGTTTGGTAACTGTTTTGCTGCCTCTGTTTGGTTTGGTAACCGTTTTGCTGCCTCTGTTTGGTTTGGTAACTGTTTTGCTGCCTCTGTTTGGTTTGGTAACCGTTTTGCTGCCTCTGTTTGGTTTGGTAACTGTTTTGCCGCCTCTATGCGATGGGATGGCAGCAGCCGTGCTGGACCAGCATTAGACCTTTTTACTAAGCCACTGGGCAAAACCTAATTAAAGTCTGTAAACTTTCTTGCAGTCTGTACGAGTCTTCCGGGTCGGAACCAGTTTTAGAGAAGCTCAAATGCCTTTGTCATTACTTTCGGCGAGTGTGCACTAAAGGTGAAAAATGATTCCTACTAATTTATCTATTTTCTTATAAGTGATAGGTATTTATATAAAAGAAATGCTCCATACAGATTTTGTCGATTTCAGGTTTTCTTATGACTACCCACTCTACGCAACGTTATTATTTATTAAACAGCTTGACAGGTTTTGTCATGTTAAGCCCTCTTTTAAACTTAAAAAGAGAGGAGGTTCTTAATTCGACTCGTATTTTTTTACTCAGCTTCATACCTCGTGCGTGCTTGAAACTCAGATAAATGAACCTTCCTAAATTTATGGCTATAAATAACCAATGCGCGGCGTCCACGCGCAGTGATTAAGCACATGCTGTAGTTTCCCATTATCACGTAGTCTTCTCACACTTCCTCAAGGGAAAGTGCAGGGTCGAGGTCTGGGATCTGCCGCAGTCTGCACCTACGGACAGGTCAATGGGTGGCCTTCCAGGAGGTGGTCTTCACTGAGGGTCAGAAGGTAGACTTCTTCAGTCTGTGATGGCCGTGGACTCGACCAGACTTCGGGAGACAGGCTTGGCGCGGGTGTCGGGGGGACGCGCTTGCCTGACGTCTGTAGTTGCTACACACAAGTTGTCGACCAATTAGGTAGGGGAAGAGCGTGGAACGTTTAACTGAGCGCGTCGGGATTGGCTAGAACTGGCCTACTGGCCTGTCAGCGCATGCGCACTGTTAGTACATACGCGAACTTACCCCTACTACGCGGGCTTTCGTGGCGACTACTGCTCGTGCCCATACTCTGAAAGAAGACCTGCGGTATTCCGCGGGAAGACGTATCAATCGAAAACCGTTGTTATTTTCAAGGTCAGGACTTTAGACCCACGGAACGTTCACAAAAAGGATCCGTTTCGCCAATCACCCCCCCCCCCCCCCCCGGCATCCGTCGATAGGCATTATTGCTTACCGTATTGCAGAGATGTAGACAGAGGCTGAGTGAAACAAAGTATACATAATCACGTTTGTGCGCAGTACAGCGCCCGGCGGCATGCTGACGTTCGCCCGGCGGACGGTGCCGCCGCGGCAGTGCCCGGCGTGGGCGGCGTCGGCGCGGCCGCTCGCCGCCGTGCCGATGCACGCCAGCGCCGCCGGCACCATCGAGGACGACGGAATTGGCCTGCTGCAGATCGACTTCGCCAACAAGTACTGGTTATTTCTTATAAACGTTCAGGCGCGCGTGCGTGCGTGCGTGCGTGCGTGCGTGCGTGAGTGCGTGCGTACGTACGTGCGTGCGTGACTGTGTCAATATGTGTGTGTGTGTGTGTCCACTTCCCTTGAGCCATCTTTTGCGCGCGTGCATGTCTCTGTGTGTGTTATCCTTATTGTTAGTGTGTACGTGTATTGTGGTAGACCACCAATTGACAATCAGTGTGATAGAACATCGCTTTTTCTACCATCTTATCAAAGGCCCTGCTAACATAACAACACTGGAGCATACGGTGACTCCTTAACTGTTCATTGGGTTAGGCTGTGGAACTCGCTGCCACAGAAAATATGCGCTAGTCCCACCCAGGCTTTAAGTATCTTTTAGAAAGATTATACTTTTAGACCCTTCATAAATTATAAGGCGGTTCGCTAAAGTTGTGACGTCATATTAGATACCGATTTGTGTGGCGCGTTTTTATGCAACGGGACTTAAATGACTTTTCGACAGGTAGTCGTATAGAGATGAAAAATTAAGCACGGTTATTTAACTTTTAACTTTACAGGTACCTAGGTGGCGGTGTCCTGAATCGCGGCTGCGTCCAGGAGGAGATCCGCTTCGTCATCTGCCCCGAGTTGCTCGTCTCT